>OX376360.1:6487135-7690846 GCA_947369235.1 Udea olivalis | reverse complement strand
TTAAGCGAACGATAATGTAAATTTAAAGTGGCAACTCGTGGTAGGCGTACTGTTCAATTCTTACGTTGTCTTTAAGTCACTCGTAATGTAAGAGTTCTATATGTGTAATTATATTGCTTGTTGAATGACTAACCGAATGTGTTGTATTATGCAGCAGCGGGCGGCAGGTACGGCGGCGAAGGCTACGGCGAGAGCTACGCGCCGGAGTACGGCGGCGCGTGCGCCGAGTGGGCGGAGTGGCCGAGCGAGCAGCACGCGCTCATCCCGCAGGACAAGCTCTCCTACCCCGCTTCCGGGCCCTGCTTCACCGGTACGTATTCACTGCACACGCTAGTACTTCCGTCATCCTCATCAACAATCATCATAAAACGCCATAGCTCGCTAGCGGCTGCTTTGGGGCGTTTGCATTCGAAGGCAAGCGCCGTAACGCAATGCTGCGTCATCCAGTTCAGCTCCACTACTCCAACACTAATTACCACTTCAGCTATAGTATCATGTCATCATTGATTCATCATCATTTTCATTTGACGTGCGATTGATATTACCTTTCAAAATCTTTACCATTACTATTTGTATCCTAACTGATTTGCATCAAGCTATCGTAAATGTTAAAGCAATTTTATGTTGCCAAACCTGCAGTAGTGCGGATTATATTTTTGTTTGTATTTAAATATGTTTTCTCAGTAAGTGAATATAAATATTCTTATGAGAATAATAAAGATCTTAAACCAGATAATATAGCTCAAAAACCAAACTATTTTAGAACTATATCGTTCTTGTCTTAAGAGTCAGAAAGCTCTATAGGAGCCTTTGTGTAGTATGTCGTAAAGCAACTTTGCGTGACGCTTGCAGGTTCAGGGCCCATCCAGCTGTGGCAGTTCCTACTGGAGCTGCTCACCGACAAGAGCTGCCAGGGCTTCATCTCGTGGACCGGCGACGGATGGGAGTTCAAGCTCACCGACCCCGATGAGGTAAACATAATTAGGACACTCATAAGACACCGACACAACACACATAACATTTATCTTGCGATATAATTTTTTTTTTGCGAAGGGCATTTTATTGGTTGAATATTAATAGTAGACATAAAGGTCGGTCAGTGGCTTAACCAGCCAGAGGTATATTAGTTTGGTCATAACTTTCTTTTAGTTAGCCAAAAAATTGCTTGAATTGAACTGCAGACACTTTTTTGAGCGATTGTATAGATCTTGGCCATGCAAGCGAACTTCATTGGCACATTCTAAGTTTTCATACAATTCTACGGTGTAACGCTAAAGTCATAGGGTTTCGTAAAAACTAAAACTCACATCCAGCACTAAGATCGATCCGATAGACAAATAAATTAATTATATAATAATAAATTAATTATATTTTTACATTACACAATTGTTTTGCAGGTGGCTCGGCGCTGGGGCATCCGCAAGAACAAGCCCAAGATGAACTACGAGAAGCTCTCGCGCGGGCTGCGCTACTACTACGACAAGAACATCATCCACAAGACCGCCGGCAAGCGCTACGTCTACCGCTTCGTGTGCGACCTCCAGAGCTTGCTCGGGTATGGATCTTATTACATTGAAGCTACAGTTACACATGCACTAAATTAGCATGCTTATTAGCATGTTTAACACGAGCATTTATTTTTTTATACCACGTCGGTGACAAACAAGCATGCGGACCACCTGATGGTAAGCGGGGTATCACTCGCGCGTTGTCGACCCTGCAAAAACCTTTTCAAACCCCCCTTGAAGAACTCCATACTATAACTCATCGGGAAAACCTCGGCAGGGAGTTCATTCCACAATTTAAGCGTCCTCGGAAGGAAACATCTCTGAAACCGAACTGTACGAAACCATTGCGGATTCAGAGTGTGAGGATGAACGCCCTGTCGGTGGCGAGCGGTGCGGTAGTAAAATGTAGCCGCGGGCATCATATCAAACAGTTCTTCAGAACATAACCCGTTGTACAAGCGGTAGAACACGCATAGGGAGGCGAAGTCTCTCCTCAGACTTAACGGCTCTAAACCGCTCGTCAGTTTGGGATCGTCGACAATCCGGGTCGCAGGCTTCTGGACTGAGTCAAAAGGACTGAGTTGATATCCAGGCGCTCCTGCCCAAAGGTGCATGATCACTTTTCACTGATGAGCATGCTTATTATTAGCAATGCTTCGACATACATGCTACTACGTGACAACTGCTCAATAGTAGCATGCTTTCGTGCTAGTAATGAGCATGTGTAATGTAACTGTAGCTTTAGGGTGGCGTTTGGCTGCCACACACTCCGGAACTTCTAAATGACAAGTGCTTCATATGGGATGGGGTGTCTCGCGTGTTTGTCTTCTGTCTAATCATCCTAATTCATCCTCAATTTTCTGGGTCGGTTAATTTTGGAATATACTACTTAGGGAAAGTTTATCTGTATTTAAATCTCAGTTAATAATCATTTATCTTTCCTGGTAATGTCATGTGTGCACCACTTAAAGGATTATTTAATACTTCGAGGACATCTATAGAACGACACTATTTTGTTACAGAATATCTCCTGAGCAACTCCACGCGATGTACGAACCTAAAATGGAGAAGAAGGACGACGACTGAGCGCCTCTCCGCGCGGCTCCCTCGGCCTCCCCATCCTCGAGTCACTCATACATTACTCCGTTCAGTTATACAATTTCCAACACGTTTCACTTGTTTACAAATCTTTATCTAGTATCATTATTTACACGACATCTTGAACCGTACCTTTGCTTCGTGCAAGGGAAAGTTCGGCTCAACGCTAGTCCTATCCAGAAATATTGTTCACCTAAAACATGATGGTACATGGCATGTCAGCAACACCACAGTTTATAAATAAACTCAGTAAATTTAACTTCTTGAATCGATATCATTTAACTGAACTTGTGAACTGAATCATCTTTTCATTCAACTCACTTACAGAATAGTCACGTTATTCTCTAAAACAATGTACTACAGCAGGTTTTGTAGCTTCGATTGTATGAAAACTATCACCTTATGTCGGATTTGATCTCATACCCAACCACCAGTGGATTTTAATATACTTATTAACAACTAACCCAAACTCAAGGTTCTATTTCATTAAGAGCGATCACGCGAGCTGTGGTTGTGCAAACTGCTTTTTAAAATGGCCGGGTGTGGTATACTGCTCGCGTGGCTGCTATAATTTCACAATACGATAATCACTAGTACCAGAGTAACCAACGGTGCCTTAAATTTGCTGTTATTGTTCGGTTTTGCATAAATCATTACGTTGAGTGGTAAGCGCCAGTATTAGGAGGCACTACATCTGTTTAATGATATTAACTCGTAACGAATCGTAGTCAAGTACCCTCGGTATCTACCGACCTTTGGTATCTACCCTCTGAAATTAAAGTCAACCGTCGAAACTGAAACTTTAGTGCTAAAAATAGAAAATTTCGGCTATAATTTTAACGATTACTGTAAATATAAGTTAATTTTGTTACTTTATAAAAATAATTAGGTATTATATTATAATAGATAATAAGTGTTGTATGTTTGATTCGCAAATTGTTGCAATATGCGGTTAAATTAATGCATAGTTAGAATGATAACGGAAATAGAACGATTTCTAAATATTTAATACCCAAAAGTCCAAAGATTCCTTAATCTAAAATGCCCACCAATTGGTAAAGATACTGTGAAACTACCAAAGGGACTTCTCATTTATCTCGTATTCCAAATTGTCATTATTTCTTTTTAGTTTTGTAATAACATCGACACGGCATCGCCATTCGCCACTGCCCTTAAACATTCTCCGGTTACTTAGTACCCGCTCATTCAAAATAGTTAAAAATGTTAAGCAACACCGGGTGACGTCACTTGTCGCTGATCTCGTGGTAAGGGATTGTATGTCTTACTAGTTATGAAATTAATTAGTTGTATTATTTTCAATTTTTGTAGATCCTAGCATACACCGAAGATATTTCGATAAGTTTTATTTTGTAAAGGTATTTTTCCTCCATCAATATCATACTTATTTTGTCATGTGCAATCGGTCGGTGGGTTTTTTAATTGTTTTTCGTACAAGGTGCTGCTTTCTGACATTTTTGAGTCGAAATTTACCTACAAAAATATTGTCTTCCCTGTCTTATCTAATGTAGGTGTACGATACTCCCATGTTGTAATCGTTGTCTGGTTGCGTCGCAGTTACAATACCTGTCCCAGCTGTTGTTTTTTACCGCAATGAACGTTCAATGCCATTTTTAAGTGAGACCTATTGTAATTACGGCCAAATTTTTGAATGTATAAGTGTCGCTGTATGTATTGATGGAAGATATAAATTTAAATATATATATTTACGAAATGACTTGCTGTTTTCTTTCCTGGATCTTTACCTCTTGTAAATTTTGGATTTAATGAAAGACGCTCAGTAATAATATTTGAGGGAATATCATTTATTTATTTATTTGGTACACAAAACAAATTGCCTCAGTTCATGATGAATGTCTTATCTAAGCTTAAAACTAGAGTACAATTCTTTAACATTTATTGACTAAGCGAACAGAGATGATTTTAATAAGAGCTACAAAGCTAGGTAAATATTACCTTCCCGTTCGATCCCTACCTAGACTAAAATTCATGTATTAACACGTTAAACCCAAGACTTCTAAGCATAAAGGCCTGCGCAGACGACGTACGCGGATAAAAAAGTACGCTCCGCGAATACAAAATCCCCCGCGGATTTACCGCGGAACCAACGCGCACGATGTGCGATCCTTTGTTGTCCGAAAGTATTTAAATATTTTGACCGCGGACGTCCGCGGTGTTTCGATTCGGCGTACTTTTTATAGTCGTTCGTGTGCGTTGCTCGATACAGTTTGCAAGGGATCTATTTTGACGGAGTAAAGAGTACACCGCGGAAAATCTCTCGTCTGCGCAGGCCTTAAAACTGAACTGAATAAACATGTTCTTATTTTACAAAGAAATCAAAGTCAGCGGTTACTGGCGAGTATACCTAAGCCGGACCCAGCTCAGCAGTCGACTTTGATCTCGTTGTAAAATATCATATCTATAGAAATAACTAATCTTAAGAAGACTGAGGTAACATGCGATATCAACATGTCCGATGGGCAAACACTAAGGCCACCTTGCGAACGTGATAAAAACCGCACGATATTAAAAAAATACCCTGAGTAAGTATACCTAGCAGTGTATACATATATTTAAAAAAATACACATTAGAGGCCACTGCATAAGTAACGGGTTTTTTTTTATGGACGGGACATGGAGTTTTAGGAAATATCGCCTTAAACATTAACTACATGAAGGACATAATCATATTCCCCATATATTACTTTTCTCTATGGACATAATGGAGAGTTTCACCAAAAAATAAAACTTACCTATTATTTGTCATTCAATATCCGGAATCCATCTTGAGTCAAGCACCTGTCTTCTTGTCTTTAAGTCAACCTTTCCGGTTCCTTTTCGATGGTGGCGCCCTCTTTATTGTGTAATTGGTACTACCTACCTAGCGCGCTTGCGCCACGTTGAGTCTTGACATTATAGCACTCATGATGCACCAGGTAGGACTTACCTGGATTCCGGATATAGAATAAAAAATAATAGGTAAGTTTTATTTTTAGGTAAAACTCTCCATTATTTGTTTAGTATTAATATCCGGAATCCATCTTGAGTGATGTGTTTGTTATCTCCTAGTGCAAATAACTTGGATCAAGTTGTTGACGCTATATTGTGTATCAATAGAATAAGGCTATTAATAAAGAAAAGTATATATTAATTTGCCATATAAGTACTTTATTGTTGTATGGTACTATCCCACATGGAACAATCACAAAATAAACTTTGTTATTCTTACTAAAATAATAACAGTTACAGTTATTATAATGTCCTTATTTACAGCAACAAGGTAGTAATCCTTTAATCATTTACCGCATCGAAGTAATTTGATAAGGAAACAGATTGCATTTTATTTGAATCAGGTGCAATTAATTCTCTTTGATAATAATTACGAAAGCTACGAGTATGTTCCGATTTCCAATTACCAGTAGCAAAAGTTTTGTCTAAAGGGAAATTTTCTATCCAATTTAGGGACGCCACTGCTGATCGTACTGACCCTGGAGGGGCCTCAATATCTTTCAATAACGATTTGACCCATCCACCGATCACGGTTCTGGTGGCGGGCTTTACATCACCCCACGCTGTTATAAACAAATTATTAAAATTTTGTCTACGACTTATTGACACTTTAAGCAATTGTCTGATCCAATAAATTAAATTTAAATTTTTATTAGGATGTTCTCTGAGCCTCCAACCTGACTATTATTTACGTTATCGGTCTTGGATCCAAAGGCTGGCCATAGAAGTATCGTTCTATATAGCTTGATCATCAATTAAACATTCATTATCCATGCGTAACGAAGTCAGATCATGAACTCTGCGACCACTAGCTAGTAACAATAAAGTAGCTGTGTGTTTTGAGACTTGGTAAAGGTTATTTTTTCGTCGGGGCCATTTGAAGTATTGTAATAACTGCTTGGGATTCCAGATAGGTGGCTTTACAGGTTTAGTACGAGCAACAGATATTGCTTTTAGCATATGTTCAATAAAGAAATTTAAAAAGATATCTATATTAGAACCCAAATGAGTAAAGGTTGAAATAACCGACTTGTGTACTAAAATAGTCTTATATGCCAATCCTACGTCACAATGTAGATATGCCAGATATCGTGCTACTTGGTCGGCGTTAGGGTATTTAAGGTTAATAGAATGTGACTCAGAACCACTTTTTCCATCTTGTTCAAGCTGGTCTGTAGGTTTTGATCGTAGAGCGTCGCCAGCTGGACATCAGTAGTTCTTGCTCTTCGTCGGTCCACTCCGTTAACATATCTTGCCACCCGAAATCAGCCAGCTTCTAAATGCAGCTCTCTGATCGCCGGCGGGTGTGCTCCTGTTCGCGTGTCGATAAGAACTTGTGCTAGGGCTGGAATCAGAAAAGGCGGCCGTAGGGCTCGGCGTTGAACGTCTGCTTGCCAAAACACTTTGTTCCATTTGGGCGCTATGAGTATATAATGGCTGCTGGCTTGATTCAGGTGACTGAGAACTCTGAGAACTAGGTTTGGCGGTGGAAACAGCCAAGCGAGTCTGTAGTGCCACTGGTGACAAAATGCGTTGTGATGTTGTGCTTGCTGGTCTTGTACATCCATCGAGACATACGAGTACCTCGGTATCACATGAGCAGTCTTTGATGCAAATAGATCCATTTCGGGAACTCCTCACATTTGAAAAATGGTTGCTGTTGCTACAGCTGTGAGATGCCACTCGTGGCAAGTCTTCTGGCGTGATAGAGCATCTACCTCGGCGTTGAATCTTCCTGGAAAGTACTGCGCTGTTAGGTGAACGTTGAACGTTGAACTGTCTAAACCGTGTTGGTTCCAGAAGCTTCTTTGATTTCGTGCCACATTCCTTGTTGATGTATGACACAACAGTTCGATTGTCTGTCTGTAGAAATATTTGCGCGTTCTTCAGGTGATGTTGATTGTGAAGAATCGCAGCATAAACAGCAAACATTTCCTTCCTGTTGGCGTGCCACGACATTTGATGTTTCGTCCATGTTCCTGACAGAAATTGATCGCTGAGCTGAGCGCCCCAACCAATATCTGACGCATCTGTGGTCAATGGGTCACATCGTTCATGTGTATTGGCATGCTGGTTCCTATTGAATTGTACCACCATTCTCTCTCTAACTAAACTGGTAGTGGAATTTTCAGTTTGCGATACGGACGATTCTTTGACAACTGTCGACTGAAGTATTGCAGTGTACGACAGTGAAGACGGCCCCTATTCGTTACGAACGTGGCAAAATTCAATCTACCCATTAGCGTCTGATACTGTTTTAGGGACTACTTGCCTGTGTTTAGCTGTTGTTGAAGTGCTTTGCGTACCGACAGGCACTTCGACTCCGATAGGGGCATTGCGTTGCGTTTGGAATCCCATGTTATGCCGAGGAACTCGAGGCATTGTGTCGGAGCCAGAACAGCCTTTTTTTTATTTATATTCCAGCACAAAAGCTGCATGATGTTCATCGTCAAGGCTATGTCGTCGCACGGTGTATTGATTGATTTGCTAGGAGAAAATCGTCCAAGTAGACTACGCACCTTATACCATGGCTTCTCAGTAACTCGGCCACCCAGTTGGTTATCGTAGCGAATGTCCTCGGTGCTGACGCCAGTCCAAATGGTAAGCAGGTCATCTGAAGCAGCTGGTGCTGATTTGGATCGTGATGATAATTGAGCCTCAGGAAGCGGTGGTGCTGTTGTGCAATCGGTAGGTGAAAGTACGCCTGGCTTAGGTCCATTTTTGCCATCCAATCTCGGTGCTGCAAAAATGTTGGTACACGAAAATGACTGAACAGTTGAAATGGTTGTGTCATATGAATTTGTTCAGTTGTTTCAGGTTGAATATTGGGCGGTGACTGCCGTCTTGCTTGGCTACCAAAAAAAACGTCGAGAGGTAACTGGGGCTCTTGTCTGCTGATTCGAGCACTCCTGTATCTAACATGCTCTGAATTTGAGCTGTCATATCGATAGAAGTTTTGGTTTGGTAATTTTGCATTGTAATATAATCTGGAAATATCAGTGGCGGTTTCAGTATGAAAGGAATTAGTGCTCCATCTAGTAACTGGTAAAATTGTTTCGGTGCATCCAGATTTTTCCAAACATATTGAAATTCTTTTAGACATCCACTGTGAAAATTCCGACAATCATTGTCGACGCTTATTTTTAAAAGAGGCTTGGTTTTGTGATTTCTTGCCTTTTTGACTATTGTTTTCCGTCTTTTCCTGGTTTGTTTGGTTAGACCGTCGAGGGGGACACAACCTTAGACCACGCGACTCGCTTCGTGAAGTATTCAAAGAGATAGATATTTTAACTGTGTAATCTCAATTTATTTATGATAATGTAGTATATGTCCGTAAAAACTTGCATCTCTTCAAAAAAAAACAGTCATGTTCATAAACTCAATACCAGAAATAAAAATAAGCTCGTAACTCCCAGTCTAAGACTGCATAAGGTAGGGAAATCATTTGTTGGTCAATGTGTAAAATATTTTAATAAGATTCCGCAAACTCTTGTTGAACTGTCTCTTCACAAGTTTAAGTCACAAATTAAAGCTAAGTTAATGAAGCGAGGTTATTATAGTGTTGAGGATTTCTTAAATGATAAGAAATTGTGGTCATTTTAGGTATAATCTGCTCCTCTGCACACTTTTTTGTTACGACTTTACTCTGTCAATTCAATTTTTGTGTATAAAAACAAGATTGAAAAGAGTAACCATCGAGTTTCTTGCCGGAGTCTTCTCGACCGGAAACAACTTCCGCACCGGTGGTAGAGTCACATTATGTTTAATTATGATATTAACAATCATAGTATTATATAAGTAAGTTTTTTTTATTCAGTATATTTTTGCTACAATTTTTTTTTTTGTATAAGACTTGTCATAAGTACTTTTTATAAGTCTATATGAATGAAGATATTTTTTACTTTACTTTTACTTCATCTTCCAGTGTTTGCATGCACAGCCCTATGAGCGACACGCAGCCGGGTTACGTCACGGTCGTTCGTGAAAGCAAGCGGCGAGCGCTCGTAGTGTCTTAGATATAAGATTTACTTTCGATTGTCCCAGCCGTTCAAAGATTTAGGTACGAGTACAGATGCAAAGTTGTTTTGGACAGTATAGGCGCGTATCGAAGGTTGATATTGTAGTGCAATTGTGTCGAAAGTGCGTCTTCTGTTATTTAAGACAGGTGCTTGACTCAAGATGGATTCCGGATATTGATACTACACAAATAATATGACACGGACGGGACGAAAACGTGGCACTTTGTATGAAACGAACTTACCGTCCCGTGATCCCGTCCGTCCCGTCCGTATAAAAACCCGTCATGAATGCAGTGACCTTTAATATTCATTTGATCATTGCTTTGATTATTTTAGCATTTTACAATGCTTGTTTTTCATAGCTAAAGATAAGAAAAATATTTAATTTGGCCGTTCGAGCCGTTGCGTGGTCAGCTGGCTGACGGAGGTCTCTCTCAACCTCAGATGAGGTTCGCCATTTTTTGACCAACTAATTACACAAACCCCCTCCTGACTGATTAAACCTGCGGTAACCGCCTAAACCTTAGGCGGTCCGCTGCGCGATATTATTAGAAAGCTTGGACTCATTAACGAAGATTTTGAACATGTCAAATCAACATGTCAAATGTGCTGAGGCTTAAATATTCCTAAAGAAGCTCGCGTCGTTAGAGCAGCATCAGTGTATGCGGAACTCACATCTTCAGACACGAAGGGAAGAGCGGAAATATAAGAAAAAACCTATAAATCTACATGTACTTATTTTTGGAAGACTAGTCAAAATATTTTGTGAATGCTTATCGTTTTTAGAGTACCTACTTACCTACGTAATGAATTAGGTAAACACTACATCTACTGATTTGCTTAGGAACACCAATAAGTAAGTAGGCGTAATAATTTCTTAGGTAGGTCTCGGAACAGTTTAAAAATGAGTTTTATTCAGCAACATTTTCTACGGCCCCGTACACAGAACAGTACAAAGCGGTGCGTCAACTAGGTAAGTCCGGTAGAATCCCGCTCTCGCTGCGCTTCCGCGCCCATTCCGGTACCGCTCCCACTTGAGTGTCTGCATGCGCTCATAGTATTAATCGTTTTAGTTCAGTCGTAGTAGAATTCCACCGTCTCTTACATATTCAGAACAAAGTTTTGACTGATTCGGTTATTTTCTTTTATTTTTAATATTTTTTTTATGATGAGTTGTTTTCATGTAAGAAAAGAAAAGGCCTTTGGCTTTTAACATATAAATTATTGATTGCTACCATTAAGCGGCTCATTTACTATCGTTAAAATAAACTTACCGATTAGGTCGATATTCGATAATTTCGTTCTGAATCAACCACACAACCTCTGCCTTGACCAACAAATCTATCATAATGTGTTTCTACTGCTTTTCGCTGCTTGATAAAAAAACATATTTTCTTAATTTTGAGACGAAGGGAGGGAACAGACCTTGGCTCGAAATCCAGAGAACTTGGAAATCAATCTGGTCGGGCAGCGACCGGTTTCGTGTTTTCGGATTTTTCAAACATTGCCGGTCTTTGATTGCCGGGGTTTGTCCAAATTTGGGGCTGCGTTCCAAATCGAGTGGAAATTACACTCTGAGGCTTAGATTAAAAATTGATTTAATATAAGCTCTGAGGAGTGAAAATCACTCGAACCCGTGATATCCTCTTTGCCCGTTCCAAATTGACCCCGAGTGAAATCGAAGATGACCGAGCTGTCCCCTGACAGTTTCCCAGTTGTTTCGGAACGGGTTTGGGTGACGTTTATCACTGACAACACATGCGAATTCTACCGGGGTGTCTGGAGCCCGATGAAATTCACCTGACAGCTGTCAGACGCAGGTTTTGCTCGTTTTGTCTCTCTCTATTCGACGGGGGTGAAAATCACTTCGCGAAAAGCGATTTGGAACGGGCCCTTGGAAACAAGCACGCCATATTTGCCCTGCCCGATGCCCGTTGGATGGAATAACAGGTTTTGGCTGATAGACCAATGGCCAATGCCATAAAACTAACAAACTGTACCTGTCAAACGGACAGTGTGACAGCTGTCAAAAAAGTCTGCCTCTTGGCCTCTTGTAATATTAACTAGAGTGAGGTTATTTGTTGTGCCTGAACTGAAGAAGTAATTTGTTAAAATTCGTAAAATTTCAAAATGAAACTTTCTCAGGTTTTACATCGGCAGCATATAGGGTTTATGTTCAAGCAACATTGGATAGTGCAGGGAAAGCGCGTACCCCTTGACACCGGCGTCGAAGAGTATTTAAAATCAAAAGGCATCCCTGTTGAAGATGCCCTGGAATTTGTGAAAGAAAAACCAGTAGCTCATGAAAGGTAACGTTAGTTATATTATCTACAATGATATCATGTATTCAATTCATATTATTATCTAATACTATGTCACACAAATGGTATGTAGCAAAAGTATAATTACTGTTGCAGAGTAAAGATTGTTGGACCATATGAGTTTCCACCAGCTTTAAATGAAAGCCATCCTGATTACAAAGAAACACCATGTTTCACTCTCAAGAATACCAATGTTCTACTAGAAGGGCTCGCCCAGGCCCAGGTTTTAACTAAAACCATAATAGCTGAAGATAAGCTTCCTCCAAAAATAGAGGAGCTGGCCCAAGTAGCAGCTCCTAAAACTATACACGAAAATGTAAAAAAAGCTATATTATCTGCTAATATATTTGACTGTGAACAAAAAAAATTGTCAAAAATAAAAGACCCCAAGCGTCCAGCTTACAACTTTCCAAGAATTTTGGGCATCACAGACAGAAGACGAAAGTGAGTACCAAAATATTATTTAATAACCATATCCACTTGCTGTTATTTTGTTGATGCTAATTTTAATCATATAATAAAACAGTACCTGATGGTGGACTGTACTTTTAATCTTGAATTAATCTATTATGTATCAGATAGAGGATTGGATACCTCATAAAACTAAATGTATTGTAGATGCATAATATATAAATAACAAAATATTAAAAACTATTTGTTTAATATCTGTTACCTTATTTATGTTGCTTGTAATATTATTTACAGCCAAATACTTACAAATCGGCTTCTCCAGCTGGTCGAAAGAAGTAGTGACTCTGAGGTCACTCAAACAAAGTATATTTCAAATGATGTTCAAAGTCACACAATCTTCGAGAAAGAAGATGATCTTATACAGTTTCAAGAAGAGTCCAATATCTTGGTGACAAGCAACAAGCCTGTTAAGCATGACACTGAGAAGGATATACCATTTGTTGAAATACCTGACCTGTACCCAGTGAGGCACACAATCACTTTGCCTCTGGACCACTTTTATAGTCAAACTAGTACATACCGTAAGTAATATCTTTAGGGATGCTTATTTCTAGTAAATAAGTACAATTTAAATAAATAAATTGAGATTGCACTTTTACAAGTCGCTGGTATCGAAATATGTTTCCAGCTATCAAGCCAACTGTGAGTCTGAGACATCCACATACAACATGGCTATATTTCAACAGCACTGAAGTGAGCAACATCTATGAAACACCAGTAACTCACAACCAGATTTTGGGACGGTCACTTACACATGCATTCACAGTGGCTTCTGCATATGCTAAGCAGTTACATGGGGTGAGTAATTATAGTAAAAAGATATTTACTTGGAACTTTTAAATGTCACCAATGGTTTCAAGTGACTATTTGGCTGCCAAAGTATGGTACATATTACAGATCATCAAGACAATGGAAAAGAAGAAAAAGACTGATGGTTTAACATGCCTTCTAAAGTTTGTGTGGGATTTGACTACTGTTTGAGTAGACCACAGACATGAAAATAAAGAACTATGTTAATTAATACACCACTCTATGATTCTTTATACTGGACAGAAAATTAATAAATGGCATACTTGGTCTTTGAAAAAGAAACACAATTTTAATAAGAAAGTTAAATTGTAAATATATGTAATATAAATCCACAAGCTATGGATGTTTTGTATTCATTCAGAGAAACATGCTGCTGCATTGTGCGTATATCATATGCGTATCTTACACAATATTTTCACAGATTCATGATAAATACTTGTTAGAGATTCCTACTGCCTCTTATAGCCGAATGGAAGAATTTCCAGAAAGGTTTGCTAAATCTTATCATCATATTGTTTTTCAGGAAACTGTAAAAGATCTACCAGAGCCAGTCCACATCAACTGTATACAAACTGATGGCCAAAACTTCCATTTTGGTGTTCTCGAACTGAATACTTTGAATGTTGATGGTAATGAAGGAACTAAAAATGTATGGTATACTAAAAATGACATGAAACTGTATGACTCAAGCAAGTACTTCAGTGGCAGACCTGTTCTAGAAAATTACAATTCCAAAGTGTATGGATACATTAACGCATTTTATAACTGCTAAACTGTTGTATTTAATTAAAATAGTTATAGTTTATTAAAAGAATGTTTTAATTGAATGATTATTTTTATTTCACTAAAATTGGAATGGTATAAAAATAACCAAAGTAACAATAAAAGTTTAGTTACTTAATAGAATAAAGAAATCCGAAATTGGTTTCTTCCCCCCTTAGATAATATCGTTTTTTTTTTAATGATACCTAAAATTATGCAACTACTATGTACTTAATGAAATATTGTCTAATAGTAACGCAAAAGTGTTTGCATACTGATACTTCATCATGAGCAGTAGCACACATAACTACGTTGACATCTTGTATGTATCCTCTATTCATTATGAGAATGTGATCATACAAGGCATTTAACTAATGGAATTGCTCAGTATAATGATTAAAGTTCAACGCACCATGGGTCGGCAATTCATTCAAAAGTGTACATTAGTTTTGCCAAGCCTGCCAAATGTACTAATTATATGGTTTAATTAGCAATTCAGAAACATATACATTATGCAGTTTAATTTGCTTTTGATTCTTCTGTTTACTGTGGCATCTGATCTATACCTATATCAAATCGATCGGCTTGATATTCAACCGCTTAGGAAACATTGGCAAGGACACTGTAGTTGTTATAGTTGGCGTAAAACTTCTAGTCTACTATGAAGTTGTATCGCGCATCCCCAATACCTATTTTCATAGGAAAAAATAGGAATGCTGCACTCTGAAGTTGTCCCTGACAAGCATTCCTACATTTCTTCAACTTCAGAGTGCAGCATTCCTATAGTCCCTGGACAAATTCAGAGTGCAGCATTCCTATAGTCCCTGGTCAACTTCAGAGTGCAGCATTCCATAGTCCCTGGTCAACTTCAGAGTGCAGCATTCCTATAGTCCCTGGACAAATTCAGACTGCAGCATTCCTATAGCCCCTGGACAAATTCAGACTGCAGCATTCCTATAGTCCCTGGACAAATTCAGAGTGCAGCATTCCTATAGTCCCTGGTCAACTTCAGAGTGCAGCATTCCATAGTCCCTGGTCAACTTCAGAGTGCAGCATTCCTATAGTCCCTGGTCAACTTCAGAGTGCAGCATTCCTATAGTCCCTGGTCAACTTCAGAGTGCAGCATTCCTATAGTCCCTGGTCAACTTCAGAGTGCAGCATTCCTATAGTCCCTGGACAAATTCAGACTGCAGCATTCCTATAGTCCCTGGACAAATTCAGACTGCAGCATTCCTATAGTCCCTGGACAACTTCAGAGTGCAGCATTCCATAGTCCCTGGTCAACTTCAGAGTGCAGCATTCCTATAGTCCCTGGTCAACTTCAGAGTGCAGCATTCCATAGTCCCTGGTCAACTTCAGAGTGCAGCATTCCTATAGTCCCTGGTCAACTTCAGAGTGCAGCATTCCATAGTCCCTGGTCAACTTCAGAGTGCAGCATTCCTATAGTCCCTGGACAAATTCAGACTGCAGCATTCCTATAGTCCCTGGACAAATTCAGACTGCAGCATTCCTATAGTCCCTGGACAAATTCAGAGTGCAGCATTCCTATAGTCCCTGGTCAACTTCAGAGTGCAGCATTCCATAGTCCCTGGTCAACTTCAGAGTGCAGCATTCCTATAGTCCCTGGACAAATTCAGACTGCAGCATTCCTATAGTCCCTGGACAAATTCAGACTGCAGCATTCCTATAGTCCCTGGACAAATTCAGAGTGCAGCATTCCTATAGTCCCTGGTCAACTTCAGAGTGCAGCATTCCATAGTCCCTGGTCAACTTCAGAGTGCAGCATTCCTCTATAGTCCCTGGTCAACTTCAGAGTGCAGCATTCCATAGTCCCTGGTCAACTTCAGAGTGCAGCATTCCTATAGTCCCTGGTCAACTTCAGAGTGCAGCATTCCATAGTCCCTGGTCAACTTCAGAGTGCAGCATTCCTATAGTCCCTGGACAAATTCAGACTGCAGCATTCCTATAGTCCCTGGACAAATTCAGAGTGCAGCATTCCTATAGTCCCTGGTCAACTTCAGAGTGCAGCATTCCATAGTCCCTGGACAAATTCAGAGTGGACTACAAGTTTGACGCGAACTCTACCCCTTTAGAGATGCTCACTTTTCAAATGTCGTAATGCACTTTTCAATGTTTCGGATGCCGTGGTTGGTGACTTAAATAGGATTGACGATAGTGATGTATATGATTGAATGAATTGCACGGATTAAGAAAGTAAATCATCATGTTATGTATTCATGTGTATATCGTTTTATATTTACAGGAACATAAATACATTTATTTTGATTAGAATACACAATGCTTACACGTACCGAAACACTTTGTACATTAAATAATAGTAAGTTAGGAGAGTGGAACGAAAACACTTCATAGGCTAGCTCAATTTTCCAGGGTGAATTTCTGCAATCGACGTCTTCTCAGCTCCTCGGCGTCGGCATCAGTCTTGTCTCTGAAACAATAACGATATATTTATTAATTCAATCTCTATTCCACAGTATTATCAATTTATTTACTAATTAAGTCTATTACGCGACTAAGCATTACTTGGGGGCTAGCCAAGAGCAACACGTCGGGGCGCTTTAAAATCGTTCAAATCTATGGGGATGACTAATGGCGCAAGGGCGCGGGCCTCGCGCCATTGGTTGGTTGTCGTCTTCCAGAGCGCTGTTTACGTGACGCGACTTGTACCTAGAGTTAGTGTCAGTGGTGGTGTCGGGCAGCGGGCGCTCGCCGCTCGCGGAGGCAGCGGGCGCGGGAGCGGGAGCGGGCGCGGGCGCGGGCTGGCGGCTCGTGGTGGGCACTACGTCTGGTTCTAATTTCACTTTTGATTTCGATTCCGGTTCGGGCTGCGTTCCACTTTAACAAAACAAAAACATTAAAATAGCTTAAACTAGAATAAGAATATTTATTTCGCAAGAATGTGGTACATTTTAGATGGTAGAGAAAATTTAAAAGTTAACAACATTGAGGCATGCAAATACAATTTTATATAGCAATTAAATAATGTCAACTTTTAAAATTAAAATACATTCATTAATACTACATTCACAATAATAATACATTCACAAGCACAAACACAATCAATATCAAACACAATAAGCTTGTAAAAGCAATTTTGAATGAGCCAAACTTTCAACCTATACTTGAATTGAATTAATGATAGATTCGTTGAGTCCATCGGTAATTTATTATATATTCTAATGGCCATCACACGGCTGTTCCTAGAACACATTGTCGTTTTCATTATTGGCAGAACTAGTTTATTCGGTCGTCTACAGCTATGGATCTGCGGATAATCGCTGAAACACTTGAATAGCTTGGTGTGTGATTTGACAAATATACACACCTCATATATATATATATATATATATATATATATATATATATATAAAAACAAGGAACTGTTAGGATTTTGAGCTCCGTAAACAAAGGAAACACGAGACCAAACTTTCCACATCATAAATGGCCCTAACGCACGATTTTTGTGCAATAAATAGTTTATTTAGAGTTAGTTCACGAGTTACCCCATAGTACTGGTTAATAACAATTTCGCAGTGACAATTTGCACGTTATTTTTAGGAGACAAGACTAAACCTTCTAAAAAAATAATAAGTAAAGATTTCTAAAAAAATAATCTCCAGACAAAAGATCACACAGATTTTATTATCATATTAGCCGAGGCGTACTTGAAGTATACTGTGTATTCTTTTCAGTTTGTGTCAAACCTACCAAATGTATCATTAATAGCAACTTACATTTTGTGGGCCCAAATTCCGCCACAGCACGGAAAATTATTTTGTAATTATTAAAGTCAGATTGTCCGCATCAGGCCTCTTTTCACCCCTCAATCGAACATTTATGTCTAGAAGCTCACGGAAGATGATCCTTTTAAAAAGTGGAAACTGGGTTTCATTGACGATTAACGTTGCTATCTAAGAGTAGGTCTATAAACACTACGGTTGCTATCTTCCCTCGCTAAGACCGTTCCAAATGCATAACAAGTACTTACGAGACGTCCGTCTGCGTGCCGACGGTGCAGCCGTGCTGCGGCGCGCTGGCCGCCGCCGCCGCGTACTGCTGCATGAGCAGCACCGACGCGTCCAGCATCGTTTGGATCTCGCGCAGCAGCTGCAATTATAACATATTTTAGGCTACACATTACACCTTAAAATGATGGAGAATACGTTGCTATGAATCAGCAGAACATTTTACAGGTCTAATTAGTCAGTGCTTCAAGAAACTTTGCCTGGGGAGGATTCAAATTTATCCATTATGATTTATAGAAGTAGACCATGTAAACAGTTCTTTGTTCAGTTTTACTTAATTTATAGACATACATACAATTTTTTTTTTCAGTATTTAACTGAAAATAATAATGTCTACGTGAATAATATGACTTTGCCATCGCACCTTGTACATAAAGAGGCGTTCACATCAACCCTTTCTTACATAGGGACACCTTATGCTGCAGACATAAGACCCATTTTGCAATGGTTTTGTAAAGGTTGATGTGAACGTCTCTGTACCACCATTGAACAAGTAATCAAAAAAATCTTTCAAAAATGCGACATTGCCAATCCTCCCCAGCCCTCGCTACTAAGATTCGTCAGCCGCACTAGTTGTAAACAAGCACCTGCAGCCGGGCCTCAATGTTCCTCCGCTCGGTGCCCTCCAGGCGCTGCAGCTCCTCGGTGCTGAGGCTGGCGAGCGCGCCGGACCGGCATGCCCCACGCTTGCTGTTCAACACACACGCACCTGCAGCCGGGCCTCAATGTTCCTCCGCTCGGTGCTCTCCAGGCGCTGCAGCTCCTCGGTGCTGAGGCTGGCGAGCGCGCCGAGCCGGCATGCCCCACGCTTGCTGTTCAACACACACGCACCTGCAGCCGGGCCTCAATGTTCCTCCGCTCGGTGCCCTCCAGGCGCTGCAGCTCCTCGGTGCTGAGGCTGGCGAGCGCGCCGGACCGGCATGCCCCACGCTTGCTGTTCAACACACACGCACCTGCAGCCGGGCCTCAATGTTCCTCCGCTCGGTGCTCTCCAGGCGCTGCAGCTCCTCGGTGCTGAGGCTGGCGAGCGCGCCGAGCCGGCATGCCCCACGCTTGCTGTTCAACACACACGCACCTGCAGCCGGGCCTCAATGTTCCTCCGCTCGGTGCCCTCCAGGCGCTGCAGCTCCTCGGTGCTGAGGCTGGCGAGCGCGCCGAGCCGGCATGCCCCACGCTTGCTGTTCAACACACACGCACCTGCAGCCGGGCCTCAATGTTCCTCCGCTCGGTGCTCTCCAGGCGCTGCAGCTCCTCGGTGCTGAGGCTGGCGAGCGCGCCGAGCCGGCATGCCCCACGCTTGCTGTTCAACACACACGCACCTGCAGCCGGGCCTCAATGTTCCTCCGCTCGGTGCCCTCCAGGCGCTGCAGCTCCTCGGTGCTGAGGCTGGCGAGCGCGCCGGACCGGCATGCCCCACGCTTTCTGTACAACACACACGCACCTGCAGCCGGGCCTCAATGTTCCTCCGCTCGGTGCCCTCCAGGCGCTGCAGCTCCTCGGTGCTGAGGCTGGTGAGCGCGCCGGACCGGCATGCCCCACGCTTTCTGTACAACACACACGCACCTGCAGCCGGGCCTCAATGTTCCTCCGCTCGGTGCCCTCCAGGCGCTGCAGCTCCTCGGTGCTGAGGCTGGCGAGCGCGCCGAGCTGGCATGCCCCACGCTTGCTGTTCAACACACACGCACCTGCAGCCAGGCCTCAATGTTCCTCCGCTCGGTGCCCTCCAGGCGCTGCAGCTCCTCGGTGCTGAGGCTGGCGAGCGCGCCGGACCGGCATGCCCCACGCTTTCTGTACAACACACACGCACCTGCAGCCGGGCCTCAATGTTCCTCCGCTCGGTGCCCTCCAGGCGCTGCAGCTCCTCGGTGCTGAGGCTGGCGAGCGCGGCGGGCCGGCATGCCCCACGCTTGCTGTTCAACACACACGCACCTGCAGCCGGGCCTCAATGTTCCTCCGCTCGGTGCCCTCCAGGCGCTGCAGCTCCTCGGTGCTGAGGCTGGCGAGCGCGGCGGGCCGGCATGCCCCACGCTTGCTGTTCAACACACACGCACCTGCAGCCGGGCCTCAATGTTCCTCCGCTCGGTGCCCTCCAGGCGCTGCAGCTCCTCGGTGCTGAGGCTGGCGAGCGCGGCGGGCCGGCATGCCCCACGCTTGCTGTTCAACACACACGCACCTGCAGCCGGGCCTCAATGTTCCTCCGCTCGGTGCCCTTCAGGCGCTGCAGCTCCTCGGTGCTGAGGCTGGCGAGCGCGGCGGGCCGGCATGCCCCACGCTTGCTGTTCAACACACACGCACCTGCAGCCGGGCCTCAATGTTCCTCCGCTCGGTGCCCTCCAGGCGCTGCAGCTCCTCGGTGCTGAGGCTGGCGAGCGCGCCGAGCCGGCATGCCCCACGCTTGCTGTTCAACACACACGCACCTGCAGCCGGGCCTCAATGTTCCTCCGCTCGGTGCCCTCCAGGCGCTGCAGCTCCTCGGTGCTGAGGCTGGCGAGCGCGCCGAGCCGGCATGCCCCACGCTTGCTGTTCAACACACACGCACCTGCAGCCGGGCCTCAATGTTCCTCCGCTCGGTGCCCTCCAGGCGCTGCAGCTCCTCGGTGCTGAGGCTGGCGAGCGCGGCGGGCCGGCATGCCCCACGCTTGCTGTTCAACACACACGCACCTGCAGCCGGGCGTCAATGTTCCTCCGCTCGGTGCCCTCCAGGCGCTGCAGCTCCTCGGTGCTGAGGCTGGCGAGCGCGGCGGGCCGGCATGCCCCACGCTTGCTGTTCAACACACACGCACCTGCAGCCGGGCCTCAATGTTCCTCCGCTCGGTGCCCTCCAGGCGCTGCAGCTCCTCGGTGCTGAGGCTGGCGAGCGCGCCGGACCGGCATGCCCCACGCTTTCTGTACAACACACACGCACCTGCAGCCGGGCCTCAATGTTCCTCCGCTCGGTGCCCTCCAGGCGCTGCAGCTCCTCGGTGCTGAGGCTGGCGAGCGCGGCGGGCCGGCATGCCCCACGCTTGCTGTTCAACACACACGCACCTGCAGCCGGGCCTCAATGTTCCTCCGCTCGGTGCCCTCCAGGCGCTGCAGCTCCTCGGTGCTGAGGCTGGCGAGCGCGGCGGGCCGGCATGCCCCACGCTTGCTGTTCAACACACACGCACCTGCAGCCGGGCCTCAATGTTCCTCCGCTCGGTGCCCTCCAGGCGCTGCAGCTCCTCGGTGCTGAGGCTGGCGAGCGCGGCGGGCCGGCATGCCCCACGCTTGCTGTTCAACACACACGCACCTGCAGCCGGGCCTCAATGTTCCTCCGCTCGGTGCCCTTCAGGCGCTGCAGCTCCTCGGTGCTGAGGCTGGCGAGCGCGGCGGGCCGGCATGCCCCACGCTTGCTGTTCAACACACACGCACCTGCAGCCGGGCCTCAATGTTCCTCCGCTCGGTGCCCTCCAGGCGCTGCAGCTCCTCGGTGCTGAGGCTGGCGAGCGCGCCGAGCCGGCATGCCCCACGCTTGCTGTTCAACACACACGCACCTGCAGCCGGGCCTCAATGTTCCTCCGCTCGGTGCCCTCCAGGCGCTGCAGCTCCTCGGTGCTGAGGCTGGCGAGCGCGCCGAGCCGGCATGCCCCACGCTTGCTGTTCAACACACACGCACCTGCAGCCGGGCCTCAATGTTCCTCCGCTCGGTGCCCTCCAGGCGCTGCAGCTCCTCGGTGCTGAGGCTGGCGAGCGCGGCGGGCCGGCATGCCCCACGCTTGCTGTTCAACACACACGCACCTGCAGCCGGGCGTCAATGTTCCTCCGCTCGGTGCCCTCCAGGCGCTGCAGCTCCTCGGTGCTGAGGCTGGCGAGCGCGGCGGGCCGGCATGCCCCACGCTTGCTGTTCAACACACACGCACCTGCAGCCGGGCCTCAATGTTCCTCCGCTCGGTGCCCTCCAGGCGCTGCAGCTCCTCGGTGCTGAGGCTGGCGAGCGCGGCGGGCCGGCATGCCCCACGCTTGCTGTTCAACACACACGCACCTGCAGCCGGGCCTCAATGTTCCTCCGCTCGGTGCCCTCCAGGCGCTGCAGCTCCTCGGTGCTGAGGCTGGCGAGCGCGCCGAGCCGGCATGCCCCTCGCTTGCTGTTCAACACACACGCACCTGCAGCCGGGCCTCAATGTTCCTCCGCTCGGTGCCCTCCAGGCGCTGCAGCTCCTCGGTGCTGAGGCTGGCGAGCGCGCCGAGCCGGCATGCCCCTCGCTTGCTGTTCAACACACACGCACCTGCAGCCGGGCCTCAATGTTCCTCCGCTCGGTGCCCTCCAGGCGCTGCAGCTCCTCGGTGCTGAGGCTGGCGAGCGCGCCGAGCCGGCATGCCCCTCGCTTGCTGTTCAACACACACGCACCTGCAGCCGGGCCTCAATGTTCCTCCGCTCGGTGCCCTCCAGGCGCTGCAGCTCCTCGGTGCTGAGGCTGGCGAGCGCGCCGAGCCGGCATGCCCCACGCTTGCTGTTCAACACACACGCACCTGCAGCCGGGCCTCAATGTTCCTCCGCTCGGTGCCCTCCAGGCGCTGCAGCTCCTCGGTGCTGAGGCTGGCGAGCGCGGCGGGCCGGCATGCCCCACGCTTGCTGTTCAACACACACGCACCTGCAGCCGGGCCTCAATGTTCCTCCGCTCGGTGCCCTCCAGGCGCTGCAGCTCCTCGGTGCTGAGGCTGGCGAGCGCGCCGAGCCGGCATGCCCCTCGCTTGCTGTTCAACACACACGCACCTGCAGCCGGGCCTCAATGTTCCTCCGCTCGGTGCCCTCCAGGCGCTGCAGCTCCTCGGTGCTGAGGCTGGCGAGCGCGCCGAGCCGGCATGCCCCTCGCTTGCTGTTCAACACACACGCACCTGCAGCCGGGCCTCAATGTTCCTCCGCTCGGTGCCCTCCAGGCGCTGCAGCTCCTCGGTGCTGAGGCTGGCGAGCGCGCCGAGCCGGCATGCCCCTCGCTTGCTGTTCAACACACACGCACCTGCAGCCGGGCCTCAATGTTCCTCCGCTCGGTGCCCTCCAGGCGCTGCAGCTCCTCGGTGCTGAGGCTGGCGAGCGCGCCGAGCCGGCATGCCCCACGCTTGCTGTTCAACACACACGCACCTGCAGCCGGGCCTCAATGTTCCTCCGCTCGGTGCCCTCCAGGCGCTGCAGCTCCTCGGTGCTGAGGCTGGCGAGCGCGGCGGGCCGGCATGCCCCACGCTTGCTGTTCAACACACACGCACCTGCAGCCGGGCGTCAATGTTCCTCCGCTCGGTGCCCTCCAGGCGCTGCAGCTCCTCGGTGCTGAGGCTGGCGAGCGCGGCGGGCCGGCATGCCCCACGCTTGCTGTTCAACACACACGCACCTGCAGCCGGGCCTCAATGTTCCTCCGCTCGGTGCCCTCCAGGCGCTGCAGCTCCTCGGTGCTGAGGCTGGCGAGCGCGGCGGGCCGGCATGCCCCACGCTTGCTGTTCAACACACACGCACCTGCAGCCGGGCCTCAATGTTCCTCCGCTCGGTGCCCTCCAGGCGCTGCAGCTCCTCGGTGCTGAGGCTGGCGAGCGCGCCGAGCCGGCATGCCCCTCGCTTGCTGTTCAACACACACGCACCTGCAGCCGGGCCTCAATGTTCCTCCGCTCGGTGCCCTCCAGGCGCTGCAGCTCCTCGGTGCTGAGGCTGGCGAGCGCGCCGAGCCGGCATGCCCCTCGCTTGCTGTTCAACACACACGCACCTGCAGCCGGGCCTCAATGTTCCTCCGCTCGGTGCCCTCCAGGCACTGCAGCTCCTCGGTGCTGAGGCTGGCGAGCGCGCCGAGCCGGCATGCCCCTCGCTTGCTGTTCAACACACACGCACCTGCAGCCGGGCCTCAATGTTCCTCCGCTCGGTGCCCTCCAGGCGCTGCAGCTCCTCGGTGCTGAGGCTGGCGAGCGCGCCGAGCCGGCATGCCCCTCGCTTGCTGTTCAACACACACGCACCTGCAGCCGGGCCTCAATGTTCCTCCGCTCGGTGCCCTCCAGGCGCTGCAGCTCCTCGGTGCTGAGGCTGGCGAGCGCGCCGAGCCGGCATGCCCCTCGCTTGCTGTTCAACACACACGCACCTGCAGCCGGGCCTCAATGTTCCTCCGCTCGGTGCCCTCCAGGCGCTGCAGCTCCTCGGTGCTGAGGCTGGCGAGCGCGCCGAGCCGGCATGCCCCTCGCTTGCTGTTCAACACACACGCACCTGCAGCCGGGCCTCAATGTTCCTCCGCTCGGTGCCCTCCAGGCGCTGCAGCTCCTCGGTGCTGAGGCTGGCGAGCGCGCCGAGCCGGCATGCCCCTCGCTTGCTGTTCAACACACACGCACCTGCAGCCGGGCCTCAATGTTCCTCCGCTCGGTGCCCTCCAGGCGCTGCAGCTCCTCGGTGCTGAGGCTGGCGAGCGCGCCGAGCCGGCATGCCCCTCGCTTGCTGTTCAACACACACGCACCTGCAGCCGGGCCTCAATGTTCCTCCGCTCGGTGCCCTCCAGGCGCTGCAGCTCCTCGGTGCTGAGGCTGGCGAGCGCGCCGAGCCGGCATGCCCCTCGCTTGCTGTTCAACACACACGCACCTGCAGCCGGGCCTCAATGTTCCTCCGCTCGGTGCCCTCCAGGCGCTGCAGCTCCTCGGTGCTGAGGCTGGCGAGCGCGGCCGGGCGCGGCGGCAGCGGCGGCGGCATGCCCCACGCCATCATAGCTGTACAAGAAACGGTTCAATTTGAGACTATAGCGGAAAATCAAGGCACGGTCAACAGCAAAGTAAGAGATTGGAGAGAGAGAGGGAGATAACTTCCACTTTATATATTTTGAATGTCGCAAAATCAGATACAATAGAAAATCAATTGTCTGTCGACTCTGACACCATGTAAAAACTAATGAGTAAAAAATTTGCTTGCATAAGTTTATTACCAGCTGAAATAGTCATCATAATTAATGCGAATCTTACACATATTATAAATCAAATAACAAACTACTTAAACTATATTACATAAACATATATTATACTTTTCATAAATTAGACACGTTAAATAACTTAGTTGTGCTGTTGACTGTACGAGTACAAATTGATTTTGATTCTAGACAAATTCGTGGCGCAGTGGTGATTACTAAGAGAGATTTGAATAAATTCCACTACTTGGTCCGCAGAGCTCTAAGGTTACTGAAATAAGGTGAGTAATCAGTAGGATGAGTACTCACGCGGCGGCGGCATGTTAGGGAAGGGCGGCGGCACGGGCGCGGCGTTGGGCGCGCGCGGCGGCGGCGGCGCGGCGGGCGCGGCGGGCGCGGGCGCGGGCGCGCGCAGCACGTTGAGGCGGCACGTCGGGCACGTCTGCTGCCGCTGGAACCACAGCCGCAAGCACGCTGCGTGGAAGATGTGGTTGCACGGGAGCTTCTTCGCACCTACAAAAGTTGAACAGCGCGTGAGCTACTTGGAGCTGTGTTGTATACAGGTCGGTAGCAGCAAGCAGTAAGGCTGAACGTAAGCAACCTATACATACGTGTGAATCGGTGATATTCAAAGTTACATTTAATGTCATTTTCATACTTAGGTATAATGTTTTCTACATGAAGAAAACCAGCAGCGTATTGCTCTAGCCTACGGCCTTTGGTGTAGTAAGCGAGACAAACAAAGGCCAAGCTCCTTCAGCTGACCACACCACAGGTCTCCAATGAATTACATCTCCCTTACTACTTTAAACAGTAACTAAACACTGCCCGAGTAGAGTAGTGTACTAGGGGTGTTCAATAGAAAGGGATAATGAGTATGATGCAGTTATATACACACCACAACATGGTCTAGGGATATATAAAACATTTTAAATAACTTAAAAAGTACTGGCCTTACAAAAAAAACTATTAATGACAGATTATAAAAACATTATTAAGTTCCTTTTCTAAATTAAAATTTGTATATATAAGGTTTTGTTTTAAGATGAAATTCGCATTCATTGAATTTCTTCCAAAGAAAATCTTCACGAACTTCTAACTTGATTAAAACTTCATAAATTTCTATAAATCTTTGTCAAATGCATCTCCGGTGTTCATTTAATCATGCCACGTAGACACTTGACCAGGAACAAAGAGCAGTGGGCATGATTCAAGCAGGCGCTACCCAAATTGCGGTTTCTGCACCCATGAGTGGTCCTCACTGGTGTCAGAGCGTTATATCCAGGCTTTGGTTACGTTATCGTGTCACGGGAGAAGCGAGATGAGGTGCTAGAGCCTGTAATTTTGCCCCACAGACAGCAAATGGGACAAAATTTCCAGCTAATGCACGACAATGCCCGTCCACATACGGCGCGTATTGTTACAAGTTGGTTACAACAGCGTGATATCTAAGCTTGAGACTGGCCTGCACAATCCTCTGACTTAAATCCTATTGAGCATGCCTGGGATATGCTTCAGAGAAGAGCTCCTAGGAATTTCCCTGAAGATATTGTGCATGGAAACCAGCTTTTCTTGCATCTTAGCAGGACTTGTGACAGTATTCCACAACAGGATATTGACACCCTTGTTTTGAGTATGCAGAACCGCTGCAGATGTGTCAGGAGAGTCTTAGGTGGATCCACGGATTATTAATTTTAAGTTTTCAACAATTTTTATAAAAAAAATAGTTGTTTTGTTGTTTCAAAAATAAAGTTAAAATTGAAATTTTGTCTGAGTTTTTCCTCTTCTTCTACGTTTTTTTTTAAATTCAACTTTATCTAAAAGTTTATTTACGAGTATCAGATTAGATAGGTTATTAAACAAGGTTTATTTTATTGTGTATGTGTCTTAACAAAAAGTTAATAGAATTTTAGTTATTTAGGTTTAATTGAAATATCCCTAGACCATGTTGATGTGTGTATTATTTTATTATTATTTTATTTATTTTACACGAAACTTAACGAACCTTCGCGGTTATTGCACTTGGTTTATTGTTTTTCTAATCCTAAGATTCCCTTCTTGGAAAAATTTTCATCTTGATCGCTTAAAAAATCATGTACGGCAGCAATCACTTCCTCATCATTGCCATATTTGTGACCAATCAGTTGTTCTTTTAACCGCAGAAACAGGTAGAAATCACTAGGCGCAAGGTCAGGTAAATATGGAGGATGTTCCACCAATTCACATCCAGTATCTTGGATAGCAGTCATCGCAACTCGGGACTTGTTGACAACTTTAGAAACTACTGCGTATTTCCTGACGCAGTCTTTTTATTTGTTCTGCGTATGAGGGGCCCGTATTAGTGGCTCCATGATTAAGATATTCAATCATTATCACCCCCTGACCGTCTCAGAAAAGAGAGCCCATAATCTTACCGGCGGATGGAATTGCCTTTAACTTCTTAGGCGTTGAAGATGACGGCCTCTTCCAAGTCATGGACTGTTGTTTCGTTTCAGGATCATAATAGTGGAGCCAAGTTTCATCCATACTTACGAAGCTAGCCAAAAATCGGTCAGGATCTTGTTGTAACAATTCCAAATTGATTTGAGAAATCCGCAGTCTTGTTAGTTTATGCTCGTCTGTAAGCATTCTAGGCACCCAGCGCGCTGATACTTTTTTCATGCCCAAAGCTCATGTATAATACTATGGATACTTCCTATCGAAATCTCTAGTTCTTCAGCTACAAAACAGTAACACGACGATCTTCCAAAACAATTTTTTCAACTATTTTTATCATTTGTTCGGTAACCGCCGTCGTAGGGCGTCCCGAGCGCGGGTCGTCTTTAGTTAAAGTTCTACCTCTCTTAAACTCGGCACACCACCGCGCAGCCGTAGAATACGGAAGAGCATTAACCCCTAATGTTCCTTTCAAGTCTAGATTTACTTGCTCAGTAGTAAATTTTTTCAGGCAGAGCAGAGATATTTTGTTACCGCGCGAATTTCAATATTATCCACTTTGCGTACCACGCTCCGACACGACGAAAACAAATGACTTCTATTTTTAAAATGAAAAAAGAAAATCAATATTATTATTTTTTATTCGATCAAATGTCTTTACCTGCCAGTATTTACTTTTTTGTTGTTCAAGGAGTTTATATGCCATTATTACTTTTTATTGAACACCCCTCGTACAGTGTATACACCGCTACATGAGCGACGTTATTGAGCTGTAAATATGTTTGGTGTGCTACGAGGGGTGGATCTGTTCGTGGTCAAACAGAGAACACCGCTAAGTTGCGTATAGACCATCTGTCGCAGACGTAACATAAAAATTTGCCACTTCTCCACTTCGTGTCCTACCCAGGCTCATGTGTGAGTAAGAAAACACGCAATTCATCGTGAGGACACCCGGACGAAGAAGAGGAAGCCTACCATGGGTAACAGAATATCTAACACAGGTAGTACCAGTGCACGAAAACTGCTCAATAGTTGATCTATTATTGTAGTAAGAAAATAATCTTCGCAATATTTAATTAAAAGTGGTACTGCATATCATAATATTAAACAAATCATAATGAGGTTAATGACACTTTGATAAGAAACTTTTTTTACACAACAATATGTGAATAAGTAATACATAAATACCTGTTATTGAAGAAGCATATGTGAGGTTCAAAAACACCTACGCCAAAACACTTGATTGATTTTAACTACTTAAACAGTACTCCTTATTGCAAATAACATATGTATGTGTGTACTCAAAGTACACACCACCGAGTCACTATTATGTGACAGTTTACCACACGTACGTATATTTTTTTACTATCTCGAGTAATTGTACTTTTATCAGATTATTTTCGTTTGTATCAAAATTACACGGAACAAGTTAAATGCGCCAGTAAAACAGAAAATTCTGAGTAACGTGTCCATGAGAAGATCTTTAAGAAACACAAGTTACATATTTGATAGTGGTTGGTTTTATTTCACTTTATTATTTTTACATGCCATGAAAAGTCTTTAGGCTTTAGTAAGGTGAGATATATTACGTAAATAGACATTTAATATTCAACTTACATTGTACATACAAACGAACTTCGTACCTGCATACTGTCCCCACAATAAAGTTTCAGCAAAGTTTTTGAATCGTTTAACTGTGGAAGTTACATTTGCATCCTAATCAAACTCAATATGTAAAAAAATATGTCGTTACTAAAAATTATATACAAATTGCCCGCTAATATTATCAGGACTTATAAGAACGATTTACTTAGCTCTAATCACATTACTTTCTTTGAAGGGCATACTTTTTGTATACATATATGATACTGTAAAGTCTTCTAGTATCCTATACTAATTATGTTTTTGTTTTGAGTTTCTAATCTGAATAAATTCAAGAAATGTAGATATTTAAAAGCAGAGCATATGCAATAACAACAACAAACAGTATAATAGCCCGAAAAGCTACCACGGATAAATAAATAACATTTAAATAAATCAATTAACAGATTGTTGATTGCAATTAAAATAAGAAAATATCAAAATTAACCAACCGACGTAAACCACGTAGAAACAATATGTTCGATGAGTTGTAGTGAGCAGAGCGGAGTGTACCACGTCAGTTGCCGCGAGGTCGGCCTTACGCGAGCGAATAATCAACAGGCCGCGAACGTTTCTTTGACCTTCACAGTTTATTATTGACAATGTCAAGAAACGTTGAAATACCATATTCTTCAAAAAACAATACAGACACGTGGAACTAAGTAAATATTCCATGTTTTTTGTGATTCTAAAGTTGCCACTAGGAATGATACTAGCTCGAAAATAATCGTTAATAGAAGTTATAGGTCGCCTTTAAAATATAAATTAAATATACAAGTGACACAGATTATAAGATGGGTATTCTCACGAGCCGCTCTCTTTAGCTATTCGTTCCATTAACGCGGTCTGGCTAAAGGAATTCCCCTTTAAGATACTTTTATTTTAAAAACACGCTTCTAGTCTCCGCACTAAAACCTTAGGATCATGGACGACAACATAGATCTCAGATAGTATATATAATAATATACTCCTATTTTTAAAAGCGCGTTCCAGGTTCACGTGTGCGCAGTGCAAGAAGGCGGTCATTTCAGCCTGAAAGACGGTGGCGTGTAGGCCCAGACCGCTGTGAATCTGTGCTTTGGGTCTCTCGCGATAGACTCCATAGCCGGCCCGCCCATTTATCTTGGAGCCATCAGTGTACCACACACTGTCTCCGGTTTGGAAGTTTGCAGGAGTGCCATGACCGGCATTTTGTCCAGCTCAGCTTTCAGGTCATTCACGTTTTTTGAATGGTACCGGCTACTTCCACCGTCTAGTGCCCTCAGCGTGGCCGCTCTGGCTTCCATCTCCAGATGCAAGTGGAGCGGACACAGCGACAGCATGGCTTCTAGAGCCACGGTGGGTGTAGAGCTCATGGCACCAATCGCAATCAAGCAGGCCAATCTTTGGACCCTGCTGAGCAGGGTAATGCTCGTTATTTGGCTGATCTTCTTGGACCATACGACACATGCATAGACAATCACGGGTCGCACTATGGTAGTGTAGATCCAGAGAGCAGCCTTATAACTTATAACCCCCAGATAATTGACCTCCTTGGAGATCCCTATAGGTTTGCTGAAGAAGGTGGGCTTACGACTGTCTTCCAAGTTCCTTTTCTTGGTGAACAGTTGTGGCACCAGTGTTGTTTTGTCTGCGTTGACCGACAGGCCAACTTCCGGCACCAGCCCTCCACAAGACGCAGAGCACCTTGCATTCGGCTTGAGATGGTGCTCAGGCATTTGCCGACCACCATTATCACCAAGTCGTCCGCATATCCCTGCGTTGTGAAGTCGGTAAAGAAGTTCATCACGACAATCGACCACTCCAGGGGAGATAGTACGCCCCCCCGTGGGCAGCCTCTTGTCACTTTGACTTCTACATGCCGATCAAGGAGGGACGTGTTTCGGTTGAGGTGTTATCAAATGCACCCTCGAGGTCAGGAAAGGTGCAAAGAGCTGTTTCTTTGTCCTCCATAGCCTTTTCCAGTCTGTCCGTTTGTTCCACCAGAGCAGACTCAGTGGATTCACCACAGGGATAGACGTGTTGTCTTCCATGCAGTGGATTTACTAATATCTTCCATCGTCTTCAGAAGGAAAGACGTTACACTGATTGGCCTGTAGGATTTAGGTTGGGCCTTACATACGTATTACCGAACTCTAGAAATCTAAAATCTATGGTCGGCATAATGCCGAACGTTTTGACTGTCAGTATAAGAATCACTGTAATATGATTCACCTACTGACTAAAGTCAAAATAAATTATTAATAAGTAATGTAATTAATTTCCTTCAAGTTATTGTTTTGTATAATGTATTTTTGGGTAATATTTTTTATTTTATCTATTTTTAATTGATCGTAATGTAATGATCGAAGTTAGTCGAACAAATTAAATTTATTAATAATTATTTATTAAGGAACTCTTACCTGAATGCATCTCCTCGCGACAGATGATGCACTCGTTGTCGGCGGCGGCGAGCTCGTCGGCCGTCGCGTCGGGGTACAGCGTGTTCATGTTGCGGATCGCGCGCCGCGACAGCACCACGTCGTTGTACGCCTTCTTGAAGCTCCTGGCACAAGCAATACCACGTTTCATATACGCCTTACATTCTCAGCTAAGATAAAACACATCTTCAATTGCCAGAGTAGGCAATTTGTAAACTTCTGTGCTAGCCCTGAATCACAGTCAGCTCAAAAATTGTTGCCTCGCCTAACTCAGATGTTGCCTCCCCTAAGTAAGTCTTCAAACAATTCCAATTTCTAACTAAAGTCAAATCTATATGTGGCAGCATGTATTCAAAAATAAAGCCTCTATATCACTCTTGACATCCACAGTACTAATTATGCTTAGTTTAAGATAAAGTTAATATGTACAAAGATCATCATTTACTGGCAAGACTAGAGTTTGGGTGTGTAGGACGAAAAAAACCATATGAGTAGTGAGACTGACCTCATGGTTTCATACATAGGGCGGAAGGCGAAGAGCGGCAGCGTGTAGATGCGCACCATGACCGCCACGAAGCCGATGTACAGCAGGACCTTGAGGAAGTTGATAGCTAGCTCGGTGTAGAGCAGCACAGCTGCTTTGCTCTCCCAGGGGGTTTCCCATCGGGAGTCGATGGCGTGCAGCACATACTATAATGAGGTCACATGATAACACGTTGACTAGCCAGTATTTAGTGTAGCATCATTACTGCCAGTGGCAGAATTTCATGACAGGGGAATGTGAAAAACTAAATAATAATATATTTGTAATTTTTTTAAATAAACTAGCGTGCTGAATTGAGTGTGTATTTACTAATTTTGGGGGTGCACATGTATGTACTTTGAATTTTAATTGTTAGACTCAGTAATAATTTAAACAGCAGCTCTATAAAGGAACAAGTGCTCTACTGAGCATTACTATGCTAGAACACCCACTCAATATGAAGAAAAATGCTAAAGAAAACAAGAATACTAACTGGTGAATTTACCCTGAGTATTATTGTTCTCAGTTATTTAAAAGTTATTGAGGATAAGAAATTATATTTAAAATTAATAATCCGCTTCATTTAAACATTATTATTTTTCCTAGTCCCAGGACTGATATTTAATTAAATGTGTAAACAACATCCTTACCTTAATTAAAATATTTGCAATCATGATCAGCAGAATGCTGTACTCAAAGCCAAACACCAGCTGAACCGATGGTCCTCTTGATATAGTGACCTGATAGGCGTGATGGATGAAGTAGAAATCTGACTGAGCCAGCAGCATTAGTAGGCTCAGTATTCTTATATGGAACACCAGGCCAATTACTGGACTTCTCTCCATCTACAAATTATAAAATACAATTTACTGAACAAGTGCACCAGGCAGCACACTTAGGGCCAAAAACCTTTGTGATTGGATGTCTAAAATGCAAGACAATAAACATTTTTGAACATAAGATAAACCTTACTGAAAAATAGAGTTAATCTACATATTTCCTGAGCACTATCTTGTTTTATTAAATAGCAATGAGGTAATTGAAAAGCACTACAGACTATTAATAATCATCACAATAAGTAGAAAAAGAGATTAATATTAAAAAACTTAGCAACATTTTAAATGTTTCAATGATAATGCATTGCAACATTATGTCATTATTACTCAGGCATTTAAACTTGTAAGAAATGTTAAAAGAAGATATAGGTCTTGTTTTGCTGCAGTAATCATAAATGATCACATCAGGTAAATAATCAACTAATTTGTTAATCATTAGGAGTTCCAGTTATTGTAATTAGATTGTTTAGGTTTTTTTCCATATTTCTTCATACTTACATAATCCACTCTGTCTTCAGCCAGCCAATGGAATGCCTTTAGGAACAGCAAGAGAGTGAAGAGTGCTATGAACTTCGGGTTGAAGTCATCTCTGAATACCGTGAATGCAAGACAAGTCTCTGTTATTGCATACCAAGACCTCTCTATTAAATGCTGAAAACACACATTTTATTTACTGAAAATAAAGTTTTCACTAGAATGCCTAAATTAGAAAGCTATTTTAATTATTATATGGTCTTTTTTACATTCATTTGCTGCCAGTATGATATGTAGGCTTTCAAATAGGTCCCACGGATGTTACTCTGAAGAATATTTAAAGCTAATTAACCAATGAAATTAATCACATGTATACACTATATTTAATACATTTTGTGAGCATTATGAGACAGAGTATCAATGAACTGGTTACAAAGCTAGAAGAAATTATGTGTTGTAATTAAAACAATATCATATCCCATACCTCAAATTCTGCAGGGCGTAATTGTCCGAAGAATATTTTTCTGAGTAGCTTACCCACTAATAGAACAAGTATAAAAGCTTGCAAGTACATTACCTGCAAAACATTAGAAAGGGACAAATGTACCATGATGAGAATAATTGTTGGAGTGATTAATCAGACTTTGTTTTACTATTTTTAAGCAACATGAAAGTCTTCGAAATAGCGAGAGCATTATTATAACTAACTAAATAGCTTCTAAGAGCGTTATATTGTATACGTTCTGAAATTTATGGAAGCTGAAAGAGGATCATGCATGAATTATGTTGCATACCAAAGGCAAATATTTTAAAAATGTAGAAGGTTTTGAAAAGTAATATTTTCATTTATACTTACTGCCATACTAGGGTTAGAGTTTGTCAGGTATACTACCGAGGGATAAAACTGTTTTTTCTGGTAATAGGCATTGCCTATAACCACAGTCGTTAGCGCAAGACTGATCACTGTTGCTAAAATTGCCTTCATCTTGCGTTTTTTCTATGCTCCCATGCACTGAAAATTTCCTTTGAATGATATGAAAAAAGACCTATGCACTCCAAAATCCGAATATTGTCAACAAATACATTTTCAAAACATCTTTTCGAATCAATCGCTATGAAAAAAACTAATTTTGACGTGTTCAATGTTCATTTGTGTCATTTTATTTTTTTACTGTTACTAGTACTTTACGGCGTGGTTAAAACCATTTAAGCCAATATGTTTTTAATAGTCGTAGGCGTAGCGGTTGCATTATCAAGTTTCACGAAGTGATACAGTCTCACAGTCTCACTTGGCCTAACAAGTTTTCTGTGACTTTAAGTTTTACCCAATCACAGCTCAACAATATCCAACCGACTAATTGAAAATGAGCTTTTTTATGTACTAACTCTCTGCGTAGTTTATATTTGGTTTTATTGTATAGACAGTCGGTGCGGGTGGACAACAACTGTCAATCAAATAAATCAATTTTGCAATCGATCACCGTAACAAAATGGGAAGGTTGTGTTGGTTGGCTTGTTCCCTATTTTACTAAAAGAGTCGGTAAATCTCTCAACATGAACTTTGTTTAAGTTGAGCGCATCGTATAATTAAGAGTGGTTTTGAAGCTACTTGCATTTACAACATTTATCAGGTAAAATTCTATGATAACGCTTTCGTTTGCCGCGCAATCTACTTTCGCTGACCATTTGATTGTGTTATTTCTCGTTCTAACTAGGATATTCTGTTTTCTGATTAGTTCAATTGCTGACTATAATGATTCGTCCCTTTACAACACATAATAATTGTGGATCACTTGGTTGATCCCGTCTGCTTTGGAGCTGTGAGTGTGTGGCAGCAGTGTTATTTATGTTTGAAAGACTTAGAATCCGTCTCAGTGAATGTTGTGGTATAACTTTATTATAATCTTTAGCAAACGTTCACGTAGCAGTAAATAAATATTACACATAAAAATTTGCAGAAGCACACTTGAAAAAATAATTAAGTCTAAAAGAAACTAATCTAATACTTATGTACAATAATATCTAAAACATATCTGATCAGGAATAAATAGTGGTTTTAAACACAAACCAAATCAGTTAAAAAGATTCGAATAGTGGGACACTTGAGAAATGTATAGTGTATACAATAGCATGGCCTAAAATATTAATTTAATATTTAATTAATTTAAATCTTATTCAGCTTTTTTAAAATACCCACAGGTACTTTTAAAGGACTACCAAGATTTCTTTCCAAAAAATGGTAAGTGAATATTACTATCAAAATGTTTTTAGCTTGTTCATTAATGTTAAACTAAATTCTTGTAAGTCACTAGTGGCTTAATTTTGTTAATTTGTTTCTAACGTTTCCTTTTCTTTGATCAGCAGGGGGATGACCCTCCTTTCTTGCCAGTGGGTACTGATGTGAGTGCCAAGTACAAAGGTGCTTTTTGTGAGGCTAAGATAAAGAAGGTTGTGCGCAACATAAAGTGCAAGGTAAGAAAATATAAAAATTAGGTTGTATATTCAGCAAAAAGCTTTTCTCTTCAATGAATGAATGTTTCTACCTTCTACTTTTTTACCTATTTTATTTCATTAGTGTAGTTTTATAATACTATTTGTACTAATACTATTTATTGGGTATTGCTAAACATGTTTAATTTCTTTTTATTATGGGAGCTTTGTTGTTTCTTTTTACAGGTGACATTAAAAGGAGGTGGGAATTTAACAGTGAATGATGATGTCATAAAGGGGACACTCAGAGTAGGCAGCACTGTGGAGGTGAAGCAAGACCCTAAGAAAGATGCCATGGAGGCCGTCATCAGCAAAATACAGGACTGCAGCCAGTATACTGTTGGTGAGTTAGATAGTTGAAATATCAATTAAGTAGGGTTTGCTGATTATTAAAGCCATAAGAGAGTAGAATAGAATTTTTAATACCCAAAAATTCTAATGTTAAATGTATAAATAAATATTGATTAGTTAGGCAGGGGGGGTTAACATCTCCAAACTGTTCTGTTTCTATATAAACGGGTTGATCGACGAGCTTAGCAGAATGCACGTGGGTTGCTCTGTAGATGGGCAAATGGTCAACAATATAAGCTACGCAGACGATATGGCGCTTCTGAGTCCGTCGGTCTACTCGTTGAGGAGGATGCTGCGCGTCTGCGAACAATACGTCTCCAATCATGGGCTAAGATACAACTGTAAAAAAAGCGAAGTCGTAGTGTTTGGGGCGCGTGGGTTATCTTCAAGTCAGGTACCACCAATTAGGCTGAATGGAGAGGCATTGAACATTGTGCCTGTGTTTAAATACTTGGGTCTGATGACGTGAGGGACGATTGTGACATAGACAGGGAGCATAGGGCGCTGGCAGTACGAGGAAATATGCTGGTCCGCAGGTTCGCGCACTGCACAGGTGAGGTTAAAGTATCACTATTTAAGTCTTTCTGTCAATCCCTGTACACGAGCGGCTTGTGGGTAAGTTAAACACAAAAATCATACAGCGCCCTGCATGTATTGTATAATAATATGTTCCGGGTCCTCTTGGGACTACCGAGATTCTGCAGTGCGTCTGGCATGTTCTCCGACGCCCATGTAGACGACTTCCATGCAGTGGCTAGGAAGAACATCCTGTCCATTAAAAACAGAATGGTCGGTAGTCCCAACAGGATTCTAAGGGTACTGGCGGGGAGGTGGGTCAGTGCATTACTACGGCACTGGATCACTGCACTCATAAACCCGAACCCTATTTATTATGTTAATTAAATGTGTTGTCTTGTTGTATCTAATTTATCCGAATTTGTATTGTTACTAACCTAGTGTAAGCTATATTGTTACTAACCAAATGGACCATAATATGATGTCTGAATAAATAAATTATTATGATTATTATTATAGCATTAGACAGAGAGATATTCGTAATCTATATCTTTTCTCAGTGTTCGATGACGGCGATATAACGACGCTGCGGCGATCTGCGCTGTGCCTCAAGAGCGGGCGACATTTCAATGAGAGTGAAACATTGGACCAGTTACCTCTGACTCATCCGGAACACTTCTCCACACCTGTCATAGCGGGTCGCCGCGGACGGAGGGGGAGAGCCCAGTAAGTTATCCATCCATGATTAAATTGGGCAGTGGACTTAACATCGTATAATTCAAGTGACAAAAGAGTTCAATTAATATCTGTCAAACCAGGCACAATAGAAAATGCATTGTTTGCCAGTCACCGGTGACCCCCATGGCAGCTAATGTGTTGATAGTAGTAATTTCTTCTCCTCATTATTTCCTACTCAACAGTAGTATTTGATAGGAAACCTTATTTTGCCTATACTTCATTCATTATAACATTAGAAATAAGAAACAGGGGTGCTAAAATGAATGACAATTTGCATTTGACGTTGCCATGACGATGACATACCTGAGTATAACCTGGTATTTAAAACCTCTTCCGCCACAACATATGAAGAGATTATGTAAATTTTTAGATATGGTAGAGTTATAGTGACAGTAAAAATGTGTTCGGATAAAAACCTCTGCTTCTTTTAGGTTTTTACATCGTCATCTTCATTTTTATCTTTTTTTTTCTCTAATCATCTTCTCCATTGGACCCCTGTAGGGTAATGGCCAGAGGATCCTCTTGTTCTTCTTCATCTTCGGATCTTATGCTGGAGCCCCATACCACCTCAAGCAGGTGAAGCCTTTTGTACTTGGGCGGTGGTGGAGGAAGGGTCTGAAAAGACCTCTGCTGCTTTCTGGACTTCTGGCGACTTCAGATACAACTTCGCATACGCATGAGCTTGCATCCAGTAAAGGCGTGCAAAAACAGCACGTCCTTGAAACCTTGTTGCTGAAGCTCTTGTGACGAGAATAAGGAATCCCTAGTCTTCCCACGTCACGGCTTGATGAAAATATTTTATATTAGCTGTGATGGAAAAAATGTTTTTTTCCAAAATTACAGACTTTAAAGAGCAGATATCTCGAAAACTGTACTAGATATCGAAAAACTTGTAGCAAATTTAACCAGCTTTCATTTTGTATTAAGTCTCATGTCGCTAGGACACAGTTTCCGAGATATAACCAAAAAACCGAAAAATTAGACTTTCAAACAGTACAATATTTCTAGGTCAGACGAAAGTGAAGGCGAAGGCCCATCGCGTCGCGTGAAGGCCGACAGCACGGAGCGCGAGCCGCACGTAGGCCGCGTGGTGCTGGTGGAGGCGGCGGGCGGGGCGGAGCGCCGGCGCCCGCACCAGCCCGCCTTCCCCGCGCTGGTGGTGGCGCCGACCGCGCAGATCAAGGTCAAGGAGGACTATCTAGTGCGCTCCTTCAAGGACGGCAGATAGTGAGTATACAAATATTGGTCTAGCTTGTAGAAGGGTGAGAATACGCCTAGTACAAGACATCCAAATCCGTAATTTTTATGAATACTCATTTTTCAATTGTCCTAATAATTGCTTGTCCTCCTGTAGGAAATTGAAAATTGTAAGCATTGATCTTCAATATTCATTGGATGCGTGATGTTATGAACCAAATTTCATCGAATTTATTTGTTAATCAGCTACACGGTGCCGAAGAAGGAAGCGCGCGAGTTCCGCAAGGGATCCGCGCCGCACGAGTGGGCGGGCGTTGACGCGGCGCTGCAGTACCTGAACAACGCCGTGCTGCCGCCGCACTGGGACCGCGACGCGCTCTTCAACGAGAAGCGGAACACCTCCGACGACGTGAGTATAGGAACAGTCGACTGATCCTAGAGTACAGTACAGTTCCGCAAGGGATCCGCGCCGCAAGAGATTCGGTTTGGGCCGCGAACGAGAGAGGAGGCATTACTTGTAGCCAGTTCGTGCGCGCGACCATAGAAGACGGGGCGCATACCCCCAAAGCCTACCAGCGACCGAGACACTTATCTTGGTCTTCTGTGACAGATTCGCGCCAACCTGCCGGTGTACACACTACCGGTCGGTGCATTATGCGAGTTCATAACAATAACTAAGGTCAGCACTGTGACGCATCGAAATATGCCTACGCGAAAATGATCAGTCATCATGAGTGGACATTCTACATATGTATCAATAGCTTCGAACCAATATTCCTATCTGTACTTTAGAGCATTTTTGCCTTTTTGTCAACGTAAGTTAGTTATTTATACATCGCGCATCATATAGATAAAGCATTCGAGCCCTGCAAAAACTTAGCAATAGCTCACTACAAGATTGTGTACCTAATGAGGACAACAATATTACACACCTTTCTACTGTTTCAGCCAATTTTTCTCTATATGTTATTAGCTGTTTAATTACAATGCCGGTACAATCACTACATGCACCACCACTGCAAGTTATAGACGAGGTATTTAGTAAAAGTAAGTTATGTTTCGCTACAGAGTTCGGACGACGAGCCCCGCGAAGAGAAGGACCACTTTGTCGCTCAGCTGTACAAGTTCATGGACGACCGCGGTACACCGCTAAATAGGAACCCTACTATTGCCAACAGGGATATTGACTTGTATAGATTATTCAGGGTAAGTAATACATACATACGTTTTAAATTAATAATTTTCTTCATTATAACATTTCACAAATAATTTATTTTTTTGCAGGTAGTCCAAAAACTTGGAGGATATAACAGAGTCACTAATCAAAATCAATGGAAGACTATTGCTGACAAGATGGGCTTTCATCCAGTCACAACCAGTATCACTAATCTATGCAAACAAGCTTATAAAAAGTATGTATAAACATTCTTTACTTCAAATGTCTCATACAAAGCAGTGGTATTAGCCAAATATTTTTCAGCTTTAATATCTTTTTACTCATCTCGATTTGACTGAATAAAAAATAATAATCCCACTGGCTAAATAAAGCAACATTGCCAAATCAATTTGCTGTGTAAGCAAGATTGCAGAGGCCATTCAAAAAAAATGTTTTCAAATAGGTGGTTAAAGTTGAAATTTATGTGGTAAATATTAGTGCAGTCGTATCTCGTTTACTATTTCTTATACTTCTTAGTAAGGTTCTAATTCAAGTAGGTAAAATATTTAGAATATCCAAATTATATTATATGTTAAAGTTGCAAATAATTTATTTGTTATGAAACTGGATTATAAGATTTGTTGCTGCGAAAAATAGTCAACTAAACAGGAATAATAAAAAAAAAAGCTTGTCTCTCCTCAAATATTCAAGTACGTTTAGCAGTCTGCCATCATCGGACAAACTCAGTTCAAGTGAATTTTTATTTAGGATTTTTTTCACACAGGGACAGAAACTAGAAAAATTACTTAAAACTGTTCGGTTGAGGGTCAAATGACCTATCGGACATTAATGTCAGTGATTGGTTCATCAGGTTCCTGCACAGCTTCGAGGACTTCTACCGCAAGCTCGGCGTGACGCTGGTGGCGCACCCGCGCGGCGCGCGCACGCCGCCGGCCGGCCGCTCGCTCATCCGCGACCGCGACAGGCTGCCGTCCGCCGCCGCCTGCGCCACGCCCACGCCGGCGCATGCGCAGGTATGTCCCTACAACTCTAAAGAAAACATTTTAGGTGGCTTACCTTGTACAGTCAACAGTGAAAGTAAATGATGATTGAGCAAACTTCCAATTTGTTTTTATGAATGAAAAATACGTAAAAAAAATATCACAAGCAGCATATATGCATTATTATGAATGAAATGTCTCATTTATATTCTTAGTAGTTTATTAAACTTTATAGTCATCAATTTTGGCACGTTAAATTATTACTTACTTCTGCTGTTGACTGTACTGACATATCTAAGACTAGCTGTCCGTCAGCGGCTTCGCCCGCGTAGAAGACTATCTTTCTCGTCAAAATATAGCCTATATACCTGTACCTGATATTGTAGCTTTATATTGGTGAAATAATTTTAAAATTGGTCCAGTAGTTTTGGAGCTATACAATATGTAACAAAATAAATCCATTAGGGAGTCATTACTAGGTATCGAGATTAGGTTCTATTTATGTTATAATTTTAGCTAAATATGCAAAGCAAGTGGATACAGCATTGAATGAAACTTGCCGGATAATCACAGGCTGCCTCAAGCCGACCCCGGTAAACATGCTGTATCCACTGGCTGGAATTGCTCCACCCGCAGTCCGCCGAACAGTTGCTAGTTCTACTGAGAGAACTAAATCTGGTCATGACCCCCGCCGCCCCCTGCATGGCTACTCTGACGTACCACAGCGACTAAGGAGCCGGAAAAGCTTTTTGAAATCCGTCTGTCCAGTTTCTGGCAACCCACCTCAAGCCAGACTAGACTTGTGGCAGGAGCAAAATCCTTCCACCTCATTCGTCGCACCTGCTGAGAGTCCTGGCTAATAAGCTGCCATGGGCGACCTGGAAATCCTTAAACAGACTGCGGACCCAGGTCGGCCGCCGCAAGGACAGCCTGTGTAGATGGGGCTTCATCGACAGCGCTAACAACGCATGCGAGTGTGGCTTTTCCCCACAAAACATGAGTCAGCTTTTAATGTGCCCTGCATGTAAGGCTAGTTGCACATATGAGGACCTCATGAGTGCCAGTAACAATGCCGTCCAAGTGGCGGAATTCTGGTCGCACGTAGTGTAGTGTTGCCACTCGACACGATAAGAAGAAGAAGCTAAATATAGGAGAAAAATATATCCTAATAAAATGTCACATCCGAAGCCACGTGGCATATCGTATCGATACCTATCGTCGTGATCGTGAACGACAATACAAGTGATTTATTTAAAAAAAGGAATACCATCGAAGCGCGCAAAAGCATGCTAGTTTCTAATTTTATGCCTTATCAGTGTTGTCTTTCGATTAATGTGCATTATAGTTATTCTGCTTTTTGTTTTTATGCGTTTTAATACGTATGAACGCCAAACAAGTTTAGGGTACACTACATTATGCTTTTTGGAAATATGCCACTCAATATGAAACACGTTACGATTACAAAAATCCGAAATATGGAACACGAGCTTATGACAAAGAACATTGTTCGCTTAGGCTTGGTGAGCCTTTATGAAGACTTGGTAAAAAATTGGTAGATTGTCGTTCAAAATCAGAATTTCAGTAAACTAAGGCCAATTTCGGGAGATCTACTGAATCGAATCAACAACTTTAAAGTTAATGGCCTCCATACACGTTAAGTTAAAGGGCGAAGTCGTCGTTTCGCCACACACGCATAGTTCTGTTTATCTGACACCCGTCTGGCAAACCTAAACGTGTAGGCTAGTGACTGTATGATTTATTCGATGATTTCCCAACACTACGAATCTGCTATGGTGGTCAATACGCCATGTTTTTTCAGAAATAAGACATGTAAGATAAAACAGACTATAGATGTGATTACTTTTGTGTCAATACGAAAGGCTGGACTATGTTTTGCATTTATTGAACAGTAAATTTTGTTTTCCGAAGGGCGTAAATTAGGTGAATATGTTGGATCATGCGCTCAAAATGGTAGCCGAGCCGGCTCTTAGGCTGCTTGTTCACCGAAGCGGAGCGAGGCAGCGTAGCGGGGTTTTGGCAATTTTCAACCAATAGGATTGATGGCAAGCGTGCCTTCAAGCAATTCCATTGGTTGAAAGTTGCCAAAACTCCGCTCCGCTGCCTCGCTCCGCTTCGGTGGACAAGCAGCCTTAAGCAGTGTTAATTAAGTTCTAAATTATTTGTAACTAGCTAGACGGGAAAGACAGTCTGCGCGAGCGAGCGTCAGAGCTTCGCCCGCGCAGACTGTCTTTCCCGTCAAAATATAGCCTAAATAAAAAAAATATAGCCTATGTCACTCCCTAATAATGTAGCTTTATATTTGTGAAAGAATTTTCAAAATCGGTTCGGTAGTGTCAGAGCCTGTTCAATACAAGCAAAAAAATCTTTCCTCTTTATAATATTATAAATATTATTTATTTTGATAACAGCGTAGCAGAGATAAAGAATCCGACAAGAACGAGACAGAAAGGAGCGATAAAAGCGAAAAAGAAGACAAAATTGAGAAAGTAGAGAAAGAGAAACCCCTGAAGGAGAAACCTAGAGTCAGCGACGGCGAAGACAGCGCTGACAATCAGCCGCTAATAGTTACCACAAATGCACTAAAGTAAGTAAAGATGTTTTCAACTCTCTTGAATTGTCTGTCTCCCAGTTTCTTGTTTGTTGGTGTAAATCTGTTCAACACGTGCGATTGACCCACACCTCGCTCCAGTGCATTTTAACAATCGCTTTTCTATTGTCTAATCCAGCAGCGAATGGGTAAAATCAATTTTTTAACTATAGTAATAATCACAAGCATATTTTGACTAAAAATTATGTGATTGTTTACTAAAGTACCTTAATCAGCAACCAGCAAACCACTACAAAGTTAGTAGTTTTATCTACAATGGAAGATTACGTGCACGTTAAACATACTTTAATCTTTATATTTTTTCAGAATCGATAAAGAGAAGGAGAAAGAAAAAGAGCGGGAAAAGGAAAAAGAGAAAGAGAAGGAAAGGGAGAGAGAAAAAGAAAGAGAGAAGGAACGTGAAAGAGAAAAGGAGAAGGAAAGGGAAAGGGAGAAGGAACGAGAAAGGGAGAAAGAGAGAGAACAGGAACTGGAGAAGGAGAAGGAGAAGGAAAGGGAAAAAGAAAGGGAGAGAGAAAAGCAAAAAGAAAGGGAAAGGGAGAAAGAAAAGGAGAAGGAACGGGAGAAAGAGAAGGAAAAGGAAAAAGAAAAAGAGAAGGACAAAAGCTCCACCACTAGTGAGGAGAAGCTTATAGTGCTGAAGCCGCGGTCTCAGTCCAAGACGCGCAGCATGATACCTATTAAGACGGATTCCCATGAAAAGAGGACGCCGAAGAGGAGGCCTCTATCTTCAAAGAGTAAGTCTCATCTACATTTAGCAAACTATCTGGTAATAAACCAACCAAACCCAATTCGTTTAACGGGGAAAGGCTAGCCACGTATTTCGTGATGAAAAATGTAAAATATTATTATTTTAATTTGCTATACATTTAACAGGTGAAGGAACCAGTACGAGCGTGTCACGTGCGTCTCGTCGGCCACACGTTTCTACAGATAGCGACAGTTCTGGGAGAGCTTCCAGGTGATTACTTTACCTTCGTGTTTAATTATTTCTTTTCAACTTTTTTTAAATAATTTATTGCCTCTTGTGAAGGAGTCTTAAGAATCTAAAGAAAAAATTAGAAATTATTTTTTGTATGCCACTAAGTTATGAGCTTAGACAACTATTTGATTGCTACAAATTCATAGGTATTTTTTTTTTTACTTATATTAAATTATTATAAAAAATAAAATTATTAAAATTTTGACCTATGTGGCTTTACAACATTCAACTGCCCCTCACATAAGACTCCATAGGATCTTCTTCCTAGATTGTGTTACCAATGAATTATTCAATTTAAAGTAGATGCGGGCCGACCAAGAAGATGCAAAGCCGGCGGAGCCAAAGCGCCAACTCTGCCAGCAGCGGCAACACCATAGCCTCCAACAGCAGCAAACGTCCGAGGAAACGAAAGAATACAGAGTTAGTAACGGATTTGTGAATTGCTTCGATGTTATAATTCTATGCCCATGCTATTGTTACGATATGAAGGAATAAATAATAATAATAATAATAAATATCCCTGGACATTATTCCACACAGCGCCATCTAGCCCCAAAGTAAGCTAATTAAAGCTTGTGTTATGGGATACTAGACAACGGATAAACATACTTAAATACATTTTCTTTTTTTGTAAATACATACTTATTATACATAGGAGACACCCAGACCAGTACAAAAAGACATGTTCATGCACACAAATGTTTGTACTGTGCGGGGATCGAACCCGCGACCTCTGGTGTAGTAGCCAACTTCTTAACCATTACACCAAGTCAGTCGTCAAAAAAGGAGGGGGAAAAAACGTGAGGCATCTCCTTTTTCTTTAATAACTTGCGGTCTTCCTCATTGTCACTTCACTTTAGAGTCGTAGCAGGGCTGCCTAAGAAAAACTACGCATCGCCTAGACGCAGAGGAATGCCTACACCTGGCAAACGTGTTCCACACTTATTAGAACATTCCAACCTCATGATTTTAACCTACTTTTTTGCCAACAATCCGTTCACAGTTAATATTTTTGCAACAGGCCGTCAGGAAATGAATCGACTCGCTCTGGTGGAGGCAACGTGAAAGCACAAGTAGGAGATAAGTTGAAAGTGTACTATGGACCTACGCAGTCTGAATCAAAGGTATGGTACACTGTTTATTACGTTTTCTTAGTGTGATACAGTACACTTGTGATTGAATACCCATCAAGTATGTTACAGTTGTGTAAATTATTTATTTAGTCGGTCGAGTCGCTTATAGCTGTAAAAAAGCTGTCAATAATCCATGACAGGTACAATTACCACAGCGCGGAAAGCCCGAGGAGTGTTCTTTTTCCGTATATTTGGAACGGTAAACTCTATCGCCTGATCAAAGTTCTGAATACGAAAGACAAAGATCCAAGGAACATTTTTGAATCTTTCGTAATTATTGTATTATCCTTCTAAATATCTACTTCAGAAAGGGTCCGAAACAATGTTCTTCACTCAAAAGTGATTGAGTGAGCCTGTGAACATTTGTGCAGGTAACGTACGAGGCGAAAGTGATAGAGATATCTGCGGAGGGCATGCTGCGCGTGCACTACACGGGCTGGAACACGCGCTACGACGAGTGGATCAAGCCGCAGCGCATCGCGCTCAACGTCACGCACCACGAACAGAGGAATAAGAAGGTATTTGTATGCTTCTCAATTTTTCTTATATTCCTCTGAATTGATATACCCTCTTGTACATTGGCCCTGTTTTTATTCAAGCAGAAGACCTAAATTATTAATATAATTCCGAAAAACCAATCATTCTGTACATAACCCGTTTGATTTGCGTTAGTTATAATTTTAATTTTGCTTTTACTTGATTATCTTTGTTCACAGAATTCAAACATCTCAAGACGCGTCAGATCAAAAAGAACAGAAGGTATGTCTTAGAAATTAATTGGTTTATTTAATTATTGTAAAAAAAATATATTATTTAAGGTGTCTGAAATCCGATATTTGATTATGAATACTAAACTGACGTTTGGTGGGTTGCCGCTTCATCTTAACTTTAAAATAGTGTTGTATCCTACGTAATGGAGTTGGAAGATTGTAATTCAATGATTTTTGTAATAAATTGTCAAAAGGTTAAATAAATTAGCGTTTGTGATTTTTGAATGTGTTGAACCCAAATCAAATTGGACTATGAAGTGTCATTAAAGTTGGTAAGTAGTATGAAGACAAATTCAAACTAATTTTACTACGGTTAACATGCTAAATTACCAATTTCTGTCAGTTTTTTATCGCAAAGAAGAAAAAATGTTTCCATTTATTCTTCTTAAATAAATAAATACCTATCTTTCTCCTTAATTCTTCGGAGTTTATTTTACATAATTAAAATTGAATGAATGTATTTAATTTTGTTCTATTGCTTGGGTAGCAAACTACGACTTATAAATTATCTACTGATGAAAATGTAATCTTCACACTATAGCCGTGATTTTGGCAACGATTATTGCTATTTGACGTAAAATACTGCATCGTCATTGGCTGACAAGCTGTCAAAATGAGAGTGACTAGCAATTGATTCGCGTTGCTAGTTAGAAAATAGGCCACCATACACGCACGGGCACATATGTCCGGCAAAAACTTACGTGGTTAGAGAAAAAATATCTCAATCTGTCCGAGAGGCACTTACGTTTTTGGCTAGCAGGCAACCTGTCAGCTAAATCTGACAGATTAGCCCGTACGTGAATGGTGGCCTAGTTGGGGGGCCGGCCGCCCGGGCTTGCTAGTGCAACTATAAAAAAAACTCATTTTAATTTTTGAAATTGATTTATTGATCTTATTTATTTTTATTGCTGATTTCTTACTACATAAAAAGTTTAAATGTTGTTATATTCAATGTACTTCGTAATTTTTTTATGAAAAAATATTTCCCATGAGTAAAATCGAGCAGTCATGTCATAAAACCTCGATTATTACTTTTGAATCATCCATGCTACAACACTAATGCTCCACTCTAGCAACAAACCGGCGCTCTGAACTATTAGTTTGCTATTCGTAATTATATTTCGGACGTTACAGTGTCAAATTTTACAGAATCTTCGGCCCTGTCTGACACGGACAGCTCTGACAGCGACAGCAATGGCAAAAGACCACCTAAGAAATTAGATGACAAAAGCGGTTTAAAAAGTAAGTTTCATTCAAAAGCAGTTTCAAAACAATTGCATTTCTGAAGCTTAGTAACAAATGCATATTTTTTACAGCTCCTCGATCGAAAGATGCAAAATCGAGCGATAGCAGCAGCTCGAGCAAACCTCGCAAGAGGCCCGTGAGAACCATTTCCACGCCGACAGCGGTCTCGCCCGCTAAGAAGCCGCGGCCCGCCATCGGCGGACACCAGGGCCGCGACTACGATCTCAACGAGATTCGGTCAGAGTTAAAAGGATTAAATACCGTCAAACAAGAGCCCGAAGAACCAAAACCGGAATCGTCAGACAAAGACGCACTCACCCCCGCGACAGCATCGGGCCCTCCGACTGAAACCTCTCAATCTGAAAAACAACCTGAGGATGTTTATGAATTCAAGGAGCCGGAACCATTTGAACTAGAACTACACGATGAGAAGAAGAAACGAACACACCGCATTTTTGATGATATATCTCCCAGTAAATATACTTCGACACTGTCCAAATCGCTTAGCGAGGAGATATCTGAAGACCCTCTGAGACCGCGACCATCATCTCTGAGGTCTCCGTCTCTATCGCCGTTCAGAGACTTTGTCGTCGTAACTCGCGAAGCGGCCGGCCGGCAGAGCCCCGAAGACGACTCCAAAGATGGCCTTTTTTCTTTAGATGACGACTCTTTTCCTGGTGACGGCAGCTCTGGTCCCATTTTTGAAGGATTCACTCCCGCTAAGAACCAGGAAACCTATTCGAAGAAGAGTAAAGTATCGAAATTGAGGGAATTGATAGATGATTCTCCAGATAGCCCTGCAGATGACGAGCAATCGTCAGATGACGACTGTGAGGATGCACCTATGAAAAGAGTAGAAGAAGGGGGCCGGGATCCGATTCCGTTGGCTCCTGAAACGGAACCACCCAAAACTCCAAAGCCAGAAGTGCAACCAGAAGTCAAGGAGTTGGAACCAGAACCAATTAAAGATGAAAATAAAGAAACAGTGTTAGAACCTATGGAAGAAGTGAAGGAGGTTATTCCTGAGCCGCCAAAAACTCCGCCGCCGGCGAAGTTGGAACTGCCCAGCATCAACATAGTACCAGTCATGAATGAAGAGCCTATACATAAAACCCCTAAAAAACTTGAACTCAAGGTAGAAAAAGAGGAACCCAAAAAGGAACCCAAAAGGGAAGACTCTATCAAAATTCTTTCTATTCCACTACCACCTCTTGAGCCTAAAGAAAATATAATAAAAGCAAAAATACAAAAGAAACTTGATCCTGAGCCAATACTAACTTCTAAAATAGAGCCTCCTTCGAGCCCTCTCGTTGACACTGAAGAAGACAAATCTGAACCCGACAGTCCAGCGCGACTTGACGTTTTGCCTGAACCGCCACCAGGCTTCCTTTTGCAATCAGAAGGGCCTAAGATCGCAGAGAAACTACTCAAGGCGATCAATAGCGCCAAAAGGCTGTCCATGTCGCCGCCGCCTGTAGAAAACAGGCCGCTCACACCTAAAGACTTACTTAAAATTACAAAGCCTGAGGGTAAGATATCACCTATCATACCTGAACTCAAAACTATCATGAGCAAACCGGAGCCGTTAAAACCTTTGCTGAAAATAGAATCTATGAAAAAATTTGGAGTGTCGGAATTGACCGATTCAATATTTGGTGAGCCGTCCAACTTGACGGATGTGAAGCGTGACTTGGCTGATATAAAGAAGGTGAAGCCAAAAGAGCCAACACCGCCAAGGTTACAGAGTCCTCTGAATATTTTAGAGCGGCGGAAGAGTGTCTGTGATCTGCCCATGGCAAATCCGGGCAAGAATAACAAAGTGCTGAGCGATACCATTCAGAAGCTGTCAAGTCAAATCAACCAATCAGCCGCGAGCGTGGCTGCCAGCATTCCCTTGCCATCATTCCCACAAGAAGACAGGAGCGAATCGAGCGACTCTGATGATTCCGACAGAAGGTTTGTACATATTTTCAGTAACTTACAATTACAAGTCATTAGTGCAATCCTATAACTCGCAAAACCACATTATTTCTTTTTCGAATATAGTCAAGTGGACCAGTCGCACTTTTACACACGGAGTTTTATAATCTCATTTCTTTAATTTCACGAACATGTTCGTTGGTAAGGCGCTACCGTTATTATTAAGTTTCACAGAATACGAAATTTTTATCAGTGAGGGGGGTTCAAGACGAATATTTCAGTCTATTGCTCAAAATAAGGAATAGTGTCTGATCTCTTCCATACGCATAACATAACCTTCGAATTACAAGAACTTCGCATCTGCCATCTGTCAAAGGAACAGAAAATAGCGTGCATAGCTTCATTCCTAGCACACTTTTCCTCAGTTGCGATGTATTCCTACTCCTTTCACTCATACGTGTCAGAAAAGAGGCAGAAGATAGGTTGCAACTGTCATGTGTGTGCCATATTAAAGTTTTGCAATTGTACAACGGGCTATATCCAGTGTATTGTAAACTAGCTGGACAATCTTCGTTCTGTCAAAAGAATTGCATGTCGCGGCGTCGGTAAAGCAGCACATCTCGCCCGCGTTTCTCGGACTTGATTTACATATTCTATTATTTTTCACTGAATGTTTTGTTCAATCATAATAAAATATAGGCTATGTCACTTACTGATAATGTAGTTTAATACTGGTGAAAGTATTTTTCAAATCGTTTCAGTAGTTTCGGAGCCTATTCAATACAAACAATCAAATCTTTCCTCTCTTAATTTTAGTATAGATCATCGACGTATAAATTGCAGATTGATAATTGACAAGATATCGTTCGAAGAGTGGGGCAGCGGGGGCAGTTCGGAAGCGTCCCGCGGGAATGCTCTAGGCCCGCCCTTGCCCTTGCCCGTGCGCGCCCCCGCCCCCGCGCGCGCCCCCGCCCCCGCCCCCGCGCTGGCGGCGGTGGCGCGCGCGTCACTGCACGCGGGCAAGTCGCCCGGCGAGTGGAGCGCGGGCGAATCGCTGCTGATGCTCGAGGACGCTTGCAAGAACGAGAGGAAGCACAGTGAGTAGTGAACGCTCCAGGCCCGCAAAACAAATTCAATTATTAAGGCCTGTTCAAACCCGCGCGGGTTTCGCTCAGGTATTTAGTATCAAGTTCTGCGGCAAAATGTACTGCTACCCACAGCGGCAGCGAATACCGCTCAGGTCTGAACAAGCCTTTACGGATATCTTCCAAATCATTTGGTAGATCTTCGTGGTGCAGTTTTTTTCAGATATTTGAACCTCTTTATTCTTATAATATTTATAAAGCTTGTAACTAAAACACTGTTGATGATGCCGTAAATGATGAATAGACGAATGAAATGTTTTGTGTTTCTCTTCCTCAGTGTTATCCACTTGAGAGTGAAAATCATGAAGTTTTATTCAAGCTTTTACACTAAACTACAGTCGTCGAAATTAAATAGGCTCGTTTTGACACCTGTCATCGCGGCGTAACTAGGAATGTGAGTGAACCCCACACCGTGGGGTACCTGCTGTAGATTTCTATCCTAAGGCCTCATTATACCAAAAAAACAATATTCTAAGTAAGTACATAATACCCATGTACGTTAAGATGCGTAAACTGCGTGAATGGTTGGTGGATTGTTGTATCTATGGTGTTATTGATTTCACAACTCACATTTAGCATGATGGTACTGTAAGCAGAATAGTCTAGGTTAAATTAATATTTTTGTTAGGAAGTGATTCGTACTGGTGAACGACCTTTCGAAAAAAAGAGGACTGAGAACGTAACTGTTTTTGAGACGTTTCGAAATGATTGAAAGTAAAATATTTCTTTGGAATGGCCTGAAAAAGTAAAAACCCAAAATATTTTCAGACATATCACTTACCGCGCCCTTTAATTAAGTGTTTATTTCAACGCATCAACTGAATGATTGTTTTTTATTTATTCGAAGTTTTTGTGCTGAGTTACATTGTACTGTCTTTGCTAGCTGTCAAAACGGGCCTATTAGATTTCGACGACTGTAGTAAAGATAACTTTGAAAGTGAAAAAACTGTGTAAATAGTAAGTAAGTAAGGTTATTATAGCACATTAGTGATGTATTAATGCGACATCACAACCCCACATGCATGGAGTGTATGGACAGCGAGGAAACGAGTTTCCACCTACTCGCCGAATGCCCGATGTACTCACACATACGGTGGGAGCTCATGGGGTCAGACTCGCTAGATGAAGGTAACCTGAAAGAACTGACGGTGGACCAGATAGTAAGATTCTGCAAAGCAACGGGAAGATTCGACGGGACGCCGTGAAAATGGGACAACCTAAAGACCCCCTGCTAGGGGGCCCGGGGAAATGGGTGAAATGGCCCATAACTAGCGGACCGATCACCCGGCCCACAGCCAGCGTCCCCAGTCGAAATAATAATAATGCGACATCACATAACATACAGTTGATAACATTTCCGCTTTACTTTCTAAGTATTGCCTTTGGTTATTAGAAAGAATTTCGAGTTACATTGCATCATTTCCTTTTTTTGGCCCTCGGTGTATTGTTTGTGTGTATTGTTTTCTAATGGTTATGCCTCACCACAGGCGCAAGCGTAGTCGTGGCCGGCAGCGGCCGCGTCAGCAGCGCAGCCGCCGCGGCCGCCATCGCCGGCGCCAGCGGCGCCTCCGTCGCCACAGTAGCAGCTGAGGAGGACAGTAACATATCTCTGCTTCTGTGCGAGGAGACCATCCCGGGCTCGCCGGCGCCGGACAGCGAGCCCGCGCCGCCGCGGCAGCGCCTGCACATGCCGTTTGCGTGCGCGCCGCCGCACCAATCGCACACTAAAGGTATGTTAGAGAAACGGAAAATAATTTACTTTTCCAACAATGCGCAAGGAGAAAAAACTAAACATTATAGTGAAAGCAAAAGTTAGACAAATAATAAAAATGATGCTTTTTGTAGCCGTCTTCAACAACACACACAACAAGCATGACGTCTCTTTTTCAAATCATTGCTGTCAAATGTGCATTGATCATTTTATTTTGCAAAGATTCCTAATAGATCAACATATTAATTAGTTATTAATTGTTTTCAAAGTATTCACAAAAAAATATCAGCTAATTTAGGTACTTAGGGTGTTTTTAATATGGTGCGGGATTAAACTCCCACGCGGGACCACCCCTCCCCCCGTGGGTTAAGGGGGGGAGTGGATTTTACGTGCGGAATGAAATTAAACCCTCACTTTTTTTTAAATAGCTTTTCGCGTTATTTTAAACACTTTCTCCGTATATTAAAAATTCCTATTCATCAATGTTAACCAAACAGATGAGAGGCGAGCAGGCGAAGGCGGTTCTTCAGGGTCGCGCCCGAACAACCCGGCCCCGCCCAACCCGGGCCCGGCCGCGGGGCCGGGGGCGGCGGAACCCGAGGCTAGGGCGGGCGCGGGCGGGGGCGGGGGCTGGGCGAGAAGGGCAGCGTTATTGGATAATACGCCGCCTACTACGCCTGATAGCAGTGTGGATATGTCGCCGCATAGGTAACTTGATTTTCTGCCTGACTATCTGAGTCCATTCTATGATGATATATAAGCAAGACCGAAGTACGGAGGACAGCAGATCAAACTTCACAAAACCATAGCATATCAGTTTTATTTTAAATAACTTTCTTACAAGGTTACGTCAGCCCGGATCATAGTTTTAGGGATGTAATAAATCAAGTTATTTTAAATCGGTCGATTCCAAGCTCTCGTGTACACAATGGTTACTTATTATTATTTATTCTTCATTGCACTAAATTAAAAGTACAATAGGCGGACTTAATGCTAAAGGCATTCTCTACCAGTCAACCACAGTCGATTATTATTATTATGAAGTATATATCGTACATATTTATTTACGTCTATAAATATCTAACTTTATTAAGCCCGTGGCTGGTATAGTTATGATAATAATAAATAAATATGACAAATTACTCCAAAATCATCTGTCCCCAAACTAAGCAGAGTTTTACTATGGGTGCCAGAGACTGATAAACATACTTAAATATTTTTAAATACATACTGATAAGATTGATTGCGTCCCTTGATTCGCATGTCATAAATGCGAACGAATAGATCGTTCCTAGATTGGATTGTAAAGTCACAAACGGCATTAAATTTCAGATATCTACTAACAGTGACATTATTTCTATTTGCAGGGAACGCCGTATGTCAGAGCGTGACAGCCCCATGGAGCAAAAGGAAGATGAGGATGACGGTCGGCCAAATAATAACTCTCCTATGGATATAGATAAACCTCATAGTGAGTATTTACTTCATCATCTGTGTTGGTTGCTATATGAAAAAATATTAAATGGTTTTCCATCCAGACTTCAGAATGAACTTAGATTCGACCATCATTTCACATCACAGCCCTGTTCAGCCAAGAAACTAATTTTGTTATAAGATGTTCAGTATTTCAAATAGGGAAAGTCGGCTGCTATGCCATGGCAACGCCATGTATCCATTTTGGTAATTATGCCACGCATGTATTATTAGTATTATGTTTTTTCGATATAGTTTGCCAAATTATTTTTCTTCTTTTTATTCTAATCAATTTTCCCATGACTTTTTAACGCAAACCTTCTAACCACCTCTACCTTCTTCTTTTTAATTTTCTTCTCACTCATGCATTCTGACAAAAAATAAAGAGTTTACAGAAGGACCGCTCGCGCTTTTTTCCTAAACTTGCGCGACCGCCCAGGGTTACTACTTACTGTATTCGCTCTGAATTTTTAAGATGAAGTAGGCAAGTTATGCCTACAGTCAGCAGCAGATATATCGGAGCTGCCAGAGTGGTCAAATATATCTAAGCAAAGTAATGTTTAATAAGTTCTGTACTGCCAATAGCCGTAACCTCAGTTTTAGCTAAAGTGTTCGAGCAGATCATAAACACGCAGCTCATCCGCTACCTAGAGGATCACTCTCTCATTCACGACCGTCAGTACGGCTTCCGACCAAAACGGTCTACGGGTGATCTAGCGTACGTAACACACATCTGGGGGGAGGCTATGGACAAGCATGGGGAATCTTTGGCCGTCAGCCTTGACATTGCCAAAGCTTTCGACCGTGTATGGCATCGCTCGCTTCTTTCCAAGCTTCCGGCATATGGTCTGCCACCTCGCCTATGCGACTGGGTCGCCGGATTCCTAGAGGGACGTAGAATTCGCATCCTTTGCGATGGTCGAAAATCACGCTTTCTCCAGATTAATGCCAGAGTGCCGCAGGGCTCCGTCTTATCGCCGACGTTGTTTCTTCTGCATATCAATGACATGTTATCTCTTTGTAATATTCATTGCTATGCGGATGATAGCACGGTCCACGCGCGTTATTTCGAGCGCCCTGGGGCAAAGCAGACTGACATCGAGGAGAAGAGGCGAAGTCTTGTTGTTGAGCTTGACGGAGTGTTGGACATCATTTCAGAATGGGGTGCATGCAATCTTGTAGAGTTCAATGCCAAGAAAACGCAGGTGTGTGCATTCACAGCAAAGGCGTCGCCGTTCCTTTCCCATCCCACTCTTCAGAGCACCCCGCTACCGATTAAGGATAGCCTGCATCCCGTAAACTCGGAGTCCTGGACAGAGTGAGACGATTCTTCACGCCTGAGCAGCTCTGTCTCTTGTATAAGACACAAGTCCGCTCGTGTGTGGAATACTGCTCTCATCTCTGGGACGGTTCCGCCAAGTACCTACTCGAAGCTCTTGACAGGTTGCAGCGGCGTGCTATCCGTATTATTGGAAACCCAGAGGCAACTTTGACCCTTGAGCCTCTCCAATTGCGTAGAGACATTGCCAGGCTAAGTGTTCTCTATCGCTTCTACAATGGGGAATGCTCTGACGAGTTATTCCAGCTTATTCCACCCTCACCTTTCCACTCCCGTACCACGCGTGCTGGACTACGGCGTCACCCACACACAATTCAACATTTGTTGGCCCGAACTAAAAGGTTCGGTGACTCGTTTCTTTGTCGTACCATCCAGACGTGGAACGCTCTTCCAGCACATGTGTTTCCTTCCTCGTATAGTCCCGGGTTCTTCAAGCGGGGCGTGAAAAGGCATTTCTGCAGGCCTTCAAGGTGAAGATGGGCAGCCCAGTGATTCGTTGAATGACTGGGCTTGTCAATCTCATATTCGGACATCACGACCGCTTTCCTTCAGGTGGAGTGAGGTCATCTTGACGGATAAATTCATTTTTGACTATTAATAGTATTTTTTTATTATTGATTCCGGAAACTTTTAGTGCGACCCACGCACCTGAACAGCTCGTTCGCTTTAATATCTTACAGGACCTAGCATAAATATTTGTAAACCCAGAGCACCACCTGTATCTACGCTGCTAGGATGCTCTTATATATCTGAGAAACAACGACCTTACTCTATTGACGTACCGTTCAAGACACGACAAGGTGCATAAATAAAAACCTGTGTCAAACGATTTTGACGTTTCACGAAATCAGTGCAGACTTGTCACTGTATATGTCTGTCTCATGTTTAACTCTGTCAGGAGATTGACAGATTACAAAACCATTTCCATTCATATGTGGGTGAAAAACCAAACTATTTATAATATTAAAAAATCAAAGTGTGTTTGTTTGTTTGTCCTTTTTTCACGTCAAAACAGCGCAACAGATCAATGTAATATTTTTTATGGAGATAGTTGAGGACAGTAAAGAGTGGACATAGTCTACCTTTTTGTTTTGACCTCGAAGGGGAAGCTGCGAGGAACAGCTAGTAATAAAATAAAACTACTATACTATTTTCACTGTAAGATGATATGCCTGATAGCTCTTTATTGTTCCGTGTCACGCATACTGTTTTAAACTAAATAAAAAGAAACTGACAAACGAAAATGTTATAAACTATTAAAAAACGATTGTTCTTTCGAATCTTATCAAGTGAACTATTGTTATTATTATTAACCGTTAATAAATGAAGTATTTGAAACTAAACCAATATATCTTAACAGCGCCTGATGCGTGAAAAGGAACGCCATTCAATAGCGTATTGACACTACTGAATCGACAAAAAATCGATGAATAGGAGCGACAATTTTGTAATTTGTAATCACGTCATTCGCATCAGTACCAGTGCGTCTGCCTTGTGTGAATTTTTTAACTATTATTTACGAGATACCGCGTTTTATTCTATTACTGATTAGCCATAACCTGTTGATTAAGAATTCATTTAAAAATTAAAAATCGGTAAATCTGATTACATTTCCTTTGCCAACTCGATTAAATTACATGCTTCACAGCACTATAATTGACAATTATGAACTGTCAGGGATATCATCATACGGCGAAAGTAGTATAGGTACATAATGAAACCAGTCGTCAGTCGTGGTCCTCCTGCTTAGTTTACCTAGTCCAAATCTTGTGGGCCTCCTACTCCTGAGTAGTTGGACCTTAGGGCATAGGCACGTACTCAACGAACCTAACCTAATCTAACTTTATTACAGCCAATTTATTTTATCTACTTACGTCAGAGGTTTACTGATTAGGTGGACCACAGGCGATACCGCAATGAAACACCAGGAACATGCTTCGTTAAAGTTTGACTGATTGCAAAACCATGTTCGATTGAAATAGTCATAATCCGTCATCAGCATTATTATTATAATAATCGTTATCAGAAACGACGTCGTCATAGCAATTGGGTGAAAACTATGAAATATTTATGATAGATTCGTTCTAACTATCTTGAAAGTGCTGAAAGGTAAGTGAGGTATTTACCTGACATTACATCAGGTAGTCCAGAACTGACACTCGCGACTATTTTATTTCTAATAAAAAACCGTTTTTTTACACATCGTTACATAACTTGTCAAAAACATCTGCATCTTTTATGTATGACATAATCGTATTTAATTATTATTATTGCCCACTCAACGGCAAAAAATATGAAATTTATTAGGAAAAATAATTGACTTCTAGGCCAAGCATTAAAATACAATTATAATGACTTAGGAAGAATTAAAACAACTACGACATATTTTATGGATATGGTTTCATTTACTTTTAACAAAAAAGAAATCAGTTATTAATATTTAATCAGTTTATATGGGAAGCTCGGTTTTCTCCTCCTTCAGCATTGATCAAGTTCTGTAAACTGGAGGGCTGGAGGGCATTACTCCTCACATATTTATTGATAAAAATAGGAAAAAGGGTTCAGATCAACCTAATATTTAAACTTAGTTAGATAAAGCAGTGGGCATACGCACGTACTCAACGAACCTAATCTAATTAATTGTTATTACATTATTATAATTCTTTACTTAATTCCCGAGTGTTAAAGTGGAAAAATCCTTACAAAAATTGTAGCGACAGAAATCACGATTCAAACACGCGCGCTATGGCCGCGCGTAGTTTCGGTGACGGCAATAAATAATAGTATCGACTAGTCACACTTTACTTGGTTTAGTAATAGACAGAGGGGTACCTTTGCTTCGTTACTCATTCACAACATCAGTCAGCCTAGTTTTTAAAACGTCACGTAATAGCTGAAAAGGTTGCGGGTTTGATCCTGGCGAGCGTCTTTTCGTATTTTGGTTAATTTTGTAAAACGGCTCAAAATCGTGCTACTATCATAGAAACCGAATCGAATTTACTAAATCTTCACAGAGCTTTTTGAAGTTTATTGACCACATGGTTGTTTAAACTTTCACGCGTTCTGGCTTGGGTGGAGTTCCGCCTGTATCATTTTCCCCCACAGATTCTCTATTGGATTAAGATCCGAACTCTTTGATGGCATTTTGAGATAAGTGTCAACCGAAGAACGGAGCATCGAACTTACTTCGCGGTAGACCCCTAGCTTTAATTTGCCAAAAAAGTGCAATTTACATCACACTCCATGCAGTCCTACCATTCTGTTACTGTTTGACTTCTTAGAAACCGATGGAGTTCTACCTGCTAACGAATTTATGATAGTAGTGTGTGTAGATCATAATGAAAATTAACTGTTTAGATGTTATTGACATGCTGACTGCTTAGTCACTAGTGATTTTCTAGCGGTTCTTTTGTTTGTGACCAGTAGGATGTGTGAATATTAAACAAAGCAGACTGCTCAGATATGATTGAAGCACCAAACGTTCATAAGTTACTGCTAATTTAACTGTGTATATATTTTCAAAATCTGAAATGTTTACTTCTTAATGAGCACCTAGACTAAATAGCGACTTTTGCTGCTGATTGTACATGGCAGAACCGGCCAAAAACAGAATTCATCACGTAAAAATTGCATCAAATTCGACAATAACAAAAACACTCGCGACAGTGCGACTGGCCACGACACTGATACTCACCGGTATCGCCTGTAAACTCACTGTGTCTGTGTGCGTGATCAAAATGGCGGGTTTGTTCTGAACGGCCGCGCCGCATGCGTAGATTATGATTCTGACTAACTGATAAATATTTTCCATTAGGCTCTCGGTCCCGAAAGGCATCTGAAAGCTCAATGGGCGCGGCGGCGAGCGCAACGGGCGCTGGGGCGCCGCGCGCGCGGGGGCGGCGGCCGCGGCGCGACACGGAGGAGTCGGGCGCGCACGCGGTGCCGCTCAAGTACAACTTCTATGTGGACCTCGGTGAGTGCCTAGTTACGAGTATACGATTGTTTTCAATCGGCATATATTGACGGTTTTTGATTGTAAAACAATTTGACAGTTGTCAAACCCAAATGTGCCATGAGCACTTTTTCGAGAATATGCGAACTAGTACTAGCTTACCGCCCACTTCATCTAAATCCGTTGGGTAGTTTTTGCGTGAAAGAGTAACATACCTACATACATATTCACAAACTTTCACATTGGTATAACCCGATTTTTATAACTGTGCACCTCGAGCTGTTAAAATCGTTAGGTTGGCCGCAAAATTCCTCATTACACCCACCAGCGCGTCCGCATAGTAGTGAGGAAGTTTGCGGACAGGTGAAATTCAATGGTGCCAACCTAACGATTTTGACAGCTCGAGGTGCAGTTATAAAAATTGGATTATAAGATTACAGCAAATGAAAACTGTTATATTAACTATAACTTTGTCACCCTTATGGAAGGCTTTACAGGAAACCTTTTTATTTTCAATATTTCAGAAGTATGAGTGCCTTGTGCCTTAACGATATTCGATAAAATCCATTGTATCATAATTAGGTCGGCAATACAGCGAAAAACTTTCTACGCGTCGTCTACGTAAGGCGACCGATCAGTTTTGCGTGGACTTTTATAGATAATCAATCAAGGCTGATTATGGCAGGCGCCATCAATCAATCGATAGGCATTTTCTAGGAAACTAGTAGACTGTTGCCTCAAAAAATATATTGACTGTCTTAGAAATTAATAACAAAGAAAGAAAAACGCCCCAATGTGGGCCCAACTCGGTCCCTGAGCATGTACCGCTTCATCTATGAAGCCAACAGCGCTGGTGATTAATAGAAATTAATGATTCAGTTGGCAACGGTGTATTCTTCTCTTATAATTCGCTTGGATTTGTCTTCATAAGTTCACAACCTAACATCGAACCGTACGTTCACGAAAGATGACCACTGCGCAGAAGGCCTTTTTTGGTCCCTTTGGAGGAGGACCGAAGCGACGCCATTGGTTAAGTTAGTTAAGATTTGTCTTAATTATTTTCTTCATAAGTGTACATGCGCAGACGGCCGCCATTTGTGGTCATCTTTCGTGAACCGATCTGTACCAGAAGCTAACGTTCGTTCTGCCCCAACCCAGCAGACCCGTCGTGGGACTGCCCGACGCGCATCGGCGTGCTGACGACGCGCCTGGCGGACCTGCGCAAGGCGTACCACTCCGTGAAGGCGGAGCTCGCCGCCATCGACCGCCGCCGCAAGAAGCTGCGCCGGAAGGAGCGGGAGGGTGAGACGGCTTTGTCATTACTAGCTTTTGGAGACTTCGGACCCGTAGATGATAGTAGATTAGGGCAGAGATCAACTGCTCAACGAGCCTTCAAACCACATAGTTAAGGCCTGCGCAGAAGAGGGATTATCCGCGGCGTCCTTTATAGGTATACCCGTTTTTTTTTTTAGTTCATATTGCCTTGTTGCCAATTTGCTGTTTCTAAAGTTAAGTATAGATGAGCTGCATTTAGACTAAAAAACTGCAGTCTTAGTGCAATTAATTTACCTGAAATTTTAATAGGTTGGGCTAAAAGTTTCTTTTTAAGAAATTTTAATACAGTTTAGTTACATTTAACTAAAGTATGTAGGTGCCATTTTGTTCGATTACTTTTTGCCATCTTGTAGGTAAGGACATGATCCCATTGATATAAGAATTTTGAGGCTTCTGATCAAAATACCGCGACAAGTGGTTTTGGCAGTCCTCTCGTGATGTTAATCACTGCTAAAGAATTCTGAAGAGACCGAAACAGGCCAAATCTGAAGGTGCAACGTCAGGACTATACGGCGGATGCATTAACACCTCCCAGCCAAACTCTCTTAATTTTTTCTGAGTGGCTAAAGATGTGTGAGGTCTAGTAGCGTTATCATGATGAAAAACCACATCCTGTCTGTTGATTAATTCCGGCCACTTTCTCTCAACTTCTTGCTTTAATCTCATCAGTTGTTCGCAGTAAAGTTCAGAATCGATGGTCCTGCCTGGTGGTAACAGCTCATAATGAATAATGCCCTTCCAATCCCACCACACACACAGCATCACCTTGTTGCGAGTTAACCCGGGTTTCGCCAGTCTGTGAACCCTGACCGGCCTTTGACCACGACCTTTTTCGCACGTTCTTTCCGTTCATGATCCACTTTTCATCAACAGTTATCAGCTTCTTCAAAAATGGTGCGGTTTCATTACGTAATAAAGAATCACAAATGAGTACACGGTTCATTAGGTTTCTTTCAGTGAGCTCTTGAGGTACCCAAATATCGAGCTTTTCAGTGTACCCAGTTTTTTTAAAATGCGCCAAAACTGTTTTGTGGTCAATTCCCAGTTCTTCAGCTACTTCGTAACTACTGATATGCCGATCTTGCTCCACTTTTTCAAAAATGGCATCTATTTTATTCGTAATAGGGCGACCAGAGCGACAATTGAAAACGCTTAAACCAAATTTGTGCTACTCTCACAGACACTGCACTGGGTCCATAAACATCGCAAATTTTTATCGCGGCTTAAAATTTTAAAATCTATCGAATTTCTTCATTAGATTCACTCATCTTGACAGTGAGAAAAACAAATGAAAATCACACATTTTCCTCATTTGAATTATCTTCTTTAAAATTTAAACTTTTAATGATACCAAAGCCAGCCAGATACAAATAGTATAGCCAAAGAGATTTTATTACAAGTTCATACATACTATATGCGAAAAGACTTTTTCCCCAACCTAATACATCTGACTGGAAAACCCAATGCAGATCGTTTGTATTGGCCATGAGCCTCTTAATATAATTTAATAATCAGAAAACATGTTAAAATAAACTAATTTAGAATATTTTGTATATATTTATATTTAATTCTATTTTGTTACAGCTGTAAAAGCAGCAAAAGCAGCGTGCTCATGATGAAGGCTTTACTAAAAGCCCACTTGGCTGCGTTGGATCTCAGAGGTCGCATCGATTCCACGTCGTTCATTCGTTTTAGAATGAACACACTTCATGTGATGATCACTGCTCCACAGAGGAAAGAGTGTTATTGAGAGGAAAAGTTGGTGATGCAAAGTGGGTGTATTTATTATGAATGACTGTTGTGAACTACTGTGCGTTATTTAAATAGTGGTATTTCAAAGCGAATACCTAAATTATTATTGTATACTTACATTATTTATAAATACACATTCTCGTGTGGTATCCGAATAAGATATATTTCGTTGATATTTTATTTACACCATTAGAAACCAATATAATAATTATTATTAGCAATTATTTTAATTTTTGTTTCATTTATAATCTGTAATATATTGACAGATAGTATAGGAGTTCATAATATTAGAATTTGATGTCCTGATATTTGATGATTCCTAGTTGTTACCTTCGCAGTGGTTTGGCAATTGTATTATATTATTTTAAATTCTTAAGATACTCTTAGATTTGTTTATTTGAAGTTCCATGCTGTACTTGAAAACCACAATGGACATAATAAACTATGCATATGAAAAAGTAACCTTACATAAAATGAAAATGATCACCTATAATTTAATATTCTAAAATATTCTTACACACTTCTTTAATTCTTTGGAAACTTATTTACCAATTTGCTTTCAATTTCACCCCTTAAATTGAACAAAAATAAAATAATAATAACACATTGTTCAGAGTCCTGTCCTTCTCACTTTCTCATGTTATCAACTTCAAGAATGAAGACAGAGCAGAGTTAGAACTGTGATATAAGACTGATGTGTTTTTTTTTTAATAAGGGGCTTCATCACTTTTGTTATTTACGTCTTGAAATTAACCGGGATTACTACACGATTGAAAATATAAAATGATTTAGGGAACATGGAATGATGAAAATAATAACAAGTGTTACTGTGACAACTATCTTTATTTCCCAAATTATGTAATATCCAGATTTTATTACCAAGTTCTAATAAACATTCTTGATGAAATATGCTTTTTATTGAAACTTTTTACGCAAGGTTAAAAAATAAAGTCGAAGTGCGTATGTGATCACGGTATTGTAGCTCCAATTAGTGATGGATAAAAATTTACACAAATCTACTACGAGCGTACCTATTATCGCTTCCCTATTATTCAAGAACCTTATAATTTGTCTCATGACCAACTCCTAGGTGAAGCCAAAAGATGACCATGTGAAACTCAAAAAAAGGTATGTACTGATTAGTCGTCCATGTTAAATTTCCGACTTCACCTTGAGCGGAAAGTGCCCTTAAAAGTATGTCCAGTATCCTAATTCATCTAACGTATGTAGCTTATCTAATTAAAATTTCATTAACATTCATCAAAGTCCTGTACTTCAGGTGATTTACCCGTGACGTGTACATTTAAAACGTCTAACTTTAACACTTGCATGTAGTCGGGTTTTGCGGTTGCTGGCGCTAGTAGTAATTGGGGTATTGGGGCCAGGGGTGGCCATGGTGCTGGTAAGGCCCGGGCGGCTGCTGGTAGCCCCAGGGCGGCTGCTGGTAGGGCTGCGCGTATGACTGCTCGTAGGACTGCGCCGTCGCCGGCGGCGTCTGGTAGTACGAGCTGTTGTTGGTCGTCACCGCAGCTGCTGTGGTGCCGCCTTCTTTCTTCTTTACGTCCGCAGCGGACACACTGTGAGTAAAAATTGTAAAAATGTATATCAAGCATGTGATGCAATTGAATTTGATCTAAGCTTAACAAGATAGGGTTATAGGATCTTCCGAATTACCGACCTTAAATGTCGACCAAAGGCTCGACACATGAATGTTATTTTGAATAATCAAAATATTGGCGTACAATACAATCATCAATAGCAGCTCGAAACGCCAACGTTGAATTTCTAGAGTAGCAATTAGTAGTAGGCTTGCATCAACCTTTTTACCATTTCGCCTGCACACCTTGTGGATACGTGGAATGTTTCTTCACGTTCGGCACAATGTCCTGTTTTTCAGAAAATGTTTATTCGTGAAAACTTATCAGCTGGAAATACAAGTGTGCTCACCAAGGCGGCGGCGGCGGCTCGTGCTTGTCCTTCCGCGCGCGCTTGCGCATGTGCTTGGCGAGCGCGCGCGCGTGCTGGTGCCCCGAGCTCGTGTGACGCCACCAGTGCTAGGGGTACCTGCGGGCTGTCACTCACCAAGGCGGCGGCGGCGGCTCGTGCTTGTCCTTCCGCGCGCGCTTGCGCATGTGCTTGGCGAGCGCGCGCGCGTGCTGGTGCCCCGAGCTCGTGTGACGCCACCAGTGCTAGGGGTACCTGCGGGCTGTCACTCACCAAGGCGGCGGCGGCGGCTCGTGCTTGTCCTTCCGCGCGCGCTTGCGCATGTGCTTGGCGAGCGCGCGCGCGTGCTGGTGCGCGCGGCGCGCGGCGGCGGCGTCGCCCACTTCTTCGGCGAGCTCGCGGCGGCGCCACGCCATGCTCGCGCTTACTTCGATTTCGGCGCCTTCTTGCTTCTCGTACGACATCACCAGTTCTGTGAAACAAGTTTATATATTTTCACTTCTCATGCTCTAAAAGTACGCCATTGGTTCGTTCGTGCGGCGCCTTCCTCTTCTCGCTTCGTAACACTAATTAGATCCATAAATCGTCTAGTGCGCAGGATGAGCCCTAGAGTGCTATTACGTGACGCGACCCAATCCCACCAAACATTTTTTATATCTCAACCGGATTAATACCGTAGTCGATAAAAGCTAAGGTGGCTGGATTTTTTTGCAACAGCATCAACAATAATAGTTATTTATTTATTTTTTAAAGTAAAAAAATTGCAAAACATAACAGCAATACCAGGGCATTGTACAATTTAAATAAAAACAGTTATGAAAAATAAAATAAAATACACAGCAATAGTTATAATTTATAACGGCCCTCGCAAAATTTGAGGCATACATTGACAATAACGTGGGGCTCGTCAGCAAATACATCACATGGTACCGTTGCCATAAGGAGGTTCAGATCGTTGAGCCCACGTATGAAAGGTGAGAAACGGCGAGCCCGAGTTCTGGTAGTTGGCACCGCTAGTAAGTTGTGCCGACGACTACGCGTATAATTGTTAGGCACAAAAATCTGCATAAACGGGTCACCAACTGGTGACAGTCAGATTCACCGCGTAGGATACGACAAATATAAACAACCAGATGCCAGTTACGTCGCACCTGCAATGAGTTGAAACCCAGTGCACCTAAAAGGAAACTAGTCGGGTAAAAAAGGGTAGTAACTGTAGATTTTCTTATACAAAAACCTCAGGAATGCCTTTTGAACCTTTTCGATTATTAGGGTATAGGATGATTCGTGAGGGTTCCAGACTCTAATCGACTTCTCACCAATGACATATAAAGCAGTTTAATAGCGCTAACATTCTGAAATTCCCTGCAGTTGCGAATCACAAAGCCCAGCCACTTATCAGCAGCTGTCTTCTTTATATGTGCATGGAACGTCAGTTTCGGGTCAAACAGAACACCGACGTCTATGAAGTTGTACTAACCTTCTAGCTGCTCATAAGGGGTGCCCGGCGTATGCAGGGCCAGATCCAACCGCTGCATATGCAGGCGGTAGTTAAGCGGATCCCTCGTGATGGCCTCATCGAGCACCTTCCTCGACCCCGGCTTGTCGTCCTTCACGTGGAACAGAAACCGCGCGTACTTGATGGAGAGCGCGGAGGACACTGCCTTGTTCTTGGCGGCAGCGATGTAGCCCTCGTAGAGTTGCGCGCACCTGTCGAAGTCGCCGCGACGGCGCTCCAGGTTTACGCGTCTGGGGAATTATCACATAGATTAGTTACTTACTTACTACGTACGTACTTACTAGATCGAGCAACGCACACGGACGACATAAAGTACGCCGGACTAAAAGTCCGCCGAAACACCGCGGACGCCCACAGAGCGTAGCGGAATAAACTACGTTGTCCGCGAAAATAATAAAACGAATGAACTATGAGCAACGCACACAGTGGACTTTAGTTGCGCGGAGTTTCGAAATAAAGGGATGGACCTAGTATTCTTTTAAAACGTCTTCTCTTTTTCTTAAACCTCATGTAAGTCATAGCACAACTTAATCTCAGAATATTTGCGTCCATAACGTGCGCTTCATTAAATTTCTGGACAACAAATGATCGTACACCGCGAACTTCAACGTTCGCGGTAAATCCGCAGCAGACTTTTTATTCGCGGAGCGATCTTTTTTCTCCGCTGCGGAGAAAAGTACGTCGTCTGCGCAGGCCTTAAAGTAAAGACACAAAAATCACTAATAAATTTCTGATAGGGTAAAGACTACGCTGGCCCTGCACCAGGTGACTGAAGGGTAGAAGTTATCGCTCTAAGGCAAGTGAATTTACGTTTAATATTAGGCTCAGAGGCTCTACGTTGTTGAAAAATCCTCAATACACGTCATATAGAAAGAGCCCCTAGAGAGACGAGGCGTGCACGCAGCCTGCAGTGGCGTACCGATTAGTAAAAGGGTATTGCCGCGATATCGCCGTCGAATTACTGACAACGCGGCACAAATTACGCATGCTGCGCGGTGTCTCTGACAGATGGAGAACCTGTCTTAGAACTACCTCCCATTTTGATCACGCACACAGACACATTGATTTTACAGGCGATACCGATGAGCATCAGTGTCGCGGCCAGTCGAACTGCCGCGAGTGTTTTCGTTTTTGTCGAACTTGGTGCAATTTTTCACATGATGGCATTTTTGGCCGGTTCTGTTAGTAGGTATAACCTGCCTACTTCATTTTAAAAAATCAGATCGATTTTAGTAGTAACCCTGGGCGGTCACACAAGTTTAAGAAAAAGACGCGAGCGGTCCTTCTGTAAACTCTTAATTTTGTGGACGCGATCTCGCCTCTCTGGAAAATCGCACTGACAAATCTGTTCTCCAAGGCCTTCACAAATGACATTGGGAGCATCAGGGACATAATAACGACAAGATGTTTGGCAGGATACCGAGCCAATATTGGCTCTAGCACTAGATAACTAACCTGTACTGTATCTGCACTAGGTTGGGGCAAGTCTTCTCTATCCGGTCGAGGATCTCCGCAGCGCGCGCCTGGTTCCCCTGGGCCTCCTCAAAGTGCGCCCAGTGCAGGTGGAGTTCGGGTTTGTCCAGGTGATGCACTGTGCACGCGCGCTCCAGAACCTCACGCTCGATAGGTATCAGAGAAGCATCTGTCTCGGCGCGTTCCTCGAGGAACTTTATAAGCTGCGAAAGAAATGACAATTAGATACTCATTTTAGGCGCCGAGCTTAGACAATGTTTTTTCTGTTCTGCATAAGATTTCGTTGTTGATGCCAGTGCTATTGAAAAATGAAATTCGTAAAAGCCAGGACTAATAGAGTCCCGAACAGACAGTTCGAAAAACCCAGCTTTCTATAACGATGCGAGAACATAAAATAATTCATCAAATAAGCTTATGAGCTATTCATAATCAATTTGTTGGTATCGGTGCAAAGTGCTCGATTCTCAATCCCTTAAAATTCAAGGGATCGAGAATGATAGACTGAAAATGCGCACTGCGAGAAAATTGATACGCTTTCCTCGTATCCAGTTCAAATTGCATGAGATAAAGCTTGACCTTTTTTTCTCTTGGCGTGCATCTTTGCCCCTTTGATCAAGGACTCTATTGTCATCTCTCAGTGGTAGTAAAACATATTCATACGTTAAAATCTAAACTCTAATATTGCTTTATTAAAATGTGTTCGCGCGGCCTGCAAATGCTTCATACCCGCATCCAGAACTCCTCGTAGAGCGCGCAGGCGATGAGGCAGCGCTCGTGCAGCACCAGCGCGCGCCGCGCCGAGCCGTGCGCCTTCTCCCACTCCAGGTACGCCTTCCAGTTCTTCAGCTGGCAGCGCTCCAGCGGCTTCACGTGGAAGTACGGCCGCTTGATCTGGGAACAAACGATTAACATTCACCAAGGAATAGCTGCAGCGCTTCCAATACGTTCATAGAAGCCCGAATAGGCTTTGCCGCCGTGACGCCTCCAACAATATGCGCAGGGTGTTTGCCGATAGGTGGGATATGCCACTTGTAGAAAAGTGGGTGCAGCTCCACACTATGGGTTAAATGTTGTGTTGTTCTTATTGTGTCTTATTTTTTCTTTTGTTCTTTACTAACTCTAGTTTTATAAGCATATTGTTATTAACATTTAATGGGCTATACATACAGCCTGAAATAAATGAATTGAAATTAAAATATGTCATATTATAAGCAGTGCGCCGAAGCCAATTTGGTTTGTCGAGTGAACTCTTGCTGAGGGAAACTGGCTGAAGCTCGGATTTAAAAGTGAGCCTAAAATACACCCTTGTAGAACTTTCTACTGTATTGATTTATCTACTGCTTACGACTGACTATCTCCTTAGCGCATTGTCTGAGATTATAAGAGCAATAAATTAAAGTATTTTTCACTCCAATTTTTTAGTGGTCTGATAATGTAAAAGTAAGGAAGAGCAGAATTGTAGAATAAATTTCACTCACGCCCTCTTCGAAGGTCCACCTAGCCGCAACTTCTTCTCCAGTGGTTTTGTGAACTTTTCTTCTAGCAGCTATGATGCGTTCTTTTATTGCTTGACCTTCTTCTTCAGATGCCTGTAAAAGTATAGTATATGAATAACTTTTTTCAAATTTGTACTTTTCATTAATTTTATTACAACACCCTATCCTATCATACAAATTAATATTTTTATAACATTTAGGGAACTTAAAAGGTGCGTTCACACAACTTGAAGTATGAAGAATCTACCGCCAAACAACATTGTCAAGTCTAAACCTGACATTACAGGCCCCATCAATCATTAACCTAATATCTCACAGGAACTTCTCAACAAACTTGACAGACTCCTGAATAACTGTATCCGCTTTATCTTCGGATTGCGAAAGTACGATCACATTTTTTCATATCGATCTAAGCTCAACTGGTTACCGATTCGTCAACGCAGAAAAGTGAGAATTTTGTGTGTTCTTTTTTTTATTCTCTTCGATCCAAACTCTCCGATGTACCTAAAAAATAAGTTTCAATTCCTACACTCGTCTCATCAAAAAGATCTCCGTTCAAGTAAAACTTTAGCTCTATTTACACCCATTTTCTTTTCCTCCTACATGTCAAGCTCCTTCAGACTGTCTGCCATACGGCTATGGAACTCTCTCCCAAGCAACATTCAGAAATCTACCTCCAAACTTGCTCTGAAGAGGTCGTTGCGTGAGCATTTTAAGTGAGCCGCTGATTCAGTAAACCATTTCATTGAGTTCAGATTCAGGCATCTTCGTTTAACTCTCTTAAATGGCAATTTAATTTAATTTCATATTATATATTATTATTTAATATTATATAAGTATATTTATTTTCAATGTATAAAGATAGGTATATTTGTTGGCATGATAAGTATATATAGTTTATATGTATTTATGTAGTATACTATGATCTATATATGATTTATTTAAGTTTACGAATTGTATTAGGTATTTGTTAGTTTGAGTATTAGTAGGTTTTAAAGTTTTAGTTAAGTAACTAATTTGTTGTTTGTATTTTCTTGCACCAAATTCCATACGTTGCACAGCCCAAAATTTGTATGTTCTCTGTTAAACCTTGCGGTTGACTGGTAGAGAATGCCTCTAGGCATTAAGTCCGCCAATTGTACCTATTTTTATAAATGTGCAATAAAGAATAAAAGAATAAATAAATAAATAAATAACCTTTAGCCTTTCTGGCTGTTTTAGGTCCTGGCACATCCGCCAAGTACAGTCTCGCATCCTCAAGTTCTTCGGACACGTGTCTAGGTAGGACAAGGATTCAATCTAACGCCTCTTTATTCAAGGCTAAAATGAAGGCACCGCCACGCGGTAGATTGTCCATGCGATGGACCGGCCAAATCAAGTCTGCTGTGGCCCTTTGCATGAGTGTTCCTAGATGACCGCTAACAGGCAGAAATGGCTAGAAAATGTAAAGGCGATCACAAATTTACTGACAGGAACATGACAAGACCAAAGAAGAGAAGAGATATCCGCCAGTTCGGTATACGGAACGCGCCCTCAGTGTACCGCTCCTTTGCATCCGGGCCTCCTTGAATCCTGAAGCTATTTCCAGGGCCCACGTTCGCAGGCTGATACTGACCACGTGGTCCGCGGGCTCGTCCTCGCCGGGCGGCAGGTCCAGCTGCGGCTGTGTGCCGGACGCGTCGCGCACCTCGCCGCGCAGCCGCAGCAGCTCCGCCGCCGCCACCACACCGGTCACCGGCTCTGACATCACGTGCTCTTGGAAACTGAACAAAGAAAATATTGGTAAGTATTCGCGTCTACCAAATAAGATTCAGAATGAAACAGCCTTTTGTAGAAACAGAAGAAAGCATTAATCGGGGAGAAATTCGCCATTTGCCTGTGATAAAAATAGAAGATGAAAAGTGTTGCATAGTGAAGTTCATGGGTGAACTATGTTTTCGACTTCGGAACAAATTCCAATAACTTGTTCAGATGGTTTAATTTTGCACATTGGCAATTTGGCACTGCACACAACTAGTATTAGCTCATTTTAATAATTAATAATTAAATTCAATTAAGGTACATTACTACACGTGGAAAGGAACGTTTTTTTTTACGAGAAGTGACATATAAGTCATGCGTTCGCGCGAAATCTAATCCACGCCGAAAAACTGTATTTTTCTCCAAAACTACTAATTTTTTTGGAATGATCTTTTTTTGAGGGGCATTATTAACATATTTTACAAACCATAAACCACTTTTCGAGAAACTGACTAATAGCGAATTAAAATAAGAAAGGTATCGCCAAAAAAGTTTATCTAGGGAATGCTTATTTATTTGCAATGTTAGATTACTATCGTTGCTAGAATGGTTAATAGATTTAGCAAATATTAAAAAACCAGTTTCAAGCTATTGAAACCTAAAAACAAATACAGAGACATAAAATGTTTACACACTTGTCAAAATGCGAAGTGTATCCGAGTGTGGGCGTGGCCAATAAGCGGTCGTAGATATTGGTGACGTTGAGCGCCGAACCATGCTCAGCTTCCCACTTGATGTAAGACTCCCATAGACGGTCTGAACGGAATTCCAAACCGCAAGCATCTGTTCACAAAATAACATAAATTTACGATTTTGTTAGGAACTAGCATTGAAATACATCAAATATGGAACAAGACATACCTATGGCTCTCTCATATTGAGATCTGATATAAGCAAGATCCTCGGCTCTCGTCGCTTTTACGTGATTCAGGTAGTGTATCCACAAATCCACTGACAAAGGGATAGATTTCAGACCTCTTTCCAATACCTGAAATCGAACAAAGGCGTCAAACGAGTACCGCGGGCGGGCGAGCATTGCCGTCGCTGCGACAACACTATGAAGCAAGGGAATATTTAATAGCATAATTATGTTCATGTAATTTTGAATAGAAAAAGCGAGACGTTGAGTGGCGATAAATCGCGCACACGCATCGCCTCGCTTGTATCTATAAATATAAAATGTTTGTCTGGGCATATTACACCTGTTCGCACGCCACGGAGAATCGCCGCCGCCGCCCGGAGTCCTCGGGTCCTAACGCCAATGAAGGCTAAATACGTTGACCACCACTGCTCTCCATGCTACCATGGATTAGTTTACATAATATTTCTTAAGTATGTCCACTATTCATTATGCACGTACTTAAATATTATACATGATAAAGTATTACAAAACATGCGTGTACAAAGAATCGTAAATAAATGCATTAGAATTATCAATATACACCACAAACAATGAACCATTGAATGAAATTCTATACGATGGTAATACAACTCTCCTGTGCGAATGGACAGCTTTGCCTTACGAACATCGTGGACCTCGACGCACTGTTGGGAAAAAAAATAATTGCAAAATACCAGTTATGACTAAAACAATTAAAAATCCAAGTGTTAAGAAGGCACATAGATACAAAGTCATCAGTCAGCTGTATTAAGCTTTAACAACTTACCAAGTGACTAAATAAATAATAATTTATTTTCATTTCATTGTATTGACTTACCTCGAGGCACTTCTTTTTACTTCCTTTACGCTTTTCGTAATCGGCGTACTTTCGCCAGTACCCGTAGCAGTACGGGTAGTGCGACAAGAACGCGTCGTACGCCTCGCGCGCCGCTTCCACGTCGCTCTGGAATTTAATGAAAACTTACTAAAATATCAATTAAGAAATGTGAAAATATTATTACAGAATTTTTAGCTTCTTCAAAATCAGTTGGCCCTTGCTTATCCACATGGAATTTCAGTTCTCATCGCTTCATAAAGCAATAAGTTTAGCAATGTTTGTCATCATATTAGATTTGAGCACGAAAGTAATAAAACAGGTATGCAACATAATGAAACAGTAACAACATCTTGAATTACCTCCTGATCAACATATTGCAGCAAGTAGGTCCAGCCTGTGAAATCAGTAGGATCGTCATTGACAACCTTCCAATACTTGTCAAGTTCTGGGAGCTTTTTTATCTTTGGTTTCTCGTCAATTGATGATCTTTTTTCAGCAGGAATTGGTTTGCTTTCACCATTCTAAAATGACAAACCCAAGATTAAACAGTTTATAAAAGTTCAGCCTGATAAGGCTTGGTTAAACAAGGAGTTACTTGTATTTACCTTAGCCAATGCTTGTTTTTTATTTAAGGACTCTGACTCTGATGTTGGTGAACCAGGATCATAGCCATCTCTTTCTTCATCAGGTTTCCGCTTGCGAGATTCTTTTGGCTCTTTTTTGGCTGAAGGCAACTCATCCTCAGATACAACCTAAAGGAAATAGTCTCAAATTATAACAAGAATTAAGTATCCCTAATCATATCCAATGTAGGATACGTCAGTAATGATTCCTAAGCTAATTTTTAGGTAAAATGGAGTGGTTGAAAAACGGATTAGGAAAAACTACACATCATTTCCAACCTCTGTATCCGCTGGCAAGTCAGCTGGTTTAGGCCCAGGTAGCTCATCATCAGAGACATTCTCCGCATCCTTCACACTGGGCTTCTGAACAGTAGGCAACTCATCCTCAGACACATTCTCTGTTTCCTCTGCACCCCCTACCTTTAACAATTAATTTAGATTTTAAATCTATACTAATATTATAAAGAGGAAAGATTTGATCGTTTCTTTGTAATGAATAGGCTTCAAAACAACTAAAACATTTTTTTTATCACCAATATAAAGCTACGTTATCAGGGAGTGGAGCTATATTGTGACGGGAGAAACAGTCTACGCGCGCGAAGCTAGTTAACAATGAACCGTCTAGCAATAACATAAAATTTTACTGAATCAATAATTACCTCTTTTTTTATTTTTATATCTGGTAACACTTTTTCTGTTTTCAGCTGCAGATTAGGTTCAGCATTTTCACCTATAACCTATAAATATTAAAAGAAATTAAGAAACTTTTGTTAAAAATTGTGGTGACTCCTAGTGGCGCAGACCTGGCCACTTTAAGAGGACAGTTAGCTGCTTTTATTTCAATGACACTACTATATCATTTCATTCTCTATCTCTCTTGAGACAGTAAAAATTTACCTTTTGAGTCTTTTCTGTTTCCATCTCTTCATCGCATTTAGGCTCTTTCTTTATCTTGAGGACCACACTATCTGTTACTTCTGGTTCAGGCTCCGGCTCCTTCTTTATTGCTTGGTTGAGAACGGTATCATTGGGTACTTCCTGATTAATATAAAAGTTATGGTCATAATTTGCATTTAATTCATGAAAGAAAATATAACATGAATTAGTGGATCTGTGGCTAGAGAAAATGTATTTAAAATGTGAAAATGTGTCAGTCACACCAGTTCAGCAAACTTATAAAGAAAAAAAGATACCTTAACAGATGGCGTTTCAGTGTTAGCCAGCCCATTCCCATCTTCAGCAGCTTTAGTCTACAAGAAATACATCAAAATATGAAAATTAATTTTACAGAAACAAAATCTAGATTTGATTAAATCTTAATTAATTTAGATTAATTAGTCCTAGTCCTTGATCAGGAGATCAAAAGCCATTTTAATCATAATTATCTCTGATTATTGCTCTTTGGTGCCCCATTCCAAATGGCGCCTATAGCAACCACACCCCACACTCTATGTCAGGGCCCCATCACAAATCTTGAATTAAACTCCATATTATACTACTTTTTTACTGCTACACTGCTGTACTTCTTTACCTACAGTAAAATCAGCGAATCCATTTTACGAGGTGCATTCAATAAGTACCTAGCCTCATCGCCAGAGGGCGCTGTAGTTTCAAAAGAGTTTTACCACAGTGTAGCACATTCTTTTTTAATTCTTTTTTCAAATTTTCATTCCAATCCCTTCATTTGTTTTAATTCGACAACTTATGGAAGCGAACGTGTCGATCGGTTTTACAAAAATGGAAAAAGAGCAATATCGTTCGGTGATTCGATTCCTATTTTTGGAAGGGAAAACGCGCATCGAAATCAAAGAGCGCTTGGATGCTGTGTACGGTGACTCTTCTCCATCGATGGCCACCGTCAAGAATTGGTTCAACGAGTTTGCACGTGGCCGTACGTCGGTTTTTGATGAACCACGTCCAGGTGCACCGAAAACAGCTGCTACGGAGGAAAACATTTAAAAAATCCATGATCTCGTATTGGCAGATCGCCGATTGAAGGTTCGGGAGCTAGCTGAGACTGTAGCCATTTCAGAAGGAACAGTGCATCATATTCTTCACGAGGAACTCGGCATGAGAAAGCTGTCGGCGCGATGGGTGCCGCGTTTACTCACACCGGAAAACAAGCGCAACCGTGAGACCACATCGGAGACGTGTTTGGCGCTGTTTAAGCGGAATCCAGCGGAGTTTTTGCGTCGTTTTGTGACCGTCGATGAAACCTGGATCCACTGGTACACACCAGAGACCAAGGAGCAATCAAAACAATGGATCCAGACTGGGGAACGTGCTCCAAAGAAGGCGAAAACTGTAAAATCGGCCGGAAAAGTTATGGCCACCGTTTTCTGGGATTCACAAGGTGTGATCTACATCGATTACCTCGAGAAGGGTAAAACAATTACAGGGCTTTACTATGCCAATTTATTGGGCCGATTCGACAGCGAATTAAAGAAAAAACGACCCCATCTGGCGAAGAAAAAAGTGCTGTTTCACCACGACAACGCACCGGTTCACACGTCTCCCGTTGCCATGGCCAAATTGGTCGAATTACGCTACGAATTGCTGCCCCATCCACCGTATTCTCCAGATTTGGCCCCTTGTGACTTCTTTCTGTTTCCTAATCTGAAAAAATCACTCGCCGGGAATAGATATGGATCAAATGAGGAGGTCATCGCCGCCACGGAGGCCTATTTTGCAGAGATTGACAAAAACTATTTTTCAGACGGGTTGAAAAAGTTGGAGCATCGCTGGGCTAAGTGTATCGAACTAAAAGGAGACTATGTTGAAAAATAAATTGCCACTATTCCAAAATTTTCGTTTACTTTTTGTAGGCTAAGTATTTATTGAATGACCCCGGTAACTATACTTCATTCATTATAACATTAGAAATAAGAAGCAGGGGGGCTAAATGACAATTTGCATTTGACATTGCCATGACGATAACATACCAGAGTATAACCTGACAAAATTGAAAACCCCTTTCGCCACAACGTATGAAGGGATAATGTAACATTTTAGATTTGGTAGAGTTATAGTGACAGTAAAAATGTGTTCGTATAAAAACCTCTGCTTGTTTTAGGTTTTTGCATTGGCAATATAGTTTGATGCAAGACAAAATAATTTACTTAAGCAAAAGCTTCATAAATTCTGAAGTTCCTTTACTTTCAATGAGAACAATTAAGTGTGACAACTGTATTTATGTAACTGTGTACTTATGTAGATTTTAATAAATCCAGCATAAATCTTAAAAGTAATAATGTTTATACTTTTACCACAAAGTTTACCCTAAAAAGAACCTTTTTTAGTTCTGTCTAACTAATGCTATAATAAATGGAGTATAGGTATTTCAATTTCTAACAAGTCAAAATCCTGGACCTGCAACTGCTGCACTACAGGTGGTTCGCTACTTTTTTCATAAACGTGCCAGAATGATTCTGAATAATGTAGAAGGATAATTTAAATTTCTTTAAAAAATATTTGGTATCTACTGCTTCAGTGTGCAAAGAAGTAGAGATTCTAGAAAATAACTTGATCTTACTTACCTCTTCTTTCATGCTTTGTATTGTTTCATTGTCATTAGTGGTTACACTGTCATTTGTGGTCTCACTAGCTTCAGCTCCTCTGATATCTCCAGTAGTGCTATCATCATCCATCTTCACAGAGGGGTCTTCGGCTGGTATAGAGCAAACATCATTAGACATTTCACTGACACTTTCTTGTTCAAAATCAGTGTCCATCTTGGTCTTCTGACTTTCTGCAACATCAGCACCAATGTCAAAGGTGTTCTCTTTAATGAAATCAGAATCGCAGGGGGGCAGAGAGTCCCCACTCGGGAAAGTGACTGCGTTGTCGCCGACATCGAAAGAATCTGCGTTAAAGCCGTCCGTGTGGTTATCCAAGTAGTCCCCCACACTTCCCGCAGACAACTCAACTGCATTCAGAAAACCTTGGTTTGACGTTGACGACTCGTCCGCAGGCACACTGTCCGATACCAGGAACTCGCTCTCCGTTAGCAAATGTGAAAGTCCGTTGGAGTTCTCGTTGATCAGCGACCCCTCGTCCGTCTCCATCGGTCCGTCAGACAAACACTTCTGCAAACAATCCGCATAATGTAAATCCGTTGCGATGGAGCGACAAATGCCATAACCTCGTATGATAACTCACCTGCAAATCCGAACTGACTTCATCATCCATATTAATATTCACCGATCAATAACCAGATAGTTTTGAACAGACAGAATTATAGTTCGAGATACAAAGATCAACTTAAAATATTTATTGATCAAACAATGCAGTAACACGGTTGAACAACGCTTTCTCACTTGTAAAATTCAATGGTTTAGTATTTTTTTTCTTGTGGTTCATCATCTGTGGTTTGGCCAAATCTGTGAATGACCATTAACGCATAAGCTTAATTGGCTACTATTAATAATTCGCCAATGAGAAGCAAGCATTTTTTTATGTTAGAGTTGCCAGTTTTAGGTGTGATTTCACCCCACATTTAATATGCACTTTTTCCCCTAGGAAAAAACCAACTCGAAGTATGTTTCAAACTCCCAGCGGCGGTGAGCGGCGAGCACCCAGGCAGAAAATGCTCCAAAATAACACTCGTTAAAAAAAAGTTCTATGGTCTAGTCTAGGTATCCGTGCCGCGCGTGGTCGATCTGTCTGTGTCATCAGGTGTCACTGTGTCACTGAGTTCTGTCAGTCAGGGAATATTTCACAAGGGAAAACTAACAAACTAATGACAAGGCAGCATAGTCTCAGACCTTGGCCTGTTCCGAAAGGAACAAAAAAAAATGTGATCTGTCATTCAGTGTGCATTCAGTGTCAGTGACAGTAAATATAACCTATCCACAATCTTGATTTGTAGAGTTCTTCATTTAAATTAGGTAATATGCTGGCTTTGGGGTCTTTCCTGACCAACACTCTCTCACTAGGACCAAACATTTTAAAGCAACAGACGAGGGTAAGCTATTCGAACGACAATTTTTTTTAGGTTAACGTAGTCAACTTACAAATTACATTTTTATTCCAGAATACATTCATCCTGAAGAGACGGTGGCCACCACCACTTCACAAGCAAGGTGGTAAACCAGCCAAAATGCGGGCTAGGCACTTCATCTATGACTTAGTTCAGGATACAAATGTACTGAAAAAACCAGACATGACTGTTATTTTGAAACAATTTGTTGACGGTAAGATTGATGTGATAGCGTTGTGGGAGGGCTTAATCTGTATAAACCAGGGATTCTCAAAGTGATCGATCCTAGGAGTTTAAAACCGGTTTCCCACTGGTCGTAGTAAACATGACAGCTGCAAAAATTGGCATGCACCTACTTTGTTGAGGAAAATAAATAGACAAATATAAGTCATTTGGCTATAAGGGCCTGAGGTATCAGTTTATTTTGGAAAATTTCCAATTAAAGAATCATTATCATTATCATTTAATGATAATGATTCTTTATTTGCAAAAAAACATGGTATACAAAGGTGATACAGTTATAAAGCGCACATGTCTCGCCATTTAATGTAGCATGCAAATATTTACAAATTGTAATGCAAAAAAAATACTGTAATTAATTCAATAAAATAATATGTAGTGTGGGTCAAATAACAAAATAAGGAATTACAGAATTGATACAAATTATGAGGCTAAAATATGAAAGTCAAACCATGCCAATTAGAATCTACGGTCAATTAAATCTTTAATGTCTTATGTTTTTTGGTCAATGAGCCATTTATAAAGCTTAGACTTGAATGAATTAATACTAAAAACATCTTTAATGTCATTGGGAATCCTAATATATACCTGAATACACATATTGAAACAATTTTTATTATATTTGTCAGATTTTGGAATTAGATTTAATACAAGCCTATCAGGATTCCTTTTCAATCTGGAGTTAACTGCACTTGCTTTTACAAACAACGAATTATTCTTTCTCACAAACCTGCTGCCTCATATCTGGTAGGTTCTACCATATAAGAGTTTAAAATGAATCTAGCATTTTACAGTAGAGTTTGATCTTACTAAAGGAATGCATGAATATCTGGACTGTAACATCAAATGTGAACACTCTCAAAGGGGTATGGGCTTAGAATAATTACATAACCAAGAAAATACAGAATACAGAAACCAAGTCTGCGCACTCATTTTGAAGCACCTTGTTTGGAGCCATAAATGGCTCCAAACAGACAGCTTTCCATTGTTCATTACAGCTCCGCAATGTTCAATGTCAAAGTGCGCTGCACATAAGCAAGTAATAGTCACACTATGTGACTATTACTTGCCTATGTGCACATGTGGGTTCCCCTTTATATATGAACATATAAAGGGGAACCAACTCTATTATGGAGCACATATAGCTGAAGTATATTGGAGCTGAGATATTAGGTATTTTATTTTTAACTAACTACTCTATTGAACTTTATTCATACCAAGGAAAAAGTGAAAAAGCGTTATTATTTATAATCCTTATGACTGGTCAACATGTGACGCAATTAGGATTTAGCTTAGTTTTCAATGGCCAGGTGCAAATGAGGCCATTTTTGTTCTCGTACTGTGGGTAAAAAGACTTAGGTATTTTTTGATGTCATAGACGTTAAGGTCGTTTTTCGTTACCACGAAACAAGCTACCGCTTGTGTTCCATTTCTAATGCCAAATACTTAACATCTACTGGTATGTAGACAATATGACCACTATGGATATCTAACTTGATGTTTTGCTACTTTTATAAGAAAAATATACACAACAGGTACATCTTAAAAAGAAAACCTAGCTCTTCTATTTCTGCATCCTTTTTGACATCTGTTAGGTGAGATTAGCTCCATAAAGTGACATTTCAGAACTATCATTTTAGTGGAACTAAGGCAAAAAATCATACTTTAAGAAATCATATCTCGGCTCTGATATCACTTAGAACAATTCTGACCACTCAGATATGTTTCTCTATTAGGGTGCTTCATAACAGTGATAAAATTATTGCTGGCCGCTAATAAAAAAAACGACGCCACGGGTCCATACAAAGTCACTCAACAAACCCCTTTAACTATTATATACTACACATATAATAAATACGAACTAATACCTACCTTGGCTTAAATCATGTCATTTGACTATGTCTCTATTAGAATTTAAATTGCAGAATCTAGGCTATCCCACGTTTTTTACACATGAATTGTACTAAACATTGGTGTCCAATTATGTAAAGGTGAATCATCACTTTCTTTTATACTAAATATTATATCTAAGTTTTTGCATAAATTGACATTTAATTTCCATATTTGATGTGGTTGACTGGAAGAGAATGCTTTTTTGGTTTTAATCTGTCATTCTTATAGCCTATATTAGTTCATTAACAACATACTTAACATAATGAATTTGTTTATTTTTAAAACACCTTTTTATCTGTGTAGGGGTTGGCAAGGCTGGTGATGTGATCAATGTACGCCCATCAATAGCATATCGTGATTATCTACTGCCTGGCCTGGCAGTATATGCCAGCCCTGAGAACATGGAAAAACACAAAAATGAAGATAAACCAGTTAAAGAAGAAAACACCTACAGTTCCCCCTATGTGCACAGAGTAAGTGTCAAGAGTACCAATTCCAGCAAAGGTGTGTAAAATTGCACGGTTGTTTAGGGAACACCTGAAAATGTGATTTTTTCTCAAGAACAACATACATATTACATACCATTACGACTTTATCCCAAACGGGGTAGTCAGAAGCAAGTGACTGTTGCAGTCATGGTGAACGGAACACTCAGAGGCCCACTTTTCACCAATGGTATAAGAACCCAACTTGGTAGGTGGTGAGCCTTCCGCCGTTATCCGGGTTGATTTGATTTTTTATCGATGTTTTCCGTCACCGGAGAGTTAGTCGGAAATTTAACAATGGACTCAAAGATTTTGGTTCTGGCCAGATTTGAACCATTGGGACCACACGATCTCGCGGTCCGAGTTGGGGTGCATAACCTCTAGGCCACGACGCTCTCAAGAACAACACCAGCGAGTAAAGGATGAGAGCATAACAACAAGCTCTAGGCGTCACCTCCACGAGCGAGTTTATCGCTGCGAGATTATAGTTTGCCACGCACGTATTTCTATACACTCTCATAGAACGTACCTCCACAGTTCCTCAAAGCGATATTATCCTACGATAAATACGGTACCTACCTACACATACCTACATAATATACGCTCAGATTGGATGTTAATGTGAGCAAAACGTCAACGTATCGGCACTTCGCTACACGCGACGTATCGTGGTATCGTGGTCGTGTCGTGGCCCGCTCGCAATACTACTACTCGAGTACTCGCATACCCTCATACCTTTCGATGTTAAGACATTCGGTATGTTAACCATTCCATGCAGTAATAGTTCGACACCGAGTCATTTGATTTCGCGACGTTCGACGTGGCATACCATCGGTTTGATGTCCGTTCCACGCACCGCTTTCCCTGTCGTGACATTCGACGTGGCATACCATCAGTTTGATGTCCGTTCCATGCACCGCTTTCGCTGTCGTGACATTCGACGTAGCAATTTTCAATTTCATAAAGGGAACCCCTTAAAAATCAATTTTTACGAGTCGTCGCGTCATGCGGCGATACCTACTAAAGCGAGTCGTCGCGCTCTCGCGGCGATTCCGTATTCAGTGATACGCTGACAGAAAAATCGTCGTCTCGTGGAGATTATCCAATGATTGAAGTACGGGCACAGAATAAAATGTACGGGCTCGTCGCAATGCACTCTTATGGAGGTGATGCCTAAAAGTGCTATTTTGCCTTCGTCTATCCTGAGCTTTTGTCTATTTTGGGATGTACTACCTACCTTATTGAAAATGGAATATTTTTTTACCTATATCTATAGTTAGCCATGTTCTATATTCTATTAGGTATTATTTATCTGAAAAAAAAAGTTTATATTGTTTTACAGACCATTGGGTGCCTCTCCCGGCTTGTGCTGCAAATAACCATGAACAAATTAACACCATGGACACTTGAGCCTTGGCATGTCCGGGCATCCTTCAGAAAGGCAGGCTTTGTAGTTCCTGAGCATGCTATAGAAATGCCTTCTGTTACTATTAGCGGCCCAGACCTATCTCTACAGGAAAAGGAGTTTTATGTTACAGTTACGGTATGTATTGTTACTTCAAGTTCTAATAGCTCATTTTGGTGTAATTAGTCTAGGATATTTATTTATTTATTCTTTGTGTAAATTAATGGAGTTCTCTAGATTGACCAGTATAGGCGCAATGGTCAGTAACCGCGCATACTCCGCCGGAGTTCGTAGGTTCAGTATATCATGTATGATATATTTATCCCATCCAGTAGAATAAAAATCACGAATGTGACAAACATTAAATGATGGTATTGTATCAAATAATTCTGATTCAAATATGTCCTAATAAACTTAATGGGCACAAGGCTTGAAAGTTTTTCAGATTACCTCTGATAAGTGGTCCTCCCGCGTTGCGTATTGTCGTTCCTCACAGCAAATAGGAAGATCCAGCTGACACGCGGCTACTAAAATTATCTGTACGACTACCATGAGTCCGTCACGTAAACTACGATACTTGACTACAGCTATTTGTATACCATCTTTCTACTCTGAAAGAACTGACGGTGGACCAGATAGTAAGATTCTGCAAAGCAACAGGAAGATTCGACGGGACGCCGTGAAAATGGGATAACCTAAAGACCCCCTGCAAGGGGGCCCGGGGAAATGGGTGAAATGGCCCATAACCAGCGGACCGATCACCCGGCCCACTGCCAGCGTCCCCAGTCGAAATAATAAATAATAAATACCATCTTTAGTTCCATTTATATTAACCAGAGGCGCTGTACTAAAATCCCATATAAAGACGTTAAGGCTGACACCAGCGACTGTCATCGGTAAAAACTGGTCCATGTTGGCTCACCTAAAGTTATTTTCCCGAAATTGTTCTTCCTACCGATTTGTAATCCAAATGATCACTCTTCCTAAAATTTTTAGGAAGAATGATCTTTCGGATTATGAACATTAAAAACAGAGTTTTTATGAATTATGATTATTAGGATGAATACCTAATGTAATGAAGAACATTAACGGAGTTACAATTATCGGAGTTGTTTATGTGAACTTTGGTTGGGTACTGTTCATAAAGCGTTTACCTGCTGTGCTATGTGCTGGCACTTTGTATGATCCTCAGTATATTTCTATTATTATTCGTATATTTGTTACAGATCAATAAGAAGGAAAAAGTTAATGTGAGGTGTAGAATCCATCACTGGGCTACAGGGTTGGACAGGCTTCCTTGGCAGGAAAACCATTGGAAGATTCCTTACGAACCTCTGATACCAGAACAGGCTGATGTATTAGAAAAAATGCCCTTACCTGAATGAAAAGTTGGCAATTTGCATTAGAGTTACAATTTAAATATAGGTACTTCATATAAGATCAGAGAGGCATTAATGAGAATGTAGTTTGCTAAATAATAAAACATCTTAAATGCGCAAATATATTTTATTAGTCATACAGTGTCCTGACATCACAGCATAAATTAAGTACTTATTTAGGTGACAAGACATGAGAGAGAATCTCTTCATGCAATATCGATTTAATTGACTGACTGTAACTGCCTTTGTCCTGGGAACTTATATTCACAACACAACTTTGGCTTCATACAAATGGATACTGAAGTTTCCGAGTTTAATCCTATTAATTCAGATATTCAAGTAGATTGCAGCGAGAAAGTTGTGTTGTGATTGTGACCATGGCCATATTGGTCACAATGGAATGGGAAAGATAGAAAATTAGATAAAAACTAATTTCGGACCTTGAAGATACTGAGCGGGAATCGAACCCGCGTCTTCTACAATCCGGGTGACTGCTCTTACCACAGAGCTATCGAAACCCCAATGGACTGTAGGAATCTTTCCAGTGTATGCTTACGTTGCAAGCCAAGGTTATTCCATCAATGTTTTAAGGCCAATAATCTAAACATTCGAAAGAAATGTTTTAACAAATTTTTTAGTCTTTCGGTAAAATGAAATAAGCTACTATTTCGATTCTTACTTCGATTGTTTCAGCATTTTGTTATGCTTGTTTTTCATATCTGAAGAGAAAAAATCTTTTCTACAGAAATATTTGTAAATACATTTCTTTAGGATGTTCAAAGGTACATACTTACTTGCCCTAAAACATGAATGGAATAACGTTGGCCTGCAATGTAAGCATACACTAGAGAGATTCGTTCGGTTCATTGGGATTCCAGTAGCTCATGTCTACGAAGAGTTTCCGTCACGTAAACGGCGATCAGCTTTCAGAAATGTGTATGCCATTTTTGTCTCCACCTTTTAACTCATGGTAGACATACAGTGGTTAGAGCAGCTACCCAGATTGTGGAAGACGCGGGTTCGAATCCCGCTCGATATCTTCAAATCTTCTATCTTTTCTATTTTTTTATCTAAATATTATGCGAAACAAACATCGCAAAATGCTATAAAAATCATTGATAATAGAACGGAGAGTTTTAGAGGTAAGCGACAGTGAATAGATTCTACAACGCGATTTTTAGCTGCGGTCTCGGCCCGTGCTCTTTATTGCCGGTATACGAGTAAGATTGCGATATTTCTTGTCGTGCTTTTGAGCTTCTTCTGAGTCCTTTGCCCAATGGTGGTTGGGAATCTGCTTAAGTCTTGGCTCATTAAACAATCTCACTATGGCTGGAAATACTTTAAAACCCTGACTTATTTTATTTGGTCTTTAATATCCTCAATTTATTGCGCTTTTAGTTGCTGATCGACCGCTAAAGGAACTGTCTGAATATCTTCATGCTTTTCTACATTACTAATTTCAGATTTTTCATATTGTGTCTCTGTGTAACCTTGTTCATCATCCAGTTGTTGCTCAACATACTGTGGAGTCATATCTTGGTTTTCATATTGTATTTTCTCCAAATCTTGCTGAGTTTGTTCAACCGCTTCGTATTGTTGATGTGGCTCTACATAACCTTGTTGCTCGTAACCTTGCGCGTACTCCTGTTGATATCCCTCTTGTTGATAACCTTGTTGATCGTATGCAGTTCCATATTGTTGTTCGTAGTTCTGATCGTAATGCTGCGTAGTTTCTTCACTATCATTTACTTCCGCGTATGCTGGTTCTGTCTGAGCTCCTTCATAGTAACCGTATTCCTCATTTTGTGGATACGTTTGGTTTGGAGCGTATTCGGTGTCGCCTTGCTCAGTATAATCATAGTTTTCAGTCTGTTCATTGTAAAACCCCTCACTCTGTTCAGTGTTAAATGTTTCTTCCGGTAAGATGTTTTCTCCAGTTTGCACTACTGGGTCATAATGATTGGTGAGATCATTATTTTCGAGCAATACTGACTGTTCTGGATTTACATTTACCCCATCAGTTAGTTGCACACTGTCATGTGGTGTAAAGTCCTGAACATTAACAGGGTCAATTGGATATTCAACATCAGCAACAGTAGGCAAATAATCTTGTCCTATAGGCACTTCATTTATTTCATTAATCTTATCACTTGCATTCACATTTAAAACTGGGGATACTTCCCCTTGATCCAAATGTACTTGTTTTTCAGAGTTCATATTATTATCAACTTCTTGGGTATCCAATTGCTCATGAGCTGTATGGTTATCTTGAGTTTCGTGAACTTGATTATTTATCTCTGGATCCATGAAGTATTCATCATGCTTGTCTACATTTGTGGTTACTTGTGGTTGCAAGTGCATAGATTCATCATTTTCAGTATTTTCATAAGTATTTAAATTATATTTTTTCGCGTCCAAATATTCTGTCTTGTCATTTGATGGTACTTGCTCATAACCAGTATTTTCGAAATTGCTTTCATCATTAACGGAATTGTTAATGTCATTGTTATCGTATACTGTGTTTTTTATATCAGTTTGGTCATAAAACGTATCTTGGACTTTATTTGGGTCATAAACAGTATTATTGTGGTCATAGTGGTCATAAGAAGTATTGGAAATACGATTTTGTTCATCATTAAGATTATCCATTTTATTTTGGTACGAGTTAGTTTTTTCATAATCCTTGTCGACTTGATTAGCATGATGGTAACTGTTTTCTATTTTTTCATTACTCACGGCACAGCTCTGCAGATCATAAGGTATTTGCTCTTCACGTGGTAACTTTTCGGGTAGTTCTTTCCTATATTCAAGCAAAGGTTCTTCATACTGTGCATTATTTCTTTCATCTTTATACTGTTTTTCGACGAAGTTTCTTTCGGTTCTGAGTAAACGGGTTTCTTGGTGTACAGGACTATCTTGTTCTTTTTCGTCTCTCTTTAGTTTATCTAATATTTCATATTTGCTTTTCCAGTCGACATTTTCGTCAACACTGGGTTTTATGTTTGGTGTACTATCATTATAAGCTGATCTAATTTTTGGAATCAAAATAAATTTTTTGCTAATTTCTTGTAATACTACAGCTTCGTCAGTGTGCTTTCTGGGAACATCCAAGTGCATGTTACGTTGATCGTTGTGAATTACATCTGTGTTACTATTAAATGCTTGCGTGGGCCTGTTATGAAATGTTACATCCCTATCATTAATTGTAGAACTCTGAAACAGAATTGAAATGAAGTCTTTTAGCATATAAGTATCGTTCGTATGGTAATTCACTAGAAAATCCTTCGTGTGTCATGTCAAATGTCTATTATCAATGCTAGTTTTTAGGACTACCTTTTTGCACTACCAGCCGTAACAAACTGCTTAACGTGTCCTTCAAAGCTCTCAGGAAAGTCAGGCAGCCGGGTACTGGCACCGCCAGTTTACTTAAACTTAAGTTACATCTAAGTTGAGTACACTGCCAGAATAAACTGAGCTCTTAATATTATACGCACTGCACAGAAGCAGTTCCACACTTGAGTTGTGGTTGTGCTGGTACACGACTATCGTACCGGTGGCTGGTACCCACCACTAATGTAGGGTTCTTTTACTTGGAGTAGGGAATTGATGTCTATATTATAACTTAAAAATCGATTAACTTACTATTACGTAAACTTACCTTCAGTCGCACTGGCACCATAGCTGTGCAGTAGCGCATTTTGTCCAACTTTTCCAATATGTATTCATTCCTCTCTTTCCTTTTTTTGTCATCTTCCAAAAAGGCATCGTATCGTTGTTTAAGAGTATTAATACGATCTGATTTTATTCTGTAAATGGCGTAATTATTAGAAAATTTTACTAAAACAACCGCGTTTCAGAAATATTAACGCACTTTTTATCAGATTTCCCCATGTGTTCCTCAAATACTCATGGACCCACTGTGACCAATACCGTGACTATTCGCAGATTCGCATGGCAGCGATGTAAACAAAGAAATGCCGTGCCGACCTTCGTGGAGGTTCGCCGCGAGTTAAAGATAGATACACAGGTGATTTACATTTCAGTGCTCGTACACATTTCGACCTCCAACGGGAATTATTATAGAGCATTAATTTAAGTATAATGAAGCAAATATGCGTGTTCTTCACATTTTACATTAGAGAAAAACTGTTAAATTAACGGTCTGGCGTCTGTAAATATAAGGTTAAAAATACTGTTGATGTAACAGCGAAACCACTAAAGTTAAGTTTATACAATACAATATCATGCATTTTCAGGCAACAAATTACATTTAAAGATCCTAACTAATTATAATCGGCCCATAGATAAATACCTTAGAAACTAACATAATAGGTAATAGGTTCTATTTCTTACAATAATACATTTATTAACACGTTGATCATCGGCGACAAGTGAGGAAGCATGGTGTCCGATAACCGACCTCGGTAAACGACACCTTTCGGCCAAAACTTATTTCATGAAGGTCGAAAGATGTTCGGTCGGCAGTTCGGCACCCTCGCCACAAATGAATTAGAATGTATGTTATGGCGGGACTCCAACCGCTCGACCCTTAAAGTGAAGTTAACCTTGTTCTTGGTTTGGAAAAGGAGCGCCTTGCCTCTGCAAATCTCGCTCTCCTTGAAGTTGGATTTGCAGATCTGCAAGATGCTGACCTCGTCCATGGTGTCTTTAGCGTGTGTGAACGGCAACAGCTCGTTTTCTACGAATATTTTACGCGAATTGCGAATTATGGGTAGGTATTCTTTTAAAAGAAACAAATGATCGAATGGTAATGGTGCGATCTCCACCCAGGACAATCATTCGTCGTGTGATGAACACTTGTGTTTGTTCTGTGTCTAGGTGTTAAATCTATTAAGTATTTTATCAGTCACCCAAATTACAAACGGGTTAGATGATCTTGGTGTAAGGTTTTTTAGATTTAAGTATATTTTTATCAAATTATTTAGATTAGATTTAAAATATTTATTTCTTATTATAAAAATACACATTAAATTACAATGCCAAATCATACATGCATTGTATTTTACAATTCAATGATGTTAGGTGAGAGATATAATTAATTTGGAAAGTAAACCTAGTTAGATACTTTCTACTTTTAAGTTTTCATCAGACACACTTTTAGAGGGGTGTTTTTTTAAAATCAACTATTAATGGAGTAGAACAAAACGAATTCAAAAGTCTAGGAAGGAGCTAGTTGACTGAAATCTTACATTTATTCGAGGCCATGATGTACCACATTTAGGGATAATCGTAACATCAATTTGTTTGGCTACTATGCAAAGTGTGTAAGCTGCCTGGCGGTGCCAGCGCGCGAAGCCGTCACGTAAAATAGCAGCGTCAGAATGACCTTCGTTCGACCTTGCTTATTGGGCCAAGTCACGAAAGGCATTATCGCCAACATTCTGGTGATGCAATTTGTATATAATAACTAGATAGTCTGCAATGAACTACCACATTAAAATATTTGAATGCTATAGAATATGAATTGCAATCGTTGAAAGCTATTTCAAGTTTGTGATATGATACTGCAGTCAAGTTACATACAATCTTTATGTGCAGTCATATCGCGAGCAAGCTAGGTTTACACAATGATGCTAAAAATAAAAATTCACTTATGCTAAGTTTAATTTTAAGCCTTACAATTGGCACTAGAAGTAAGTAGGTATTCATTAAAGTTTCTAGAATACGTATTTAGCACTTTATTGAACTCAATATTTTTTACAAAAAAGCTTTGTTCATTTATATCGTTTGGCATAAGTTATACTCCTAGGCACCTTCTTTTTGACCTCACCTCATCAACTACGTTTCTACGTTTCTTCCATTGCTCCGCAGAATTGAGCTACCTCGGAACTCCGATAAAAGCGCATGGCTCATCTTTTTAGGCACCCCCAAAAAAAGTGCGTCTTGCGCTTTACTAAAAGCGCAAGACGTATATATCTTGGGTCCTAGGTACGAAAACGGAGCAGCATTAGGATAGAGTGTCGCAGATGTTTGCAAAGCACGGAACATCAATATCCATCGCATGTGTAAACGGTAAGTGTTGATTGTAACTATCATCCCTAAACTTTTCCTCATTAATATGCTTACAGATAAAATTCATTGCTCTCACCATTAACTTATAAGACGATTAACTGCAGCTTAACGTGGAATTAGTCGGCTAAAAAGGAGTCGTAGTCCGCAGGTGTATTAGCAACTAGACACTAAAGTAAAGTTAAACCTAGGATGTGGCGGGCAATAATCTTCTCTAGCTCCCTAAAACTTGGGTGCGGTCAATTCAGTGTCTGTCTATCCCACCAGTCCACCAGTGAATTCTGCTAGTTACCCAACTGTTGAAAACATAGGCCTGCATAGCCTTCATCAGCCTGCGCTTCAGGTGGTCCAGTGGCCTCCTCACCCCTTGGTTACTCAAGGGAGCTAAGAACCAAATATAACCGAGAAGAAAATAAATAAATGTTTATTTAACTAGAATACCGTGGGGGCGTGGTCCCCACGAGAAGACGCCCGGGTCAAAGCACTAGCTTGACACCCGAAACCGCTGTTAAGGCGAAGATACCCGAATCGAATCCTTGGTTACAGAACGCATCAGCGCCTTAGCGGGCATTGCGATACCTTCATAGGTAGGTAGGTATGTGGGCAGCTTACTTACAGAGGAAAGACAGAAACGTTAGGAAAACATTTAGTGATCCTCCAAGTTGCAAGCATTGTGCTTTGAGTTTCAAGATAACACTTAGGTACATTTGAAATTCCAAAAGTGGTAGGTAGGTAGTTTAAGTAAGTATGATGATAGAAAAATACTGAAAAAAATTGACAATGGATATAGTGTTTGTTTGCGATCAATTTTTAGATTCTCTCTGGATCTAAATTTTGTGTTTGACATCTTGAAATAGTCTGTCTCTGTTAGGGTGGGTACTGACCGGCGTTACGTGGCGTAATGTAACATGTTACAAAGCGAGCATTCATCAAGTTAAGACGGGTTATTCGCTTGTTTCCCCATGAATTCCCCTTTTTAAGGCATTGAAGTATTACATAATACTGCAATGCTTTAAGGTCATGGTTTTACACCTGAATCCAAAAAGCATAAGCGAAGAACCTCTGGTTTTCTTAACTTTAACTTAGTTATTAGTTCAAAGTACCTACCTGACTAAGCATTGTAATAATTGTTCTCATTCCCATATTTTAATTAGATAGAGACACAGATCAATTTCTAATAACTTTTTCGTAAAAGAGTCCACACCACACCACACGTCCATCCATCCGTCCATTATTATAATTCAAAATATTTCAATGAAAGTAGTTGTTCATTTACCATATTTTCTGTTATTAATACTGCTACTAAGTACCTACTTAGAAAATACCTACAAGTTTTCCTATACTTAGATTGTGTTCAATCAATCTATAAGGTTAAGGGGCTCAGCAGCATGCGTATCGGCTGCTATATGTATAGACGGTGTCTGTCTCAATAACATCAGCGGACGATATAGTGTTGTTGGCCCCCTCGGTCAGGGCTCTCCGCAGTTTCACGGCTTAATTTATAACGCCAGAAAGTCTGAGATCATGGTTTTTAGGTCTGGCACCAGATGTCCTGCTTCTGTTTCTAGTATTTGCCCTAACGGTGTCAAATTGCATAGAGCATGTCAATTTAACCTATCTGGGGCTCCTGGTAACTGATCACCTCAGAGATGATCCCGATATGGAGAGGGAACGCAGAGCATTGTCAGTCCGGGCCAACATGTTGGCTCGAAGGTTTTTCCGGTGTGCGGTGGATGTAAAAATTACATTGTTTAAAGCCTACTGCACATCATTATACTCATCAGCCCTGTGGTTCAATCACACGCAAAAGGCCTACAATGCTCTGCGAGTCCAGTTTAATAAAGCGTTTAGGGCGTTGCTGCGTCTGCCGCGCTTCTGTGGCGCTTCAGTAATGTTTGCCGAGACATACACTGATGGCTTTGATGCCACCTGGCGCAAGAAATCCGCCCCGCTATGTACTGCGCAGGTTGCGCGAGAGCCGCAGCACCATCCTATGTGTGCCGTACCGGCCGACCAGCCGAGCCGACATAGCCGACCGGTTCGATAGCCCGTTCGTGTGGACGCTGCACGCTTGATAAGCGAACACGGTCATGTTTTGTTATTAAGTACTAACATAGTTAAGTTTAATTTTAACTAACACTGTGGACCTACGATGTCATAATTGAATAAATAAATAAAATAAACCGAATGAAATAATTTTTTGTAAAAAAAGACTTTATAAAAGGCGAGTCCTAAGTCTATTTAATTGAATGATATTTCATTCTGTGAGACGACTTGCTCGTGGTTGGTCTTATCTAATACCGGGTGGTGAATATCAAAACACTTGCAAGAACGCTATGGCATAATCAGTAAGTGATGCAGACTGCAGTATACAGTAAGTGAAATTAGTTTTTTTCAATTCACGTTAATTAACGGGATTCATGCAAAAATTACTGTCAGATCGACAGATTTGTATGGAAACCTTGAAATTAAAGTTACTTTACTTCAAGAAAATTCGTTTTCACGATAATTTCTACATCACCTACTGAGTATGCCATATAACTGTCTGTTGACAATCACCTGGTATACTCATTTTTGGAAAGGCCTCTGAAGACTTGAGGCCTATCCAAACGAAAAGTAAGTACGGCAAAATCATGCATAGGCCTGCCAAGCCATTGTGGTGATCGGATTGGCCAGCCTAGAGTCTGCGTTACTGCGCTCAGTGCAGTGCCCCACCATTACACGACAACTGTTGCTAGGCTGGCTGGCTGTCGCTAGATTGTGCCCCTAGATTCTCTAATCAGCAACTCTAATCAATTGCTAGTCGCTCGCATTTTGACAGTTTTTCACCCAATGACGAAGTAGTATTCGACGTCAAATAGCAATAATCGCTGTCAAAGTCGCGATTATCTTGCGATCGCAGTTAACACATTCACTGCCACCAAGATTTTCTTGAAGTTCATCGAGATGCCGCCTTAAAACTGCGGACACGCTATGCGTGTTCGCGGCATTGCGTTTGGGAAAAAAAGTGAACACGCCGCGCGTGTACTGGTTAAAGGTAGTATTCATTAAACGGCTATTTTTCGGTTTAAACTATGTTTACCGGTTAGTATTTCTTGTACTGTGCGAGAATAAAGGTGTCTAAAATAGTGTCGTGAGTTTTGCTACTTGGAATTATGGTGGAAAATAGATTTTATGGTAAGTAAATGTATTATAATGTAATACTTGGTTCTCAAACTTGTTTCACCAAAACCCCCATGCATCAATAAAAAGTTTGCGGTTACTGTGAATTGTAACATTGGAACTGTTTATTGTGCAAGTACATCCGTTTTATTATTATATTGAGTGACAATACTTTTTAAACGTTAGTCTATGAATGAATGAATTCATTTAAATTATTAAACCGATAAAAGCTTTGAACTGCGGAAAGTTTGTTTACATTAATAATCTCGTATTATCGTATTGTTGGTTGGGTGGCCTTACCTAACCACATACGTATGAATTAAATTCAAAATATTTAAATGAAATAAATTGCCTTCTACCATTTTTTAAAACTAGAAAACAATAGCGATACATATTATGGGTGCAATAAAACTTAGTCAACATCGTAGTTATCTTAGCACATAAAAGTGAAACAGCAGGTGTGCCATTAGACACATTTTAGACATCGTCAATTGCCAAATGTAAAACACCGAAAGGCGAAGCAGGATAAAACCCCACACTTCTCAGTTAGCCTGACAATAACAAATAATTGGTATTCAGTCAGTAACGGCATGCATCTCTTATCGTGCGAAAACCCATATATCTATTTATCGTATCGTGTGTGTTATTGCAACAATGACCCATGTCGAGTATGTGTTAGTGGTGAAATTTACGTGGGGCGCAAGCAAGGCCTTTACCGCAACAGGTAGCGGGAGTAGTATTGGTACTAATATGCTCGAAGTTCTTGAAAGAAACTCGTGTGCTAGCACAAATGAGGCGACGATTCAACGTCAATCTTATTTTCAACCGACTTCAAAAAAAGGAGGAGGTTCTCAATTCGACTGTCTGTTTTTTTTTATGTTTGTTACCTCATAACTTTCGACTGGGTGAACCGATTTTTATCATTCTTTTTTTATTTGAAAGCTGGTGCTTCCCGAATGGTCCCATTTTTTTGGTCTAGTTCTGACAGTGGCATCCATGGGAAATCCATATAAGTCTTAAATCTAGATAGACAAAATGCGCGACATATGGACGAATAACTCAATATTACGCCAACCGATTTTGATAATTCTTTATTTATTTGAAAGCTGATGGTGCCCGTGTGGTCCCACTTTAATTTGGTCCAGTTCTGACAGTGGCATCCATGGGAAATCCATATAAGTCTTAAATCTAGATAGACAAAATGCGCGACAAATGGACGGGTAACTCAATATTACGCCAACCGATTTTGATAATTCTTTTTTTATTTGAAACCCTGTGGGTTTATTGGAAAGGATATACTTCAAGGGTAGTTTGATGAGTGTTAGATTCTGATTATGGGATCCATGACAAAGTAACGGAACTCTTCAATTCTTAGGAGCAATTGGACGATACTTTTTCGATGTATAAAATAAATAAGAACTATTCACTGAAAAGTAAGAAATAAACAAAAATTTTAACAAAAAAAAACAACTTTAAAAATACTATTCCAAAACAAAGCACTAAAAAGTAAAGAAATAATTGCGTATTCTTCTAAAACTTATACGATAATATAATGTAGGTACAATTATTGTTATTGTTGGAGTCGGTGTCGGTGTGATTACACAATTATTTCTTTACTTTTTAGTGCTTTGTTTTGGAATAGTATTTTTGAAGTTGGTTTTTTTTTTGTTAAAATTTTATTAGGACAATATTATGACAGCACGATGGAGCTCCCTCCGTAAGATCAGTAATTGATTATTATAATATTAGGTTAAGTTCGCGTCAAACTTCTAGTCCACTGAGTAGATTCGCGTATTAGCAATACCTTTTTTTATAGGAAAAAATAGGAATGTGGGACTCAAGACAACTTCAGAGCGGATTAAAAGTTTGACGAGAACTGTAGTGTGTGATACCTAAGTGGAATGTGAGCGGAGGCTTGATACCGTGTCTTGCTAGATCTCCTGACTTAATTTTTATTTCCGATGTGTGGGGAGGTGAAAAGACTCTTGTACGTTGAGGAGGCACAAAGCTATGATGACCTCAGATGATAATTTCTACTTTCGAGCAAATTAAAATATCTACCTTATAAGACACTTGTTTATTCAACGAATAGTTTAAAGAAGCGCGCGCGTTTGTGTTTTGAGATAATCAAAACACAAACGCGCAAACAAATCGTTTTTCAGCTTATCACTACGAATACTACGATCGTTTCGATAAATGGCATCGCGTACACAGATAATGTGATGACGTGAGCGTTGCCAATTATTTTAAATGGATATTTTAATTTACACGCCATATGAGACTTTAATAAAAATTAAAGAAATCGTTAAAGTTGCATCTCGAAATATTTATTATGAGATTTGGTGCGTCCATTCCAGGTCACCCTGTATTTAAACGCGACAAATTGATAACTTTCTACTTTTTGAAGTCAGTTCAAAATCACACATCGCAAGCTTATAACTTCAAAATTAGCGAAGGGCAGCTTTAGTAAGTGAACACGCCGAGCGTGTTCTCGGCACCACATAACACCTTTTTTTCGTGAAAAATTATAACTAGTTTTTTTAGGTGGCCGCTTCAATATGCCATAGCCTGTACCTTAAAAATGATGTACAAAAAATTTGAACAGAAAATATGGCCTAGGTTGAGAAAAAGTACCAAAACATTGAAAACACGCCAGGCGTGTTCTTGGCATAGAGACTTAGCTTAGCCTGAACACGCCAGGCGCGTCGGTGGCATTGAATGAGTTAATGAATAACATGGACTCAACATACAAACAGGACTGAGCACTTGCAGCTGAAAAACGAGCCGAGCGAGATTTGTAGTAAGAAGGCTGTATGTCTCTTTTTAATAGGGTGACAAAAAGATCTTTGCTATGTGGGACATCGCATATTGCATCTTTATTAAAATTAATTTCACAAGAAAACGTATAAGTATATTAGTTATTATTGGTTTCTGGTATTTGGTCGATTTTTTGCCAAAAATCCAGTTTTCATTTGTATTTAGGTAGGTATCTACCTACTATAAGGTAATCCATAGAAACACATTGAAATTAAAGTTTTTCAATATTTAGCAATATACGGTAACTGAGGGATGTATGGGTTGATTACGAAATAAATAATACAAACAGTACACAAAAAAAAAATAGTATCGGCGTTTATGTTATTTGTAAAAGCTGACAGTACAATAATAATGTTAGTACATTTATTTAAAAGTAACATATATATCAAACATGACTAAACAAGATTGTTTTATGAAGTTTCTGTCTAAGTTCAATTTAAGGCCGAAATTTTGAAACGAATTTTAAATTTGTTTGATGAAATATTTTTAAATTCAAATAAGAATTATTCAACGCTTTAACCAATTGTAGTTCGTGTGGCTCTTCATCATTTGTTCATTGTACAGGATGGAGCGGATAAAACAAATGCTTCAATTTAGTCAGAAACAGTTGCTTTACAACTTTTACATTGACAAAATGACGTTTTAGCTTGTGTGTTCAAAACCCTTACTTTATTAAATGTCTTTCTTGCTAATTCAGATGCAAACAACTGTTCGCTACACCTACCTCAAAAGCAATCTTTCATAATTTTCGGCTTTACGTATATACTGCTGAGCCATTTGTGTCGCATTTCTTCATTGTTCGGAGAACTGTAATTATTAATAGCGTACAGTTAATAGGACCTTCCTCGACCACAAGAATTCGTGGACAACATAGTTGTTAGATTTATAATAATGTTATTTTTAGCTTACCTGTGAAAAGATACATTGCAACTAGGTACTTTAAGATTCATTTGGGCAAGCATCAGGCGGACCCTGGGATCCCCCCACACACCAGTGTGGGTTCACAACCGGGATAGACCGCACGGATGATGATGAAGCATAAATGCAACACTTTTTTACCATTTTGAACTGTTGTTCTGTGAAAGAAAGTAAAAATGTTATTTGACGAATACAAACTGTCCAATCTATCACCGCCATGCTCCGCCATGCCATGATAACATTTTTAATAGTTACCAGTAGAAAATTAAGCAAAATATAGTTTTGATAAAAACAAATATTCCATTTGTGTAATATAAAAACAATAATAAAATTAACGTGATTATAATACAGTGACTTAAATTCAATAAAATGCCATTCAAACACAAGTGTTTCAGCGAAGATTAATGAGTCTACATTTTTAATCAACAACATTTCTTTAGTCCGGCAGGATGAAAGAACGAGACACACGGCCTCTCTGTGGTTGCTATCTCTCTCGGCTCGGATTAACATCTGTAAAAGCGTAATCAAAAATACACCTTGACAGCAAGCAATACAGTTCATTTTCGTAAATGCAATTTTTCAGAGTTACAGTCAACCTGGGTAACTTTGACCCTGTCCACGGAGATATTAACGATTATGCTTTTATGTTTCACTAAATACGAAGAAGAATTCTATTTTCAGTGGCTTTAGAAAATTATTTAGCACAAATTATGAACGTTGTTTTGTTTTTTCGCAGTTATTACCATAAAAATCTGCAAAACATGGGTGAGCCAAAGTTATCTGTAAATTAGGGTAACTTTGTCCCGCTGATATATTGTAGGGGAATTTTGCAGTTTTCTTAATTTCTGAAGTATTTGGTTAACTCTAACCCTACTTTTTAGCCTAAGATTACATGGCTTAATGTCACAGAATAAAAAAGTATACAAAAAATGGGTTGTCACATGAAAAAAAGCTTACCCGCGAAAATTGTGTTTCAAATGGTCACCACAAACTTTAAAACGCACCACGTCACGACTACTTTTTCACCGTTTTGAAAATAATTATTTATCTGTGGATTTTTGACACCTATCAAAATATGACATCTTGAGGGCGTTTACGAAGTATGTTAACTAAGTAATAAAAATAGTTTACTTTGACAATGTGATAAAACGCGTTTGAACGCGCTATCACCTGACAGTTTCCTAGTTGTTTCGGAACGGGTTAGGGTGACGTGTATCACTCTGACAAGTGCGAATTCTACCGGTGCCTGGAGCCCGATGAAATTTACCTGACAGCTGTCAGACGAAGGTTTTGCTCATTTTGTCTCTCTCTATTCGACGAGACGAGCGAGGGTGAAAATCACTCAGCGAAAAGCGATTTGGAACGTGCCCTAAGTCCATGTCACTGCCATGCTGCCATGACATTTTTGAGGGTTACCAGCAGAAAATTCAGAAAAATATAGTTTTGATAAAAATAAATATTACATTTAAGTAGATAGTATACAAATAATAACAAAATTACTGTAAAAAATACAGTGACTTAAATTCAATAAAATGCCATTCAAACAGAAAGTAGTTCAACGAAGATTAGCGAGTAAAATTTTTAATCAACAACATTTTTTTAGTCTGGCAGGATGAAAGAACGAGACACACGGCCTCTCTGTGGTTGCTATCTCTCTCGGCTCGGATTAACATCTGTAAAAAGCGTAATCAAAAATACACCTTGACAGCAAGCAATACAGTTCATTTTCGTAAATGCATTTTTTCAGACTTTTCAGGGGTCAGGAGCCTGACTCTTGAACAGAATTTCATTGGACAAGCCCTATAGGATAGTAATACATGGGACAAGAATTGCAGAAGTGTCAAGTCAAACAACAAAATTGGAAAGTAATACAGATGGCTTTTGCTTTTTTTCAACAACAAACAAAAGGTTAAATAAAATGAATTACATCTATTGTATATTTTAATTATACCTAACGTCTTATCACTTTTATTATTTTAACCTCCTCGCAACAGAATGATTTACAAGTGGTGGCACAGATTTGTGCGGCGCAGAACTAAGCCGATTCCTGAAGAAACTGCGGTGAAGTGGAAGCGCCGGCTGAGCTTAGCTTATGGAGTAGTCGCGTGGAATGCTTTTGGCTTGGTCCTGTATAGTGCGTACCAGGGCAAGGCAGATTGGGCACATTACTATGGACTCAAAAGTGATGAGGAGCGTGCTATTCCACCAGGTAAGGGCATTATTTAATATTACTTCTAAATATGCCTTGCTTAAGCGATATATTTGAAAGCCTGTTTCATTAGTACTGCTCTGTGTAAGTCCCACACTTTCAAATAAACACTTTCAACCTAGTAACTGCCAGGTAGTCCCTCAGTTAGATGTACCTCTGGCACCGGACAGGTATTTTATAAATTAAAAGGGGGATACAGATACACAGAAAAATTACTTCGGGGACTTTTAATTTGCAACTGCAATGCTAGAGGCACAAAAATGATAAGTTACATTTATACAACCCCAACTTAAATTGCACAGTTAATGGGATAATTAAAGCTATAGTTTGATGTAAAACAAGTATCAGTTTTAATATTTCTTGTAAACCTCATATTTTAATAAAATATATGCAAAGGTGAATTACACATAAATATGGATATTTTGTTAGATAAAAGTAATGAAAAGCAAACCACTTAAGAAAAAGCAACATAGATATTAATTCATAATTTAACACAATAATAGTACACAAATATACTACACAGGACTTGATAACAAAAAGCAGCCAGCCTTTCTTAGGGTTGTAATCAGTTGTAAGAATTAACTCTTCAAGAAGTTTTTGTAATAATTCATACAGAACAAAAAATAGTAATTAAATATTTTTTTAGTTTTTGTATGTTAGAGTATCAAAACAAAAGATGTTGCTTCTAAACAATATTTTAATTTTTTTCACTTTTTGTTGCAGCACAAGCATGGGCACATACACTAGGAATAAGAAATGCTAAAGTTTTAAAAATATCAGGCTTTACCAAAGTTGGAGAGTATGAAATTGTAGAGGGAGAAATAGCATCTACGAAAGGAGAAATTAGCAAAAAGCCTAAAAGTGATGATGAAGAGTTATTAGAATGAAATTTCACGATCATGTAAATAGTGACCTTAGATAAGATAGAAAAAATATATTTATTAATTTAGGTGCGAGTGTTATATTAATTAGTTTTTGCCTCAAATTTTTGATAAATGCATGAATTTACAAAGTCTCAGGCCCGAGATCTATAGAGCGTGCTTGGCTTAAACTTAGAGCCACCCCACACTAGCGTCATTATAGCGTCAGCGTCTAGCCGGCGCGACCCCCCCACACTATCGTAAATTGGACGTTGCGTCGTCCCGGCGCCTGCGCAGCGTCAGCGCGCAACTGTGCTTCAGTAAGCTAAAAATATTATTTTCTTTATCAGCTGCTGAATTTTTTACAAAAGATCACCTTGATATCCGGATGCAAGAGGCGACAACCCTAACAAAAACAAATATTTGGCCATAACTTCCAGACTCCACGAGATTTAGTTATGATTTTTTTTAGGTAAATAGAATAAACTAATACCTTCATTTTAATGTAAAAATCTCTTCCAGAAAGGGCGGAGTTCTAGAGAAAATAAAATAAAACTATAACTTGTACTTTTATTAATATCTCTAATACAAAGCAATTTACGACATCCCTGATAGCTCTAAAAGGCGAACGTTTAAAGGTCCTTAAGATCTAATATAGTTAATTACTCAATAATAGCTTAATTTTTATTTTAGGATTTTATTTCTTTTTATCCGGCCGGAAAATTCTCTAATTTCAAAAACATATTTCTCGGAAAGTAGTTAAATTTGACGCACGGGAATTTTACCCTAGCGTTTTAAATGACTGATTCTATCGGTTTATGTAATAAAAAGAAGATGTCCGAAAATTGGCTTCCATAAAACACTGCGGCGCTTGGTCGGAGCCGGCGTCCTCTGTGCGCCGAACGTCGCGTCGGGCCTAGATTCCGGCGATTTTTTCTAAAATCACTCGTACAACTTTTCTCAATAAAAGAAGTAGGTACTATTTATTGGGTTCTAGGCGTGAGAAAACTTACCTTTATTATTTATTAGGGCATTTTAAAAGTTTTACTTAATTCAAAAAAGTTTTAAGTCAAGATTAGATACTTGTTTTTATCATCATTATTTGAAATATGAATTTTTTGCGTCGTGTTCTAAATTTTTTCACAATTATATTTTAAGTTCATAAAGTACGTAGAATAGTAAAATTACACATTCTCACATAGGAGGCTGAAACGGTACATTAAATGTGTATAATGTACGCTAACGGCAATAGCATTTGCGTTGTTCATTGTAGTAATGACAAAAAACCTTGCGTCGAACGTCATGTAAACAGCGTCGCGCCGACGCGACGCCAGCGCAGAGCAATCCCGACGTTCGGCGCGCATGTCCTATCAAATCCCAATACAATAATGATAACGTTTAAAGTGGCAACTCGTGGTAGATGTAGGTACAGGTGGAAGCGCCCAGCGCCCGAGTTGAACCGCACCAGCGTCGCGCTCGAACTGACGCTCAAAGGACGCTAGTGTTGGGGCACTCTTAGACTTATCTTGGACTTTGAACAGCTGCATCTATTTAAATCAGTTCCTTCTTATCGATATTAAATACTTTTTTCTTAGTTAAAAATCAACTTAGGTATTCGTTAATAATTATAACAAAACTCAATAAGACAATAATAAATATGATAAGTCTGTGCTTAGCTAAGTAATGACCATAGATCTCGGCCTTAGTGTGCCCTCACACTAACGTTCTTTAACTGTCGCGACGCCGATGCAACGCTCGCGCAGCGGCGCGGTTCAAGTCTGGCACTGGGCGCTTCCACCTGTACCTACCTACATCTACCACGAGTTGCCACTTTAAACGTTATCATTATTGTGGAATTTGATAGGACATGCGCGCCGAACGTCGGGATTGCTCTGCGCTGGCGTCGTGTCGGCGCGACGCTTGCGCAGAGATTTTTTATCGACAGTACAATGAACAACGCAATTGCTTAGTAGCGTTGCCGTTTTAACATTGAACACATTTTACGTACCTACCTTTTTAGCCTCCTAAGTGCGAATGTGTAATTTCACCATTTTACGTACTTTTTGAACTTAACAATATCTAAAATCATATAAAAAAATTTAGAACAAGGACGCAAAAATATATCAAATTCTCAAATAATCTATAGGTACATTATAAAGCTGAAGAGTTTGTTTGTTCGTTTGCTAGAACGCGCTAACCTCAGGAACTACTGGTTCGATTTGAAAAAATATTTCAGTGTCAGATAGCCCATTTATCGAAGAAGGCTATAGGCTATATATTATCAACACACTAAAACCAATAGGAGCGGAGCACCAATGAAGAATGTTTCACCATGAAGCACCAATGAAGAATCCGTAATGAGCGACATGCATCTTTGACATCAAAATTTCTGGATTGAAAACGCATAAACCAAATGTGTGCTACTCTCACAGACACACTGCACTATAGCCTATGTCCCTTTCGCTACGCTTACGCTAGTGTGGGGTGTGTCTTAGGCCAGACCTATAGTCATTACTTAGCTAAGCACAGACTTATTATTACATTGATTATTAATATTATGCGTTGCTTATTGAGTAATGTTATACTAATATAATTATATATAACTAACGAATATGTAAGTTGATGTTTAACTTAGACAAAAATAATTTAATACCTATGAGAAGTAACTGATATAGATAGATACAGCTGTTTAAAGTCTAAGGCCCGTATTCTAAAACAAAATCTGTACTTGAGTGTAGATCTGAGTGACGTTTTTGTATGAACTGATGTTTTAAAATCTCTACTCAAGTACAGATCAGTGCTTGAGTACGATTCTGTAATACGGGCCTAAGTTTAGGCTAAGCACGCTCTATAGATCTCGGCCTTAGACATCACATAATCTGTGACTAATTTAATGGAATTTATAAAAAACTTGCTTAGTTTTATTTAGTTGGTATTTGCATAATTTTAATAAAAATAAAGGGTTTTTATCAATAGGTACAGAGAAACAAGATTCAAAATTAAAATGTATAGGTTTATTATTTCAAAGGCACTTTCAATATTTATTATTACTACATAAATTAAATCCTACTAACTATCTTACTATGATTTATAGTAAATATATAAATAGTCCATGATTTTTGCTATAAATTCATTAAAAAAATATTTTCAATTTAATCTAATCACAGTTAACTTACAATAATAAATGTTTGTGAATTTTTAGAATGTTCGTTTTTCGCCTTAAATGTTTTAATGTCCACAATGAGGACAGTAGGTAGGTACATACTTACAATGAATAAAACTATCTTGTCATTATGATCACAGTTCTTCAAAGGCATGATTAATAAAGAAAGATATCATTATGTTTGTATGTAGTTTAGTTGCACAGTGCATATGCTCCGTGTCTCCTTCTTTCTATTTCTTGAAGCAATGCAGACCTGTAAGAAACAAATAAATAATTTACTTTATTTAGAAATTTAATGTGGAATGAACACAATAAATCAATATCCGGGACTAATTACACTAAGATCATCTGACCCCAAACTAAGCAGAGCTTGTACTATGGATGTCAGAGACTGATAAACATACTTAAATATATCTAAATACATACTTATAAATAACACCCAGACTCACAACAAACACAAATGTTCGTCACATAAATGTTTGTCATGTTTAGGTCATCAAGCCACGACCTCCGGTGCTAAAGGCATGATCGCTGCTATTGCACAAACAGACCAGTCAATATATGTATTTATTTACATAGTTTAACTGTAGCATTCATTAATTTTACCATATCAGAAAAAATACGTAATTGAAATATTGGCATTGAGTGCATGAGTCCTGGTTAGGTTCATCAAAAACAGACCATGCAGGCCGAACTGCCCATGCGTTTGCTCTCACGCAAGACCTGACGCAACTGGTACACCAGCCCACCCGGGTACCAGATATTGCCGGGCATACACTCTCCTTATTGGACCTTCTGCCGACGAGTCACCCAGCCGGGTATAAAGTGTCGGTTGGTGCTCCAATGGGCTCCTCCAATCACTGTCTGGTTGGCGCTACAGTGCCTTGTGCAGCTCCCCCACAACCTGTGGAGGTGACGCGGCGGTTATGGCACTACTCGTCGGCAGATTGGGACGGATTGCGAGAATACTTTGCCTCCGTCCCTTGGCGGCAGTGCTGCTTTGGAGAAAGGGATGCTTCAGAGAGTGCATCTGCTATCGCTGACGAGATCAGTACCGGAATGGAATACTACATTCCTTTTACTAATGTCGTCAGTGCTAGCAAAACTGGTCCCTGGTTCAATCGCGAGTGTGCCGCAGCTGTTGAACAAAAACAGGCGGCGTACCGTGCTTGGTCTAGGGCCCAGGCACTCAATGATCAGTCAAACCTTGCCTCCCTGAAAGCAGCCTTTAATAAAGCCACCAAGGCCACGAAGAGGGCTTACATTAGAGCAGACGCCCAGCGAATTGCACGTGTTGGCCAAGAACTCATCACGCACCCTACGGGTAGCCGCTCCTACTGGCGACTGGCTAAACACGTGCAATCTAACTTCTGCGTGCCTTCGCTGCCCCCACTGAGATTCCCTGATGGATCGTTGGCTCATCAGCCGCAAGAGGAAGCCGATTTACTGGCTAACCTCTTTGCCGCAAACTCTTGCATCGATGACTGCGGTGCTGCGCCGCCTGAAATACCACATTGCGGCTCCACAATGCCTGATATTCGTATCAGGCAGTGTGATGTTCGTGCCGAACTGCGGTCACTCGATGTCAGGAAAGCCAGTGGCCCTGATGGAATTCGAGCTGTGGTGCTGAAGAAATGTGCAGCGGAGTTGTCTCCAGTCTTCACTAGCCTGTATCGCCTCTCCTACAATTCGGGTCTTGTGCCGCTGTCTTGGAAGGAGGCGAACGTTCAACCAGTTCCTAAAAAAGGGGACCGGTCTCACCCTGCCAATTACCGTCCAATAGCCGTAACCTCAGTTTTAGCTAAAGTGTTCGAGCGGATAATAAACACGCAGCTCATCCGCTACCTAGAGGATCACTCTCTCATTCACGACCGTCAGTACGGCTTCCGACCAAAATGGTCTACGGGTGATCTTCTAGCGTACGTAACACACATCTGGGGGGAGGCTATGGACAAGCATGGGGAATCTTTGGCCGTCAGCCTTGACATTGCCAAAGCTTTCGACCGTGTATGGCATCGCTCGCTTCTTTCCAAGCTTCCGGCATATGGTCTGCCACCTCGCCTATGCGACTGGGTCGCCGGATTTCTGGAGGGACGTAGAATTCGTGACCTTTGCGATGGTCGAAAATCACGCTTTCTCCAGATTAATGCCGGAGTGCCGCAGGGCTCCGTCTTGTCGCCGACGTTGTTTCTTCTGAATATCAATGACATGTTATCTCTTAGTAATATTCATTGCTATGCGGATGATAGCACGGTCCACGCGCGTTATTTCGAGCGCCCTGGGGCAAAGCAGACTGACATCGAGGAGAAGAGGCGAAGTCTTGTTGTTGAGCTTGACGGAGTGTTGGACCTCATTTCAGAATGGGGTGCATGCAATCTTGTCCAGTTCAATGTCAAGAAAACGCAGGTGTGTGCATTCACAGCAAAGGCGTCGCCGTTCCTTTCCCGTCCCGATCTTCAGAGCACCCCGCTACCGATTAAGGATAGCCTAAACATCCTTGGCATGGATGTTCGTAGCAACCTGAACCAGCGGGACTACATTGAGAGCGTCATTAGAACTGCATCCCGTAAACTCGGAGTCCTGAACAGAGTGAGACGATTCTTCACGCCTGAGCAGCTCTGTCTCTTGTATAAGACACAAGTCCGCTCGTGTGTGGAATACTGCTCTCATCTCTGGGACGGTTCTGCCAAGTACCTACTCGAAGCTGTTGACAGGTTGCAGCGGCGTGCTATCCGTATTATTGGAAACCCAGAGGCAACTTTGACCCTTGAGCCTTTCCAATTGCGTAGAGACATTGCCAGGCTAAGTGTTCTCTATCGCTTCTACAATGGGGAATGCTCTGACGAGTTATTCCAGCTCATTCCACCCTCACCTTTCCACTCCCGTACCACGCGTGCTGGACTACGGCGTCACCCACACACAATTCAACATTTGTTGGCCCGAACTAAAAGTTTCGGTGACTCGTTTCTTTGTCGTACCATCCAGACGTGGAACGCTCTTCCAGCACATGTGTTTCCTTCCTCGTATAGTCCCGGGTTCTTCAAGCGGGGCGTGAAAAGGCATTTTTGCAGGCCTTCAAGGTAAGGATGGCCAGCCCGGTGATTCGTTGAATGACTGGGCTTGTCAACCTCATATCTGGACCTCACGACCGCTTTCCATCAGGTGGAGGTCATCTTGACGGGCAATATAAAAAAAAATATTTGCATTATTTACCTATATTGCTCATACTTCATTACAATGAGCTGCAGCTCTTGCTTGTAGAGGCGCGTCAGCATGTCCGAGTAGCAGTCCAGCTCATTCAGCCGGAACATGTTCCACCGCAGCTTGTGGTCCAATTCCTGGTCAGCTAAAAACAAACATTTGCCATCCATATACAGTGTTGTCCAAAGTTCGACGCTATATTGTTTACTAATGAAAACTATAACATGCTCGTCTTTTTTTGGAATTAGTTAGAGTAAGGCCTGTGCACCGAACATACTTGGAGAGACAAAATCTTATAGACTCTGCTGGTTTGGCCACGTCGAGCGGATGGGCGAGGATCGGGTCGTGAAGAGAGCGTACCTGGGACGGCCAAGCGGTCGTCGACCGGTGGGTCGGCCCAGGTACCGCTGGAAGGACGAGGTGGAGCGGGACCTGCTGGCTCTCCAAGCGCATCCTTGGCATGAGATCGTGCAGGACAGACAAGCGTGGCGTCTTCTTGTGTCGGAGGCCAAGATTCATTTTGGGTCGCTGCGCCAGGATGAGTAAGTAAGTAAGTAAGGCCTGTGCACAACGCGTTTTTTACTCAAACTCATCAGTCCGGAGTTTTGAGCAGACTGCAGTCGACGCGGTTGCGATTTTCGCCCGCAAATTTGGGGCGACTATCGCAAGAGGGGCGGTCCGAAGAAACCCGCCGCGGCTGCGGTTGACCGCTGCCCACGCGGGAATCGCGCACGTATCGGGAATTAAACGCGTTGTAATATGCTTTCATTTATTTATATTTCAAAACAAAAACAAATAAAACAAAAAATATCTTTATTTAAATAGACCTGTAACAAGTACTTTCAAATCGTCATTACAAGAAAAAAATATATACTTAGTAATAGACTTAAATACTATACTAATATGAATACATAAATACACTGTATACAAACATAATGTGACTCTACCACCGCATCGGAAGTTGATCTTATACTGAGAAGACCCGGCGAGAAACTCAGTACTTACTCTTTCAAACTTGGTTCGGTTTTTCTGCAGTATAAAGAAGCTACGGGCACGCAACCGCGGCATGCGCGAATGAAAACCGCTCCGTGAGTTCTTAGCCTGAAGGTGCATTTGACCGAACGAGCGAATGCTCATTATGCACTCCATCAATTTCTCTTTGTGTAAACAGAAACAGAGCATTCTTTCCCTAGAGACCCTAGAGCACGAGTTATAATGATCGTTCTCGATTCCTTTTCGTTAGAATTCTTTATGTGTCAACGAATAGTCATTCACACTAAAAGATCACGAAAGAACATCTAGCTTCATGTTAACTTGTGCCTAAAGTATTTAATAGTTTACCACACGAAATAACGGTGTGTGATAGTAAACCGACCTTTAAGAGGAAGGTTAGAGAGCATTTGTTGAATCAATTTGAAGGTAAAATAATAGAAAAGATTGAATATATGTAACTAAGGGTGCGTTCCGAGACAGACCAAAATCGATTTCAGCACCCATAACCCCGTTCCGATTCGCCGTTATCGCGCTAACAGTGACTGGTAGTACATAGGGCGGTCTTATGTATAACGTCCGCCATCTTGCGATTACGACGCCCATATGGTCGCGAGCATAATCACTGTTGGCGGTCTGTCAAAAACGACAGGTGATCAGTGTGTAATCATCAGTGAGTGATCAGACAGATCAGTGTGCGTTTGGTTAGGTTAGTTGTTTGTTTTTAAAGTGGATTCAAGAAACACAACTACATACAAATAACAATGCTGCGCTCGCGAGGTTATCTTCTTTCTGATCTGCGAGGTTAGCTAGGTAGCTGTCGAACAGTGGTGAATCAAACAAACATTTTCGTGTTCCGAATCACAATAATTGTCATCATCGCGCTAACTGTTTCGGAACGTTATGTAACGATGACAGTGCTGAAATCGATTTTGGTCTGTCTCGGAACGCACCCTAAGACTATGAGCATGTTCTTGTTTACGCATGTTTTTTGTATTATTAAAGTAAGTAATCTTTGTACTTTATTGGTTAAGTAAGCTTTGAAAAAACAGTTTATAAGAAATTGGGAGCCAGCTTCTGCCAACAAACTATTGTATAGTTTGGCAGATTTTGTAAAATGAAGAACTGTAAAACTAAAAAGCAAATAAACATTTTTTTTCTTATGTTCGTTTAGTCTAAATGCACCATAAAGGCCTGCACAGACGACGTACGCGGAGAAAAAAGTACGCTCCGCTAATACAGAAGTAAGACGCTCCGCGAATACAAAATCCCCCGCGGATTTACCGCGGACTCAATGCACAGGTGTGCGATGATTTGTTGTCCGAGAGTATTTAAATATTCTGAGATTACGTTGTGCTGTAATTTACATGAAGTTTAAGCACAAGAGAAGACGTTTTAAAAGAGAATACTGAGTACGCTTACAACTTTTTGAATCGTTTTATCTCAGAAGCGGTAGCTTTTAGGAAAAAAATTATTGATACCTTTTTTATAGATAATTTTATGATCTACAATTTTTGTCTGAGGTAATTTTACGATAAAACTTACCGTTTTGAAGAAAATCGGGAAGAACCCATTTTTTTACCTTTGACCTTGAGTAATTTTTTTCCATGGGTCGTAACGATGGGGAATTTTGAAAAGTTGTTTTTAATGGTGTTTTGAACTAGTTTACTCAATTTCAGCTTGATGGTAATTTTTGTAGCTTGCAATGTGTAGATTGACCGGACTAACATCCCTTTATTTCAAATCGATTTTTAACGCGGAGTAAAATCCCCCGTGTGCGTTGCCTGCCCATAGTTCGTTCGTTCTATTTTTTTCGCGGACGCCCGCGCACTTTAATCCGCTACGCTCCGCGGTGTTTCGGCGGATTTTTGGTTCGGCGTACTTTTAGTCGTTCGTGTGCGTTGCTCGATACTGTTTTTGTAAGGGATCTATTTTGGCGGAGAAAAAAGTACACCGCGGGTAATCCCTCGTCTGCACAGGCCTTAAGACCAAGCACCAAAAAATATTTGGATAAAAATTTAAAACTTTGTTTAATTTAATAAATTTACTTACTTCAATGAATTCTACATCTACCGACTTACAAAAATGATGAAGAAGGATGTTCTTTCTTACCTTTTGAGTACACAATCAACCAGGGTGGTATTTCTTCTAGCAAGTAATGAGGAACAAGTGTAGGAACATATGGACTGACCAAGTAGCAGCCACCAACTAAACACGGGTGTGCATACGTTGTTTGATGGGTTATCTCACTGTAAAGAAACAATTATTCTCTTTAATGAATAAGTATATCTTAACAAAACAAATGTGATGCGTGTAATGGGTGAATGAACAATTTTCAGATTTTAAATAATATTTTCAGCATTGTACAATGCCATATTTTTTAACTCTTGATAGGAATACTAGACAAACACATCTCTGTCCCTGGTGTTCTGTGAAGTGAGTATCAAAATATTTTCATCATGGAAAGATTTACTTGAAGTAGTAAACACCATGGTGCGGCGTAGAAACCCTCTGCCAGGGGCGCGGCACACTCTCGAGCGGGTGCGTCCAGTGCGTGGTCTGCGTGTTGTGGTCCATGTAGTAGCGGCGCCCGCGCAGCGTGCGGTCCGCCGACCAGCCCGGCGGCAGTGGCAGCTCGCACTCCTCTGACCCTATGCAGTAAACACGTCAGTTTTATTCTTCAAAACTTTCATGGCCAGGATGGCGTCTCTGGTGGCACGTAAGGTGAGCCATTTTTAGTATGCGTAATTTCAGCATGAGCGTTCGCGTCCTTTTTTTTTTTTGCGTTAGGAAATGCATTTAGGCATTACCAAGGCCCTGGGTTCGGGACACCTGGTATATGTGGGACTCGGAACTCCTGGGAAAACAGAGACCCCTACCCACTAAAACCTGACGGTGGTCATCTTCGGCGCAGAATGGAAGGGACCCGGGATCCCCAACAAGGGAGAGACTCCTCGCAGGACCCTTCGGCGCGCAAGGCCGCCTGGCAGCCAGCCTCGGAAGGAGCAAGCTCAACTCCAGTGCACGATAACACAGACGACTGTGTCCGAAGACACGCGTTACCTTCTTCCTCGGGATCGCAAACCGAAACACACGCAGGCCCCTCCGCGTGCGCTTCGCGACCCCAAGGGCCCTTTTAGTCACCTCTACCGACAGGTAGGGATACCGCAGAGAACCCCTAACCGCAGGGAACGGAGTTCGAGTCCTAGCCCAAGCTGCTTGTACAAGCGGCGTTGGCCCGCAGACTTGGCCACAACAGTCGCCGGCTTCTCGCCGCGGATGGTTACCTCGTCTAGTTGCCCACTTTGTATTTATGTTTGTCGTTACATACATCCTAATGGCCACACGTGAGGCATTTTATACGTGTACTTCCGTAAGAAACTCGAATAGGACTTGAGTTAGTAGACTGTGATGTGGTGGTTAATATTACGGTATAAAGGTTAACCAAACATTTTCATACAAATACTTACCCTGGCTTGTAGTAATAATATTGCTGCCATGGCCTTTGCCAGAATAAGGAACTACTGATGTGTTCACATAATTAGAGTATATTGGTGAGGACTGACTGCTTGATGCGTAATCTGGAAAAAAATCAACAGAACAGTATAGTATCTGAAGTCAATGACTGACTGAGTGGGAATTCATGTTGAGAATATTAATTTTAAACAAAAGAGATTATCATATTACTTTCAGTGCAGCTGTGCAGGCGAATAGAATGAGGAGATGGGGGGTGCAGCCTGGGGGTCAGACTCAAGTTAGAAGACAGCCGAGGCATGCTTGACTCCCTCGACCCATATTGCTGTTGCTTCTGTTGCTGAACCTAAATGGTAAAGAAATAATTGAGTAAAACTTAAAACATTGTATATAACTTTAAACCAATACTTTTCTTGTGAATAACATCAGTGTGATTTATTTATTTAAACAAAGGGCATAGTAATATCCCGCCTCGATGCAAGTCCTCACTCTTAGGCGTCACCTCGACTTTATCGTATTTCTTTGCACTCTCATAGAAAATGTGTCAACAGAGATGTTATTGCAGCAGTATGACCAGCGGCTGAATGCGAACAAAACGTCAATGTATCACCATGAGCCAGTCGCTAAGCTAAAGACGGCGAGTACTTATCTGTTACCCAATTGCATGTATAGTCGTCTCGTCAGGCGGCGATACTGTAGCAAGACGTCGCGGTCAAGCAGCGAGCCATAGCAATACGCTAACGCAACAACCGTCGTGTCGTGGAAATTAACACACGCAAGAAGCGTCGTCGTCGCAATTCACTTGCTCGTGGAGGTGACGCCTTACAGAAGATACAGCTAAACATTACTTTTAGGGAAATGCTGTTCCTGTTGGTCAGTAGGGAAGCCTGAACTCATTATAGGATAGGATATATAGCTATAGGATTTGAGCTAGCTGTCTTCTGGCTGGCTGACTAAGGTTTTTAGCTGGTGCCGGGAAGTTGGTCTGTCGGTCAACGCAGACAAAACCACACTGGTGCCGTTCACCAGGAAAAGGAGCTTGGAAGGCATTCGTGAGCCCACCTTGTTCAGCAAACCTATAGGGTTCTCCAAGGAGGTCAAATATCTGGGAGTTATTATCGACCAGAAACTTACTTGGAACTCTCATATCAGCTACATATCCAAAAAGGCGCGAATGGCTTTAGGTATGTTGCCGTCTGGTCAGCACCAAATGGGGCCTCAGCCCTAAAGCTGCTCTCTGGATATACACTGCCATAGTGCGACCCATGATTGCCTATGCATGTGTCGTATGGTCCAAGAAGACCACCCAAATAACGAGCATTACCTTGCTCAGCAGGGTCCAAAGATTGGCCTGCTTGATTACAACTGGTGCCATGAGTTCTACACCCACCGTGGCTCTAGAAGCCATGCTGTCACTGTGCCCGCTCCACTTGCATCTTGGGATGGAAGCCAGAGCGGCCATGATGAGGGCACTAGACGGTGAAAGTAGCCGGTACCAGTCAAAAAACATGAATGTCCTGAAAGCTGAGCTGCACAAAATGCCAGTCATGCTCATGCCTAAGGACAGCATGTCGGTACAGTATCTTTTTAAAAAATGGTACTCAGTTGAAATACCAGGAAGAAAGGAGTGGGAGGATGGCACTCCTGCAAACTTCCAAACCGGAGACATTGTGTGGTACACTGATGGCTCCAGGATAAATGGGCGGGCTGGCTATGGAGTCTATGGCGAGAGACCTAAAGCGCAGATTCACAGCAGTCTGGGCCTACACGCCACCGTCTTTCAGGCCGAAATGACCGCCATCTTGCACTGCGCACAGGAGAACCTGGAACGCGCTTTTAAAAATAAGAGTATATATATACTATCAGACAGTCAGGCAGCCCTTAGAGCGCTTGACGCAGTTGAAATCAACTCAAAACTCACCCTTGATTGTGCCGAAGCCCTGAACAAAAAACTCGGGGCCAACAATAGGGTGACGATAGCTGGGTACCGGGACACTGTGATATCCCGGGTAACGAAACAGCAGACGATATGGCCAGGGCGGGTGCGGCAACCATCACACATGCCCCTGAGCTTGTGGTGGGTATACCCAAATGCGCCCTGAGGCAGCCGCTATTAGCCCGAATGGAATACCTTAACAGGAAACACTGGACCAGCAGCAATGGTATGGTACATGCTAAGGCCCTTATCAAAGGCTACTCACACAAGTTCACCACAAAGGCCCTTGGATTAAGAAGGAGACAGATAAGAATCCTTACCAGAATCCTTACGGGGCACTGTAGGCTGAACAAACACGGACACAGGATTGGTATCGCTGAGTCACCGACCTGTAGATTCTGTTGTGAAGAGGAAGAGACCCCGGTCCATGTCCTATGCGACTGTGATGCTTTAATACACAGCAGAAGCCGCGTTCTCCGCGGGCACAAGCTTGCCCCTTCGGACGCCATTGACATCACTCCCAGGTAAATAATTCAGTTCATGATGGCTGTAGGCCTGGAGAGTGATCTTTGAGGGGATGATGACCATAATAGATCAATCCTGGTCGCAGTGGTCAATCGCTTTGCCGACATCCTAATGCTAAACGAATAACGCAATAATAAAAGGTTTTTAGGGTAGGCAACATTCTGAGTGCACCAGGAGGTCTGTATGCTCACTTGCCTGCAATATTATATGAAAACATTACTATAAATATTTTTCTAAGTTCAACTCACCTGCTGTTGATTCTGGTATATAGGATCTTCTTGCTGTGGCTGCCTATAATATCTATAACTGGTCTGCCTACTAAATGAATCATCAATTTCATTCAGCGTAGAATGTGATGCCTATGACATAAGAGTACAAGTTAAATCTGTTTCTTGAATGAATTTAAATATGTCGTGATATATATCGATTACATGCATAAACTGTATACTCACTATATTGGTATCCAAGTGGAACTGTGAGTTGTAGTTACTTGAAGTGCTTGCTGTATCACTACCACTAGTGGACAGACTGGCAAATCTATAAAAACATCACATGATACACTAGAAAATAGATTTTATGATCCGAAAATGCATTAACAAGCTTTTTACCGATGTGCTAAGTTTGGCACTGATTCACTTGGTGTATATTTTCCAGCGTGACCACTCATAGTCTGAGCTTTCCCAAATTTGTTCTCATGGCTTTGAGAACTTGTCTCACTGGCACCAAAAGGTTGGCTTCGGGGCCTTCTGTTGTGTCCCGTCGTCCATACATTAATAACTAAAAGCAGTAATAATGAAAGCAATATAATTAAGAGATGTGATGAGAAAAGGGAAGATTTTTCTATTGATGAAAGCAAATAAAACGAACAACATTACTCACTCGGTAAATCTGGTGGTGTATCTTTTTTTATGTATTTCCCAACGACACCCTCATTTATAGCTTTTTGTCCTTTACGAGATATCATGATTGTAACGAAACCGTCGTAAATAATATACAAAACAATACAAAACTGAAAATAAAATAAATAACAACTTTTTCTTCGTTTGGCTGACACTGGCTGTAAGTCAGTAGTGACAGTGACATGTCCTCTCAGTGTTGCCAAATGACCGTCTCGCGTTTACCCCAAATTTTACCCGCAAAACGTAGGTTTTGAAGAAAAAACCCCCCAAAAGCAATTGTTTTTTTATTGAATACAAATAAATTAAAAATGAAAAAAATTGAAATGAATTGGCGCCAGACAACACACCAATTGGGTATGGGAAAAAAATTAAACATGTCCCAAATCTAAAAAAATATTTAAATATTAATATCTAGGATCTGAGATATTTTTAATTGAATACGCAAAGAGTACATAAATGTTTATAATGGACTCTTGACGGTAATCAAATTGACATCTCACAATTGAAACCTATTGGGTCGTAAAAACGTCCTTTCTCGTGATTGGTTTATAATCTATCCATCAACCAATCAAATGACGCGATCTGTATCATACGTGAGATTTTTAGCTAGGTGATTCTACTGCATAGTATTAACTTTATTATTTTGCAGTACACAGTGTGTACTCACCACACTGTCGATAGACTCATTCCTCCTTTAGAAACAAAGTACGTCCGGGGGGCCGGCGACTGACTCGGGTGGCTTACGTAGTTGGGAATAATAGAAAGGAGTTTATATAAATGCGAACCCGCTGCTATTATTGCCAGTTACACGATGCGTTGTTGTTTCCCCAGTGTGCGACGAGTCGTTCAGGTTCCAGACTAGACGGCTACACTGATCCAGGCTTCCACTTCTTCGCCAGCTATTCTTCACTACTTGCAGACTTCTTCAGGTTTTCTGCTTCTTGTTGATTACTGCTCGGAGTGTTTTTTGTGTTATCCCTATCTACTACACCCGGGTAGGTAGGGTTTTCGCAGCCGGAACTACGGGTCTGGCTGTTAGGATCAGGGTACCACGGGTGTTGGGGGGTCCCAGCTCTGCCTTTGTTAAGGCAGGCCCCTACTTGGAGTTGGATTCGTGGTGGCATGTGGTTAGTTGCAGAGCTGGGGCATGTTCGTCTGCTCGGTAGTGTGTACCGAGCGTCCCTCCTAATGCGCACCGAGTATCTAAATTCACTGGTCTAGGGCGTTGGGCCGCTAAGTGTTTAGATGCGGGGTTAGTGAGGAACCCTTATAGCGGCTTGCCGCTCCTCCGGTATTTGCCTGGATAGCAAGGAGATGGGTATCCGCTAGTTTGCCTATCCAGCCACCGTGCTGTAGCTAAGGGTCGATGTACGGCAGTGCATTGAGATGTGAGCGTGCTATACAGCTCCGGCACCATTCTGGAGCAATGGTAGTTGGCTTATCTGACGTCCCCAGTGGGGATTGAAGCCACTAGCGTTCTTTGGATGCGCGTGGTGAGCGACTATAACTGCTCCGGTATCAATCTGGATAAATGGGAGTTGGTAATGCCACGGGCTACTCGCCTATGAGTACCATAATGTGTAATGTATTGTGCATTGTGCTTTATGGCGGCAGGACCTACCGCAGATGGTCCCTGGTACACTTCACGGTGTGCTAGGAATAGTGTGCCTTTCTGCATAACCGAGAGGTTGGTCGGGGGGGCCACTAAAATAAATCTCTGTAGTTTTGGGAAAGGGACTTGCTCGAAGTCTTCCAGATGAGTGCATGATGGCCTCTGTTATGGCCCTATAACTTATAATCGATGTCTCGATCGCAATCAGTAAACTAATGCCGCGCGCAAATCATATTACGTCCGCCTATCGCGATGCGCGAAAAGTGTGCGAGCGAAACCACCTATCTTCCCCCCTGTAGTGGCAATATTCGCAGAAAGTTATGTATTTATTTAATTAAGAACTTAAGCCTATTTACTATTCTATTATATACAATAACTTATCCTATTTACCTATTTCTACCTAAATCTTGTTGTTACTTATCAATAATGAAACAACCGGAATCAATATCCTTTATTGAGGGAAACTCACAAATGTAAACAGAAATAAACAAACAATAACGAATCATAATAGAATACCTAACCTAGGTCTTATAAAGTCTAAATCTATACAATAACTGTGCTAATAACTATTAATATATTTGACGACACGGTTGGCGTAGTGCGCTGTAGCACGGTTTCTCGCCTCGATTTCCGTAGTGTCCCGGGTTCGATTCCCGGTCAGGTCAATTTGGGAAACGATCTTTTCTTAATTGACTCGGGTCTGGGTGTGCTGGGAGACGCCCCTAGCTTATTTCCTTGTGTGGTACCTCGTAACACAGGGATATTAATCCCTACTTCGAGACCATTACAAGAGGTGTGTTGTCTGGCGCATATTTATATATAACTATGAAAAAAATGAACAATACAAACATAAGCGGCTGATTCTCAACTAGTATTCTCCCTAATACATAGCTAACACGATGAATCTAGCACAACTATAATCACTTATCTAGGCACATAAACACTTGTTGGATGACTACGACTAAGGACGGGAGGTGCTGTTTGAGGGCAGCGATGGTATGCTCGTCCGCCGCCCTATGAGGTGTGGAGTTCCAGGAGTCCGATCTGGGGCCCCTGCTGTGGAACATAGGATACGACTGGGTGCTCCGCGGCGCGCTTCCACCTGGGGTGCGCGTCATTTGCTATGCGGACGACACCCTAGTCGTATCTAGAGGGGATCTTTCCTCAAGGCCAGGACGAACTGAACATTTATGTGCTGATGCTATAGCTACATTGTTATTAGAAACGGCTGACGAGGTATTTCCTATTAAAAGAGATAGGAATAGAAAAATACCATCTCCACCTTGGTGGGATAGTGACTGTTCAGATGCTATCAATAGGCGAAAACAAGCTGAAAGAAATTATTGTACTGATACAAGAAGAGAAAATTTCGAAATACTTTTAGATGTTACTCGGAGTACACGTAAATTATTAAAGCAAAAAAAATGGGAGGGATGGCGAAAATTTTGCCATAATATTTCTCCAGATACTCCAGCATCAGCAGTTTGGTCAAACATTAGGAGATTTCGTTCGGTGTATAAAGATCCATTACCACCCAAACTTGATGAACCTTTAGTAGATAAATTTATTGACAAACTAGCACCGGCTTTCGTTTCTGAGAAAGTTTGCAATGAGCTATATTTAATCAATGGCGATGAATCAGAACTTAATAATCCATTTACTCTTAGTGAACTTAAAGGTATTCTTTCATATGTAAAAGACTCCGCTCCTGGTAATGATGGAATTCCATATTCTTTCTTAACTCATTTAAGTGATTCTGGTCTGATGTATTATTTGTCTCTCATCAATATTATCATGCGCAATGGTTATGTTCCTGAACAATGGAAGTCACAAGAGGTTATTTTTGTTATTAAAACCTAAAAAACCCATAAATGATCACAATTCATACCGTCCCATAGCTCTTTCATCTGTTTTAATTAAGATCGCCGAGCATTTAATTAAAAATAGACTGGAATGGTTCATAGAAAGTAAAGGTTTGTTAAGTAATAGTCAATATGGTTTTAGAAAGGGCATGAGTACCATGGATAGTATTGGCATATTCACGACTGATATTCGAATAGCTTTTTCCTATAATCATTCACTTCTTGCCGCTTTCTTGGACATAACTGCTGCGTATGATAATGTTTTGTTGACTATTCTTAAAGATAAATTAATAAAACTTCAAGTTCCTACGTTATTAATTAATTTTATTATTAACATCTTGTGTGGGCGTTCTATTAACGTAATACAAAATGGTATAACAAAAACTAGATTGTTGTGGAAAGGGCTTCCACAAGGATCAGTTTTAAGTCCATTACTCTTCAACATATACTCTCATGATTTGGAATCAACTCTCCAGAACAATGTTAATGTATTACAATATGCAGATGACTTATTAATATATATATCTGGAAGCGACATTAATCAGTTGAGCATTACTCTAACTTCATCATTACAAAATTTACACCAGTGGTTAAATAAAAATAATCTGAGTTTATCGGTACCCAAGAGTACAGTCGTTTTATTCTCTAGAAAACGTTGTCCGCCTCCAGTTTTTGTATATTTTGACAATTCTGTTATTCCTGTCAAAGATGAAGCAAAATTTTTAGGCATTATTTTGGACGCCAAATTAACAGGTCTTCCTTATTTCTATTATGTGACAGCTAAATGTGAATCCCATTTAAATATTCTAAGATGCTTAGCAGGAGTTTGGTGGGGGTCTCACCCTTTTTGCCTTAAACTTTTATACAATGCGCTTATCAGGAGTACTCTAGACTATGGCACATACTTTTTAGAACCGTGTAGTGCAGTTGGCCTCCGAAAGTTAGATGTTATCCAAACGAAAGCTTTACGTATTGTTACTGGCGCTATGCGATCAAGTCCTAACAATGCTTTGCAAACTGAATGTGTTGATCCTCCACTAATACTTCGTCGTCAGTACTTGTGCGACAGGTTTCTGTTTCGTTCCCTTCAATTTTCTAATCACCCTCTTTTTAATAAATTACAAGAGTTATCAGATTTGGTAAATACCTCTCCATATTGGTCACATAAGTCGGCTCCTTGCCTTGTCAATAGTTTCCGAAAGTTTTGTTCTATTCAAGCCCCTACTTATAGATGTTCCTATCTCCCTATTTTCACTACTAACTTCGAATCCTTGATTTTGTCAGCAAAAATACACTACGATCTAGGTATTTTTAAAAGCGACATATGTGCTAATGTGACTTTTAATAGAATTCTAGAAGAAAGATTTCATGGTTGGGATCATTTGTACTGCGATGCTTCGAAACATTTAGTGGACAGTCATGTGGGTGTTGGTGTTTTTCATAGTCAATATAAAATAAATCAAATGGTTAAATTGCCTCCTGAGACGTCCGTTTTTACGGGAGAATGTTATGGACTTTTCAAATGCTTAGAATATATTCATATAATGAAATTGAAAAATACTATAATTTTCTGTGACTCGAAAAGCGCACTACAAGCCTTAGAAAAATTCCCCTTCAAATCAAACACTTGTTATCCTATACTGATGGAATGTAGAAAGCTATTGTATAGTTGCTCTTTGAAAGAAATTAATGTCACATTTGCCTGGATTCCAAGCCATTGTAAAATATCCGGAAATGAAAAGGCGGATAAACTTGCCAACGATGCAGTGATTTGTGGGGACATTTATCCATATAACAATTACTGCCATGATCTAAGTAATCTTCCCAAGAGTTTTCTCTTAAAATCTTGGGAGGAATACTGGAATGAAACTAGCCTACTCAAAGGGCGCTATTATAAACAGATTCAACCGAATATTCCTAGTAAAGCATGGTTTTCGAAGATGAGGCTTGACAAGAGAGCCACCTCTTGTATCATTCGCATGCGTCTAGGTCATGTGTGTACTCCTGAACATTTAGCTAGATTACGTATAATTGAAAGTAATATGTGTGAATGTGGTGTTGATGTAGGAGATCTTAATCACATCATATTTGCGTGTCAGAATTATGATCGTTCCTTCTTAATTTCCTCACTCCTGTCCCTCCGTGTACCTTTCCCTGTATCTATAGCTTATCTTTTATCAACTACTGATTTCGATATTTACAAACTTTTATCTATATTTTTATTTAATAATGATATTAAAATTTAAACTGTTTTGTATTCATTTACTCTAACCATTTAAATTTGGAATATATACTTAATATCCTACTCACCGTACCTACCCTACTGATCCTTTCAAAAAATCCTAATTGTTCCTTTTACGTATTTGTAAACGTTTCCCAACCTTTGTTGTGGCAACAAGCCACACAAGCCGTGCCAAAGCCAAATAAGGAATTAAAAAAAAAAAAAAAACGTGAATACGTGATAGTTTTTTTAGGTTAGGTTATTTAACAAGTTTATTTACATGTTTTCAAACTTGGTTTTATCAAAGAGTTTAGGGTTTTATGTTGTGGTGTTATGTGTAAAACAAATCAATAAAAGAAAATGTTCTATCTTATTGGATTAGGCTTAGGTGATGCTAAAGATGTTACAGTAAAAGGATTAGAAGTGATAAAAAAATGTGATAAGGTGTTTTTAGAGGGTTATACATCGGTACTTACAGTTGGAAAGGATGTTTTGGTAAACCAATTCTATTGATTTCACGAACAATTATTTTAGGCTTATAAGAATCTACGAGTTTATTTTCCTTCACCATCAAACTCTCCACATTTACTATTTCTGCTTTTCAGAAATAAAAAGTTTCTGGTATGAATTTTATCTGGCCTTTTTTAAAACCGTGGCTTCTAAAAGGCACTTTATATTTCAGGAAGAATTTTACGGAAGGCCCATCATAGTAGCCGATCGAGAGCTTTGCGAGGGTTATATAGATGATATAATTAAAGAAGCTAAAGACAAGGAAATTGCTGTTTTGGTTGTTGGAGACCCCTTGGGCGCCACAACCCACACTGATATGCTGCTGAGGGCAAAGCAGCTGGATGTAGAAACCCAGGTTATAAATAAAATCATTTGATTTCTAAGTAATTTATGTAGGAGCCTGGTTTATATATTATGAACTTATCTAAAATATCTTTCTTTTTTTTATCCCACTTTCAAATAAACTCATCATTACTATCCTTGTAGGTGTGCAGTGTGTAACCTTCTATAGTATCAAAAAATCAGCATCATCTGTGAATTTATGCAACATTTTACTAGAAGCATGCGACTTTAATTATGAATAATTAATTATGTGTTACTTGAGATGTACCTATTTATATGATTACCCATCCATTGTAGCGATGACTTGATTTCAATTATGGCTTTTGCCTAGCAGTGGGTCAATAAGTTAGTTAAATAAGTTTTGTTTTGGCTTAGATAGATACTACATCACTTACTAAGTATGCCATATCATTTTCGGAAGTTATTTGATAATCACCCGGTATAGGCTAATTATCACTACTACTTGAGATGTATTGACTTCTATAGCTTTCTGCCCGCGGCTATGCCGTCGACCGCATGAACTTCATTGTTACGTTTCTTCAATTCAATACATTTTTTAATATAGTTTATTTACATTTAACTATAGTATGTAGGTGTATTTTGTTAGATTACTTTTTGCCATCTTGTAGATAGGCATGATCCCATTGCTTTTGGAATTTTGAGGCTTCTGATCAAAATACCGCGACAAGTGGCAGTCCTCTTGTGATGTTAACCTGACATTGCCTAAAGAATTCTCAAGAGACCGAAACAGGTGGGAATCTGAAGGTTCAAGGTCAGGACTATACGGCGGATGCATTAAAACCTCCCAGCCAAACTCTCTTAATTTTTGCTGAGTGGCTAAAGATGTGTGAGGCTAGCGTTATCATGATGAAAAACCACACCCTTTCTGTTGATTACCTAATTCCGGCCGCTTTCTCTCAACTTCTTTAAACTGATGAGATTAAAGCAAGAGCTTTAATCTCATCAGTTGGTCGCAGTGGAGTTCAGAATCCTGGTCCTGCCTGGTGGTAACAGCTCTTAATCTTCTTATTGTGTCGAGTGGCAACACTACATTACGTGCGACCAGAATTCCGCCACTTGAACGGCATTGTTTCTGGCACACATGAGGTCCTCATATGTGCAACAAGCCGGGCATGCAGGGCACAGTAAAAGGTGGCTCATGTTTTGTGGGGAAAAGCCACACTCGAATGCGTTGTTAGCGCTGTCGCATGTCGAGGAATCCCCATCTACACAGGCTGTTCTTGCAGCGGCCGACAAGGGTCCGCAATCTGTTTAAAGATTTCCAGGTCGACCATGGCAGCTTATGGCCAGGAGGGAGACTCTCAGCAGGTGCGACGAATAGGGTGGAAGGACTTTGCTCCTGCCACAAGTCTAGTCTGGCTTGCCAGAAACTGGACAGACGGATTTCAAAAAGCTCTTTCGGCTCTTTAGTCGCTGTGGTACGTCAGAGTAGCCATGCAGGGGGTGGCGGGGATAATGATCAGATTTAGTTATCTCAGTAGAACCAGCAACTGTTCGGCGGACTGCGGGTGGAGCAATTCCAGCCAGCGGATACAGCATGTTTACCGGGGTCGGCTTGAGGCAGCCTGTGAATAATAATAACAGCTCTTAATGAATAATGCCCTTCCAATCCCACCACACACACAGCATCACCTTGTTGCCCCGGGTTTCGCCACAGTCTGTGAAGCCTGACCGGCCTTTGACTACGACCTTTTTCGCACGTTCTTGTCGTACGTAATCCACTTTTCATCACTAGTTATCAGCTTCTTCAAAAATGGTTCGGTTTCATTACGTCGTAATAAAGAATCACAAATGAGTACACGGTTCATTAAGTTTCTTTCAGTGAGCTCGTGAGGTACCCAAATATCAAGCTTTTTTGTGTATCCAGTTTTTTTCAAATGCTACGTCGTAACACTCGTAATTACTGATATGCCGATCTCGCTCCACTTTTTCGAAAATGGCATCCATTTTATCCGTAATAGGGCGACCAGAGCGACGTGCATCTTTAACATCAAAATTTCCGGATTGAAAACGCTTAAAACAAATTTGTGCCACTCTTACAGACACTGCACTAGGTCCTTAAACATCGCAATTTTTTTCCGCGGCTTGCGTTGCATTTTTACGTTTTTTTGTAAGTAAAATTTTAAAATGGATCGAATTTCTTCATTTGTTTCACTCATCTTGACAGTAAGAAAAACAAATGAAAATCATACATGTTCCTAATTTGAATTTGGAATTATCTTTTTTAAACTTTTAATGATACCAAAACCAGCCAGATATACAAATAGTATAGCCAAAGAGATTTTATTACCAGTTCAGTTCGTATATATGCGAAGACTTTTTCCCCAACCTGATATAGTGGCCAAATTATATAAAATCTTTATAAATTGTAGCCTATGTGTTATTCTGATGTGTAAGCTGTATAATTTTAACAAACATACACACACACCCATACATAAAAACAAACATCCTCACAAACTTTCGCATTTATAATATTCAGTAAGATTACATATTTTATACGTATATATTAGAATGCATAATAAAAATAAGAAGAAGAAGAAGAAAAGGTAAGAAGTAAGATTTTGTTTTTTCTGTACTTCAGATAATTCATAATGCTTCAATTATGAATGCAGTTAGCTGTTGTGGATTGCAACTCTATAATTTTGGAGAAACTGTCTCAATTCCTTATTGGACTGAAACTTGGAAACCAGACAGTTTCTTTGAGAAAATTGAGAATAATTTTTCAAGAAATCTACACACATTATGCTTATTAGGTAAGTATAAGTAAACCAAGTTAACCAAGTTATTATCCTTTTATCCTATGGGAATGCAAATGTGAGGGTCATGATTTTAACCGATATGTGACATTTAACAGTCATATTTTTATTATCAGAAAATTTATCAATATTCCAGATATCAAAGTGAAAGAGCCAACCGAAGAGTCGTTAACTAAAAAAGTTCGGCAATATATGGATCCAAAGTTCATGTCTGTTAAGGAAGCAGCTATTCAATTAATACAAATTATTGAAAATAAACCCAATTCCTGTAAGTATGAAAACAAAAAAAGTTTCTTTCGGCAAACGGTTTTTTAACAGTCTAATCTTATTATTTTTTACTTTTGTCTGTTGTTTTTTCATCCCACTGATACACTGGGTTTAAATAAGAGTATAGTGTCATTTGTAAAATAAAGAAATGGATAACTTTAATATTAAGAGACAGACTGAATAATATTATATTTAAATATTTCTGGGATGTACCAATCTCACGAGTATCTCGCCATCCGGAAACCGCACGGTATCGTAGTAGCTATTATGACATTCATCTGTGCATACCTGGGCATTCCGATTTTTCCTAAAGATCTGATTGCTCCGCAAAATCACTTCACTTTACAACGCGTTTTTGTGTTTTGGCCTCGCAACACCCCACCGCAAGAACGTACTTTCCCGTACGGGGTCCCTAATGCTGGGCCCCCGAGTGAAGTCTACCCCTCTAAATTGCTCAATTGCGCAGGATATCACCGTACGTAAACCCTACCGAATCAGCTAAGGCTTTACCGTGCCTTTCGATGGTCTCACTCCACGTGTGAGTGGCATACGCTAGAAGATCTCCAGCGGAAAAAAGCCCCGCCGTGCCTCAAAGCACTGGTGAAATCAGCAGTCAAACCCTCGAAATGCTCTAGGGGGCTAGCTGGCTAAAGCCCAATTAAGTCAAAATTATCTTAGTCCACCAAGGACAAAATTAAGTCTTGAATTGAACTTCATAAATCTTATTTTCGTAGTAAGTACATACACTGCCTTACCTACAGTACAATTTTAAGTCATGACAAAATTAAGTCTTGAATTGAACTTCATAAATCTTATTTTCGTAGTAAGTACATACACTGCCTTACCTACAGTACAATTTTCATCACGTACGTATTCTCAACTTAATCCATTTGAAATAGGTATTTCAAATTTTTAAGAGTTAAACGCCTCTGAATTGTAGTGAACGAGGCTTCTACGGAGCTCTCAGCCCCCCGCCGCCTGAGCCATCTTGGTTCTACTCCCTACCAGGAGGCAAGTTGAGCTGAATATCTAGATGCAAATACCTCCTCAAAGAAAAGCACAGCTGCGACAGTTGTGTTCCTGCAGCTGAGAGGCTAAGAACTCACAGTCACGGAGCGGTTTTATCTAGGTGGGCGACTATCGCAAGACGGGCGCTTGGAAGACATGCGCCGATCGACCGTAGAACGCTCGGGAATTAAACGCGTCATGAAATCTGCTTTCCATTTTTACATATATAACGACACGATTGGCGTAGTGCGCTGTAGCACGGTTTCTCGCCTCGAATTCCGTAGTGTCCCGAGTTCGATTCCCAGTCGGGTCAATTCAGGAAACGATCTGTTCTAAATTGACTCGAGTCTGGGTGTGCTGAGAGACGCCCCTCGCTTATTACCTTGTGTGGTAATGTGGTTAATTTAAATTCATTATCACAAAAATATTCATTAACATTATAATAACATTAATTTAAAAGGATTTTAGATAGAACAGATTTGAATTTTTTAAATTAAACGTTCATAAGCGTTCCGGGAGCTTATTGAAAACTCTTGGAACCATCTCAATCACACTCTTACGCATTATTGCGGTTCTACAAATATTTGTGCAGACTCTGGTTTTTCTAGGGCGAAGTTTTTGGCCTTGGGTTTTTGATCCTTCATTTTAAACAGATTTGGATTAGACTTCACAAATAAACACAATTCCAATATATAAATACAAGGTAAAGTCAGTAACTTCAGAGATTTGAAATGTGGCTGACATGTTTCCATAGGGTGCAAACCGCATATAGCCATGATACATCGCTTTTGGGCCCTTAGTAATATTTCTCTATAGTTAGAGTTACCCCGAAATATCACACCATACCTTAGAGTTGAGGATACAAAACCATGATAAGCCATTAAGACAGTATCACGGTTGGATGTTTTAGCTAACTTGTAAAGTGCAAAGGAGAATTTGTAGATTTTTTTACAAACCTGAATAGAATGCGACTCCCATGACATATTGCCTCTGGGTTGCACGTATTCATTCATAGGCTGAGGTAGTTGCTGCTACGCATGTTTGCTTGCCACCATCGCTGTAGCAGCCTCGCAGCCTATGCCAACTACCGGTTGATTATCAAGCAAGACTTACAAAAGCGATATGACATACTCGGTAAGTGATGTGTAGTAATTCCATATAAGTGAAAATTAGATTTTTTCAATTTTTAGGTTTTCATACAAAAAATACTGACGGTTCGACTGATTTGTATGGTGACTTTGAAATGAAAGTTATATTAAAATTTTCATTTTCACTCAGATATTAGCTACACATTTTTTAAACTGTTATTTAAAAAATTGAGAGGTTATGATCAGTTGTATAAAAATGTGCAATCATTTATTGATTGGCAGTTGGCAAAAAAAGCGATATAAATATAAATAAATATGCCCCAGACTACATACCTCTTGTAACGGTCTCGAAGTAGTGATTAATATCCCTGTGTTCCGAGGGACCACACAAGGAAACAAGCTAGGGGCGTCTCCCAGCACACCCAGACCCGAGTCAATTCAGTAAATATCGTTTCCTGAATTGACCCGCCCGGGAATCGAACCCGGGACACTACGGAAATCGAGGCGAGAAACTGTGCTACAGCGCACAACGCCAATCGTGTCGTCCCACAAAATATAGAGGTACACTCCGAATTTCAGTCAAAACCTGCAAAAGGTGTTAAAGGCATGAAAATCGAAACGATTGATCCCTAGGCCATACGAAACAATTTGACCCGTAGCACGAAAAAAAAAGTGGAAGAATTATGGCGTCATCTTTTTTTGTATGGGAATAAAAAAATGTTTGCCCTGAAACCTGTCGTGAGTGGTATCTAAAGAAAGGACTTACTGAGTCAATTCTAAAAATATATCACATCATTACCTTTTAGTCACTTGTATTGTATTACAAGCACTACTACTACTTACTAGCACTAATCGCCATCCAATTGTCTATCCATATCTGTTTTGTTAACTTATTCCTGTAACCATGGTCTGCTGGAAGAAATCTCTCTTTAAGAGATAAGCTCACCTGTTCTTTTGTATATCTAAATTGTATCCATTGAAACTATGTTTGTGTACGAATTAATAAATAAATAAATAATAGTGAAACATGAGACAGTTACTCACTCGTAAAATAATTTGTCCGGTTATTTTATTCTACAATTTCAGTACTAAAAAACAGAATAAAATAAAACTAAAAATGCGAAAGCAGTCTTAATAAATGAATAGCCAGTAAAATGATGGAATGGGCAGTTAGATAAATACTTCGGCAGTTCACAGGTAGCGGAACCACCCGAACCCAGACCGATTAAAAAGAAAGGTAAATTTTCGTTATGAGGGGCCGGACAATAGGGTAATTTTAGCTTATTGTATCAAACCTACCAAATTGATTTAATTTAAGCAATCATTAGTAGTGTTATTTTGTTTCATTTCATTTTATCCGTTAAATCGAAAGTAATTTCCTTTTTCATAACTTAAACTTACTGAATGTACCCAGGTAAATCATAAAATACACTGGAATTTTTTTTCTTTTTCACGTTACACACTGAATATAAAGCGGTGTCTCCTGCGATCATATTTTGTGTTTTCTAACATCTAACAAAATATGGGCGTGGCCTTACAGTTTCGTTAGCTCAAACAAGCAAACATGTTATCCAAAGCGGACGGAAAACACCCCCGTAATTCATTTCTTTTCATCGTTGCTTTTCTAACTTTGCGGTTGTGCATTTCGTATGTACTTATGTTTCTTTTTCACTTACGTATAGTGTATTGTGTGTGTTAATATGAATTGGAATGAAGAAAATACGTTGTTATTCATAGACTACTGTGTGTGTAGGTATTCTTTATATTTAAACATGTGGAGTCACTAGATATATTAAAAGTATTTAGATTCATTAATTTAAAAGATTGGTATTTTTTAAATTAATTAATATAATCTACAGCTTAATGCAAAAAAGACTAAATGTATTAATTTTAAGTTGCCTATTGTAAAATCAGGTTTTTCCTTATGAATTTACATATTTCCAATATATATAATGAAGTTAGTGTCAGTATTTTGAGTTTAACAAAATGGGGTCTGCAACTTTCTTCGTTTGTTATATTTACCAATATTCGTACACATCTTTTGTGTAATAAAAATAATTGATTTGCACCTGAGCTGTTTCCCCATAAAATGATCCCATATCCTAGCCAAGCGTTCGCATAAGCATAATAAGCAACTATAGCTGTTTTTAAATCCGTACCTTTCTTTAACTCTTAAAGGGCGTAGGTATATACATTTTGAGAGTCTGGCGGTTATTTTATCTATGTGTGCTTTCCAATTTTAGGCCTGAATCCATGTCTATTCCTAAGAATGTGGCTGAATTGACAAAATCCAAAAAAATATTCCTTTATGGTTGTTTTTTTCTCTTTGTTTTCTATTCTTTTAGGTTTATTGGTTAAACCCAAAACAAGTTTAAAACTGTAACTGCTGAGTTTTTCGCCGGGTCTTCTCAGCAAGAAACAACTCCGACGCGGTGGTAGAGTCGCATTAAGTCTGTATACTGTGTATATAAATATCCATAATATTATGGTATTTATGTCTATTATTTAGTATATTTTGCTGTAAATTTGACGATTTGAAAGTACTGATACATTCTATTTAAATAAAGTTATTTGAGCTCTGTAATTTGGGATTTAAGACGAAATCGGTTTCTTTTATGAAATAATTTCTAAAACATCGAGTACCTACGTCTTCTTCGTCCGAAGTCATCTTGTCGACTAGGTAGATGTTTCGTAGATTTTCGTGCTTTTCAAGTCGAAGGAGACTGAAAATGTTTTACTTGCGCAGGAGACACGCCGGCCCATAGTACGTCGTATGTGCTAGACACAATAGGACAACATTAAAATTTTACCGCCGGGCGGTACATCGACAGACGACCAGTAGAGGAATATATTTTACCACCACATTGTTTATAGAATGAGATTGCCTAGCAGCTTATTCCGATTTGTTAAATGCCCACACGTAATGGCCTTTTTAGTCATTTTACTGCTCAACTTTTTATTCAATGATTCATTAATTTTATAATAATTTATATATAACTTACACAGAACACCTATCCCATAGACTCCTCTTTGAGCGTTTCTTAGTTGAAAACGCAATCGCCAAAAGTCGGGGGGGTGCAGAGGTATGAAGCTCACTGTGATTGGCGGATTCAACGTCAATCTAGTGACAGATGTCACGTGAATTGCAAATGGCGTCCGACCTAGGGATGGGAAAGCACGATATTTTTATCGTTATCTACATTGTGGTTGTACTGTGATATTTGGTTGGGTGGGTAAAGTAAATAAAACAATCATAATTGAGCCCACAGCTACCTACTGGGATTTAAAATGTATTATTTTTTATAAAGGCTCCTTACGTTCTTTTTTTGTTCCGTATTGCGGGTCAAGTAAGCTAGCCGTGTGTTTATATATTTTTCCATCACGCATTTTGCTCTATCAAATCTATGACGTGATTGTTTTCATAATTAAACTGATGTTGCCATAACGTTAAGAATAAATTTTCATTTTTGAATGTCTGCAACGTTTTGACAACAAAAAATAAAGCACGGCGTTCAGGCTTTAGTTTTTTATAATTCTCGTTGCTGCGAATGACAATTTCGCACCGGTGGCATATTGTAACGACCATATTAGAAGGATGAAGTAGCCCACCTTTATCTCTTGCATATATGAGTGTATATTTGTTTTCCTTTAAAGATATTAGTGCCTGTACACATTTACTGCATTTTATTCTTTTTATCAGAAAATGCACAACAAATCCCGCAATGTACTCAATGATGTTTTTAGCAAACACTGACAACGTTATGTTAATAAAAATAAAAATTAAATCATCATTGCAGCTGGATTGGCCTTGAGAGCTCTGAAAATTAGATAATGACATTTTTATCACTATAAATATTTGATTTCTATACTTGTGGGTGTAAATATTTTAATTTTTACAACGAGGAGTTTGTTAATTACAATACCATTATGTTTGCTTTAAAAACATGGCTAAAATTAAGTTTTACACGAGATTGAATAGGTCACAAGGTACGTAGAAGACACCGTCACTTACCACCAGATGTGAAGTGCATTACAGTTTATTTATATATGAAAAAAGTAACTGCTGAGTTACTGTCCAAATACTCCGAATCCTATTAGCATGGAAACAACTGTCCGATACCGGTGGTAAGAGTCACATTATCATTTAAGAGTAATTGTTTGTCCAAACCCAAGCAATACTTAGCTTTAAGCCTCTTTTTGTTTTTGTACAATAAAGAATATATCTATCTATCTACCTACACATTATTATAAAATTCACGTCTAGACTTAAAAACTTGCAAAATGTCTATTTCATAAAAGAACTATGAATTTCACAGTGAAAATACGATAATCCAACTGACAAAAATTTATAACTTATTTTTAAAGTACGTACCAAAGTTGATAACATGAGGGTAGGTTTTGCAAACACACATAAATATCTCCGCTTTTTCAATAGTTGAAGCAATCCGCAGAAAAATGCTGAGAGCTTAAGACGCTATTTGGCGTTGGAAACCAATTAAGATCTCGACTTGTAGCGTATCCACACTTTTTTCAGCTCCGGACTTTTTGGAAACCTTTAGAATTGGAAAACCATAAAAATATAAGAACGACTTTCTGTATTATATCTACATTCAGAATAACTTTATAACTATCAAAAAACTTCTGCCATCAACTGAACATGATTTTTTTATTAATAAAATAAATTAGGATTGATAAGTGCTTTTGCTTAATAAAAAATTCAAATGGACATTCGTTTAAATAAATTATTGTTTACTTTGAATTACATGAACAAAATAACTTATCGATGAAAACGATTTTACTTTGGGTTTGCCCACATCACTAGCGTACAATTTCTACGTGAGAGCGGGATAGTCATATGCAAATATACACAGGATAGAAAGGGATAGAGAGAGTGAAATAAGACAACAACGTATTGGTTTTGTAATATTTTCTCAAATTTATTTTAATCTTTTTTCTTGAGTTTATCTATAAAAAATGACTTACCTATGAAAAGTGATACCGTCTTTTTGTAAACTGGATTTGATACTATGTTTCCCGCACCATTTCACGGCGCAACAAGGCATTTTACCCGCTTTTTAAAGTTTATTTGTACGAAAATTTCGCGATGACGTTCGAGAACAGACTAAATCGCCAATTGGAGGCGTGGCACTATATATGATCAGTCTGTGCATATGCTTGGCGAGCGCGGTTCCCCTCTTAAGCGGGGTCTATGGGCTATGTGGTCTGTGATAACTTACCACTGCTATAAACAACTGCTGTGTTAAATCATAGCCTTTTCTACATGACTTACTGAGTATGCCATATTGGTTTTGTAAATCTTTTGTTTGATACTTCACCAGTATATTGTGTGTACTCTTGATTTCTGTGATGTAGGACACTTTCGCAATGTTAAAAATAGCTCTATATATTATAGTCATTAACCCAGACGTATTCCTTTTAAGGTATAAAGAGGAACAGCACCGCCGTGGGCTTGTCTAGAGTCGGAGCCGACGATCAGAGGATTGTAGTAAAATCGTTGGAGGAAATGCAAGAGTGCGAGCTCGGGCCGCCGCTGCACAGCCTCGTCGTGCCCGCGCCCGAGCTGCATCCGCTCGAGCTCGATTATCTAGCTCAGTTCAGATAACTGCTGCCACCCACCGCGGCCATAAGATACTACCGCCACGCAATATCAAATAAACGCAATTTGAAGTAATATTATGTATTTTATTATTTACAATTATAATAATTAAAACCATGATATCAACAGAACTCAAGCTGCTACCATGAGAAATAACATTCAAACCCATTGTTGGTCCTCAAAGCTACCACATTACTACACATAAAATTATTAAAATCATTTGAATCATAAATGTTAAAAGGTACATTAATTATTATTTGGTCTAAGTTTCACAATATAAATAATGAACATTAATATATTATACAAATAACGGAATGTAGATATACCAAATGGCGGATACGCAAAAGGTCACCTATAGTTGGTACACATCAAACATTTTTTTTCTAGACATAACTGGAAATGGTGGGTCACATTATAATAATAATAATAATAGTTAATATTTTAGAGGCATGACTTACGAATAATGAAATTTTACACTATATAACACTAGGAAATTGTCTTAATTATACAGTCTTTAGACTTAGCTGTAAGATTACATACATGATTTTTTTATATTAATAAAGATATTTTTTTTATATAAACATGTGCTTTCTATTCCTCAAATGAGATTACAAAACAGTGAACTATATAAATAGACATTGATTTAGAGTATTCAAAATTTAAACAGCTGATACTTGTTGATCATCGTCATCGTCGTCTGGAGTATCATGATAATAATCATAAGGGCGCGTGACGCCCTCGTGCGAGTGCGCGCGGCTGAGACGCTCCAGACGAGCTACCTGTGCGGCGAGCGTGTACGGCTGCGGCATGCGCGGCGGCGGCACAGGCCGCGCGCAGCTGTTCGCCGTGCACGACCCGTGCCCGCTGTCACTCGAAGTCGCCGAGCCAGTCTTTCTCAGTGGCAAGTTAACTAACGAAGTCACACTACTACTCTCTGCTGACAAGTCGACGGGCAAAGGCGTCGGTGTATCAGAGTGTGACCTTTCATGTGCCGTTCGTGGGCAGCAGACTCCTGGACCGGGACCATCACGCCGGTGTGAACAGGGTGACGGCCCCGGCGGCGGCGGCCGAGGTTGATGTGGCCTGGTTTTGGCTGGTTCTGATAGAGCTAGTAATTTTCTTACAGCTTGAGGTGAGGCAGCGCCAAATTTATTGCCAGCGAAACTCTTTTTACCCTCGCTGGCTGATGATGCACTGCTAGTTGTTGACAAAGACGGAGAGGGGTGTCGGCGACGAGGCATTGCAGGGACCGGCCCAGAACCCTCGCATTCGAGTGATAAGGCGTGGAGGCGCTCCTCGTCTGTTTCAACATGCATACGATTTAGATATGCTTTCACTCTTCTGACCATTTGTGCTTCTTCAAACATCTTTTTAGGATTTGGAACATTGGATGATTTCTTTCTCCTTTTAACAGTGACTTGCCCCTGTTGTACACCTGTTGTGAGTTGGTTAAGGGCTACCATGGCAGTTGATGGTGGTTGTTTACCAAATTCCAGCAGTGAAATGAGGTCATAAGGAGAGCTACACATGTTAGTAAGAGTACGAACTTCTTTAGCTATCATACGAAGTTTTTCGAAATTCACCATACCCTCAACCTTTGTGTCATTACCCAAATGAATAAATGTGAGATCTTTTTTTACCACTGGGTAAAATGGTATAACTGGTGATCTACCTTGTTCAGTAGTTACTAATTGCCTATATTTAGACATGTTTCTAGATGGATCCATTAACATTTGCAAGTCAGTGAAAAGTTTATAATATTTGGTAGGCAGTTTTTCCCATGTCATTCTCAGCCTGGAGACTGCACCATGTCCCAAGCCAGAGATAATTGCAAACATAGAATTAAAATTTTTGCATTCTTTGCAATGCCTTGCCACTTTTATAAATTGTTTTATGATTTTTGAACGCCGAACAATGTTTTGCTCATTAACCACTTCAGTAACTACCCAAAACATTTCTTTGTTTACAAGTTCAGCAAATTGTGATAACATGGGAGTCCCATATCTACTCTTCAATTCAAACAGATCATCAACATATTCAGTGCTCTCTATCTGTCGGAAAATACAGAAGTCTTGTAAGGTCAATTGAACAGCCACTTCAACAGCATTTAGCTGCAGGAAGTGAACTACACTCTCTCTGAGGAGTTCTGGAGCCATTTCATCAGGTACTAAAGTCTCACTGATCCCATTTGTTTTTAAGTAATACCTAGAACTAAGACCAATCCTTTCAGCAAGATTTTGTAGTTGGTCTGGCAAACGATGTTGTTTGATAATACCACCCTGGGCAACTGAAACCTCACACAAGGAAAAGTTAGAGCTGGGATCAGTGATACCAAATTCTTGCAATGTTAACATAACAACCTCTCTAGCAGTTGTTTCCTTGTGCACTAACAAATATTTGCATGTTTGATCAGCCCTATAAACTTTGAGAACATGTTCTGGATAATCAGATGACTGATATTCATCATAACAAATAGATATCAAGTCGGGATTACTATGAGAATTATAAAATGAGGTACTTGAATTAGCCTTGTTTAGAGATTCAGAATTGGACAATATGGAGTCATCATTGTGTAATCCATCAGTTATTGTATTTTTAGGAAGAATGTTCATTTTCATTAAAGCTTTTTGCAGTCGTCTTTTGGGGCCCAATGTCATGAAACCTTTCTGTGGTTCTTTTTTGATACTGAGCTGTTGTGGTTTCTTGGTAGGTGACTGAAAAGTTGGATTCAAAATAATAGGATCGTCACTTAACAATTCAGCAGTAGACAAACGAGCACGGGGATCGTTTTGCCAGCGTACCATGTTGGAACATCCACGATGCCTTGAGGAATTTTCTGGAGTTAGTAACATTTGCTTAAAACTTAATAAATTGCTTTTAACTGTGATGCTGAGATGAGTTGAACCCCTCAATATTTCCATGGCTTTTGCATGACTTACATGTTGGAAAGATTGTCCATTAACCTCTATAACCTGGTCACCTCGTTTCAGTCCTACATCTTCTGCTTTAGAATGTTTTTCCACTTTTAATATAAATATTCCATACCCTCTTTCATATCCTCCTTCTATAGTAAAATTGAGAGGTTCATCTCTTGTGGGGCGTGACAGGGTCACACTCCTTGTGCGTGCTTTAGCTGAGCAAGCAATATTTAATAGCCGTAACTGTTCCATTTTGTTGTTTTCTAATAAAGTTTCAAAACTTTCCAGAAACTCCATCATATTAGGATCTGTTTCAAAATCTGTAAAATGATTATTTACCCAAAGTAAAACTACTCTTGTGACTTTATCACGAACAGACGGCTCAGAGAACCAGGCAAGCAGTTGTTTAGCTACAACTAAAGGACTTTCAATGAATGTTCTATGTGTAAGCAGAAAGTCCTCTACGTAAGTGGAATCACGAGAGTTATCCTCTATAAGCTGCAGCATCAAATGTTCCGGAGTGCCTCTTATAACAACATGGCCTTGTTGACGACCTGATTCACCAACAGTTCCTCTATATTCAGTGACTAATACAACAACCCCATTCTCATTTTCATGTCGTCTTATATTTTCTTCACCTTGATGCAGTATGCGATAGTAGTCAGTTTGTGTAATGCATACAAATTGGCAGTCATCACACCGTGTTGTCATTATCCCTCTGTGATATAATTTTTCAAGAGTAGCCTCTACCATTCCAAAACTATCACCCACATTCAAATACTCAATTTCACCATTTTGATGTTCAATTCCAACATGTCCATTAATTAGGACAGACCAAGAGTCGTGTTCCTCTCCATCATTCATTACTACTGTCCCAGCCTTCTCTACTACTGCAAATACCATGACTGCACACAATGCCCGGCGAACAGTAAGTGTCATGTTAGTAAATGCTTTTAGGTGTTGAGTAAATTCCAAGAGGATTTCAATATCTTCATCAGTTCTCTCACTTGGATCCTTTTCAAGGCATTCACGTACAGCATCACGGACTGTTAGGCTGTCCATACTCTCTTCCAAATCTTCTTCCTCATCAGAGTCAACAATTGACTCAAGTAGACCAGATAAATCCACCTCCATATCCATGTCAAGTGAGCTGTGAACTGACGTCATGGTGTCACTGCCACTGTAGGCGGAGCTTGTGTCACTGGCACTGGAGCACTTGATAGTGTGAGGGTACAGCTCCGGACTGTGACGGCCTCCACGCCCACCTCTCAACATTGTGAAGATTCAACTCTTTTCGGACTGACTTCCTTCTGAAACAATTAAAACATTTTGCTAGAAGTCTTATGGTAGTTTTAAGTTAGGCACACTAAAATCACAAAACAGTTACAATATCATTATTACACTTGCTACAATGTTTTATCAGTGCACAAAACCCTATAAACAATCCAAAACTATACTAATAAGTTTATCATTGTCTGATAAATGATATTTTTTACGCTTCAAGGGGGTACACATCACCTATTTTGCACATTGGCAGAGTTGTTTATATTACTTTAATCCCACAAATTGTGCTACAGCAGTATTTGGCAATGTGTAATGCTCATGCAGCAAGCTCAGACATTGTTAAGTTAGTCTGTACTCAATGAAATATACCATGTATGTAATGAAATGCACTTTCTTCGTTGCGTTGTCGTAGGTACCTACGCGGAGATACTTGATGCGTGATGAATACCAGAAGATAACATAGTTACGTAATGTTCTGCTGTTTTTCAAAACATTGTAGAACAATAAGTACATGCTTTCTATCCACGAAATAAATAAACACTTTCAATACCTTCACAGCTCATTTTCTATTTATTTTGCATTCATGGCGGAACTGTCAATGCTTCCATGTTGCTTTCTAAATTGATTTCCGAAGTCCTAACCAACGATTACTTATCTAGCGGCTATCACAACACTGCACACATATTCTCCACAATATTTTTTTATATTTATAACGCTCTTTTAGCGTAAATCAATACTTTCAAAATGCTGGAATATACCAAAAATCTTTAGAAAGCCACTTTCTCACAAGCTGAGCGCCATAGACAACTAAAATAAAGGAATTATTACTTCTTTCAAGTTTGTTTTTTTAAACTGTATAAGGTAAAGCTTGGGCTTGGACGTTGAAGTACCAAAAAAATACAAGATAATGTCTAACAAATTACAATATTAAATTACTATTCATACTGCAATGCAATACACGTATAGGTTTGCTTGCGGGTGCCTATTTTAATGGAAATATAAAAATAGAAAAGGTTTATTTGACACAAAAAAATTGTACTCATGGTAAAAAATCAAAAAAACATAACATTGTGTTGTGTTGTGAGTGCGAGTACTTGTGAGTTTGTGCTGACCTATAATTTTTATCACGCGTAATCGTTCTATTGTAATAATTTTGAAAGGCAAAAATATAAAATCCGAGACTGTTATTGGCTTTTAATAAAAGGCCAAATGAAAAACTGTTAGAAAAATTAATCATTTTGTTTATTATTTTTTATTTATCCCTGCCATTTGAATGTAAAATAAGGAACAAGAACACAGGTTCTTAGGTTAAGTACACAGGTACTTCAGTATTCAAATATAAGACCATCATATTTTTGTAAATTGGTTTCATTGCTTGGTTGTGATGACAACCATTTAAGAAGTCGTCTCGTGATCGTGATTACAACTGCTCTGTCGTCGTACTCGTAAGCTACGATCAAGCAGGTCAAAAGTTGCGTATGACTCGTAACTGTGCCCGAAATGGCCCGAATCTGAAGGACACTTGCCGACAAAAACGTGCGTGTGCGGTAAACGACGGTCGATATCCATAAGGGCCCTCGAGTCCAGTCCAGGTACTTGATGGTTAAATCCTTACGAGAGTGGTAGCCTATTTCCTGATTTTCTTGCAAGCCAGCCTGAGTGCGTCCTTATTTATTTATTTTGAAAAAGAAAACAGAAAACGCATCATGGGGCATAGACTAGGAAATATTCATTGAGTGAACGTAACTATACGCTAGCGGAAGCAATACACTAGTCATAACTACTCTTTTAATTATTAATCGCATTAAAGTGAAAATTTTGGTATAAATATTCTTATTTAAAACAATATCTACTAATTATATTACCATGTAGGTTACCCTAAAGATTTGAAATAGTATTTTTAAAATAAAAGTGTTCTGGTTGGCCAACTGAACATTTTCTATCTCCATCTATTTTCAGATTTAGGTACTTTTCTACGAGTGTAGCGTTTTCGCAGCAAACCAGTGATGATAATCTTTTAGTTATAATTTTGTAAATTGATCGTTTCCAGTTGTGGAAAAAGTCGAAAAAACATTTAATTATTCCTGTGAAAGTGCAACAACTCGAAATACTCTTGTGCGTAGCGTTAAAATGCGTTCTGTTGTAGTGTCGAAACGGATGGTGAGCGATGGCGAGAATACGGTGATAGATTTTTGATGTTAAATTTTGCTCCGTGTCATCATCGCTTCAGATTTCGATCACGACTTATAAGAATAAAAACCGTTTTGTATCGCTGTTTCAAGTGTTATTACTATCAAATCTTCAATTATCTTGAACGATTACTGTGAACGGAATAAATTGTCATTGACTGACCGGCTGATATTACACGAGGCTTGTATGTATATGTGACTTCTGCCTTCTGCTATTCGTGACACGCCTCAGAAAATAAATTCAGATTTGTGAATCGAATTATTCCTTTTTGTTATTGTGTCATTTTAGTGTTATAGATGTTATAAAATTACGTAACTGTTGTGGAATCCTATGTGTTTATAGAATGGCCTGAGTGTGACCACTCCATTACCGTCATGTGTGACGAAGGAATGTTTGTTTAGGCTCTAATATTGTGCTGCGACCTTACGGGAAGTGCGCGTTCGTCTCGTAGACTGGGCCGGATCATGACTCTGCCCGGATCAAAACAAGTAACGCATTGATTACTATCGACGTTTTCTCATTTGGGACACTTTTATATCGCCAAAATGTCTTCGGGAACGTTTGTGGATAGGATTGATCCTTTCGCCAAGCGGTCGTTGAAGAAAAAGACTAAGAAGTCTCAAGGCTCCTCGCGGTACCGCAACACGCAGGACGTGGAGCTGCAGGCGCTACCTTTGCTGAAAGGTACGTGACATGCCTCCCCTCAATACTCAACTCACCTAACCAAACCAAAACATTATTTCATGTCATACAATCTACCTAATTATTTATAGTTCATTCACCTTTTGATAACAATATAAAGCTAATAAAAGACCTAATAGTGTTACAAGATATAGCTACATTATTTAGGCTGTGTAGAATTTGGTTATTGTTTTAAATTGTCACCATAGTGACCACTGGCATTTTTTGTAGGTTATTGGTAAACTGTAACAATAATTGGTAAACTGTAACGATATTTTTTCAGATGTGATACATTTTCAGTATTTCTGGCTTAAAATTAAACAGAAAGCAGGATTTGAATTATTGAGTTCTTTGCATTTTCTTTGTACATTTTTAAGAGTAAAGAGCCAATAATTCATTAGTATTGTGTGATTTTGTTTGAATTAATCCATCCTTGATTTCTTGTCCTAATTAGTTGACAGAAAATCTTTGAATTTAGACCTGTATTGGTGATTGCAATGGATATGATATGAAAAATGAGACTAAAGTTTGTACTTTACATGATGTAGTGGTATTAATGTAAGTATTTTTACTGTACTCTTCTAAGGTATTTATTTAATCAAATTAAATATTGTGGAAACTGAACTGTTGCCACACATAATCTTATGTTACTTGTAGACGTCCCTACTAGAACTACCACTTAGTTTCCTAATGAAACTATTTTTAAAAATCCAACAGACTTTTAACAGTCAGGAAAATGGAGCTTTTGACTGGGATACACAATAATATTATACAGAGTTAAGTAGTATAAACTTGTCAACAAGCAAGTGTTATAGTGTTGCAGTTGCATTGCAAGTTTGCTTAATGGTGATTGGCCTGTTTGACAACCAAAGCAACTTTGTATTTAAAAAAACACCTAAACATAAATAATCTAATGACATTGAAATACTTAGTTTGTGTATATTTGTGGAAATGACATAATAGGACATCTTAAAAGATGGCATCCAACTCTGAAAAATAGCATGGCTATTGGTTTCGGGGGCTGATGTATTGTAAAAACAAATTGCAGACAGTAACACCCAGACACAGAACAATCAAAAAAATTTGGTTAAATGAAATACTCACAGAGTAGCTGAATAGTCCTAACACTTTAGTATCATATCACATTACAATGCCTATGTTTACCATCTCTTAACTTTGGTTATCTATCTGAAGTCTGTACTTAGGCACTGTGTCTTACACCAAGAGAGGTCAAGACTAAGAACAAGAAATGAACTGTTGCCATCAAAATGTGGTTTTCGTCTGTAATCATTAATCATGTGTGCCATGTAGTTAGAGCAACCCTTTCAGAACAGCCACAAATAGTAGAGTTTGTTTCTGGTATCAGGTTGTTTGTCATGAAGGTATGACTACTAAAGAGTAAGGGTTCCTGATTTACTTTCTTTAGGACAAGGGTAATGTATGGTATCTAATATAACTACATACAGTTCTTCACACAACAGCATGTCAAGTTGTATGTAATCAACACAAGACTTACCATTTTTTTTATTCGCTTTTTGTTGGTATGTAATTTTAAAATGGGATAATAATGTATATACTTGAGCCAATAAATGGTAAAAAGTTAGATAATTATTTTTGTATTTTGAATACTAGAACCCTCATACTAAAATCAGTGGCATCCCTTCTATGTTATCCTTTGGTTGTTATGTGTATGTGGAGCTAAAATTGTACTTCACTACACTCAATTTAATGATTTGGTTTTTACTAGTTTAATCACTAAGGTTAAACGGGACTGATTTAATATAGATACACTGATATAATAGAATTGCCATCTATTGTTTACACAGTAAGAACAATTATGTCTTCTTGTTCTGTAGTTTTTGTAGTAACTATTGAAGGGCTTTCAACACTCATTGCAGTCTTGAAGGCTTCCGTCAGTAGTTGAGCTCTAATTTCTTCTCTAACCCTTAATAGCTTAATTATGTGTGCTAGCCTTGCCATCCTTACCTCCTAGTCACAGTGCCGTATTTGTTACTCCCAGTCAACTGCATACAAAGGTAATTTATTTAAATTCTTAGGCTATTCCAGTTCAAAATAGCCCTAGCAGAAACTCCATTATTCAATCATGATTGAAATAGTTACCATTTTTTTCTCTTGTTAGATTGGAGCAGTTTAAAACATTTAATTTTAACAAAAACATAAAAAAGACCTTGACATACCATAGTAAACATGAATTTAAATGTCGGTAAAAATGTAAAACTTATGTAAAAATGATAATATTTCTCAATATAGGCCAGATGATGATGAAGTGGAATGATTGTTGGCCTGTTGGCGCAATGGCAGCGATCCTGCCTTTAGCGCCGGAGGTCGTGGGTTCGATCCCCACCCATGACAAATATTTGTGTGACGAACATTTATATTTGTTGTGTGTCTGGGTGTTATTATCTATTTAAGTATGTATTTAGAAATATTTAAGTATGTTTATCAGTCTCTGACGCCCATATTACAAGCTCTGCTTAGTTTGAGGTCAGATGATCTTGGTGTGAATTGTCCCAGATATTTATTTATTTATTATTTATTTATTGTAAATAAAATGATCTGTCAATTCAATGAAAAAAAATGGCAGCCATTCATATTTTTAAATTCATCATCAATTTACAATTTATAAATGTAAACAAACTAGTCTTATGAATTTATTTCATGCCTTTATAGAGTACATGTAATCCTAGAGAATGACACCAGTAACAATCTAATGGAGAAATTTCATACATTGGGGTTTAGTAATAGTTAATAGGACATTCCAGACACGGCAATTCAAACTGAAGAGGCTTTTATATAATGCTTACCCCCTTATTCATAAAAACTAAATAAGCCTATCAAGTTTTCACTATTGTATTGTAGACTTAGGCAATGGGCACTGTTAAAGTCTTCATAAAAAATGGTGCTCTTTATTATTTAGTTCAGCAGAAAAATTATGAAGTCAGAGTAACTTTTAGCTATCAAGAATTCACAGAAGTATTTATTGTTTAATTCCATTTTCTCATTGAAATTATATATTATATAATTCTAAGGAATCTTTATGTAACCTTAATTGATTTCTAATCCTGCCCTGATTCATTCATATTTTTTTCTCTAGATGTTGCCAGCAGTGAACAGGAGGACCTGTTCATTCGCAAGCTACGACAATGCTGTGTAGCTTTTGATTTTATGGATCCCGTTGCTGACTTGAAGGGCAAGGAGATAAAACGGGCCACCCTGAATGAGCTTGTAGAGTACATCACTGGTGGCCGCGGGGTGCTCACTGAACCTGTTTACCCCGAGATAATTAAGATGGTAAGTTCGCTTGCAGACGCACTCTGAACTTCGTTTCGAGCTTAGAATAGAATAATTTATCATCGGACAAATTTAACATTGTTTAAGAGTCCTATACATGGATAGATACGTACCCTCGTAAAGCAAAATCAGGCCACTTCCCCACTATGCTGGACTGGCAAATTTGCCGGCGCCCGGACATAGATTTTCTGTTGATACTGGATCCCGCAAGTAAACCGGAGACCCAATTCAGTTCATTCAAAAATCATTCATTCAAAAAAAAAAAACAACACAATTTTCTCGCTTCGCAGTGAATAACGCTTCGGCGACAATGCCGAGCTCAGTATTATTACTAGGTCTGGCAAAAATACAAACTGTACAAGAGACGATTGACGACAGATTTATTGTCTTTTTTGTGGCTGACTCTGTCACAGGAGCTAATTACCGATGAGGCGATACTTACGGGAAGGCTTGGGTAGTAGTAGTAGTAAGTAGTGCCAGTTCGAACCACACCTTGGATTTTTCATCTCGTTCATCTTATATTGTTCCGTTTGTGCGAGATCGTGTACTGGTCGTATTTACAACGCAATCACGCCGTGTCATCCCTTGCTGTAAATTTTTAAAGGCATATTCGTACTAATACCACCTAATACTTAGAGCCGGCAGAAAACTAAATTTTCGGGTAATTACTAAAGAATTAATTAGATTTTTGACATTCTTTTAATTTTTATTGGATACAATACATATCATAAAAAGAAAGAGATCTCTCAAGAATTTTCTATTTGGAACAGAGTCCTTTTAACGAAAGATTTTTTTTTGTTTTTTAACTTAAAATATCCTGTGTAGTTTCCACTCACACTACCTTGATTGCTATTTATTATTCTGGATTACTTCAAAACATTCTCTTATTTCGAATTTTGACCTATTTGCGGGATTCGTTTATGAATTCGGAAAGTAGTTACTCATTCATATCGCTTTCGGAAACTGACTACTTCCTACGAAGAAGAGCGACTTCTTTCATTAATAAAAGCAAAATAATGAGCTTCGTAATACTATGCCCCAGGTCAAGCGTATTTGGCCAAAAAATTATCACCAGCTGAAACGCAGGTATGTTATTTTGATATAATCAAAACAACACAGGTTTTAGAAGAACACCAATCAAAAAGCATTTCGATTAAATTATTTTAATGATAATATAGGGAATACCGTATTGCATAAACAAAACAGAAATAATGCATTTGAAACGAATGTACATTCAACCATGACTCAAGCTTAACAAATGGACTTCCTAAGGTCCGCGTTTTGAATTAGAATTCCTATCAATGAAAGCTCAGCTTATTTGATGGTAGGTTTAGGAGTGGTTGACTAGGTGGTACAATTGGTAAAAGATTGTTGTTAGAAGAGATATCTTCCAGGTGACGTCTAGGTTTGCAGAATAGAAGAAAGGTTAGATACGGAGGTTCATCATGGGTACTGACTCTAGGAAAAGCTTGCTAACAATTATAATACAAAAAACAAAGGTGGTTTTGTCTTCTGGTCCTGTCTCGATAATCAGGCCCGCGTAACACGGGTCAGAGCTCAAGACATTACCAATTGGTTATATTTTGTTATGCCTCCATGAGAGGCAGAGCAGTCCGGTCGCGCGGAGGAAGCGCAGCGCGGCAACGCAAGCGCTGGCCACGCCCACCAGTCTCGAGTCGCGCCTACTAACAATTCTGAATGATCGAATAAATTAACTTATTTCCATTCGTAATAATAATATTATCGGCAGTTATCCGTATATTGTAATGGCTTTGTGAAGCATTATTATTACTAATTGTAGGTACTTTTCAGTCCCCTATGGACCAACACGTAGAGACCTTTTGGTACCATTTATTCTAATACTAGCTTCTGCCCGCGACTTCGTCCGTGTGGAATGTTGATATATAACCTTATAGCCTTCCTCAATAAATGGGCTATCACTGAAAATATTTTTTCAAATCGGACCAGTATTTCCTGAGATTAGCGCGTTCACGGAAAAACAATCTCTTCAGCTTTATAATATTAGTATAGATGAAATAAGTACACCTGCCGGGTTTTGTCTCGATAAATATTAAGAATCTATTCAAAGACAACACCCGGCAGATGCAAAAACTATTGCACATCGTGAAAAGTTGTAAAATCCGGGTTATAGGGGTGCAATTCTAAATGGGCTAGTCACTGGGCTATTGCCGGAGACAACAGACGTCTGCCGTGTAAAATGTCTCACAAGTTTTATACCTCCTGGCAGACGGTGACTAACTTCTCACTAAATGGGCCACCCAAACGCGCTGACTCATAAGGTCAGCAAAAGCAGCAACATGGTCGTGAGCGGCTCAGGGTGTCGAGAGGTGTACACCGCTAACGGGGTGAATAACCACCCCACCAACTCGCGACTTATGCATCCTTCTCCTTCACCCTACGAGCATTCAGCTCCAACGCCCCACTCCGGACGGCCAGTAAGGCAAGCCAGAGGTGAGAGTCCTGCGGCCCCCGCTGGGGTCCACTCTGGCCAGTCGGCTAAGGCAAGTGGAGGCGGAGGGACTGCCGGACCGACTCTCGGGGGAACTCGGGCCCGTGGTGTCGCTTCGCACCAACAGCTGCCCTGAGGGCTTATTATTATATTATAGTTAAATGAGACGTGGTCAGGTCAGGTCATATTGCCCATAGGCGCAGTTGATGTTTGTGACAAAGATGTTTTCTCCCGATTTTAATCATGTCATCACTATTGGGCAATTAAAATAAAAACATTGAAATTATTTATTTAGATGTAGAATACACTGCAGACTCATACTCAAACCTACAAGACCTGCGACGTATCGCACAGTAGCAAAACACGTTGAATGTACTAAAGTTTTGCCTATAAAAAGAAGACTATACTGCCTGTATGTTCTCTTCCATGATTAATATTTGTCAACAACGCTAACATGCATAAGATATGGATAATGCTTTTCAAATACCTACTTCACGACCATTAGATGTAATAGTTGCCTATGGCTATCTAATGTATAATTTATTATCAGATAATTTCATAGGAGTATAATTTTAAATTTAACTAGTTATCATTTAACTATTTATTAAGCCGATTTTTTTTAATTGACTGTTTGCCTTTCACTATCAATGAAGTTTGCACAAGCTATATATTTATTACCAAAAGGATAAACCCAGTTACGTCGAAACCGGTGAAACAGTCCAATCAATTACATATTTGAATAAATGTGAACTTACCTTGTAGTGTTTTTATCTAAATGTTTGTGTGTCAATGAAATAGCTTTTTAATGTGAGATTAATAGGTATGCTTTAGTTTAACTATCATATCCATAAAATGAATCAAATTCATTATGATAATAATAAAATGTTGTTATAAATTTGTAGATATCGGCTAACTTGTTCCGCACTCTCCCCCCGAGTGAAAATCCCGACTTCGACCCGGAGGAGGACGACCCGACCCTGGAGGCGTCGTGGCCGCATCTGCAACTAGTCTATGAGTTCTTCTTGCGCTTTCTGGAGTCAACTGACTTTCAGCCAACCATTGGCAAGAAGGTCATTGACCAAAAATTTGTATTGCAGGTAAAGAAATAGATCGATAAATACCTATTATATAAACCGCAGCGGTTGTTTTATGTGAATGTGTCTATTCAATTGCTGTTGCCTCAACCATCACCGATTGTGCGTTCGCTGACACTTTTAGGCAAGTGTCCACACCCCCTTTTTCGGAGGAAAATGCAGATTTTATTCAATTATCACAATAAAAAAGACGTAATTAAAGTGTTGCAACATATTAACAAACGTTTTCTTTCAACAGCTTTTAGACTTGTTTGATTCTGAAGACCCACGTGAACGCGATTTCCTGAAGACGGTACTCCACCGTATCTACGGAAAGTTCCTGGGGTTGCGTGCTTTTATACGAAAACAGATCAACAATATATTTCTGCGATTCGTTTATGAAACTGAACATTTTAACGGCGTAGGGGAGCTGTTAGAAATATTGGGAAGGTAAGTCATTTGTATTTTTTGTTTGTCTTACTGCTGCTGAAAGTTGATACAATAACTAGATGACACAAGGTTCTAGTTTGATCCCTGTAATGCTAAAAAGTATTTGTGTATAAAGTAGCAGAACTTGTAATCATTGTTATTGACATTATCTATATCATTTTATGAGTGTATCCAAGATAACAGACTCTAGTATTACTTTGCTCGGCTATTCAATAGCTTAGAATAGATCCTATAATTGTTGAATCAACAGAGTTAAAAAATTACCTAACATTGGTGGATTACTAAATTAAATAATGTAGCAAGCGGAAAGGTTTTATTTAATGTTTGCTGTAACTAACTAACTAACTATGATGGCGCAGCGACCCAAAGTGGGACTTGGCCTCCGACACTAAGATACGCCACTTTGGTCTATCGTGCGCCGCTCCTACCAGCCTTCGACCTGGAGCTCGCGCGAGCACACGGTCGTCCCATGCATGCCCGCTTCACCGCGCGATCCTCCTCCATTATCAGGTCGCCGAGCCAGCGAAGTTTGTGACCCTTCATCTCGCCGATGATATTGGGCTCGGCCACTAGCCCTTCAATCTCGCGATTTGCTCTCCTCCAAACTCCGTCAACCAACACCGTTGCTGTGACAGTCAAAAAATAAGAAATGTTTATATTTCAGTATAATAAACGGTTTCGCCCTGCCCCTGAAGAGTGAGCACAAGCAGTTCCTGGTGAAGGTGCTGCTGCCGCTGCACAAGGTGAAGTGCCTGTCGCTGTACCACGCGCAGCTCGCCTACTGCGTCGTGCAGTTCCTGGAGAAGGACGCCACGCTCACGGAACCCGTCGTGCGCGGCCTGCTCAAGTTCTGGCCCAAGACCTGTTCACAAAAAGAGGTAACGCACTTTCAGTAGACGTCTATATCTAATACTAGCTGTCCGTCAGCTGCTTCGCCCGCGTATATTGTCTTTCCCGTCAGAATATAGCCTAAATTAAAAAAAAATAGCCCATGTCACTCCATGATCATGTATGCTTGTATGCTTTATATTGATAAAATATTTTTATAATATAAATCGGTCCAGTAGTTTCGGAGTCTATTCGAAACAAACATATAAACAAACAAACAATCAAATCTTTCCTCTGTATAATATTAGTATAGATTAGAAAGAGGAAGGAGAAAGAAAAAGAAAACTTATTCAACAGGCATTCCACCCTAGCATGTTCAACAGGCCAAGAAGTGCATCTGTAGGAAGTAGTAATTGCACCAACCTACCACTAGCAAGCCAGATCATCAACTTGGCAGCTCAACCTGACAGCGATGACTTAAACTTGCAACCCGATGGGACCGCGACTGAATGGACTGAAGTAACTTCAAAAAAAAGACAGCGTGAAAGTCCAGATCAAGCAAGGAAACAAAAACAGAGTAGATCAGAAAATTACTGGCTCAGCCAACCAATACCTACCAACAACAGCTTCTCAGAGCTCAACACTGACGATCCCCAAGAGAATGCTACTTTGGAAAAGCCCATTAAACCCCCACCAATATTTGTTGACAAAGTGAGCAACATCCAACCACTCTTGAGCCTGCTAGACGAAGTAACCGAAGGAGACTACGACCTTAAAATCTTGCGTAATGACCAAGTTAGAATTCAACCAAAAACCACAAAACTGTACACACTTATAGTGAAGGGCTTACAACAAAGGAGTACTGAATTCTATACCTACAAACCGAAACAAGAAAGAAGCTTCAAAGTTGTTCTGAAAAACATGCATTCATCTTCCAACGTAGAGGATATCAAACAGGAAATTAAGGAACACGGTCATGTAGTAACTAACATATGGAATGTTAAACAGAGGAATTCAAAGAAGCCATTACCTCTGTTTTTCATTGAAATTGAACAAGGCCCCACCAATAAGGATATTTATAAAATTAGAACCTTACAACACTGTAAAGTCGTTTTTGAACCTCCAAGGCCAAAACGAGAAATACCTCAATGCGCCAACTGTCAACAATATGGGCACACAAAAAAATATTGTCACAGAAAACCAAAATGTATTAAATGCGCTGGTGAACACCTATCATCAAGTTGTGAGCGAAAGGGACGCTCTGACCTTGTTAAATGTGTTTTATGCGAAGGAAACCACCCCGCGAACTACAAAGGCTGTGTGGTGTTTAAAGACCTGCAGAAAACCAAATATCCCCAACTACGCCCAAAACAATTGAAACACACACCAACAGACACAAATAAGGTAGAACTTCCTGCTAAGCCTGTATTTGGGACTGAACCTGACCCTGAGAAAAAACGTAGCTACAAGCTAGCTCTGCAATCCAAACGCGAAGAAATGAAACAACCCAATCAAACAAATGAAAATGTCTCTGAAAATAAGCTAATCTTAAATCTTTTAAATCAACTTGTACAGCAAATTTCCTCAATGAATGCCTTACTAGTCCAACTCATGTCAAATCTGCAAAATTCATCTCATTGAATATAGCAATTTGGAACGCCAATGGGCTACCACAACATATTTTGGAACTAAAAATATTTCTTAAAACACACGACATTGACATCCTTTTAATAGCCGAAACACATTTTACCATGAAGACCTTTTTTAAAATACCCAAATACAAGTTATATCGTACTGACCATCCCGATGGCAGCGCTCATGCCGGGTCGGCAATCTTAATAAAAGAGAACATCAAACATTACGAGTCCACCCACATGCGCGACGAGCATATCCAAGCGACAAGTGTAATCATCGATGACAAACGGGGATCAATCACTGTTTGTGCTTTGTACACTCCTCCCAAACACACGATTAAACGTGAATCCTACGTATCTTTTTTTGAGTCACTCGGGCCCAGGTTTTTGGCCGGCGGAGATTACAACGCCAAACATACAAATTGGGGCTCACGTGCCACTAACCCGAAAGGTAGACAGCTTCTGCTTGCAGTAGAAAACCTGCAACTAGATGTGGTATCAACAAGAGAACCTACATACTGGCCCACAAGTGTGAAAAAAACACCTGACCTAACGGACTTCTGTGTGGTGAAAGGGTTACCAACATCGCACATCACTTGCAAATCTTGCTATGAACTGTCCTCTGACCACACGCCGGTGCTCGTCGGTTTGGAGTGCAGAATAACAGAAAGACCGATGCCATGCAAATTGCATAGCACAAAAACTGACTGGGCCTACTTCCGGGAACTCACTGAGAAGGGTTTGATGCAAAATATTCCCCTTAGGACCGACGAGGACATAAACCGAGCCGTAGAGATATTCAATTCTGCTGTGCAAATATCATCGTGGGAAGCCACTCCAGTCCTCCACACAGCTAAAGCATATTCATGCACAAAATCAGTGAGAGAAATGGTGAGACTAAAAAGACAAGCCAGGAAGAAATGGCAGAAAACACGGCATCCTCAGGACAAGTCTTCCTACAATAAATTAACAGCTGAACTCAAGGACCTTTTAAAAACCGAGAGAAACCAAACTGTTAGATATTACTTGGAAAATCTAGACACTAGGGCTGCAACCAACTATTCCCTTTGGAAGGCGACTAAAAACCTTAAGAGACCTGCCGTATTTAAACCTCCCATAAGACGTGAGGATAATACATGGGCTAGGTCTGACCAGGAAAAAGCGGTAGAGTTTGCTAATCACCTAGAAAACGTGTTCGTGCCAAATCCCGAAAACGGCTCAAAAAAAAGTGAAATTGTTGCGAGGTTGCTGAGTAGTATTCACCAACTGGAACCTCCTATCGAAAAAATTAAGAAAGATGAAGTCAAAGTAGTCATAAGGAAACTCGAGCTAAATAAAGCCCCCGGTTATGATCTCATTACGGCCAAAATTATGAAGGAGCTTCCCGAGGCGGGCATTACTTTTCTTACCCATCTCTTCAATGCAATCCTATGGAGAGGGTATTTGCCTCCTCAATGGAAAGTAGCAGAAATCATAATGATTGCTAAGCCTGGCAAAAAACCTGAAGACATTAAGTCATACCGTCCAATAAGCCTGCTCCCGGTAACGTCGAAGGTTCTTGAGCATCTATTTCTCAAAAGGCTCATGCCAATCGTAAAGAAGAAAAACCTCATCCCAGATCATCAGTTTGGATTCCGTCACGGCCATGGAACGATCGAGCAAGTACATCGACTGGTAGAAAGAATCAACTCTGCTTTTGAAAGAAAGGTATACTGTTCCGCAGCATTTCTGGATATATCCCAGGCTTTCGACCGCGTCTGGCACGAAGGACTCCTATTCAAAATTAAGAACTCTCTCCCCATTACCTACTACGAATTTCTTAAGTCATACCTAAGCAACAGACATTTCTACGTAAAGCATGGAGATGACACAACAAGTGTGAGAGGAATCCGAGCAGGAGTACCCCAAGGCAGTGTCTTAGGCCCAATATTATACCTCTTATACACACACGATTTACCTTCGTCACCCAGTGTCCTGGTGGGGACATTTGCTGATGACACTGCGGTGCTAGCGGTCCACCCAGAAGCATCCACGGCGAGCATGATGCTCCAACAGAACCTTGATAAAATATCCACATGGCTGACGGATTGGCGAATCAAGGCGAATGAGTCAAAGTCTGCCCACGTCACGTTTGCCTTGAGACATGACACCTGCCCAAAAGTGGAATTAAATGGCATCCAAATTCCACAAAACGACTATGTTCGTTACCTCGGAGTATACCTCGACCGACGTCTTACATGGCAAAAACACATTTTTACAAAACGGAAGGCCATGGGTATACAACTCAGGCAGATGCACTGGCTGATGAACAGAAAGTCACACTTGTCACTCGAGAACAAACTGCTAATTTACAAATGCATCATAAAACCAGTCTGGACATATGGCATCCAGCTGTGGGGAACTGCCTCCAACTCAAACCTGGATATCCTACAGCGCTTCCAATCGAAAATGCTACGAATAATTGTTAACGCACCATGGTTTGTGACAAATGACCAACTTCACCATGATCTCAATATGCCAACAATCAAGCAAGAAATCGGCAAAACTATGACGCGATATGCAGAGAGACTGACAAAACACCCAAACTCCCTAGCTGCAGGGCTGATGAAAGACAAAAATTCGTTTGTAAGGCTAAAAAGGAGAGCACCGCAGGACTTTGCCAATTGAATCTGGAAGTCGTGACATAAAATGGATAAATCAGTGGATTTATACCATGCAAGCCCACACTTTGACACTCATAACTCTGCGCTAAATGTCCTTGGACAGATTGCAATTAAAAAAGGAAGTTTAAAAAAAAAAAAAAAAAAGAAAGAGGAAAGATTTGATTATATGTTTGTATTGAATAGGCTCCAAAAAAAATATATAAAAAGATATCGTGAAATAAATATAAATATATCGCGAAAATTCTTTCACTAACAGAATGCTCAACTGTTCAGGAGTGATATATTTTATTATGATTGCACAAGAAATTCATCGAAAAATAATAGTAGGTGTAAATTAGTCTGAGAAAAGCGGGAGAGATTTGATAATGGACACCCAGCTGTCAAACATTCGACAGAACCATAGATTACCTCCCATAGATACCGCAAAAAGGGCAACCGATGCGCCTAAAGCATGAATGTTTTTACCTTTAAGTATTGGATCTGTGATCTGTGGCTTACGAAAGTGACTTTTACTTTTGTTTAATTGATTTTGCTGTATGAATTATTCAGAACTATAAGAAAAACACTTATAAATAGTATATTCCTAAACTGGTTTATGTGTTGATGGAGAGTTTAATCACATTCGATTTAATAATCAGGAATATCAAAAATAAACAAAAATAACTTTTATTAAAAAGACATCAATTTGACCACGAAAGCCGCTACCATTTGATATATTTAGCTAAAAGTGTCATTGAAAAATACTTAAATATTCGTTTACTGTACTTGACCAGAAAAAGTTAAAAAGCGTCTGTTACTCAGTCAGTCATCAGTGGTTCTACTACAGGTTTAAATACTTATCACATAAATAATCTTTTTCAGATGAAAAAATATACAGTTAATTTTACAGATACAATTCTTTTATTTTGTAAAATAATGGTATGAATAAAACGACATTGCACAAAGTGTTATGCAACGCTTCACATCACTATGGTATACAAGTGTCAGAGAAATAGCCAATAGCGTCGCAGGTGCTTTCTTCCCCGCAACCCGCTCACACCGCCAAAACTGGCGACTTTGAATTGGAACAAAATTGACAACTTACGGTATCTATTGAAGGTAATCTATGGACAGAAAAAAGTCTGTTGGGGTCTGTTGTCCGTTATAAATAAATAAATATGCGCCAAACAACAGAGCACTTTTTATGGTCCCAGACCCGACTGAGCCAATTTTGAAAAGATCGTTTACTGAATTGACTTGTTCGGGAATCGAACCCGGGACACTACCAAAGTCAAGGCGAGTACCCGTACTACAGCGCACTACGCCAATCGTCTGTCCATCATTTACGCTAGCCCAATAAGTCATTACTCTACTGAACAGAAGACACTTTCGAACAAAAGTTAAATTTTGGTAAAAGAGGTAGGCTTGCATGCAAAATTGAAAATATCGCGTTCGTATTGCGCTATGAACTGCTGACTCGAAACCGATCCACCTGTCAGAGCTTCAGGGTCACATCGCAACTCAGTAGTAGTCTTTTACACGTAGTATACTTTTTTATTTGAAATATTTTTTAGTTCCTAATTATTCTACAATAAATACAAATTGTAGCTTCAACAAATCAGATACAAAACATTAAATAACGCGCGACGCGGCGAGTTTGCTAGCCGATCGGTAACCTACTGTCATTAGCCTCTCGGTGGGGCGCGGCGGCCGAGCGTACCTAAACTGCGGAGTGAGACAAGTCAGACGTTAGATTAAAAGTGGCTTAGCGCGACGAGCTAAAGCCCTTGCGACTGGCACCGGTGATCATGCATTACAATATAACGGAGAAGAGTTAACATGCAGTGAATACATTTACTGCCAGTATCGGCTACATTAGAGTCCTGAGAGGACAACGACACTCACGAGAGAAAAAGTAACTGTGACCAAAACCGGTCAGTATTATTGTTATTAGAGACAGTAAAATCATAAAAGCGCATTTAGAATTGTGATAAATGTATGCATAAGTGAATCGGCATTTTTGTCGTAAAAATTGTATGTATTAGCGGTTCTATAACTAGAATCCATTTTTACTACTTATGACAAACTTAATTGAACTAGCACATAAAAATACTCAACCTAGTGTAAAACTTCACTTGATTTTTAGCTTAGAAGTAATTAATGACATAATTAGGGTTGGTTAAGCATATACTAAATAGAAATATATACCTATTTCATAACTGCTATGGCACGAGTTGCTCTGCAGTTACGGTTCTGGTACGCGCCAAACGACAGTGAATTTACTTCGATTACTTTTAGTCGATAATATTAGTTCGATCCCCACTCATGACAAACATTAATGTGACGAACATGCGTGTTTGTTGTGAGTCTGGGTGTTATTATCTATATAAGTACTAGCTTTCCGCCCGCGGCTTTGCCCGCGTGAACTTCATTTTTCTTTCCCGCTTTTCTGTTGAAATTTTTCCTGAATTTTCTTTGCTATAAACCTCACGGAGCCCGAGACCTTTCCAACGAATGCAAAACCGTGGAAATCGGTTCGTGCGTTCTGGAGTTATAGCGTCAGGAAGGAAAACCAGACTTATTTTTATATAATAGATGTACTTAGAAATATTTAAGTATGTTTATCAGTCTCTGGTACCCATAGCACAAGCTCTGCTTAGTTTGGAGTCAGATGATCTTGGTGTAATTTGTCCCAGATATTTATGGGTCCATATTGGCTCACCTAAAGTTCTTTACCCGGAATTGTTCTTCCCCCGATTTGTAATCCGAATGATCACTCTTCCTAAAGTTTTCATTCATACAATTTGTAGTACTACCGACGATGTTTATAAAACCTACTGTTGTTTTTCGTAACGCTTTTTATCCCTAAACATAATTTCCATAATATTTTTACTCATATTCGGAAAGTACAGTGATGTATTTAATGTGAGAAACACCCTAAAGTCGCTTCAGCTGGTCTAGCCAAGTGTCAAACGTTGAACGAAAACGCTCAAAGATTTGAATGGAAAATAATCGTCGATCGACATGTCACGTGACTTAATCGTAACGAATCATAGATTGGTAGCCAAGTGTATAATTTTTTTCTAATAGATAAAACGACACATTAGTCGTTCGCTAAATACAGCCAAGTGGCACTTTTTGACAAGTTTCAACGCTACGATAGTTAGCGAACGCCGGCCCCTTGACGCCAACGTAACAAAATGGCGATTTTTCAATCAGCTGGTGTTGTCTTTGTTTGAAATTTAGTATTTTGTAAGTTTTTTATTACAATGCATGCTCTAAAAATATTGTGGGCTGCACACCTATTAACTTCACAAAAACAAATATACTTCAGAGTGATTTAAAAACATTGAAAATATTTCAATAAAAACAACATCAAACATACGTCACGTCAAACTCTTCGACTTTGACATTGCGTCTGGCTGGCGTCGCGTGCGAAACCATAGACAAAATTCTAAAAAATAAGATCTATCTTAAAAATAAGAATTTTGTCTATTAAGAACTAGCGTTCGCCGCGTTCCGTTCATCTTGGCTACCAATCTATTAGCGTTTGCGACAAAGCGTTAGCAAAGGCGAAGTTCGATTCGTTTCCGAGCGTTTGCCACTTGGCTAGGGGTGCAGGCGTGTTTATGTAAACCTAACCCGCTCGTCGCTTCGCTCCTCGCTAACCTGAGCGAATCATTTTGAAGTTGCTTCTGACACTCGCTTTGGTTAGCGAAGAGCGGGTTAGGTTGACATAAACGCTAAGTTGTTGAGTTATACTACTTTCGCCGTATGATGATATCCCTGACAGTTCATAGTTGTCAATTATAGTGCTGTAACGAATGTAATTTAATCGACTTGGCAAAGGTAATGGAATCAGATTTACCGATTTTTAATTGTTAAATAATTTCTTAATAAACGAGTTATGATGCCTAATAAGTAATAGAATAAAACGCGGTATCTCGAAAATAATAGTTGAAAAATTTGCACACAAGACAGACGCATTGGTACTGATGCGAATGACGTGTTTACAAAATACATAACGGTCGCTCCTATTCATTGATTTTTTATCGATTCAGTAGTGTCAATACACTATTGAATGGCGTTCCTTTTCACGCATCAGGCGCTGTAAAGATATATTAGTTTAGTTTCAAATACTTCATGTATTAACGGTTAATAATAATAACAATAAGCCCGCAGGGCAGTTCTATCATCATCCCAACGCTAACCTGCAGGGCAGCGTGTAGCAAGTTGTTCTCTTACCTCTGGCTTGCTTTAACTGGCCGCCCAGAGTGGGGCGTTAGAGCGGAATGCTCGCAGTGTGGAAGTGAAAGATGCATAAATCGCGACTTGGTGGGGTGGTTTTCCCCCCCGTAGAAAGCAGTGTACACCTTTTGACACCCTGAGCCATGTTGCTGCCTTTGCTGACCCTATGCGTCAGCACGTTTGGGTGGCCCATTTAGTGAGTGGCTAGTCACCGTCTGCCAGGAGAAAAAACATTGAGACATTTTGCATGGCAGACGTCCGTTGTCTCAAGCAATAGCCCGTATACAAGTCCACTAAACAATTCACCTCCATAGCCCAGTTTTAACTTTTTAACATTTTTGCAATAGTCCTTGCATCTGCTGGGTGTTGTCTTTAGATTATCAATATTTATCTAGAGACTCTGACAAAACTCAGCAGATGTACACATGACAAAGTAGATTAAATGGTACCAAAAAAGGCCTCTACGTGTTGGCTTCGGCTCCACGCAGGCCTCAAAGGACCGGGTCCTCATGAGCCTGTGAATTTTCCTAGTAAAAACAATAATTTACTTGATAAGATTCGAAAGAACAATAGTTTTTAATAGTTTATAACATTTTCTTTTGCCAGTTTCTGTTTATTTAGTTTGAAATAGTATGCGTGACACGGAACAATAAGAGCTGTCAGGCATATCATCTTACAGTGAAAATAGTATATTAAGAGTTCGGAATACAAATAACAATTTCGGCTAAAGAACTTTAGGTGAGCCAATATGGATCCGTTATGAACATACATTAGTGATATTATTGATTCCAATTTTCGGAAACATGAGTGTTATGAACATGGACGGTAGTACTACAAATTGTATGAAGGAAAACTTTAGGAAGAACAATTTTAGACAGAGTGATCATTCGGATTATAAACATTAGAAACAGAGTAGTTGGGAATTGTGATTGTTAGGAAGAACATTTTCGGAGTTCCATTTATTGGAGTTGAAATTTTAGGTGAACTTTGGCACCCTTTATTTATATTTATTTAACTTCAATGGTATTGTTTTCAGGTGATGTTCCTGGGCGAGATTGAAGAGATACTGGATGTCATTGAGCCCGCGCAGTTCGCAAAAATCCAGGAGCCTTTATTCAGACAAATAGCTAAATGTGTCTCCAGTCCGCATTTTCAGGTAAATAGAAAAAGCTAATAATAATAATGGATCTTGTAATTTTTTTTATTCATTTATTTATCTTTGAGACACCAACAGCACATATTAGATAGAAATATCACATAATCTACTTCTTCATAAGTTGCTGCACATCCTTGTGAAATAACATTTTCTTTGCCATCAATGTAAGTGAAGTGTTGTAATTTGATTTCAACTACAAAATACCTTTATGCTTTTTTTAACTTTATGCTTTCGCGTATCTTACAAAAACAAAGACTTAATTACGTACCTAGATAACTATTATAATATTCATTGTTATTTTCAGGTGGCAGAAAGAGCATTGTACTTTTGGAACAACGAATATATAATGTCTTTAATGGAGGAGAATAACCATGTAATAATGCCGATAATGTTCCCGGCTCTGTACCGAATCAGTAAGGAGCACTGGAACCAGACCATCATCGCGCTCGTGTACAACGTGCTTAAGACTTTCATGGAGATGAACTCGAAACTCTTTGATGAACTTACTGCTAGCTACAAAGCAGAAAGGCAGAAGTAAGTGGCTACTATATTATTATTATACATATATCGCCTCCGTAAGGTGTAGTGAGTCCGTTGCGAAATCCGTAGGTCCTGGGTTCAAATCCCAGTTCGGCAAGGAATGTTCTCGGATTTTTTAAGAACAGCTTTGTGATTACCAAACCGCATTCGGCAAGTTGGTGATGGAGCCAATACCCATCAATTGCGTAGTTGACAACTTAATCGAATTCAAAAAATATTTAAATTAATCAAAAAATACACTTGTATGAAAACTTTTAATTCGTTTACTTAGGTATAATTAATTTTATGGCTCGTCAAACTTGGGTGGTAAAGTATATTTTAAGGCCTGTATTCTGAAACGACGCTCAAGCGTGAATCTTGCCTTGAAACTCGATTTAAGCAGAGATCTTATTCTAGAACCGCCCCTGATTACAGATTCATTGATCACAGTTTAGACTTATTCCGAAACGTCACTCAGGTGCGAATCGGCGCTCAAGTAGAAATTTGATCTTTGATCACGCAAGTGATCTCCTGACCACGCTTGAGTAGAGATTTGCTGGTCAAAAACGATGGATTCCTTCTAGGAAGGATCCTTAGATATTTTTGACGACCTCAATTAATATAATTTCATTTTTCTTATTCCTGGATTAACTACAATTTTGTAATTAACCATAATTGAAAGTACCTATAAAAAATCAAAGTGGGTATGCAAATATTTATGTAGGGGTAGGTATAGTAAACCACACATACACACCAAGCACATATTATATTAAGTCCCTTTCTTGTCAGGGTACAATTACGTTCGGTTACAGTCAATAGCATAAATTAAGAAATAACAAGATAAAACTTAAATTTAAATAGTTTCAGTGTAATAATTATATTACATGAACAAGTTTTATATTAAAAGGCAAGTTAAACCTTTTTTTAGTGCAAATCCATTGTGTATCGGTTGAATTTTTACAATAAACACAATATCTGCATGTAATGGAACGTAAAAAAGGTAAAAATGAATTATTGTAAACGAAAACAAGCCTGATTCATAGACAAAAAGCATACTACTCAAATCTTGTTTGAAACTCGACTCAACTAAGACCCGTTTCAAGTTCGTTGTAGAACAAGTAACATACTCAAGAACTCAAGAGTAGATCAGGTAATCACAGTTCAAAGCGCGCTTGAGCGTCAGAATACGGGCCTAAAAGTGTAAAATAAATAATAATAAATATACCATTCGAAAATCTATGCAATTTATATTGAGAAAAAATATTCATAAACGCAAAATTTATTATAGCGGCGTTATGACGTCGCCATCTTGTGATAGTTTGAAGGGAGCGTTTTGGGCAAGTCCAAAAATAAGATTTTTAAAATTTGTTTTTTTTTACACCACGTCGGTGACAATCAAGCATGCGGACCACCTGAAGGTAGCGGTTACCGCAGCCTATGGACACGTGCAACACCAGGGGAATCACTCACGCGTTGTCGACTCTTTTTTTTTTGTTATCCGGGTGAGAAATGCATTACGCACTATCCAACTGCCTGGGTCGGGCAGTGGGGGAGTGTAGGACTCACCGCCGGTGAAGCCGGCGGCATACCCACTTAAAAACACCCGGGTATACCTCGCCGCCATGAAATAGGGCTACATGGAGCCTAAAGGATTACCACGTCGCCCCAGCGGTCGGCCCAGCCTATGCGCCAGGCCTTCTCACGCTACGGGGGCATCCCGGTATACTGGGACACCCCCAGACGGGTGCACCTTGGAATAGGGTGTAAGCCCCTCAGCTTACACCCCGGTGCTACTTTTAGGGAGCAGGAGGAAGACGGGCGAGCCGCCGTCTTCTTGCGCCCCGCCGTCTGTGTCGGAGAGGGGCCGCCAGAGGATCATCCTATCGGGCCCTCTCCGCGGTCTCCTTCTGCGTCATCACCTCCTCGCAGAAGGAGACCATTGCTATCGAGGCCTCCTAACTCCCCAACCTGGCCTGAACTACGGCCGGGTGGGAAAGGTCCCTTCCGATGGTAGCCACGAGGGTACGGCGCTGCTCGGCCCATGCTGTGCACACTTGCAGTGTGTGCAGGGCCGTGTCAGGCCGTGCCGCCGTACTCGTGGCACCGCGGGGTGGGCTCCCGCCGGGCGATCTTGTGCAGATACTTCCCGAAGCACCCATGCCCGGAAAGTATCTGCGTCAGCCGGTACGTCAGAGGCCACTCCTAACGTAATCACTGGTTAAGGACCGGCCGTATTGCGTCTATGGTGTCCCGGCCATAGAGCGGGTCAGCCAGGTCCTCCGCCTACCTCTGTATGAGCGCCTCCTGCGCTCTCCTCCGAGCCCCTTCCACCACGTCCTGGAAGGGGCGCTCGCCCTGGGCTCTCGTTGCTGCCCTGTGCTGGTAGACAGTAGCGAAAACTCGCGCATCCAACTCCCACGGAGGTATACCTGCGAGAACGCAGGCTGCCACCGCCGAAATGGTGCGATACCCTCGGATGGCTCTCACCGCCATGACCCTTTGCGGAGCTCGCAAGAGGGAGATGTTGTGGGCGGTGAGAGCATCCGCCTAAATTGGCGCTTCGTAGAGCGCCATACTGCGAAAAACGCCAGCATAAAGCCGCCGGCATGATCGATCCGAGCCGCGCTCATTCGGAAGCAAACGGCCCAGTGCCCCGCGAAACGGATAAGGCGGGGCGCGAGGCGGGAGAAATGTTCCTCGAATCGCCACCGCCCATTCAAAAAGGGGCCCAGATATTTGATCTGGACCATGACCCGCACCGTCTTTCCATTGAGGGAGACCGAGGCACCAGGTGGTGGTCCCTGTCGTGGCCCGTGGAAGAGGAGGGTAAGGTGACCTTTTGTGTAAGGTGACCTTCAGGCCCAGCGCCTCAATGCGTCTAATCACGAGGCTGGCGCCGACCTCCGCCAGCCTCTGGACCTCCGGAAAGGTGTGTCCCCTCGCTACGACTAGGGTATCGTCCGCGTAACAAATGAGGCGCATCCTGGGCAGGAGCGCGCCGCGGAGAACCCAGTCGTAGCCTATGTTCCACAACAGGGGCCCTAGGACGGACGCCTGGGGAACACCACACCTCATGGGATGACGGATGAGGACCCTGTCTCTGCCCTCAAAGAGGATCTCCCTGCCCCGCAGGTAGTCCTCCCACAGCCTGCCGAGATACGGTGGCACTCCGAAGTAATGAAGTGCCTCTCGTATCACGCCGAATCGCGTTGTCGACCCTGCAAAAACCTTTTCAAACCCATCTTGAAGAACTCCATACCATAACTCATCGGGAAAACCTCGGCAGTTCATTCCACAATTTAAGCGTCTTCGGAAGGAAACACCTCTGAAACCGAACTGTACGAGACCATTGCGAACGTTTAGGAGCATAATGTCAAACGCGCAAAATGACAAAGGATCGCAAAATGTCAAAAGAGCAGAAAGTCAAAAGCGCAGAATGTCACAAGGCGCAGAATGTCCATCATCATCATCATCCGTGCGGTCTATCCCGGTTGTGAACCCACACTGGTGTGTGGGGTCTCAGGGTCCGCCTTGCTTATTTTCTTGGCCCACTTCGCGCGGTCTTGTGCATCCTCAGTGGTGAGTTTGTTAGCACGCATGTCACCCTTAACGACGTCGAGCCACCGCTTCTTGGGTCGACCTCTTCTGCCGGTCCCCGGCGGAGGCGGCATGGCCAGGCATTTGTTGCCCACGTAGTTTGCCGATCTCCGTGAGACATGACCATACCAACGAAGGCGGCACTCCTGCAGCTTGTCTGCGATGTCACGAACACGAAGGCTGCCGCGAATGTGGGTGTTACGCACGCGATCTTTGCGTGAGACTCCACACATCCAGCGCAGCATCTTCATCTCCGTGACGCGCAGCTCCTGCTTGTGTCGCTCTAGTAACGGCCATGTTTCACTGCCATATAAAAGGACAGGCCTAATGGCGCAGAATGTCCAAGGCGCAGAATTTCAAAAGCGCAAAATGTCATAAGCGCAAATAGGCAAAAGCTCAGAACGTCGAAGGCGCATATGTCATAACTTAACTTAGAACAGTTTTAGAGCGCTGTTTGAGACGCGAGGGTGGGTCGTGGGTTCGATTTCCGCACTGATAAAAAAACATTAAAATCTATTGACGAGACAAGGTATTTGTGCAGTTAAATTTTCTCATTGCAGTTTATATGATGAATAGTTGCTAAAATAATATAGTTTTTGAAAAAGGTTTGGAAGAAAAAGTTTATGTAACTTTTTTTTTAAAATAGCTTTCAAAACTTTGGGAAGAAACAGTATTATAGCTGTTATTACACTTCAGGTTCATTATTTTTTCTGCATTTTTATTCAGTGCTATAAATGTAAATGCTTCTGAATCAAGTAGACCTAGTATTCAGCTGAAAATGCAAAAAAAAATAATCATTTACCTTAACTATTTGCGCCACAGTAACCAAAAAAGTGACAACCTAGAAATTTTCAGAAATTTGTTGAAAAAGAAACATGACAACTACCAAAAATCGCGGAGCATATATCGGCCTAAATCGATAGGTATTTTGGTCACAAGACCACAGAACTTCGCTGGTTCGAGGCACCCTGTATAAGCGAAATTTAGATTTTTTGAAATAACTTAAATTTTATGGTTTTTATACAAAAAATATTGACCGTTCGAGTCATTTGTATGGGTGACCTTGAAATGAAAGTTAGTTAAATCAATTTCATTTTCGCTTAGATAGTTTCTAAATCACTTAGTGAGTATGCCATATCGTTAACGGAAGTTATTTGATAATCACCCGGTATAAAGATCGGAAATAAAAAATATATTAATGGAGTTAGTATCTCCAAAACTTGCTTGAAATAAGAAGCGTGCAAATATCTCAGAATACACAAATACCTCGTCTAATCAACAGATATTAATGTTTTTATGTCAGTGCGGAAATCGAAAGTACGACCTTTGCGTCTCAAACAGCGCTCTAAACCTGTTCTAAGTTAAGTTATGACATTATGCGCCTTTGACCTTCTGCGCTTTTGCCTATTTGGGCTTTTGACTAGGTATTTGAGCTTATGACATTCTGTGCCTTGGACATTCTGCGCCTTTGACATACGACAGACCCAAGCTAGGGTTTTCTCGATTTCAGACACAAGTTTAGTTCGACTTTCCTCCACAAAGGAACGAGCCTTTGTAAAGGGTATCTCCAGTGCTATCATCCGCATAGCAATGAATACCATCATTAGAGAGCATATCATTGATATGCAAGAGGAATAGCGTAGGAGATAAGCACAGAGCCTTGTGGGACGCCAGAATTGAAGTCCAAGCTATCGGAGCAACTACCGCTTCAATGCGTCTGCTGGACAAGAAACTGGCAATCCATTCGCACAAACCCCTGGGGCAGTCCGAAAGATGGAAACTTTGATAGAAGACCTAGATGCCAGACCCGGTCGAATACCCTAGCTATATCTAGGCTAACAGCCAAAGCCTCACCTTGAATTTCAATGGCCTGAGCCCAGCGGTGTGTAAGATACAACAGAAGATCGCCAGTTGACCAACCATTACGGAAGCTGTATTGGTAGTCGCTTATCAAATCGTGATCCTCTAGGTACCTCAGGAGCTTGGCATTCAACACACGCTCCAGAACCTTGGAGGTAATAGCACCCTTTTTAGGCACCGGGTGCACGCGGGCGGTCTTCCACCAAACATTGTTTTTTTGCGTAGGAAAGTGCGAAAAGGCGCGTTAATACCGGGCACAACTCGGGAGCACACACTTTGAGCACCACTGCTAGGATGTTAACCGGCCCACTCGACTTTTGGACGTCCAGAGTTTGCAACTCTCGCCGGACTTCTTTCTGGGTTATGCGGATCTCCGGCATAATGTGACATGGTTGGTGGCACGCCGCTCCCAGCGTCCAAAGTCGGATTTGAGGCAAAGAGGTGGCCCAAGAGATCCGCTTTCTCTTTAGTACTGTGGGTCAGATTTCCATCTGGTTTTTGGAGTGGTGGCAAAGACGAGCGGCAAAAGTTTCCCTCGGCTGCCTTGCCAAGCGACCAAAAGGCCACGACTCCCCGAGGGGTGGCCTACGAGCCGCTCCCCAATGCGGCCGACGAAGTCAAATTTTACCCTGGCGATGGCTTTTTTACTGGATTTCGAGGCAGCATTCAGTTTGCGCTTTGCATCTGGTATAGAGTGGTCCCTTTTAGCACAGGCCGTGGTCCTAGCCTTGAATGCAGATTGTTTGAGGCCCAAGGCCTCTCTGCAGTGCTTGTCAAACCACGGCTGGCTCCTACCCCCGACAGCCACTAGCGGATGAGGAATAAAGCATTCCATACCCGCCAGGATCGTCTCAGTGACCGCAGCTGCGCAGGTATCGGGATCACCAGACGCAAAGCAGAGCTGCCTACAGGGATACGACGCGAAGAACGCACGCAAACCATCCCAATCCGCTGACTTATAGTGCCATACGCGGCAACGCCCAATAGGCTTACGCTTTTCAGGCGATTCGCAAGGCACTTGGCTCCGGACGACACAGTGGTCAGATGAGCCCAGAGGCGCATTCACTGAGATGATATACCCGTCCGATGCGAAGTCAGCAGAAGATCAAGTAAATTTGCCCTATGGGTGACGACGTCCGGTACTCTCGTGGGAGAAGGTACCAGATGCGAGAGACCATAGGCCAGGGCAAACTCGTAGGCAGACCTTCCAGCGTAGTCAGTGGGCAAAGACAACCCCAACCACTTAGTGTGGTGGGCATTGAAGTCCCCTAGGACCACCAATTTGGCCGTGGGGTACTGCTCAACGATTTGGCCAGACGTCACTTGCAGGTGCTCAAAAAGTTAAGTTATACCCAAGTTATCACTATGAGACCTATATAGGCACGCATAGATACGAGTATGGCTACCGTAGTCTATACGCAGCCACATGATTGACAGGTCCCTGTCTTCTGGCCCGAAAGTCGGCGACTACATCCCCGGACGAACATGCATACCCCGGCGTGAGGCACAAAATTGTGCTCAAGCTTGTACCCAGGGTAATGTAAGTATGATGTATCGGCCGGGCAAGATATTTGTGTCTCAGTCAGGAAAAGCATTGTCGGCTTTGCGGTTTCAAGGTGATGGTGAACCGCGTTGATGTTGGAGTTGAGTCCCCTTATGTTGCACAGGTCCACACATAACGTGGAATGTAACGCCGCTGTCAAACTATCTCGAGGAGTTTTCATGTATTCGACATATTTCTTTTACCAATGTTTCTATTATTAAGAGGTCTTCCGATAACACCTCAACAAAAAAAATAGTCACCTACCCTATTGTAGTGATGATGTACACAATGATTTGAGGATTTCTAGGGTCACAGCCCCATGTCTTGGGGGTGGTGTGGGACTAAGCCATTCTGTTATGCCAAAGACTCATTTTAAATAATGGAGGTCTTTCTTTGCCTAGCAATGTGATAGTCTAATCTATAAGCTTCTTCTCCTTCTGTTTCTAAGCTAATAACTACCTTTTATAACTTCAATTTGTCATTGCGCCCACAGTGACCTAGTAAAACCGCTTTTAGTGAAATATGATTTCTGGTCTAGAACCTCCTTTATACAACTTTGGAGCGCGTCAAACTCACTCTTAAATTAAACCGGAGCGTTAAACATTGAATGAGTTTTTTTTATTCGGCTACTACTACAGGACGCGTCACGTTAAAAGCGCTCTAGGGCTCATTCTGTTCCCTAGACGATTTATGGATCTTATTAGTATAAAGCGAGGAGGGGAAGGCGCCGCAAGAACGAACCAATGGCGTAAGGGCACGGGCCTGGGTTAGTTAGTCGACCCATGCGCAAACACATCCCCTCCACTGTCTTCTAGGGCGCTTGTTACGTGACGCGACCTGTATGTGTGTCGTAACGGATCCGTGTGTGGTAACAGAGAGAAGAAGCGCGAGAAGGAGCGCGACGAGCTGTGGAAGCGGCTGGGCGAGCTGGAGCTGAGCGCGCGCAAGTGATGCGCGCCGCGCCCGCCCCCCCCGCCGCCCCGCCGCCCCGCGTGCCCCCCGCGCCCCGCCCACGCGTCCTAGTATAGTGCGATCCATTTTATTTCCAGTTATGTATTGATATTTTCTATTCGATTACACTTTTGTTAATGACGTTATTAATTTTTTATACCTCTGATGATTCGTTCGTCCGCGCGCGCTCCGCCGCCGCGCGACCGCTCTCGGTTGCGTCGCCGCTAACGCAACCAGCGCGTCCCGAGTGCACCGTCATTATTATTGTACTAGTATTTTATATACGTTCGCTTAGGTCACTAGTTTACTTAGGGTTTTAATATTGTTAAATTGTTTAAATAAGTTAAAAGTTGTATGTATTATTGATGCATGATCGATTGTAACGCGTTTCGGATCACCGATTATTGTATCGATCGGGCACCCGGCTTTCGGCTAAATATGATTGTACAAAAATTAATAGGGAATTTGAAGATGTAATTTGTTTAGTATGCGGGTCCCGGGCGAGTCCGCGCGGGCCGCGTCGGGGCCCGGCCGTAGATCGTTGTATGAAATTTTCATTTAAAGTTAGACGCTCGATTCAAACAATGTAATTTCGTCGTACTATCATTTTGTATAGTTACATAGTGTAAATAGGCATTTATTTATTATAAATTTATAGCAGTGTGGTTTTCATACATAGCGGCGGGAGTGGGACACTATCGGCTAACGGTCGAGAGCGAACTGAAGACCGTTCATGGATCGTGCGCACAGCTCGGCAAACAAAGCGTTTATTTGAGATCATATTGGAGTAGAACAATGCTAAAAGTAGATATGATAATTTGTAAGAAAATAGTCATTAATTTGTATGATATTACTGTAGTGATTAATTTTTTCTATCATCACTTGTAGAGCCGCGGGCCCGGGCACGCCCGCGCTCTGTATATACGAGCTACTCGCGCTGCGCAGTATGTATGTATGTACACTATGGAGATGTTTGTTATGTAAAATGTATTAACATTGCAAAAATTATATATGATCTTATATATAAATTACTATTATAGAACACAATATGAAAATAAAAAAGTTGACTCACATGAATTGAATTCTTTAAGTATATTGTAAGTGTAGGTCCCGCGGCGTTCCGACTCGCCGCCTCCCGCCTCACTTCCCCAGCGCTAGATAACTCGCTTGAGCAACTGCATTGGAAATACACAAGAAATTTTCATATTACTCAGTTTTTCATTTCAGAAAAGAGGGTACATCTTATTATATTATATTAATCTCCCACGGCGATAACTTAATATGAGATTCCTATTAATAATGTACGACACTTAAAAATCGTGTGCATGGCCAAAAATATGAGCAATGACGGTCGATTTTGACATGTGACAAAGCAATCGCCGTCGTCGCTAACCTAGACATTGATTAGGTACATAAAAAGATCGTCCTATAATAGTTTCGCAACCTCGAAATGATTAGTAAACATGAAGTGCGATGAACCGAGGGCGGCTGGGATCGATCACGCAGTCAAGTTCAAGTTGGCGCGTCGCCATGGCGACCCGACCACGACACAGCGCCACCACACCCATTGCCTCATAAGCCATCCTACGTTGAACAATCTTTGTGAACAACTGTGTATTTTTAAATCTGGTATGTATCAAATCACTACCCTGTAGCACATCTTATTATCCTTCAGCACGGTTATTAACCAGCTAATTGTAGGGCAAAATGCGGGTCACCGGCTCCCGCGTGTACAGCAGACCAGCACCAGCTCCGAAGATGCCTCCCGGGCTCACTGAGCTGATGGAGGGTCTCACTAAAGACGTCCTCAAGAATAACCCAACCAATGTTTACGAATTCTGTGCGGATCATATGAAGAAGTTACTGGATATTCGCGATGGTCCCTGTGAGTCTGCTGTCCAATATTAGCACTATATAAATTTTAAGACACCTCTGGCAGTGTGATTTTCTGTCAAAACTGTTCGAGGTAACTATGTATCCCCCCCTTATCAATCAGACAACTCTAGATGTTACTTTAATTCAAAATGGTAAGTAATTCAATACAACATTCAGCAGTATATTGGGACGATTTCAACTTACAACGTACAAGCGTAAATCGTAATGATGAGCAATGAGTTGACGCGTGTCTGTAGCAAAAAGTTCATGTAGTGCGAGAAGAGGTATACCCGGAAATTCTGTCAAAACCTGTGAATGGTGTTATCATGGCATGAAAATTGGAACCATTGATCGCTACGCTATACGAATCAATTTGTAGCACGGAAAAAAGAAAAAAATGGGAGGAGTTATGGCGTACGTCATATGGCGCCATATTTTTTTTGGATGGGTAAAAAAAACAAAATGTGTGGTAATCTACTGAAATGGCTTACTGAGCCCTAAGGTTGAATCATTTTTTTGTAAAATATACTTCAAATAGAACGTGATATCCTCATATCTAATTCTAAAAAAGGATTTTCGTAAATATTTACATTTATGTAATATTTTTTTTATAATTTTTCAATTTTACAAAATGTGATAAAATTACGATCAGTTTAAACATGTATAAAAAAAGGGAAATTTTAGACACTGAGGAAGATAAATACAAACTTTCCATTGCGTATCTTGTGACGTCCATAGTGGTTCCCAAATTTTATCGCTTTGCTGCTTTCATCGCCAGTTCTTGAGTGGCGTTAGGGTCTGCAACTCCTCTAGCATCAATATTTAATGTATCATCCTCATTGAACTTTATAAACATGTTTCAACTTATCGTAATTTTATTACATTATGTAAAATTTTAAAATTATAAAAAATACTAAATGTAAATATTTTTCAAAAATACTTTTAGGGTTAAATATGATATTACGTACAATATAAAGCATATTTTACAAAAAAATATTCAACCGTATCATATCTGAACGAGCCCAAACTTGGTATGTTTTGAAAATTATTTTTATTTTAATTTAATACAAGTGACTGAAATGTAGAGAAGTGACATATTTTTAGAATTGGCTCCGTGAGCACTTTTTTTAAAACCACACACGATAGGTTTCAGAGCAAAAAATATTTTTTTCCATACAAAAAAAAGATGATTATAACTCCTCCCCTTTTTTTTTCTTTTTTTTCGTGCTACTGGTCAAATTGATTCGTATGACCTATAGATCAATCGTTCTGATTTTCATGCATTTAACACCATTTGAAGGGTAAATTTGGCGTACCGCTAGCACTAATGAAATAAACAACAGCCTCGAATAATATAGTGAAAGAAACATTTCACCTTCGCCCGGCTTCTAAATTAGGAATCAATCAGTAATATTTATCGTCATTTTATTCTTGGGTTAGTTCATCGTTCTAATGTGCATACATTTGATTTCAAAGCAGACAATTTATCCTACTACACCTCGCGTTATAACCAAAAATACTAATTTAATGGTATCCTATTAATTGCGAACAGTGTGAAGGCATGAGCTAAACGACGTTTCCCTCTTTGTTATCTTGCTGTTCCCAATTAAAATAAATGCTAAGGTATTGAAAAAAGGATTGCCAACAAAAACGGAAAATGAAAACGGACCTAATCAAATTATAACTTAAACTATCTCAAGTTACAAAGCTAAACATTTTTTTATAAAATGTTATTTTTTATTAGACGGTACTAAACCTTAATTCCAACTTAGTTTTGTAGAGTACCTCAAGTCGCTAGCAATCAATTAAATTATACAAAAACATTACTTATAAGCACACGCTTGCAACAGACACAACAAGCTTTAGACATTCCTATTTTTTTTATCATAACAGTCACTTTCACTCGGTTAAAAACGTTTCATAACCAACTCATATCCAACCGCATTCAGCATTTACTATTATTTAATTTGATTCATCAGCCATCTGAAGCGGTGTTTACTATATTCTTTTAATAAGTTACCGCTATTTTGGCCCATTTTGTAGTGTAGGTAAATAAACAGGTATTTTTTTTGTTTAGCTAAAACATTATCTTTGGATCAAAAAATCATAAAAGCTCAGGAGAAAGTAAAAAAAAGAGCCAAGCAGCGTTGGCGAAGATGTGATAAACAGCTAGCTTTACAAAACACAAGTACAGTAGACAACAAAGACAAAATTTCCACCGATGAAAACAAACAACTTGTGAATGCAAATTTAATGCAAACTCTTCTGGAACCCGTACATCATGAATCTGCTTTAGTACAGGCGTCTGAAATAGAAATATCTTGCGAGCCAGACAGTCGTGTAATACCCGCATTAGAAACTGAAAAAGTTGAAGACGACAACGTTTTGGTTAACGAAAACGCACCTTTACTTGATGACAATCACAGTTCACATAGTCCTATTTTTGAAGATAAGCCTAAAGAAGAAGAATTAGAAAAAAAAATAGAATCAATAGAAGTTAATGAGTCACAGAAGGGAGACAATGAACAGAAAAAAACTGACATCCAAAATAAAAAGGAAGTGCTTCGTGAAGTTAGCGACACTGAAAAGGCAAATATCACTTCTGAGCAAGAAACCTCGTACATCACATCGAATTCACCTAGTTCCGAAACTGAAATAGATACTACGATTGATAAGCCTAAACAATTTGTAACTGATTCTAAAAATGAGAAAGGAACAACCAACATCACACCTAATTCAAACATCACATCGAATTCACCTAGTTCCGAAGCTGAAAAAGATACTATGAATAATAAGCCTAAACAATTTGTAACTGATTCTAAAAATGAGAAAGAAATATCCAACATCACACCTAATTCACCTAGTTTAGAAATTGTAGAAGACACTGCAATTAATAAGCCTGAAGAATTAGTAATCGGTTCTGAGAATGAGATGGAAACGTGCAAGATTACAGCTAATTCACCTAGTTTAGAAACTGAAGAAGATACTAAAATTGATAAGCCTAAAGAATTGGGAACTGATTATAAAAATGAACTTCCAAATAAGTTCGGTATGGGTTCTGGTTCTGATACTACTGAACAAGTTGAAGACAATGTTGCAGTCGATAGGGGTATTGAAAAACCTGAAACAATGTTAAATTCGCCTAGTCTTGAACCAAAAAACGATAAAACAATCAATAACGAATTAGAAACTTTTGAAAAAGTAACTCAAGATGAGCTTAGAGTAACTGAACAAGCTGAAAACCATGATTCTAACCTTTTTGATGATACAAAAAAAGCGATCATATCAAATTGTAGCGATGAAACTGAAAGCGCTAATAAACGTTGTGAACATGATGAAATAAAAATGGATTGTAAAAACGAATCTCAAGATAATTTCGGAGTGAGCACAGGAATTGAAAACCATAACCATACTGAATCTAAGGATGTGATTTCTGAAGCACATAAAGATATATCTGCAAACGAAAATTCCGGTCCATGCAAAGTCGATGAAGATCAGGACAAAGAGAAAGTTTTAGTTTCAAGTGACAATCAGAAAGATAGTAATAAAAATGACAACAAAATAATTGTAAAAGAAGATCACGATGAAATTAAACTGATATCTAACTTAGAACCAACAGAACAGTATATAAATGCCACAGATTTAGAAAAAGTGGTTAATGCCGCTATAGAAAATATCAATAGAAAGGACAGCAATGCTGCTGATTCCATAAATCAAAACAACATTTTTAATGAGGATGAAAGTGATGGTAGTGATGGATCGAATGTAACAGATAATCATCTAAAAAGTATTATCAATAATGATGAAACCAAAGAGAAAAATGATGCTCAATCTATTAGTGCTAACGATGTAATTACAATCTTAGAAGAAGCAGAGGTTAAAAATTTACTTTTAACGAATGAGAACCCAGAAAACAAAAGACCCATACGCAGCATTCAGGAACCAATTATATCTGAAAACGATAACATTACTTATGAAAAGAACGTACGGCTGTCGAATGAATGTGATGAACTAGATAATGGTAATGTCGGAATTAACACAGAAAAAAATCCTGAAAGCTTTTCAGAGTCTATGTCCCAAGATGATAATACTACTGCCATGGATTTGGAAACAGCAGCAGTCACTATTCAAAAAGTATTTCGAACGTTTCTTTTCAAAAGTAGAGCTTCTACTTTTGATGATGCAGAAAACGAAGATAATATTTTGCTAGACGAAGATGAAAACAAGGTTAGTCAAATACTCAAATTGTACAAAGCTGTCGCTTATGGTAATTTTTTAAATTAAAATCTCTTAATTGGATGATGAGGTTGCTCAATTCTTAAGTCTTTTCCACCTCCCGTTATAAGTGGTTATATCCTGATTTATAATTTATTATTTTAATGATTTATAATATGTATTGTTTTTTTAGGATGACAGGTCATTTTTGGCCACTAATTTGAATAAAGAAAGGAGAACCCTAGGACTTAGCAGAATGGACACTGTTTTGCAAACTGTAAATGAGGAAAAATCCCTTTCTTTGTCAACTGATGATTCTTCACTATCCAGTGCCGCTACTATAATTCAGGCTCACGTGCGGGGATTCCTTGTGAGGAATAAGTTGCATTCTGGAAAAACTGCGTCCAGCAGTTCACTTGTTAATTCTAGCGGACTTTCAGGTACTTCGATAGAGGAAGAAATTGATTCTAATAGGAGTAAAACTATTTTGAACATCCATATAGTTCCTGAGGGGGGCAATTATCTCAGTAGAGATGAAAGTATGATTACCTCCATGGACCTATCATTAGATGGTAGTCCTCCGTCTTCAGTTAATTTACATCCTCTTGGTTACAATACGAGCGAAAGAAGAAAACTACTGAAGAGAGAAGACGCTGTACAGTCTGTGTCTCCTCCTAGCAACAATAGCGGCAAACTAAGCGAGGATTCTGTAAAAGAATTAGTCTTAAATGAAAATGCTTCAAATATGAATCAAGACGAGAAAACAACAAGTGCTTCACTGGGCCAAGACGATTCACACCAGGAAACTGAAATAGGCAGTCTCGAAACTACGCCGACCAATAGTTTAACTATTGAGACTGTTGTAGAAAATAAAACATCTAATACGGAAATGCCGAGTAGTCCTGAAACTGTAACGGACTCACCTGAGAAAAATAAAAGAAGCTTGACAAAACAGAGTTCAGATGAAATGGATGTAATAACACCTTATAAAGAAAATGATACTTCTGGAGAAAATACACAGAAATTGTTGCACAGTGGTGAGTTCCACGACGCAGTGCTTCCCACGAAGGTGTCTAGGAGTGACACGCCAGTGGTCAGTGGTGAGTGAAGACAACTTCTATTCTCAGGTGATAAATCTTTCCCTACTTTCAAGGCCATCGCATGAACTGCTTAGAATAGGTATTATTCTAGCTGTAATGAGGCTAGGTAGTGGTCGCGTGGTCGCTTGATTGAGCCTTTGCAGTTTTATATTTAAAACAATAGAATATCATATTTTAGTTAGTAGGTAGGCCCTGTACATATGGGTAGATATAGCCTCTCGGTAGATAGATACAAGTAATTTTAGTTTATCCGATGTGTATTGATTCAGTTTCTTACCTACTTTCACATAATATCATAAATGCTTTACAAAAAGAAACTAGAACTATTGAATACATTTTTTTTCAGAATTCAAGAATGTGTTGGTGTACTTTTTGCTTTGGAACAACTCATAGTATGTAGACTATAGAAATTGTCAATTTAAGCACACTTATACAGTAGCTGAACACACATTTGCAAAGCAGTTTTTTAAGAAGCAGTATTAAAAATAGATTTTTGTTCTAAATCATGACTTTTTATTAAACACTAGCTTCTGCCCGCGACTTCGTCCGCGAGGAATAGTTAGGTACTTTGGGCTAACGCTTACTTTTACCTGCGACTTCGTTTAGGTAGAAGGTGAAAAACTGGGGCCACAGCCCTTTCCCCCTCATGACTGCCCGCCGGCCTTGCACATCATAAATGCGCGCGCAGTACTTGATCATTATTTTGCTGCGATGTTATTTTAAAACTGCGATATCTCCTAATTATTCATTAAAATCAAATGATGTAATAGGGCGAATTTTGTTTTAAATTGAATAACATATTTATTTGGATAAGGATTAATAGAACAATAAAATTCTGTTTTTCATGATGTTTGCGAAACTTAAACCGTTTACGCAGCGCACGCTGCGGAAGCTCTCTTAAGGAAAAAAAACATTGGTGCTCCGCTCCTATTAGCCTATAGCCTTTCTCGATAAATGGGCTATCTAACACTGAAATAATTTTTCAAACCGGACCAGTGGTTCCTGAGATTAGAGGGTTCAAGCAAACAAACAAACAAACACACTCTTCGGCTTTATAATATTAGTATACAACGTGTTGATGAAAAAGCGCAAAACCTGAAAACAGTTTGTTCAGAATCGAGAGTAGAATCGATTCCACTAATAAAAACGGGTCAAATTTTGACCAAAAAAATATTTTAATTACGCCGTGTTTAATCATTACTTAACTCGTTTATTGCGGCGGCACGCGAAGCGGCGACGCGACGTCGCACTAGATCGCGCGTTATTACCATAGACTTTTTAATTTGCAGACAAACACAAGATAACAAAAAAAGCTAATTCTTCGTAAGTAATCCGAAAATTAAATTTAATAAGTAGTTTACTTAACTCTTTCATAATAAAAATAAGTTGGGGTGTCACGAGGTTTTCTTTTTCATTAACACGTTTTAGATAACCCATCTGAAAATAGTGGTGGGCAAAGGTCTTCAGTGCTGAGGAATTCAGTTCGACAAACTCGCGAACGGTGCGGTGCGTGGTCAACATGCAATCCCCGCGCTTACGGCTAGTCGTCCCCGCGCTCACTTCTCTCTACAGAGGAACACCTGAACGGCATTTGCCGTCACGGTGACGGCAAATGACGTCGACATCTGCCGTAGACGTGTCAACGTCTGCCGTCGACGCGCCGACGGCTGCCGGTGAAATGCCGTTGGCTGCCGTCGACTGCCGTCAACTGCCGTCGACTGTCATCGGCTATCATTTTTAGTAATCTTGTATAAGTTAAATGTAGGATTAATGCAGTGGAAATGAGAGCATTGCGAAGTTTGGCAGGAGTGACATTGAGTGATAAAGTAAGGAATAGCATAATAAGAGAGCGATGTGGTGTTGTCACAAAAATTGAGATGGGAATGCTAAGATGGTTCGGGCATATGGAAAGGATGGATGAAAGGCGATTAACGAAACCAATTTACAAGGCGAGGGCGGATGGAGCTGTTGAAAAGGGAAGGCCTAGACGGACGTACTTAGGACAAGCTCATGAAGTGTGCTTCCTAGCCCTTGGACTACTAAAAATGACAGCTGTTGACAGATGTCGATGGCACGTCGAAGGCAGAAGTCGAAACGTAGACGGCAGCAGAGGTAGACGGCATTTGTGTAATAACTCTTATTCTTCTAAATGCGTAATTTTAGGAGGTAATTTCCTATCTAATAAAGCGGTGTTCAGCTTAAATAATCATTGTTGTACCATAATTTTGTTTCTAAAACATACATGAACATAATTCATTATTATAACTCCTATACCTAAGTAGGTATAGTGATAATAATTATACCTATACCCAATTAGATATAGTTATAATAATTAATTTGTATTTAGTTTTGAACTGTGTAACGCTCAGTGAGAACTTTCTCACTGAGCGTTACACAGTTCAAAACTAAATAAAAATTTACGGTTGCCATAACTGCATCGAAACTGCTAACAAACTTCGAAGTCTGCTTTGCAGTGGGCGAGGTCATTGAACCCTTGAATGAAGTCCATAGCAAAAACGGTTTCAAATCAAGTGGGAACTACCTATTTTCGCAGTATTTTTGATGACTACAGTGGAGGAGCAGCATTATGGTTATTTTTATAGACGAGGACATTCCTCAAGCGGACACTAGAGATATGTCTGACTTTTCTATGAAGAATGCTGATCGGAGATGTAAGCGGTGTGTGGGCCGCGGCTATCGCTAAAACCGTACAGTGGAACAATAAGTCGAGCTTCTTACATAAGTCAAGTGGCCTCGGTTGAAATCTAGTTTATTTGTAAAAAGTATTTGTTTATATAGATAATTTAGGCAATGCACACTACTAAAGGATAATGTTTATGAGACGTCGGTGTAGAGTGCCGACGCTGCACGTTAATCGGTCCATCGGTCACTAGGCTGGCGTAAGTAGGCTGCTCGACTGCTGACGGCTATGGAATGTGCGACGTAGCTCGTACAAAAGGACACCGTCGAAATCAGCCCCAGCACCACCATTTGTGCATATGAATGTCCTTCATTAAAATTCTTCTATTTTTATTTTATTTTAATAATAGTGAATAACTATGTATATATAAACGGACATTCTGTGGTTAGAAACGAAAAAAAAAAGTTCTGTAACTACTACAAAATTTGATATGCTTGTGGTGGATATGATTGGTGGGCGGTTTGTCAAGTGATGACAAATTAGTTTCAAGTAGTACCAACAGATGGAGTTATACTCCTTTAGATCGCGCTATAATTTTGTTTCGTCTTGAGCATTTAATAAAAGAACTAATTCATAACTAATCTTTTTATTATTTCATTAGTAAAAGCATAAAGTAATAAAGGTGCCAAGACACCTTACTGACACAATACTGTCGATATTATCGATAGGAGGTTTTAGGAAATACTATTGATAAAGGCGATACTACCGATACCATCGATTCGATAGTAGTGTGTTTTTGAACAGCATTAAGAATAAGAATAGAATAATAATATTTTTTTTGCATTATTTTTAGTTTACAGTGTACACACCAACATACAGTATATTATTACACGGCAGCATCAATTAGCAGTAGGTTGCAGTTGTTACAAAACCATAACAACAACATTATTGTGTTGATAACTAATAAACTTATCAACATAGTACTGCTACATTAACATTACTAAAACAATCGATACTATCGATAGTTTTGTACTAACGATTGCCAGTGATTTTACGATACTATTATTTTTTCGGTTCATACATCGATAGTATTGCCTTTTGCAATAATATTGTGTAGACTAAGTAAATACTTACATAAATAGGTACGTAAGTAAAAGACAAGGCAATCACTGCTCATTTTAAGTGAACATTTTGCCAAGATTTACAATATTGATGTCCTTGCATTCCTTTATAAGAGCTCAGTGTGGTCACCCTGCCTCGTCACATTTGCACCAATGTATGGGAAAAAAAGAAATGCGTATAACTTTTGATTGCAGGCACTTAGAGCCGTCACAAACGTCAATTCTTGTTCTCCATCGCCGTCACATTCGTTCAGGAGTGTTTCCAGCTACGTGGAACCTCTGGAAGTCATAAAACAGGTGGTTCAGACAGCCGGAAGATTTTCGTCTGAGCCAACACGTTTTTTTACAATAACTCCTAAATGGAAGCGTCACGAGAGTTCAAAACGCTTTGTGACGCGTCACAAATCGCGTCACAATCCTTTTGTAGAGAAAGATCTGTCCAAAATGTGATATTTCGTGAAATAATCAAGAAAAACCATGTGGCTCAGACAGCCGGATTCCGGCTGTCTGAGCCATATGTTTTTGAAGATTTCTCGAAAAGTATTGCATCCTGATGAATGAAATTACTTCGGATGCCGTCACAAATCGCGTCACTAACCTTTTGATAAGAAAACGGCAAGAAGGCTAGAAACTAAGGAGAGATAACTCCCGAAGTGGGGGTAAGCTTTCGAGGGCCGAAAGTCGTATACTCTGTGCCGGGCAAAACGCTGTATTGCGCATGTGCAGCGGCAGCTATTTGTCATTTCATGGTCACATGTTGGTCACATGGTTTTGTTTTGAACGGTGTCACGTGCGACAGTTGTTGTTTTTCGAGGTTGTGTTGACCAATTTTGACACTTCGCGAGGATCGCGGCAAAGAAGCGTAATGCGCATGCGTCACTGTGGGATACGGATTTAGTCCAACCCTTTCCAGGGAGTTATCTCTCCTTAGTCTCTAGCCTTCTTGGAAAACGGGCCCTGAAATCGTTTAGAAGCTGAGATCGAAAGTGGCCGAAATTGCAAAATTCTGGCTGTCTGAGCCACGTTTTTTTGATTTTTCAAAGAAAGTATAGCGTCACAAACGACGAAACCTTGATCGATTGCCGTCACTAACGATTCGTTATCAATCTAGATAAGCGAGATCTCTGTAGGATGAGTGGCTCAGACAGCCGGAACTACATGACACTAGGGCCCGTTCCAAAACGCTTTTCGCTGAGTGATTTTCACCCTCATCGAATAGAGAGAGACAAAACGAGCAAAACTTTCGTCTGACAGCTGTCAGGTGAATTTCATCGGGCTCCAGGCACCGGTAGAATTCGCACTTGTCAGAGTGATAAACGTTACCCGAACCCGTTCCGAAACAACTAGGAAACTGTCAGGTGACAGCTCGGTCATCCTCGTTTTAACTCGGGGTCGGGGTCAATTTGGAACGGGTTCGAGTGATTTTCACTCCTCATAGTGTAATTTCCACTCGATTTGGAACGCAGCCTTAAGGCCTGTTCAAACCTGGGACAAATTCAAATCTTGAACAGAATTTCATTGGACAAGCATTGCATAAATGTCAAACAGGGGCAAGGCCCCTGACTGACATTTCTGCAATGCAAACAATAAATTTATAAACCTTATTTCAAAGCGTTTAAGGTTCAAAAAAAAAATTGGTGACAGTAATCTGATACCAATCCGGCGAAATTGGATTCCAGAGTCAGGGGCCTTGCTCCTGATTGACATTTCTGCAATGCTTGTCCAATGAAATTCTGTTTAAGAGTCAGGCCGCTGAGCGGTATTTGCTGCCGCTGTGGGTAGCAGTACAATACCGCGCGGGTTTCGCTCAGCTATTTAGTATCAAGATCCGCGGCAAAATGTACCGCTACCCACAGCGGCAGCGCATACCACTCTGGTCTGAACAGGCCCTTAGTAACAAAATGAATATGAGCATGAAATGATTTTTTGATTTGAAGTTTTATTCAATAATTGTATTTTATGTTAATTTAATTGATATCACATAAGTGCTTACATAGATAGAGGTAAACAATATACAGGGTGGTCAAACATACACGTCAATAATTTCTTTTTTAGCTTCCTCACACTCAGGGGTATACGTAAATACCCCATTTATGTTACCTGATTTATGTACATAGTTTTCGAGTTATGATTTTTTTTACGAATTTTTGAAAGTATCTGGGTTGGTTCACTTTTTCGGTCACTGTAGCGCGATCTGTTGAGATAAATGCTTGTTTTTTTTCTTTATTACATGAATAATAGCGCTAGATGATTCTGAAGAATTCACATCTTTAATGTTTTTCATAACTTTAATTTTTTTTTATGAAATCGATAAATATTAATGCTGTTTTTCCCTCACCTTTCAAGACCGTTTTAAAAAAAAAGTAACCTAAAATGTTTCATACAAATCTTTTTTAAAAACTTAACTGCACTTTTAACTAATTACCGTGTAAATTTCAATGAGTTACTTCAGCGGCAATTTTAAATAATTCGTAAAAAAATTCATAACTCGAAAACTACAAAAAAATCTGGTAACATTTATTGACGTGTATATTTGGACCACCCTGTATCTATCAGAACATGATAAAAAGTTTTAAACATTGTTCACGAATTTACTATTAAGTAAAACCTCAAAATCTAACACATTCAGTAGTAGGCCACGGTACCTCAACCCTCAAATTGACAGCGTTGCAACAAATGCCTGATGAGAATTTGTGAATGATTCCAAATACAACTAGTATTTTCTCATTGCTGTACTTGCCTGGGGCATTCAATGTATGGGGAACGAGCGATGTCCTTTGCACAAGACTAGTAAAAACTAGTTTCATTAATTTGTAATTGAAATTGGATGAAAGTGGTAAGTAATACATTTGTACAACGGAATAGGAACGTTTTTTAATGTAGTGACGTAAAAGTCACATGACCTAGCGTTTTCGCTGGAAATTCCATCCTCGCCGAAAAAACGAATTTTCACCCAAACAACATACTTATTTTTTGGAAAAAATCTTTTGTTCCCGTACCCAATTGGGTTTGGGAAATTTGGGGTAAAAAATCAAACATGTCCTAAATCGAAAACCATTTAGTGGTATTTGTATTTAATACCTTTTCTAAAAATTTAACATTTTGGGTTACCCCAGATTGCCAACGTACGTAAAGAGTACTTATGTACTTATGGTTCTTAATCTTGACGGTTATCAAATTGACATCTCACAATTGAAACCCATTGGGTCATATAAACTTCATTTCACGTGATTGGTTGATAATCTATCCATCAACCAATCAAATGACGCCATCTGTATCATACGTGAGATTTTCAGCTAGGTGATTCTACTGCATGGTATTAATCGTGTTTCCAGATAGCAGATTATTGATTACCCCAGATGAAAAATATTTTTCCACAAAGTTATTTTTAACATTAATTTACGCCCATTGCCCAGAACCCGTCTGGTAGGACTTAAAATAGCCATTCGCTATAATCCTAACCCTTTCAGGTAGGGCTTGGTTTCAGAACGTTGCAAAATAATTGTATCTGAAGTCTACTTCTTATATTCTCGTGAGGCGCTACATGATAAACGGTGAGCTCTGTTTCAGCCGTAAGTGCAGTAAATCAGTTATTTTCTCCTCATTATTTATTTACCACGAATCGGGGAAAAAACACATGTGGGAACACAAAGTGAATTTGTGACGTCATGAGTTCGCAATGTTTAAAAATTAACTACCCGCAAGATCAACAACATATTCAAATTAGTAACTTAAAATAGTGGTATTTATAAAAAATATAAAAAAAAAATTGTTCCCATACCTAATTTGGACTGGGCAGGATGTGAGTTTTTTGCTTTCACTAAAAAATACCAAATCGGACCGCAGGGCTTGTCACAGAATCACAGATTCTTTCTTGTCAAATTTGACATTGACACATTTAGAGTTCGCGTACCTGTCTGTTCTGTGTTTCTTAAAAAACGTGAGCTTTTTCTTCAGAAGAAATTGATTGCATTCGTTACATTCGCAATCATTACCGATAATGCCTTTACCCCCTGCACTTGCAGCCCGTCTTGCTAAAAGAGGCCTTCTCAAGTCCAATTCTAGTGAAGCATCTAACGATCAAGTTCCCGTTCAAGCCAATGAAGAGATCATAGCTGAAGATTACGATACTAAGCCAGATGAACACAACCATAACGCAGAATACTTTTGGGAAGGCATCGAAGGTGTCAACGTTGATCCTATAAAAGGTCACAAAGGTTGCCCAAACAAGAACAACATATATCACGAATGCTCCAAATTCTGCGTCAAAACATGGAAACAAGGAAAATTGGCACCAGATGAAACTTATCTTGAACATAAACGGAAAGCATTGGAACTCTGGCCTCTGCCACCTGGGTGGGAAGAAGTTTATGACGAAGGCTGTGGTCAACATTACTTCTGGAATGTTCATAATAATTTAGTGTCATGGCTTCCCCCAATGCACCCATCCGCTACTCCGACAGAGAGTGCAGCTCATTTACGTGAAGAACGCTTGTTGAAAGAAGGTGATGAGAGTGACAATAGCAGTGACGAATCTGAACAGGAAGTACCTCAGCAGCCGACCAAAGAAAAACGACGCGACAGACGTGACAGGGATAAAGAAATGGTTCACCGAAGAGACAAAAAAAGACCCAGAGTTAAGGATAATGATTTGGATCCAATGGATCCTGCGTCATATTCTGATATCCCTCGAGGCAGTTGGAATGCAGGATTGGACAGACATGCCAAAACGGGAGTGGATACAACAGCATCTGGATCATTGTATCAAATGAGACCTTATCCAGCTCCTGGGGCTATACTTGCAGCTAATGCTAAAAAACAATCACCACCACCTTCACCATAATATTGTAATAATTAAATCTACAGCTTTATGTAATACATGTTTTATTGATTGATTTGTTTACTATCCTTAATAAATAATTAAAAAATAATAAATATTTGCCAGACAACACACCACTTGTCATGGTCTCCAAGTAAGGATAAATATCCCTGTGTTACGAGGTACCAGACAGGGAAATAAGCCAGGGGCGTCTCCCAGCACACCCAGACCCAAGCCAATTTAGAAAGTCATTTTCTGAATTGACCCGACTGGGAATCGAACCCGGGACACCACGGAAGCCAAGGCGAGAAACCATGCTACAGCACACTGCGCCAATCGTGTTGTCGAAATATGTATAATAATGTTATCTTTATGGGTGGCTTAACCTAATGTTCAAATGAATTGCCTATACTACATATAAGTTACTATTCCCTTAATATTAGGATAGTGTTGACTATGTCTCTAAGACTTACTAGGCTCTTGCTGATTTGTCCCTTTGAACGCCACAAGAAAAACTGAGAAATGTACCCGCTACGCTGCACCAGTTTTTTAGTAATGGCGGCACTTTGGAGTTAGGGTTGAGAAATACTTAACGAAAAGTTTAAAAATAGTAACCAAACCATAATTATTCTTTTTTAATTTAACTGCACATACATATTAAAATACACATTGGTTAGGATTTACGTATTACAACATGATTAATTTAATTAAATATCTAAATTAAATTTTAGTTAAATGAATTTCACTTATATAGTTTCTACATCACTTAGTGAGTATGCTATATCGGTTTTGTAAGTTATTTGATTATCACCATACTTACTTGAATATACGTTCACTTTCATTCTATTTTTTAATAATTATATTATTAAAAAAAAGAATGAAATTAGTGTGTCTCCTATGTATAATAAGTATGTATTTACAAAAGAAAATGTATTTAAGTATGTTTATCCGTTGTCTAGTATCCCATAACACAAGCTTTAATTAGCTTACTAGATGGCGCTGTGTGGAATAATGTCCAGGGATATTTATTTATTCATTTATATTTGAGTGGTATTGATCTGTACTCTTCAGTGGCTTCTTCCTTACTTTCACTATTCATAGGAACAAATTCTAGCACTTGGTCCAAATCAGGATCACATCTCAACAATCTTTAAGATTTAAAGCTTGTGGATAGACATTTGACGTTTGTCTTCCGGCAGACGAACTAATTCAAAAGCCACTAATTTTGCGAAATTTATATTTTTTTCATCAGATGGTCTCGATCGTAAAAAATCTATGCTGGGCAAATGACGAGTAGATTTTGAAATATCTTCTGTTTTTAATATCTGTACACTATACTATCTGTTACAGTGTTTTCAGTTTGCTTATCATTTTTCTCTGCTGGTTCTATGTACTTTTTTTATAAATCTTTCGACTTGAGAATCCAAATAATAGTGAAGTCATTACTTGCAAGCGTTAGTTGTTAACACTACTACCGATCTAAGAGAACTGCAAGCGATGAAAGTAGAATATGAATAATATATACCTATTTAATTATCGAATAGGCATGCTAACAATCACGACGAAAAAGGTAGGTAGGTACTTATGAAAAAAAAATGACCCATCACTACGTGACACCCTTAGAATATTAACGTATAGAAGGATAGTCTTCATACAACCGCCCCGTCAAAAATGAAGCACTAATCCGATCCACACATGCGTGACTATTACTTGCTTACGTACGGCGCGCTTGATGTAATTATTTTAAGGTGACACCTAAAGACGTCTTCGGCACCCCGTATGTACACTTTTATTTCATTAAATTTTAGATTGCTGTAAATTAGACTACTTACTTAGAAATAAATGATTTTGTTGTTTCTTTTAATTCAACCTATAGAAAACAAAGTTTGACGCATAAAAGCTATCTATTGATATTACGACACGATTGGCGCAGTGTGCTGTAGCACGGTTTCTCGCCATGATTTCCGTAGGGTCCCGGGTTCGATTCCAGGTCGGGTCAATTCAGGAAACGATCTTTTCGAAATTGACTCGGGTCTGGGTGTGCAGGGAGACGCCCCTGGCTTATTTCCTTGTGTGGTATCTCGTAACACAGGGATATTAAGCCAAAAAAAAGCAAACAACACATTCAATTCAATTATTTTTTCATTCACTAGTGGGAGTAGGGAACTGTTGCAGCCTCTGCTTCATCCATTTAGAATTGACTTTTCAGGATAGCTTCTTGAAATTAAAATTAAATTTTAAAATGACCAATGATTCCCTCTCACTCAGTGAATCGACTACTATTTTGGAAAATTAGCTATCAATTGCAATGCAACCTCATAGATGTCATTGTTTAATTGTTTAATGTGATTCCTAACAGGAACCTTCGGCCTTATTGCAATCGCTGAAACATATTCAGTCAAGTTAATTCTCTAAACTATAGATAAAGTAATGGATATTCTTTGTCTAAACTTAGGGTAGCGAGCAAATTCGTTGGTAATTGTCCAGCCTAGAAGATGCCTTCGTGCCAGGTCTCTAACCGCTCACTGGCTGGAAATGTAAAATCATGATACGAAATTGCTTGCTACAATCTGTTTAGGCCCTAAACTGGGGAATGAACTTTACAAGTAATTAGGGGATTGTAATAAGGCTCCTTGTCTGTAAAGCGCAGCCCAAACTAAGGCGGCACCGGGAGCGTTCCGGGGACGGGAGCTTTTGTAACGTTCGAGTTGCATAGGGGCTGGTGGTGGCATAGCCACGCAGAGAACGCCGGCGGCAGCGTGACGGCGTCACACATTTCCTGCTCCCGCTCACGGACCGCTTACCGCCTCAGTAATGTTCTGCGCTTAAAAGCTTTATTTTAAATAGATAGTCGGCGGCTGCGGCGGCGCACAAAACTTCGGTCTCGTGTGTTTGGGTAAAAAACCCGCCGTACCTCCATCGCGGCGGGCGCGGTTGGGAACCGCTTCGTGAGTTCCTGGACAACCGAGGGTGCGGGCGCGGCGGCGACCCCACAAAGCCTTCCTATCAGTCGCGCGAGCCCAGTTTGGGGCCTTAGTGTTAGATATCTTGTTCATATTCTAACAGAATCTCGCTATGCCGCTAATCGATAAGTGATCGTGTCGGCGACCATCGCGTTTGTTTTTCAGTACCTAAGTTCGAGTAAGACCAATACAACGACTCCGTGGCAGAGTGGTTGTAGAGCTCGGCCGGAGAGCCTGCGCTGGAATCCAATGGTAGAGAAAGTTAATTGTCAGATTTTTCGGAACATAGCCCGGGTTTGACCAACCCGCATTTAGCAAGCGTGGAGAGTGAATACCCATCAATTGCAGCGATCATTCGATTTTATGATGGAGGCATTTGCTTAGCATTGGGGCAATAAGCAATTTTACAGGCTAATTACTAAGAGTAAGACCGCGATAGGAGTACAAAGCCATTCCCAGTGCACCTGGACAAAAACACAGGTAATTTTAATGTATTTCCCATTGATAGCGGATATGCGGACTTTTTAGTCTTCAAGTGGTACCTCACCTGGAGCATTTTCCTGTAATGTAACGTTACAGATTCGATTTTAATGTATTAAGTAATTATTACAATGAATAAATAAGAAAGGTTTTTGCAGGGTCGACAACGCGCGAGTGATACCTACCACTGGTGTTGCACGTGTTCAAAGGCTGCGGTAACCGCTTACCATCAGGTGGACCGCATGCTTGATTGTCACCAACGTAGTATAAAAAAAAATTAAGAATTTTGTATACTTTATTTTTAAGTTATATAGGTACGTAGGTAGGTGTACTATCTACTGAGGTCGATTTACTTAATAAGGAATGTCATAACATTTTTGACAGTGTTTATCCAATTTTCAAAGATTTTGATTAACATTTGTCTTTATCAAGGGAAGCACAATCTGGTACAAAATGGTTTAACTATTCTAAAGGCGGTCGGTGAAAAACCAATCATGGTATTAATTCAAAGTGTATATGTAGGTACATAGCACATCATTTGATAAATATAGTTCGTACCATGTTTACCGATAAGATTCAATAAGGCGTAATTTGTAGCCTATTCATTGGTCCATATAAATCAGTGACCGTTCGATTTTTTAGGTTCGTCTGCGGTGTGTAGCAACAGGTCTTCAGATGTTATCACTCGAATGGGCCTCTGAATATTACTTGACAGATCTGAAACAAATAAATACGTATTAATTAGCTTGCAGGAAAGAGGGAAAGGCACTGTACACAACGTGGTTCATAATATGCATTAAGCTATCTCTCGATAGCATGAATGGAGGAACCAAAATGATTTTTATGACAAGAGGCTGTTTTTCTTTCAAGAACAATTATTAAGCCATTTTTATGAGAACAATCTCTTACACAGTGAACAATATGGATTCACGAGAGGCCGTTCTACTACTGATGCTGGCATTGCACTTCTAAAACACATCTTTAGGGCTTGGGAGAATTCACAGAACGCTCTTGGCGTCTTCTGTGACTTGTCCAAGACCTTTGATTGCGTTGATTACGATACACTTATACGCAAGCTTGAGGTTTACGGGGTTAGGGATAATGCTTTAGATTTGGTAATTTCGTACCTTAGTTTAAGAATTCAAAAAGTTGATGTTAACAGTGTACTGTCTACAGGATCACAAGTTGAAATGGGGGTCCCTCAAGGATCCATTCTAGGTCCATTAGTATTTTTGATATATATAAATGATTTACCTTTTTACTTAAAAGATATTTGTGATGTTGTATTGTTTGCAGACGATACATCTTTAGTTTTTAAAACTGACAGAAATAAAAACCTTTTTGATGATGTTAATGACGCACTTTCAAAGGTTTTACAATGGTTCACAGTAAATAATCTACAGCTTAATGCAAAAAAGACTAAATGTATTAATTTTAAGTTGCCTAATGTTAAAGATAACCCCATTAGTCTAAAAATTGATGGTGATACTATGAATCTTGTAGATACAACAGTTTTTCTTGGAATCACACTAGATTCAAAACTGCAATGGAACCCTCATATAACAGCTCTCTCAGGCAGACTTAGTTCGGCTGCATTTGCAGTGAGAAAAATTAGGTTATTAGCAGATGTTGATACTGCTCGTTCAGTTTATTTTAGTTATTTCCACAGTGTAATGTCTTACGGCATTGTACTTTGGGGTCATGCGGCGGATATACAAACCATCTTTATCCTTCAGAAGCGAGCGATCAGATCCATATATAAGCTTCGTGCACGGGCTTCACTTAGGGATATTTTTAAGGAAATTGGTATCTTCACTGTAGCGTCACAATACATTTACAATTGCATTGTTTTGGTGAGAAAAAATATTGGTCTCTATGCTAAACACAGTGACATACATTGCAGAAATACTAGGAATAAGGATAAAATTGCACTTCCACTCTTTAGGTTACAAAAAGTTTTAGGATCCTTTATGGGGCAAGGTATACATTATTACAACAAAATTCCAAAAATCATTTGTGAGTTACCTTTACAGATTATGCTATTATACTACAAAAGACTACCTATAGATAAAAATGCCTGGGTGTAAGCGCTCTGCTCGATGCGGGATTAAATAGCTCTATTGTAACAGATGTTTTATTGTAGTAGTTATTAGGTACCTAGTACTGACTAACAATTTTTCTTTTTAAATTGTTTAAATGAATTTTTGTTATTATATTCTTTTATGGTTGGTTTTTTCTCTTTGTTTTATATTCTTTTAGGTTTATTTGTATCAAAATGACACACTGCTTGTACTTTACTAACGCCTGTTGTAAACCCAAAACAAGTTTAAAAGAGTAACTGCTGAGTTTCTCGCCGGGTCTTCTCAGCAAGAAACAACTCCGACGCGGTGGTAGAGTCGCATTATGTCTGTATACTGTTTATTTACATATCCATATTATTATGGTATTTATGTCTATTATTCAGTATATTTTGCTGTAATTTTTTCTGATTTGAAAGTACTGATACAGTCTATTTGAATAAAGTTTTTTGAGTTTGAGTTTATTTTAATTAAAAAATAATAATTGTGTGTTGAATTATATTGCTTTCCCTGGCACCAATTTAAAAAAAACATAGTTCATGTTAATGCTACAGTACCACTGGACCAACTCCCATTCTACTACTACTCAGTCCTAAGTAATAACAATAGGGTAGGTATTGAACCGGCCCCTAATATAGGTGTAGGTCAACACGCAAATAAAGTTGAAGAGTTCCTGCTCAGATCTTCGATTTTCTATAACAGAAGCAAGTAAGAGCCCGTAGGTCCGGATGGAGCCGGAGACTTGATATCGAAATTTTGACGAGAATCTACTAACTTTCTTTGGCTTGATATAAAATAGAAGCAATCACAAGAGGGGGAGTAAGACTGGCTGAATCAATTACCTGTTTTGACTACTACAACGAAAGGTGCAATATCGAGCATGCGCGACACCAGTCCTAGCGTGGGCTGCTTCGCGAGGTCCACCCTGTAGAACTTCTTCACCACAAACTTGTCGAGGGACTCTGCGGTGGATCCGGCCAGGTTCGCCAGTCGGCGGCGCGCGTTGTCCGCTGTGAAAACGCCTGTTATACTTCTGTAAATAAAGAAACGAACTATTAGATATACCTACTTAGCAAGTTGAAGTCGAGTTACTTTATTGCATAAACCACAATATTATTCAATTTCCCTGCGCCCCTGCGGCGCGGCGTGCCTGTGTAAGTCTGACGCTGCCTCCAGGTACCTTTCTCCGTTTAGTTAAGTAGGTACTTGTTTAATCTGGATCTTTCTAGTGCATCATTAAACTCTTAATTAACATTAGCGATTATGGGAAAAGTAACATTACCTAAATATTAATGAAATAATGTTAAAAAATCATTCTACTTTATGTCAACTCACTAGTTAAGTTATACCTACGTTTGGAATAAAAACCGTTCTTTCAAAACCTCTAATCAAGTTTAGTTAGGTAGCTCGTCTCTTTAATAATACTTGCAGTACATCATCAAATCTCATTAATGTGCTTGAATGAATTTTCACCACAAGAAACCAATGACGTTCAGATAACTGCAGCTTGCTGTTATCCTGGACGAACGATGTTTTCAAACAATAATATTACGACATAAATGTATATTACTAAACATATGAACAAGAAAAACATTAGACTTAATCATTAGTAATTTTGAAATAATACTTATTAAAATTTGACATGTTTAACTTTTTGGATATAACCATGATGAATGATGATGATTTATGTGACATTTTGTCAACACCGCCATCATATTTTGATAGAAATCACAAGAAGTTTCCAAATACAACAGAGATATAAAACCTGGCAGCATTGACCTTATTTTTAAATAATATTCGCAACTTCTTCTCTTTAAATGATTGTCTCTGATATTGTTTTACTTGATGAAATTAAGGTAGATACTTTTTAACCAGAGGTGTGCTGTGCTACGTTTGTGGTGCCATACGATATTCATTGGCTCACATAGCATAGCACTTGTGTAAACAGGTACTACTAAGCTATGTTTTTTATATGAATGGATGCGTGCTGTGCGTGAATTCATTATACTGTCGATACATCGCCCAGCTCGAGCCGCGCATCTTCCTTGCACAGCTGCCTTGCGGCGGTGCATCTTCGTAACACATCTTACTCGCTCCGTTACATAGCAAGCATCAGTGGAAACGGTCTAACAGTTTTGTAGCTAAGCTGGCACATCCTCGCGGCAGCTCCATAGCACATTTCTGGTGGAAAAGCAGTCTTATTGTGCAGGTTATACTTGGCTAGGTAGGACCTCAATAAAAGAAAACTGATAAGGGCGGTTGCCAGTTTATTACCCATGGTGCAACTAGGATACTTGATTAGGTAATTATCGTAGTAGTGAAGTGAATTCTACTTACCCGCTGTCATTAACAACTGTAAGGAGAGACGCCCGAGCTTTTCGTAGCGTCGCGAGAGCTTCTAGCGGAGCCTTGCTGTGAGTAATACTGTGCACTGGTTCTCCCACTTCTTCTGTAACTGATTGGTTCCACCACCTAGAAAAAGCGTAAATGCAAGTTAAAAAACGGGTAGATTCATCACAGTTTGAATACTCCCAATTTTTTAAAAAAAAATCTTGTTAAATTAAACTAGCTTTCCGCCCACGGCTTCGCCCGCGTGAACTTCATTTTCATGACACTCAGGATTTTTTCCTACTTACGATAATAATTACTGTCGTTATATACAGGGTGTCCCAAAAAGAAGTTTCAAGCGGAAGCCCACAGATAGAGCACCCCTTGGGGTACCCGAATCACCCCCATGTATGTTCCGCGATTGTTCATAGTTTTCGAGTTATGATTTTTTTTCTGAATTTCTGAGAATTTCGGACCTAAAAGTTGAAATTTTTTATTTTTTAAAAAGTAGAAGACTTCAAATTTTTTCTTTGCCCAACTGAATCATCTTTCATTGTACTTTGATGCATAAAATAATCAGTTTCATAACTTTGACCAAAATATAGAACAAAAAGAAATAGTTATTAATTATTTATTTACAAGAAATGTTCAAAATGTCTACCTTCGTTCTCGATACAAATTCTACATCGTCTAAAAAAGTTGTCTTTTAGTTTTATAAAGGCAATTCTGTTGTTTTTTATCGTCTCTTCTGCTTGCCTCAATTTTATTCGTAATTTGGCTACGTTGCTGATGTCCTTAGCGTAAACCAATTCCTTGTAATATCCCCAGACGAAGAAATCAATTGGGTTCAAGTCGGGGGACCGTGGCGGCCACGCAATGGGCCCTCCACGGCCGATCCACCTGTCTGGAAATCTTTCAGACAAATATTGTCTGACGATTCTCGCAAAATGGCATGGGGCGCCGTCGTTTTGAAAAATCACATTCCTATAAAGCGTTAACACGTCAATATCTCCTAACAAGTCGGTGAGATTATGTTATAGAAAATGCAAATAGGCCTCGCCGTTTAGTCGGTCAGGTAGTACGAACGGACCAATCAGCTGTCCGTTTAAGATGCCTGACCATAGATTGACACTGAATTTGTTCTTGGAAATTAGATTCCCGGGTCAAGTGTGGATTTTCAATGTTCCAAGATTGATAGTTGTATAAGTTGAAAATTCCACATCTCCTAAAATGTGACTCATCGGTCCATAAAATATTTAAAAAAAAAATTCGTTTTCAGCTTGACGCCGCAACATTTCCTGACAAAACGCTACTCTTCTCGGATAGTCTGCGGGCTTAAGCTGCTGAACTTTTTGAATATGATATGGGTGAAAACCCTCTTGTTGGAGTATGCGATGTGCCAGTGATTTTGGAATTCCGGTTCGACGTTGTATTGTTCTCACACTTACTGATGAATCTCTTGCCACTTCTTCGAGCACTGATTCGACACTATCGGGGCATGCATTTGAGATACACGACCTGGTCTTCTACCTGGTGGATGTCCTCCCATGTAAGAGTTATGCACTCTTAAAATCATGCGATGATCAGGCCAAGTTTCGGGTTGAGGTCCACCTTCATTTTGTACTTGCTCCCTGTATAATCTGGTTGCTGCAGAAGCGTTTCCTCTTGCAAAGCCATAAAAGTAATGCATAAAAGCATAATCACGTGATGTGAAAGGCATCTCACCAAACGAATGGGCTCGAAAGTTCGTTGAGCAAGCCAAATTAGTCGAAGTCCAGTATCCACACAAAACTAAATCGCACTCAAAGTCCATCACCCCTTACCAGGCGCCGCTGTCAAAATTTATCAGCACACCTTGCTTCAAAGTGACAGTGATTATCTGCGAGAAAAGGTTTTAATCAACTTCCCTGCAGTATTTTTTGGTTATTTAACAAATTAATGAACTTCAGGAATGATAACATGGCCAAAAAACATTTATTAATCTGATGGCTAATTTCAAGAATTTTCCACCTCGCTGTCTTTGAAGGCTGATTTTAGCCAAAGTAGCCCAATAAATACTTCTTTTTTGTAATGATTAAGAAAGCTGAGATTCTGGAGCATTTTTGAGCTTTACTTAGAAACCATACAGTCACCCGCTTAAATTTTTAATTTAAAGTTGAAAATTTAAGTCTTTATTCATCAACCGTACATTTTTGGTTTTGTACCAACATTTTCATCATTTTGGTCAAAGTTATGACACTGATTATTTTAAGCATCAAAGTACAATTAAGAATGATTCAGATGGGCAAAAAAAAAATTTGAAATGTCTTCTACTTTTCAAAAAATAAAAAATTTAAACTTTTAGGTCCGAAATTCTCAGAAATTCAGAAAAAAAATCATAACTCTAAAACTATGAACAATCGCGGAACATACATAGGGGTGATTCGGGTACCCCAAGGGGTGCTCTTTCTGTGGGCTTCCGCTTGACACTTCTTTTTGGGACACCCTGTATTATTCGCAAAATCCCGTCATAAAACCCCTCAGCAAAATTTGAAACTCCTAACACTTGTAGAAAACTAAAACTATCAACCCCAAAAACAACCCATTAGAGGTCGAATTTGCGTCCTAAAAAGAACCCACATGCAAAATTTTAAACTCATAACACTTGTATTTTCTGTGATTTCGTGGTGAAAGAGTGAGTGACCTTTCGCTTTTAAAATATAGATGAAAATATGATGAGGACTTTCGGAGATTTAGAAGAAGACTTTCCGAAATACCAGTCTAAATAGTGTAGGAGGTACTGTAATAAAAGGTAGCAAAGTATTTACTCAAATAATAAATTAGTAATGTAACCAAATAATTGAAGGACTTGATCTCATTGCAAAAATTTTTTTTAAAAGATTGATCAGTCTAAAATATTTCATACAAGATTTATCTGAAAGCAGGTTATGATATAACTTTGACAATGAGTCAAGGAGGGCTTCTAGGTACTAACTATTTTTTTTGAGAGGGCTGCTGATTGTTTTTTCATAAAATTATTTCGTATCCATTAGGAAATACAATGCTAATTAGTTGTTATCTAGGCTATAAGGTAAACCTATCAGATTAAAAAATGCAAACTACTTGGCCAGATTATTTTTATCTGTGTAATTAATTGCCTTCATGATGATGACGTAAGCACATTTTTTATCTAAAAAACCTTACCTACAAACCTGAGTTTACTTCAATCAAACTACGGTAGTTACAGTTGTTTGCCATTTCAGTAACATTACTATACAGGGTGTAAAAAGCGCATACCGAAGCCGGCATCTACGCACTCAGACCATTAAATCAAGTCACAGAAAAAATAAATCATTGATGGGATACAACATTTTTTTGAAGTGTCAATTTTAAACCTAAAAACGGACTACGCAATGTAACGCGTGCAACAGACCGCTGCTCCTGTGCTTTTGTGAGTGGTTTTAAGGGGTACCTACGCACGATGTACATTGCGAGTTGAATGTTTTGAAGCAATTTTTTGTTAGGTAATACTTGAAATTTTGATAATGATTCTTAGGACAAAAATTGAGTATTAATAATTAAAGTTTGTTTTCATCAAAATCTTGAGATTTATTTTTTGACTTTGCCCTTCAATAACTTGGTAACTATTGATTGAGTTCCCAGGTATGGCCCAGAAAGAAAAAATGGTCCTGATGATGTGCAGAATACGTAGGTGTCGGCTTCGTTAAGGGATTTTTACACTCTTTATACTAGCTTATAGGTGTTGTACCGAAATCAGACGCTAGCGACTGTCATCGCGTAAACTAATGGGTTAACCTCAAGTAAACGACGAAAGTTGACTAAAGCAACTTGTATGTAACAATGCCATTTTATTTAAATTACTATTCACTAGAGGTGCTGTACCGAAATCCTGCTAAGCTGTTATCGGTGTACCTAAACTTTAATCGTAGGTACCACAGGTTTTTGCAATTGAACGGGGAACAAGGTATAAAGTACGTAACCTCAAAGTTTTCATCTCCTCCTGTGTCAGCGCGGCCGCGGGTGATAAGAATACCTACCGCGTTACATAAACAAAAAGCAGCCTTGCAAGCCCAACCAGAACTTGACACTCTCTAAAACCAACAGTTTGTTATCTTTCACAAAAAACTCACAAACTTTCAGGCACCCCGTCGTCTGTCGATGCACCGGCCGACCGGTAAATTGTATTGTTGTTCTATTGTGTCTAACACATACGACATGCTAGGGGTTTTAATGAAGCAGAAAACGCATATTAATTAAAAAATTAAAATTTATTGACTATTTATTCCACAAAACCACCAGTTGGTTTTAAAATGTGCTACTGTTATTTTTTATTAGATATAGTTTACTGTTAAAGTCTTCTGTAGCTCTTAGAAGTATAAATGAAATCTGAATCATCAGATGACAATGTACAACACATTTTTTTCTAATGTTTAAACTATAATCTTCAAAATATTTGGTGACCTACTGCGGAACTACGCAATGCGTATGATAAGCACGTCATGTAAGTACGATGATTAGTTATCTTATTTTATTGCCAATTGGAGTTTATCAAGTTGCAAGAGGTCGTTCATGTTCATAATCAATCTTTAATCGACTGACATAAACGCAATAACAATCATTCGAAATAATAATTATGCAGTAATTATGATAATAAACTTGTCTTAAACATTTATTGAAGCTTCACTATCGATTGTGTTAAATAACGGATCCAGCATTGTTAGCGCCAGAACCGCACTTAGCCGAAAATAATTATTCTTAGTAGGTCCAGGAGTTATGGATAAAATTTACACCAAGACCCTCTGACTTTAACGTAAACATGATGAAACTTGAGCTACATTTCAACCAATGCTCTCCAGTAGGAGACATCATTACTTTTACTTTAAGATGTTGTTTAGTATCGTTTTAGAATTTAAGCAGAGGATGATAAACGTAGATTCAAGATTTGAAAATAAACATACAAATAAAACCTGATACAGAACAAACAGGACATAAATGTTTGCTTGTCCTAGGCGTCTACCCACAACCCATTGCGCTAACAGGCCAGACATTATATTTTACCCTAAGTAGAGCGTCGTGGCCTAGGGGTTAATTATGCACCCCAACTCGGATCGCGGATCGTGTGGTCCCGAGTTCAAATCTGGCCAGAACCAAAATATTTGTGTTAATTTTTAAATTTTCGACTAACTCTCCGGTGATGGAAAACATCGAAATAAAAACAAATCAACCCGGATAACGGCGGAAGGCTCTCCACCTACCACGTTGCGTTCTTTTACCATTAGTGAAAAGTGGGCTCCTGAGTGTTCCGTTCACCATGACGGCTACAGTCACTTGTGCATGCATGCATTAAGCCCTGGCGCCAGAATTTTCGTCCCAAAGAAAGCAGCACGTAGGAGCTCACGGCGGTTTAATACAATAAATGTGTTCTACCAAAATGTACGAGGTCTGCGTTCTAAGACAAGTGTGTTTTATAAAAACGTAGTGCAGAACACATGTGATATTATTATGTTAACTGAAACCTTTTTAACACGATCCGTTTGCGATGGTGAACTATTTCCTGCTGGGTATAAAGTAGTGCGCAGGGACAGAGCAGGAGATACTGGATGGGGTGGAGTTCTACTTGCGGTCCGCGGCTGTTATTCGGTGCGGTTGGTAACAGATATTGACTCTCTAACTGCCGACAAAGAACTAATAGTGGCTACCGTCAGTGGCGGAAATGTAAAGCTTCTGTGTTGTGTGGTATATCTTCCTCCTAATTACAATGATGAGCAATATTTGAATGTTTTATCGTGTATTGAAGACGCCATTTGTGCTTACTGTGATATGAATGTTATAATTTTGGGAGATTTTAATTTGAACTCTTATAGCGCTAATGTTAAAAGACATTTCGGCTTCTTTTGTGACTTTTGTTCTCTACAACAACATAATAATGTATTTAATAGCCGCGGCGGTATGCTAGATCTTGTGCTGAGCGATCTTGAGTCTGATATGGTCAGTGTAGATTTAAGCGTAGACCCCTTGGTGCAAATAGATGAGTATCATCCAGCGCTTGCGGCAGAAATTAAACTTCGATGCGGGAAGCAGCCGGTGCCGGTGCTTTTGCAACCTCCAGAGTGTCGTTCTGCCTCTAGCCCCGAATTCAATTGGCGTAAGGGCGATCTACAGGGATTGTATGCAGCATTGGCTACGATAGACTGGTCGGATATGTTAACACTAACAGACCTGGATTCAGTTGTCGCGCTATACTACGACAAGTTAAATGCGTGCATTAGAGAGTTTGTTCCATTAAAAAAACGTCCAAAGTATAGCCAACCTCATACTTATCCAAACTGGTACACCGGGGAAATAATTAGACACATTAAGAACAAGTATTTTCACTTGAAAAGGTTCAAAAAGGAAGGCAAGGAACTTAACAGGGAACTTTTCAAATACTACCGAGAGCGGGTTAAGAAGTTAATTGATTATGAGTATCAACAGCATCTGATGCTTATTCAAAATAATATAATCAATGATCCTGTAAAATTTTGGGACTTTATGAGGGAGAAGAAAAAGGAGAGAGGCGCTGTCGATACCTACACTTGCGGTGGTGCTGAGGTGCTGGGCCAGAATGCAGCTGACGCCTTTGCCGAATACTTTAGCTCGGTTTTCCTCCCCGATGATCCCCTGTTGGATCATACTGAGGCAGCGCATGCAGCCCACACCTATCCTGATGCTGCTTCTGTCACAGTGTTGTCGGTGGAGGAAGCTGATCTGAGGAAGGCTGTGCGGCGGCTTAAGCCACGTTCCTCGGCAGGGCCCGATAATATTCCGGTATTCTTGGCAAAGGATTGTGTGTCGGCTTTGAGTGCGCCTCTGCTGTATATTTTTAATTTGTCTCTGAGTCAGGCAAAGTATCCCGAGCGATGGAAATTAACACGGGTTACTCCTGTTTCTAAGAGGGATGGTGGCACAGATGTTTCGTCATTCAGACCAATCGCGGTCCTTTCGGTTTTCGCCAAAATCTATGAGACAATCTTGAATAATCATATTGGTAATCAGGTTTGTACATTGTTGCATGATGACCAGCATGGATTTCGGCATGCCCGTTCTACTGTCACTAATCTTGTAGCACATGCGGATTACGTCTGTTCTGAAATGGACCGGGGTCGGCAAGTGGACGTGACCTACTTTGATTTTAGATGGGCCTTCGACTTGGTTGATAACGATATCTTGCTGCGGAAGTTAGCAATAGTAGGCTTCACACCTAACCTGCTTAAACTAATGTCTTCCTACCTTCGTAATCGCCGTCAATATGTCAGACTGAACGGATATGAATCTCCCGAATACTATACTAGATCGGGAGTGAGTCAGGGAAGTACCTTGGGCCCCACTTTGTTTTTGATTTTTGTAAATGATTTGCCAGACAAGATTCACGTAGCCAAATGCCTTTTATTCGCAGATGACCTTAAATTGACTCTAGGAATTGGAAGTAATGACGATACTGAGGCATTGCAGAGGGACATTAACTCTGTAGGGGAATGGAGCCAAAGCAATCGTCTCCCGCTGAATGGAAATAAATGTAAAGTTGTTACTTGTTCCCGTAAACGCTGTTTGACAGATACAACCTATAGCCTATTTGACGCACCATTGGAAAGAGTAAATAGTATACGCGACTTAGGATTAGAAATTGACATCAAATTTGACTTTCATACACATGTGACAACAATCTGCAAGATGGCTAATAGGATGTTAGGATTGGTTTTAAGAACCGCTAGCCAGTTTAGTAACCTGAAAGCGGCAGAAGTTTTATACAATGCCTATGTCCGCAGTAGGTTAGAATATGGTGCGGTTATCTGGGATACGTATGAAAATAAATATGCGCTTATGGTAGAGAAAATACAGCGTAAGTTTGCCCGCTGGCTGTATAAAAAAAGATACGGATACTATCCTTATTTGTACCCGTCTATGTTTGTCTCTGCAATGGTCGATTTGAACTCCCTCAAGTTCAGACGACTAATGCTATTACTAAAGCATTACCTTTCAATAATACGCAACGTAATTGAAAGCCCAGCGGTGTTAGAGAAATTTTGCCTTTTAGTCCCTTTAAATATTCCACGTGACTCGGACGGGCAGGTAGCGCCGCGCCGCCGGCCCCGGCTGCTGGCGCGGCCGACCACGCGCACGCAGCGCGCCGCGCACGCGCCCACCGCCCGCGCACTCCGCTGTATCGGGGACTTGCTCGCTCAGCACAATGACATTGACATCTTCGCCGACAAGCTGGGCCACATATTTAATCAATTTTGTATTTTTTTAAATGACACGCATCTCTAGTATTTTATTTGTTTGATTTTGATGATTATTGTGCCTAATTGTTTTGACCTTTGTTAGTTGTATCTCTTTGTAATTTGACTGTTACTTTTTTCATTTGTTTCTCATTGTTAATCTATGACTTTATTTGTTTGTGCTGTGTTTGCTTTTTATAATTTTAACATTTTATTGACCTTTTGTGACATTTTATTCTGACAATTTTATATCTTGACATTCATTCTCATTTCAATATGTAATAATTTTGTTTCCTTAATTTGTATACTAAACTTGTAAGCACCTTGGACTTAGTCTGTAAGCATGCAAGTGTTTTGAATGAATAAATAAATAAATGAACTTGCTTCTGACTACTTCTTGGGATAAAGTCGTGATGGTATGTATTCAGCATACCTACTGCTAATGCTGGCAATGTATAAATATTCACCATAGTTTATCGTTGCGCACGACGGGCTGGAAGTGGTGGCCCTCCATCCAGCGGTCGGAGATGTGCTTGGTCATGTAGTTGCGCACGCTGTCGGGCAGCAGCACCACGCACTTCTGGCCGGCCTTCAGCGAGCGCGCCGCCTGGATGGCGCCCCACATCGCAGAGCCGCTGCTGCCTCCTGCACGGTACGACCACAATGCATTAAACGGTTTTAGTAACCTATCTCACTAACAGTAGCATGGCACTTTCAGGATTTTTCAGTTTAGAATGGGCTTGGCTCATCCGGGATTATAGTTTAGGCCCCCTAAATCCGTAATATTTTGTAATATCTATTTGAAATGGATTAAGTTAACAACAAGTGATGAAAATTGTACAGTAGGTAGGTAGGGATAGTTCGCAACAAACTAAAACTTTCAGTCCACTCTGAATTTGTTTGGCGCATGGCATCGCGAACTATAATGTCTTTCAGTACATACTTTAAGAAAGCATAATAATATAAAGTGATACCGGGGTACTAATAAGTACCTATTCTGTGGTTTAACTTGAGATTCGCGCTCCCTGCTTACTTTCAAATTCTCAAACGTCAATCCAAAAAAAAAACAATCCGCTTCTTCATTCTCCAACTTGTACAAAAAGTATTTACAGTTATTTGCCCTTGATAGCTTGACACTAACAATTTAAACTAAAATAGCTGCATGTACTTTCATTGCAACTCATTTTAAACCGTTCGCCAACCTAGTTCTAAGAATCCGAAACACGAGTAAATATTACGACCGGCCCAAAAATATATTTAAGCGGTATTATTAGCGGTAAATACATAGCATAACACAATATTATTTTATGTTTGTATCGTTAAAAGTTTTCTTTACATTCCTTTCGTACTATCACCAAAACTAAAGTTTTTGGTTTTACAAATATACCAAATTTTAAAATAAACAAAGTACCTAAACAAAATTGTTATGGAATATGAGCCAGTCAGTGATTACAACGTGAAGGGATAAACGATTGACGAATCAAAACAGGAATGATAATATTTTATCAATGCAAAACTAACACGTGAGTCGGTGAAATAACAATTCATAAATTGATAGCGAGCAAGTAAATACAAGTGAAAAACATCGTTCAATAATTTACTGACATCACACAAGCTTCATAATCGTAAAGTTTGCTCTATTATCAAACAATGACGGTCACAACAATTATTGCTTCCAATGTCAGATTTTTTGCACAAAAATCCTGCGTGTCATTGTGAGTCGATCGCACTATTTAGGCATGTACAATAGGTATATTTGTGATTTAAGTATTTATTTATTATAGTAAATACACAAAGTTAACGCCAAAGAGCTAACATTTGTATTTCCTTGTAATTTTATACATGATTTTGCTTTTTTATTTAACACGTCACTTTATCTCACACTACCTTATCCATTTCTCTTTTTAATCTTGTAATTCCCTCTACCTGCAGGTTGTGTGGAAGAAATCCCTTCCTAGCGATAAGACCGCTACATTGTACAATCTAAGACTATGTAATGCTAATGTTATTTATTGTTGTACTATGCACTATGCACTTTTTTCTACACAAAGATAGAAACTAGAAAAAATCTACCTGATCCTAGGGACTCAAGCGGGATTTGAACCCGTGACCTTCCACAATCCGCGAATTTATCCAGTGTATTTTTGTAAAATACACTAGATAAATTCGCCGGGTCTGTAAACGGCCTCGGTAGCTCAGTTGGAAGAGCAGCCACCTGGATTGTCAAAGGACGCGGGCTCGAATCCCGCTTGAGTCCCTAGGATCAGGTCGAATTTTTCTTGTTTCTATCTTTGTATAGAAAATAGTGCATTGTTAAATATTTACTAAAAATCAAAACAATCACTTAAAGTATAGGTAATTATCTTATCTTCAATTAAGTAGGTGCCTCCGAAAAGTCTGAAAGAAAGAGTTTATCATACCTCATTTACTTATCATAATGATCTAATGTAGTTTGGAACCCCAATTGAAATTTGCTGTACATACATTATACTACAAACATTGGTTGAAAAGAAAATTAGCGGTCAAAGTAGAGACAGACTTTGTTAGGTTACTACGAGTATCTTAATCGTTTTAAAAGATGACATTATATTTACCGCACAATAATCCTTCATCTTTAATAAGTCTGCGAGCCATTAGTAAGGACTGCTTGTCTTCCGTCTTGACCCATCTGTCCACCACCGACCTGTCCAGCGACTTGGGCAGGAAGTCGTAGCCGATGCCCTCCACCTGAGAGACAAATACTTAACGGTTATTGTGTGTGCTCGATATATCAATCCCTGGTTCAGAATACTATTCGTTTTATTTAACCGCTCGAGCGCTCGTTACTTTTTAACAAAATAACTTGAACGTTACTTTAAGAGTTAGTCTAAAGTTAAAATTTATAAGCAGGTTAATACAAATTAGTAAGTTAATGGTTAAGTATATATTTTTTATATGTATTTATGTTATTGACGATAATGATGTCCTCTTAGTTACAGGGTAGCTACAGATAAGATAATTATATAGATTATGTCATAATAAACTGGCTTTCCGCCCGCGGCTTCGCCCGCGTTATCGTTATATATGTGTCGATTAGATTCAAAAATGGTCAAATCCATTTGAGTTTTGTATTGAAATCCATACTAAACTCAAATGGATTTGACCATTTTTGAATCTAATCGACACATATAATATTATGGCCAAATTACATAAAATCTTTATAAATTGTAGCCTATGTGTTATTCTGATGTTTAAGCTGTATAACTGTAAAGTTTCATCCAAATCCGTTCAGTAGTTTTTGCGTGAAAGAGTAACAAACATACACACACACATACATACTTTCGCATTTATAATTTCATTAAAATTCACCATTTTTTTATTGTTGAGGTAGTTTGAACATTACCCTGTAGTCACGTCATCCATCACAGCTATCTAAGAAAACTGATGAGGTAATTACTAACCATCTGTGACGAAGTACTTCAATCTACGCCTAGCATCTATAACTTTTACTGACATTCAATTGATGAGGAATTGTGGACTACAGTGTTTCATATTATTGTTTGTGGCCACGATGTTAATTAGATATAACTAAATAATAAATATAAATATGCTCCAGACAACACACCACTTGTTATGGTCTCGAAGTAAGAATAAACATCCTTGTGTTACGAGGTATGTACCAGACAGGGCGCGGGCGTCTCCCAGCTAACCCAGACCAGAGTCAATTTAGAGAAGATCGTTTCCTGAATCGACCCGACCGGGAATCGATTCCAAGGTACGTCAAGGCGAGAAACCGTGCTACAGCGCACTACGCCAACCGTGTCGTCAAACAAAATAACAACTTGGAATAAATGAGCTATTGTAATGAATTTTTCGCTATCTAAGACCAAAAATTTAGTGTATTTTTATTTATCCTGGGTGAGGATCATCAATCAAAACATTGTACCACCGGACCAGTCGAAGCCTGCTTATGATCATAACAATGAGCGTAAAAAAGTTTACAAACATCGGAAGTGAAATGATTGTATGTTAAGTCTAGGTGCGTGTGAAACCAGTTTTTAACATATCCCAAACGGGGTAGTCAGAGGCAAGTGACTGTGCTAGCATGGTGAACGAAACATTCAGAAGCCCACTTTTCACCAATGGTATTAGAACCCACCGTGGCAGGTGGTGGCCTTTCGCCGTTATCCGGGTTGATGTGGTTATTTATCGATGTTTCCCATCAACAGTGAACACAAAGATTTTGGTTCTGGCCAGATTTGAACACACGATCCGCGATCTGAGTTCGGGTGCTGAACCAGTAGGCCACGACGCGACGATGATGCTAAATCAAACGCGTGCTCTGCATGCACGCAGTACGCGGCGCGGGCACAGCGCTCGGTGCAATGATCGGTGTAGTGCATTCTAATCGCGCTTGCCAGGTGACCCAACGACACATATAAACTAACCCTAGTAGATACCGGTATGAATTAGATTCTTGAGTTTTTCCTTATTTATCAGGTGTTGTAAGTGCATTGATAGATCTTAATAAATAGTTATCAGAATAATGTCGGTTGATAGAACCACGTGGCCTATTTACAAACAAACTGAAACCTTGTGAGTTTCAAAACAAACACTATAATCAATCACTAACTGTGTGTTCTGTGTTGAATGTATTGATGATTCTATAATAGACGACAACAGGCACGCAATCAGCATCGCCATTGCTATGCATTGCTAATGAAGGAATGGTCATTTAGTACCCGTTTTCCAACGTTTAGCTATTGAAACGATTGAAAAACAAACGCTCATTAATTTTAATAATAAGTACTCGTATATGAACCGATCGACCTTGTACGATACGATCGCGGCTACGATAGCTCCATCAAACTATAGGTTGAGGAAATAATATATTTAAAAAAAGAAAACCGCTACTGGTGCAGACAACCACATCTAGGGCGTTACACAGACGGCAAATGCTGAGCTCTCAGTATGTATCCATTAAGTGTTACGCTTGATTAGTGACACACTATATCTATTATTAGTTATAGTACGTAGCAGTATGTAGGACAAAGCACATAAATGTTTTTCCTTGAGTTTACTACCTACCAACTATGCCATGGATTGCATCATCTCATTCTCTACGCACGTTTAATAAACGTACAGTGAATGATTCGGGTCTATTACGTAAAGGATTATTTTTTTACCAAAAGCTCTCTCCTTAAACTATTTGTCGTCTTTTTTTTTCACCAAGCTTGCTTCTATGATGCATATCTTAGACCAAATACACTAGACTAGATAAATGTTAGGTTGTTATTAGGAGTAAGTTAAGAAATCCTATTCACTGTTTAAAACCGGTTATAAAATTATCGATGTTGACACACCAGAGTGAGGTCACTAAAAACTCATAATACCTATTTTAAATAATTGCTTTTTTTCTCCCGAGATATTAATAAATACGCGATCGTGTAACTAACTACGGAAAAAATTGTATGAACAAAGTGCACTTCGTATACTATCGTACGCGTGTAGTAGGTACAAGTTGATAGAAATGAGAGCTGGTTGTGCTGTACGTCTACCACGAGTTGCCACATTAAATTTACGTTATCTTTTGCGTAAAAAAAATGTATTGGGATGTCATATGACATGTCAATGTCAAATCCTAATACATTTTTTTACGCGAACGATAATGTAAACTTAAAGTGGCAACTCGTGGTCTGGATGTGTTACGCAGATGTGGTCGACTGTAATTCGTGTTTGAAAAGAAGTTTAGATAACGTTGAATCGTAATCACGAGGCTATAAGGCTAATATTACCGATAAACATTCTTATCAACTGGGTCTGCAGTAACTAGCCGCGTGTGGAGGGTAACCTTTTGTTATGGAAAAACATCCGCTCAATTACTTTTTATAGATTGTCTTTTTGAGATTTCTTTTTTTTTGTAAGTGGATAAATTCGAAATTAAAAGCAAATCACAAAACAGTAAAAGCTTACAGAAAAATATTGAATGGAATGAATGCTAGCCACTGATGCGATCTTCTATCTAATCGAATGTAGGTCATCTACACACATCAATCTTTCGAAAGAAATTGTACTGGGTAAAATTGAATACAATTCATTGTGCACGTAATAGGAAAAAAACGCCCAAACCCGAATAAACCCAATACTCAATAGACTACTTTATTTCAATTGTTAGGGTATTGACTGGTTATTTTTTTTTTGTAAGGATAAAAACTTACAATTACTTTTGTATTCTTTCAATGACAATTAAGTTCTTTAGCTGACAGGCTCTGGGTAGCTTTCAGATTTGCTAGTTGTAATGATTTTGTATGGTTTCTAAGATTGCAATAGTTTTCACAAGGTCGAGTATATTGTCTTCAAATCCGCTGGATGAGATATTGGACTTCTGAGTGTTGTTCCGTTCACCATGACGACAACAGTCAACTTGCCTCTGACTATCCCGTTTGGAATGCAGTCGTGAGCGTGTAACGCACATCTATCATAATATTATGAAGAGGAAAGATTTGATTTTTTGTTTGTATTGAATAGGGGTAAAAACTACTGATCCGATCGTGAAAATTCTTTCACTAACAGAAAGCTAAATTATTAAGGAGTGATTAGGCTATATTTCATTATGATTGCACAAGAAATTCAGTGTACAAGAATAGTATTTTATGTGAAAACGAGCGACATGTGATAATGGACATCAGCTGTCAAACATTTGACAGAACGAAGTCTGTCTGGAACCCGCAGGGCAGCTCGTACCTCATAAGTCTGCACATCGCTCTCGTTGAGGTCCTCCGGCTGCGCGAGAATGGAGCCGTAGGGGTCGACGCCGACGACCACGCAGCCGGGGCAGCGCTGCTTCAGCTTGTGGCCGACGCCGGACACCGTGCCGCTGGTGCCGGCGCCCATCACCACCATGGCCACGTCGTCGTCCAGCGACCACAGGATCTCTTCTGCCGTGCCGTCGTAGTGCGCCAGGGGGTTGCATGGATTGTTGTACTGGACGACAGAAAAAATACTTAGGATAAAGATAGACACTAGAAAAATTCGGCCTGATCCCGCTTGAGTCTTAGCATAGAAAATAATGCATTGTTAAATGCTAAAAATAAAAATTCACATAAGACTTAGGAAGTTTTGATTGCGCTTGATTGGTGTTTTGGCAGACGATTTTTATGGCACATATTATTCATTTGACTTTGAAGATCAGTAATTATAGTAAGGGTGCGCTTTACTGTAAAATCGGGAAAGAAATCATAGAAAGCCAACGAAAACGTTTTAAAAATACGTATTTATTTATCATCGGGAAAACGTTAGGTTAGTTTAACTGGAAATACAAAAAGTACGGCTAGAACATCACTAATGTGTAAAAAGTTGTTGGTGAATGAACGGCGAATTTCACATTCGTTATGTACGTCACGTAAAGTTTTCATATACATATATTTAAAAATGAAATAATAATAAAAAATAATAATAATAAATGGAATACATTTAATTTTTGACTATTAACTTAAATTCTATGATTTTTTATTTGCTGCCGCATTATGTTTACCTATAGCAAAAATAATGTATAGCTATAGTATGGCAGGAGTGACATTGCGTGATAAAGTGAGGAAAGGAAAGAGGATGTTGTCACAAAAATTGAGATGGGAATGCTAAGATGGTTTGGGCATATGGAAAGGATGGATGAAAGGCGATTAACGAAACAAATATACAAGGCGAGGGTGGACGGAGCTGTTGGAAGTGGAAGGCCTAGACGGACGTACTTAGGACAAGTCCAAGACGTGCTCAGAAAAGGTCAGGTCAGGAGTACGAGCATGTATGAAAGGATTAATAAGAGTGGAAGAAGCGCAAGAGGTGTGTCAGGACCGTAGCAAGTGGAAAGATGGTCTCTGCCTACCCTGTAGGGAAAAAGGCGTAATGGTATGTATGTATAGCTATACTAAAAGCTATTGAAAATCCCTACCCACACGAGTGAACAGCGACAATGACCGAACAATCAAGTGTGTGTGTAAATATTTACACTCTCATTTTTATCGCAATGAACGATAATATATTTCAAAGGGAAATTTACCTGATCCAGGATCACGGCATCAGGTATCTCCTTGGCCAGGCGATGCGCCACCATGATGTTGCTGGCGGGGTCGTCCCACGCGGCCTCAGTGGGCGTCCGTATGATCTCGGCGCCCAGTGCCAGCAGGGTGTTCACTTTTTCATCTGACATTTTCTCAGGTAGCACAATTATGCATCTGTATCCTGTTTACACAAAAAAGCAGACTTATAAGAATCCACATTCATTGCAAAATAATAAAAATAATGTTTTATAGTTTGTAAACTTAAAAACAGTTCTTATCTTTTAGGGTCAAATGTGAAATTGTGTGCAAAAATACATACAGTTAAAGTTAAGTAAAGGAATATCCTTAAAATATTTATCATTCATTGTGAGACTTTTTGTTATTACAATCGCGTGATGGTTGACGAAATAGGTGTAGGATTTTGGTATCTTGTTGTTGACAGGAGAAAATTTACGAAACGCGAGACGCAAGTTGCATGCATGAATGATACCCAGCGCCAAGCAATTCAGGACCGGTGGAATTGTGGGTCTGTAACACATGCACGAAACAGGTACCCTCATGCCTGCGGCTGATATAGACCCTAATGCTCAATTGAATAAACTGGTATAAAAAATACCTCTAACAGCAGAAGCCAGGGCCAATCCGATGCCTGTATTTCCTGAAGTAGGTTCAACAATAACAGATTTTCCAGGGATGAGGATGCCTTTACTCTCAGCGTCCTGCACCATGCGGTACGCGATGCGGTCCTTCACGGAACCCCCGGGGTTTAGAAATTCGCATTTGGCATCTACATTCAAAAAAATATGGTTAATTGGGTTCTTCAAAATACTAGCAAATATTTACGAGTAAGGGCTCATTCCCACGGGATACGTCATTGACGAATCGTCTGAAAATATGGGATCCTTTTTTTCACGATTCGGCAAATTATAAAGCATTTAATTCGATTCGTCAAAATACACGAATCGTGTCCTCGTGTGAATAGGCACAAGCGAAGTTTTTCATTAGCACTTACACATTTCGCACTGGATGCCCTCATCCTTTGGAATTTTCGTGAGTTTTACGAGCGGAGTGTTTCCAATTACATGCAGTATGTCTGGCTGTATTTTTTGATTACGGTCCCTGAAAATTTAAATGTGTTTTACATTTACCCAAGCCAATTTATTTTTTGCACAGCGCGAAATATGTTTTCGCGTAACACTTGTATGTTCGACTAACACTCAAGGGGTACAGAATATGAACTGATCATTTTAATTAATATAGTAACTAATACCTAATAAATCATAAAATAACAGAAATAGTTTTTAAAAGATAAATAAGGAAAAGTTTTAAAAGTTTTTTCTTAAACATGCTCGGAAATATTGTCATTACTTTTGAATAAAGAACACGCGAAGTATCATATTTACGTAGACTGAAAACCCAAAATCACTTCCCGGCGCGTTCTTTGAATTTCGAACGAAGAGCGCGCCGGCAATGTTGTATGAAACGGTGTGCTGTTTGAATTTAGAACTCTTTCATCTATCGTACACATTGCGTTCTCGTGGCTGTATAGCCACAGATGCGTTTACCTTTCGGCACAAATTGTAAAATAAAAAAAAACAAATTGGCGGTAAAGCGGAGTTGTTATTTTGTTAATAATATTAATTAAATGTATTATGTAAAAGGCCCTTTTTATTTCCTTGCATTTTTTTAAGAAAAGCACTATATATGCCTCGGCCGAAATGGCAATTGCCTGTCTCGTATCATTGAAGTCCTCGCCTGCGGCTCGGCCTTCAAACTCATACTCGACCTGCAATTGCCTATTTCGCTGCCTTTGCAATAATGTACTATTTAATATTGCAATTAATAAGAATATTTTTTATTTATAATTATTCTTTCAATTTTTCAATTTAGTATTATGTACTTACAGCGGTCTCACGATGTGCGGCATTTCTTTAAGGTTAAAGTATTTCGGCGTGCCATTTTCTTGGCTATTTGCTTTACCATTTACTGTGCCGTTAGATTTAATATTCCCTTTAGCGTCGTTTGTTTTGCCATTCAGAGAGCCGTTGGCTGTACCATTTTCCACTTGGTTTGACATTTTCCTCCAATAGCCGCAATAACACTGCGAAGGAAAAGTTACGTTTAAGTACACGTAAAATTTATCACTTGCGGTTTCTCAGTCCTGGATAAGTACACTGATTGCTAAAATAAATCACTTTATATTCAAGTCTACTTAAATTGGAACGTAATACAGTTATAAATAGGAGTAAAATAAAATAAAAAGACGCAAACTGAATGCGTCCGGCACCCACCTCGCTTGGAGGACTTGCGTCGAGTGAATGAGTCTGTGTGAGGGAGAACTAGAATCGAACGAACGGGGCGTCATCGTACGATGACCTTTGAAATAGGGAGGCACCAGCTGACTGGACAGTTTCTAACGTCGATAGAGTGATGAAATTGCAGTCAAAATATAACTGCACTTGGAAATGTATAATACTCGTAAGTACCGATAAAAACGTGTTGGCTTAGCGGACCTAATTCCTTATTGCCTGAAGTCGTTCTCTAGCTAGTATTCAGAGGTGAGGTTTAATAGTTTCCGATTTCGACTAGGGCGACTAGACCAACAATACCATTACGAGATTGGACGTTTGGCCCGCATGTGCATCCCGATTTTAACTTACCAGTAAGCACCATTTACATAATTATAGGCTATGTATACAGGCGGTTTATATTTAATCAATATGCTGAAGCACTTGCACAATAAATATCTACAGAATGTGCAAAAGTAATATTGTAAAAAGCTTATTTTTTAAACATATAAACTTTTACAGTAACTATGCTCGGTATCCTCAAGCCAATACAAGGTTGCTGTGAGGTTGCTCTTACCAATATATAGATAGGTCTGCAATGTCTACACTATTTTATTCAAAAGCTTTAGATCGGCGAACGACGAGAAAAAAACCCGTTTACCTGCTTGCTATCTTACGTACCGACTCGCCGAAACCACCTGGTGTTCGGAACAGTAAGGGGATTGTAGTTAAACACAATCAATTTAGAATTATTTTTTAGAATTTGAACTTTGTTCCAGTGTTTTGAGTATTCTTAACATTATTCTTAAAACCAGTGTGGACGCATCGAATAAGTGTATTCATTTTGTTCAGATACCTATACTCCAGCGCGGTGCACAGGATGCGTCTCTGTCGCGTCGCGATCTGCGTAATGGGCAAAAAGGAAAAATAATGTGTGAAGTTGGAACAACAGCTTTCTGGTCCCAGTCCCATTTGTCATCAACCCCCAAGTCTACCCGCTTATTGCATGCAGACGCTACGATATCCAGTGTTACACTTGAGCTGTGGTTGAATGCACTACCGGGTACAGTTTTGAATGAGAAGCGCTAATAAAAGCTTGACGTACGTTTAGTTATCGTTAATTTAATAGAAAACACAGCTAAAAATCTGAAACATGCTAGTTTACAAGACTTGAAATTTGAAACTAAGAAAATATAACTTTCGAGGAATGTTTATCAAGCATGGCCATGGCAACACAATTTCCTTTTAAGCTGATATTAAAGATAGCTACAAATTTACTTATCCGCTTGAATAGTATTGCTTATGATTACTTAAGTTTGTTATCGCGATAATTATTTAATACGATATCTGAATACTCATTTCTTTTGTTATGTGAGTAGTAATTCCTAACTACAGACCTTAATCGTGTCAATCTAGCTATATCGTCATAAAACGATGATTTTTATAACATTCTTGATTAGTTTCAGCTTTCATGCAATTCACTCGCATGAGCACTAGCGTAATAATGGAATAAGTCTTCTGCGAGTACGTGGTAGGTAATAGTATGTTGTGTAGACAATCACACCACCTGACAAGCCTAACATTGCACTTGGAAGTTTACCTCCATTCCACCAGAATAAGGTAATGTCACGGCTTTTATAGATTACAGAACTCCACAATTTATTGTTTAGCTTTTGGGAGGGTATCCAATAAGTACAATGTTTACCTAAACTATAATCATCAAATTGGTCTGAACTAGAGGAAATAAAAAGTGCTTAATAAGTTCTATGAACATTTATTTTAATACCCCAATATAATATGATCGATGTCAGTTTCATTAGCCATGGTTTTCAACGAGAGTAGGTGTGGCAGGAGAAGGACACCGGCAATAGTTCCTTAAGATGAAGATCGGCGAATGTAGTCGAGGATGTCATCCCCTGTGGCCACTCCTTTCGCCTTGAAGTGTTCTGAATAAAAACATTTGAATGGTTAATTAATAACTACAACACTTGCCGCGCTGGACTGAAAGATAACGATAGAAAGCAACACACACGGTATACTTTTACTCGGCCGGTTTGTCTTTGCTATAAAAAGGGTCCGTCAATCTGTATCAACCGCAGCGGCGCTCACTGCTTACCACGGCTATGTGTCGTCAGTACTTAGCTACGGATTCATACTCTGGGACAATTCGTAAGGATTTTGAAAGAGCCTTCAAAATTCAGAAAAGGTGCATTCGAGCGTTAGGTAATGCGTGGTATCTTGATAGCTGTAAACCACTTTTTAAAGAGTTTATTATACTACCGCTACCCTGCATTTATATCAAAGAAATTTGTTTATTTGTAAAGTCATTCTCAAGGTATTATAAAAAACGCGAGGAAGTCTCAACGAGACAGATATGACAGCAGCACAGAGAGTTGATATATCAGCCGCCTTGTCACAAGGATATTTATAAACAAAATGCGTATAACATGAGCATAGTAATTTATAGTTTGCTCCCAGAAGACTTAAAAATGTTAAGTGGTAGAATTTTTAAAAGTAAACTGTCGAAATGGCTCATGGATAAGCATTTTTATAGTCTTAAGGAATATTTTAATTGGAAATCGTCATAATTTGATATAATATAATGTAATTCTTAATTTAATGTGATTCTTAATTTGATGTTGTTTTGTCCATATTTAATTGGAATTATTGACATTGTTTGGTCTTTATAATTGTACTGCTGTTTTTAATTTTTTTTTGCACGTCTGCGAGCAGGCTAAACACACTGGACTTACATTATTATTTCACCATTTTATGTACTGCGTTTGTAGCAAATAAATATTTCTGATTTCTGATTTTTTAATATATCCTAATAAATGAATGTGGAAAAAATCTTTCATCTCTTGTTTTCCAGTTCTGCCCGTCATTCTGTTACCTACCTAGTATAATAATAGAAGGAGAAGATAAGAAGATACCTGCTGTTTCGTTTCCAATGACAACAAACGGCGTAATGTCCAGCACTCTAGAGACGAGGCCAATGGTGGGCATGCCTTTCTTGGAGTTGAGCGCGAGCGTGAAGGCGTGCTTCACCAGGTACTCGGTGACCGGGCTGCTGAAGTCGAACTCCTCAGAGTTGTGGCCAGGCATCTTGGTAGGGTTTGTAGCGTAGTTACGGAACCCGTCTTTATATGCTACGCCAACGTAGTTACTACAATCAATAATTAGATTTAAATTAATTAAGAATTAAGAGCGCATCTCAAGTTTATCACAAATCGATATGAGTGCAATCTGGTTTACGCGATACGACAACTGCTAAATTTTTCGCATTATATGATAGTTGTGTAAAATTTTGATAAATATTTTAATAGTCATTACGAAGTGCCTTACGGAAATATCATGTTCGCAGTTGATTTAAGATTTTAAAATTCGTCTGAAAACACAAAACGTTTTACGCACTAATAAACTAGGCACTTATCCATTTGATGATGTCTTAAATGCATATGTTACAAACATTAATTCAATAAGTAGGTCGTCAATTAAATGGAATTACAAGTACCTACAAGACATTTTTACCTGAATTTTAGCTGCAAAGTGGTTGTTAAAAAATCTTAAACGTGAAGATACTTAATTATGACTCCCTTGAACTATGATACTTATTAAGTATTTCGTCGTGTAAGAAACATAAGAAATACGCCCGCCCGCAAAGTGATTATGAATAAGTCTGCTCATGAATTAAATTTTTCATTAATGTTAAAACTGTGATTCAGTTCGAAAGGTCCTTTTCAAACGTTGAAACCACGTTTAGGAACTAACTAAATAGATTAATTTACCCTTGATCGTCTTCCACTAAAGCTAGATCAGTCTTCGCTGCTGACATTGCATCCAGCGCCTCCGCACACGTGTGTTTCTTACCCACAACTGGGTAGTCCGGGGTCTTCAATTCGGTTATCGGGATTTTCCACCATCTGCAAATCCAGAACGACCGCCAGATGGTATGAATTATACAAATTACCAGTTTCTCGAATTTTTTTTTATGAAAGTTAGCCATTAATAAAATAAGATGACAAAGGTACCATTGTTGTAAACAAAACCAGCATAAAGTTTGAATTTTGTTTGAATAAAGAACGTGGAAACCTTTTAAACAAAGGACATTTAAAAATATACTTAAATAGATAATTAGTAAAAACCTTACTTCATGGTGTGCTGCGGTGGTTCCTTGAAGCGGTAGGCCTCCATCCACTGGTCGCTCACGAACTTGGTCATGTAGTTGCGGATGCCGTCGGGCAGGATGACCACCACGCGCTGGCCCGCCTTCAAGTTTAGATTCTTAGCAGCTTTTAGGGCAGCTACCATCGCCACTCCACTGCTTCCGCCTATGATAAATTTTATTAAGTATATTATTTAATCGAAGTTTTATTTTGAACAGATTGCGTTAGAATAAATTGTTTGGAGCCAGGTAGCCTACTCCGGTAGAAATTCGAGAAGTTTCGTGAAACTTTGGAAGGTTAATACGGACCCAAAACGTAATAATAAACTACGGTTATTAGAATACCAAAAAATCATCATCAATTTCGCAAGGTAAGTATATTTTTTTAATGACCGAAAATTAACGTAACTCCATGTTTGACCAACCGGAGTAGGGCCTCAGATTAGGTTTCCCTAAGCTCGTAGGATTGAATAATCTTTGAAATTTAGAGCATTACTATGTTATAATAACTTATGAATGAACATGATAATGTAACATTTATATGATTAACTGATCTGACTGGCCTGTAGGCAATGGTGTCACCACAGCCTGTATTGCGATTCGCGAATACCTAAATCAGTATTGTGCATTTTTTCTGTGTCTGGGTGTTATTATCAATTTTAATAGGTATCTATGAATTACAATTTTGCTTCCACTTTGAGCAAATATTTTATATCTTCATGAAATTTCATGTTTTGAAAATACTTATTTCTGACCGCATAGTAAGCCTTCTTTCTTGCTAAGTTCCCTCGCCATTAAGAAAGCCTCTTCATCAGTGGCGACTTCGAAGTGGTCAGCGAGCGTCACATCTAGCGTCATCGGGATGAATGACCCTCCTATTCCTTCCACCTGTAATTTTATTTAAATCGATATATTTAACGCCTAATTTTTAATAGTTGCAGTGTTTCCCATGGACCAAAATCATCAAGAGAAAATAATAGGTACTCCATCTTTTGTTGGGATGATTTATTTACATTATTCATATTTTATATATAGGTCAGATATTTTGATATGTGAACTTTTTTTTAATGAATTTGTTGAAAAGCTTAGGCACGTACCAAAAATGGATGACTTTTCCCTTTTTTGTTGAACATCGTAGATCCGTCGGGCTCGGCTGCCACCATCAAGCAGTTGGGGTTGAGCTCCTTCAAGCGGTGGCCGATGCCACTGAAGGTGCCGCCGGTGCCGGCGCCCATCACCGCCATGTCCACAGTGTCTAGCGCTGAGATGATCTCCTCGGCGGTGATCTCGTAATGAGTGCGTGGGTTCACGTCGTTGTCATACTGGGAATAAAAAACGTCATCATCATAAACTGAAATCCTTATTCACTTTGCTCTAAGATAACACACGGTTGGACAGGTAACTCTTGTAAGTATACAAACAATGTGGCTGTCGCAGCTATTGGGAAATCATTCGTCTCGTATGTTGCGCAATGGCATCTCCTAAATCGTTTTATTTAATTGATCTTCTGATTTTCATGTAGGTGAGAGTAGGGTACTGACTGGGAGTCCGTGGGCAATGGGAGTTGCCCTCGCATTCACGAAACAGTTAAGTACGTGCGAGGGACGCGTAAACGGTGTCCCTGACTCCGCTCTGGCCCTCCAGTGCCGCCTGGAACGGCTCGCGCCAGTCAGCGCCCGCGCCGTTGAGATATGTCCTTATTTTGTTTTTGTGCTCCGCTGATGTAATTTTACGTCAATTTTATTAAATAGTGTAATTGTGGGAAATGAAAGTCAGGTGACTCCCATTGCATCCCATGCAACGATTTTTAAAGAAACAACGACATGTGGTTCAGATGCACCTCATGTGGGCTAGGGCTCACGCGGAATGCACTGCGATACTCGTATGTGCTAGATTTTCTTTGACTCCGATACTGCCTGAGGGTACTCAGGATGGTGGAATGGAAGTCAAATCTGTTTATTTTTAAACTTTTAAATTATATCTAAAGTTGATTGCCAAAGTGACTGGACAATTTTCTAATGATACTCGTAGGTAGCGAATTAAGTACACGATGTTTAAAGACATACATACATCCATACATACCATCACGACTTTATCTCAAACGGGATAGTCAGAGGCAAGTGACTGTGTCAGCATGGTGAACGAAACACTCAAAAGCCTACTTTTCACCAATGGTATTAGAACCGAACGTGGCAGGTGGTGAGACTTACGCCGTTATCCGAGTTGATTTGGTTTTTTATCGATGTTTTCCATCACCGGAGAGTGAGTCGGATATTTAACAATGAACACAAAGATTTTGGTTCAAACCAGATTTGAACTCGGGACCACACGATCCACGTTCTGAGTTCGGGTGCTGAACCACTAGGCTACGACGCTCTCCGATGTTTAATGACGGTTGCAAATAATAGTTTTTTGTGATTAAAATTTTATTTGAGTTCTCGCTTCAGTACTCCAATTACCCTCTTTTCCCCTACCCCGCATTTTCTGTCTCCGAGATTGACTTAGGAATAATATCACCTACTACCTCGTACCTTGAATATGCTTACCTTATTATAGGTACGGTACAGCTTTCCATTCTACTGATATATTGCAAGTTTTTTTTTTATAATGCCTGTCAAGATGACCTCACTCCACCTGATGGAAAGCGGTCGTGAGGTCTAGATTTTCTTATGTTCAAGGTTTCGGTTTTAACACTTAACTAGTACCTGATTCAACATGACCATATGGTCTGGATCGGCGTCCTTGATCTTCTGCGCAATTTTCGTCGCCGATTGCGTCGTTTTTATTTGAATGACGTCTGCTCCTATCAGGCGCATCGTATCCACTTTTTCGTCGGAATTTTTAACCGATGTCACAATGGTACTCTTGTTCCCTAAAAATAAGTTAGTTACTTATTTTAGTTCCTTTAACCAGAACCATAATGGTATGTATACCATAATGGTTCCTTTTTACACACAGTACTAGTAGGTATATTTAGCGTTTTTCGTCAATAAGACTTACCGCGAAGAGAGGCATTATAAGCCACCGCAATGCCAGTATTACCCGAAGTTGACTCAACGAATATGGTGTTGTCGTGGACGACACCATGGGCTACTGCGTCCTTCATCATGGACACACCCACACGATCTTTTATAGACCCCCCAGGATTGAAAAACTCACATTTTGCATCTAAAATGGTAAAATTAGGCATTTAAAGTTAAAGTTTTTAAGCCTTGTCTCATATCGTCGCCTGACCGATTTGTGGAAGCTTCACTTATATGTAAACCAAACACGAGAGGAAAGTAAGCACCGCGGTCCGCCACTTTACTTTAGCAAACAACGATCATTTACATTTACAGTTCGAAGTTACCGAGGCTGTATACCTGGGACAAACTATTCGTCTACGTAGGTCCAACTAACTAAAGTACTAAAATACAAGAATCACTCACAAACTTCACACTCAATACCATATTCTTTTGGTATAACGTTGAGTTTTACAAGAGGGGTGTTGCCAACGGTTTCCAGAATATGTTGGTAAACTTTGTTTCTGTTAGGATCTGCATCACTAGAAATAAAAATAAGGTAAGAACTCAGTATTAAAATATTTATTTCTTTCAAAATAAAGGTGAAGTTTTAAGGTCACGCCACGAGGTTTGTCTTGTAGGGAGCGAGACCCTGTAGTACACGGCTGTGAAAATTAAAACTTGGGTTGAAAATGTCTAGACGACACTCCAAACTCGAGGCCCTAGCTAAGTTATGTTTTATTTTATTTCGGCTTGCAGAAAAATAATGAACTGGCAGTTTCATTGGATGAACACGCGATAAATAAAATTTTCTAACTTACTTGTTATCTCTTCTGAAATGGTGATGTTTCATCAGACTACTGCTCCAGCCAGGCATCGTAGCAATATAGGTGAATTACCAGTATTGTTATCTTCAAATATTATACTGAACATGTAGATAAACTCTCTATTGTTTATATAGAAAAATCTTGTAATGGTTGTATGGTTTTATTGCTTTTTAAAATATTTATTAAATGGGAGAGTAAATGGCAATCGTGAAACCATTTAAATCGAATAAATTTTCAACATAAACAAACCAAAACCATGTATTAAATGGTATATAAAATATAAAGGGGTACACTACATAAATACGCAAACTCAATTCCGATAGTCACAATCACGAATTTCAAAATTACGTTTCTTTATTCCGAATGATGGGGAATCCCGAAAATCAGAAATCCGATTCATCTTAAAACTTATTAGAAAAATGGAATGTTTATAAGTACTCTTTTCATGATACCAAATCATAAAAAATCCGAATCGATAACAATCCGAAAATCAGCAACCAAGCTAATGGGGCCCATTCGTTTCTGGCAGTTCGTCTGGCTCATGTTTATGTCATGCTATTGGCTGTGCTCGTCGCAATGATATGTGCGATTTCGCAATAAAATACTTTTACCTGAACCATTGTTGTACCTGACTACATGCGCTGCCTTGAGAGCGTCATTCGAACTGCATTCCGTAAACTCTGAATCTTGGACAGAGTGAGACGATTCTTCACGCCTGGGCAGCTCTGTCTCTTGTATAAGACACAAGTTCGCTGGTGTGTGGAATACTGCTCTCATCTCTGGGACGGTTCCGCCAAGTACCTACTCGAAGCTCTTGCCAGGTTGCAGCGTGGTGCTATCCGTATTGTTGGAAACCCAGAGGCAACTTTGACCCTTGAGCCTCTCCAATTGCGTAGAGACATTGCCAGGCTATGTATCTGTGGGAATGCTCTGACGAGTTATTCCAGCTTATTTCACCCTCACCTTTCCACTCCCGTACCACGCGTGCTGGACTACGGCGTCACCGACACACAATTCAACATTTGTTGGCCCGAACTAAAAGGTTCGGTGACTCATTTCTTTGTCGTACCATCCAGACGTGGAACGCCCTTCCAGCACATGTGTTTCCTTCCTTGTATAGTCCCGGGTTCTTCAAGCGGGGCGTGAAAAGGCATATCTACAGATCTTCAAGGTGAGGATGGCCATCCCAGTGATTCGTTTGAATGACTGGGCTTATCAACCTCATATCTGGACCTCACGACCGCTTTCCATCAGGTGGAGTGAGGTCATCTTGACGGGCAATATAAAAAAAAACATATATTTTATTTCGGCAAACGAATATTCAGAATTTTTAAATTAGATGTATCGGTTATCGTTATACATATAACTAGGCTGCGTTCCAAATCGAGTGGAAATTACACTCTGAGGAGTGAAAATCACTCAAACCCGTTCCAAATTGACCCCGAGGGAAAACGAGGATGACCGAGCTGTCACCTGACAGTTTCCTATTTGTTTCGGAAAGGGTTCGGCTGACGTTTATCACTCTGACAAGTGCGAATTCTACCGGTGCCTGGAGCCCGATGAAATTCACCTGACAGCTTTTAGACGCAGGTTTTGCTCGTTTTGTCTCTTTCTATTCGACGAGGGTGAAAACCACTTAGCGAAGAGCGATTTGGAATGGGCCCCTAGTAGGATTTTTAACACTAGTAGCTATATGACAACTGTTATAGATACTATTATTAATTAGGTCAAGGACTGAAGTTGACTTTCATACGTCGCGTAGGTATCTACAATTTACCATCATACCTTATTCTTCCTTTCGGTTCAAGCAGTACCTACTATGTCCTTTCTCATCGCTAAGGACAGGTTTTCAATGAACTCTAATTTGGTGGGTTTCTTTCTGTGAGGGTTTGAATAAACTGGGGCAGTTTAACTCAAAAAAAAGTAAATACTTTTAAAACGCTCTTAAAAATGATGTTAAAAGAGTACGGAACTCTATTATTATTACACCAACCGCATCGTAATTGACAATCTACGCGTAGGGGGGAAGGTCGGAAAAAATGACATACCCTCCGGTTTTCTTACCATACACATTTATTAAAGAGACATAAATAACTTAACAACAAATAATTTGCAATAATTTGCTAACCATTTGTTGTTATGTTATACTTCACTTTTTGCAAATACCTTTCACACTTAAAAATAATCACTCCTAGAATAAAATCACAAAAATACCATTTTGAATATTTGAGATACAAGAATAGAAACAATTAAATACACAATTCACATTCAAATTTATTCGTTTTTTTAGGAAGATCTGCACATGCTGCATGCACCAGCAGTATTGCATGCATCTAAGCCAGCCTTCTCCTGGTGGGATCTGGAGTACAAATGACAAATCGTTGCAATTAATGCAGACACAATCATCTTCATCGTCTTCTACATTCTCCTCTTCTGAATTACTATCAAACTGTTGGAAAGCAACCTACATGCTGTATCAACATTGAAACTGTTGCCAAATAGAACTAAGAGTAGATTTGCAGATGTGCTCCGAATGTACACATGGTTATAATCTACTTAGCGTATTTACTCTGTCTGTATACCCCAACATAAACAAACAGAACCAATGAAGGTTTGTAACCTACATCCATACTGAAAAGTGAGATGTAAAAATAGGTATTGTAGTGTTTCCTTGGCTGACACCGACTCCGACAATAACAATAATTGTACCTACATTATATTATTATCGTATAAGTTTTAGAAGAATAGGCAATTTTTATTTTTATTTTTTAGTGTTTTTCAATATATATATATATATTATTTAAAATGGGTTTGCGTTTGGCCTCAGTCTCGCCTGGTGGTAAGCGATGACGAGGCCGATGGTGGTACACGCTTACCCAGAAAATGCCTATTCACTCTGGCCTTGAAGACATCAAGGTTTTGTATCCGGGAACACAGACGCAGGGAGAGCGTTCCACTCCCTAGCGGTGCGTACCAGAAAAGACGCAGCAAACCGTTGGGTACGGACTGTCGGAAAGTCAACCACATGGGGGTGGAAGCCCTCCCGGCGTCGTAGAAAGTAGACGGCGGTATCAGGTTGTGTAGTTCCTGCGCACACTCTCCAAAATACACCTTATAGAAAACCGATAGACAGGCGACTTTACGCCGATGCTCCAAACTCTGAAGTTTGGTTCCAACGAGCGCATCGTCACCTATGAGTCTCCTAGCCCTTCGGTCCACTGAGTTCATTGCATCCAACTGGTACTTGGCAGAGCCATCCCACAGGTGGCAGCTGTACTCCATACACGACCGAACTTGTGGTTGATACAAGTGGAGCAACTGTTCCGGTGTGAAGTAACGCCGAACCTTAAAGAGGATACCAAGTTTTTTGGCAGCGGTTTTTGCTTTCGACTCAATAGAGCTACCAAAGTTAAGGTTGGAAGAGAGTTCCATACCTAGGAGCTCGAGGTGGTTGGTTATCGGTATCGGTGCATTCAGGAAAGTAGGAGTCAGATTGAATGGATTCCGTTTGGCGGAGAACAGACAAGCCTGGGTTTTGCTGGCGTTGAACTCAACGAGGTTAGCTTCGCCCCAGTCGGACACTGCTTGTAATGTTGAATTCATCCCCTCAACCATGGCCTCTCTAAGGGACTCAGTCTCAGCGACACTGACGCGGGCACTGGACATATATCTCTCTGTAACAGTGCTGTCGTCTGCGTATCCAAAGATACCAGTGCACAATAGATCATTATTGTGCAGCAGGAAAAGTGTCGCAGAAAGAACAGACCCCTGAGGTACTCTGGCATTTATAGCCAATAAGTCAGAAGAGCAGCCATCAGTGACTACCCTTTATTGACCGTTCGCTCAGGAAGTCAGATATCCAGTCACAATATTATTTACATTGTTATTTATTAAAGTTTGTAGTGAAAAATGCAACAAGAAAGTTTAAAATGTTATTTTTAGTGAATCGTTCTTGTTCATTTTATACATCAAAAAAGTATCGTTCATTTGCTCCTAAGAATTGAAGAGTTCTTTTACTTGGTCATGGATCCCATAATCAGAACCTAACCAAACTCTCACCAAACAACCCTTAAAGTATATCCCTTCCAATAAAAAAAGAAGCATTGAAATCGGTTGGCGTGATATTGAGTTATTCGTCCATTTGTCGCGCATATATGTAGTTCATCTAGATTTAAGAATTATATGGTTTTCTCATGGATGCCACGATCAGAACTGGACCAAATTAAAATGGGACCACACGGGCTGCATCAGCTTTTAAATAAAAAAATAGTTATGAAAATCGGTTGGCGTGATATTGAGTTATCCGTCCATTTGTCGCGCATTTAGTTTATACAGATTCAAGACATATGGTTTGCTCGTGAATGCCACTGTCAGAACTAGACCAAATTAAAGTAGGACCACGCGGGAAGCACCAGATTTCAAATAAAAAAAAAAGATCAAAATCGGTTCACACAGTCGAAAGTTATGAACTTATGAGGTAACATACATAAAATAAAATAAAATATACAGTCGAATTGAGAACCTCCTCCTTTTTTGAAGTCGGTTAATAAAACCCTAATATGTGCACAGCAGTACTTACATCATCAAGAAAAAGAGCAGAATACTTAGTCTACAGGTTTCTGAAGTTAGTTGTCACCACACTTTAGTCATTCATCAGTCACTTGATGTAATTAAAGGGCCGTATTGCTAGGAGAGGAATATTTATTTCCCAAAGAATCTGTTGCTACTATTGGCATGTTCCTATGTTTTCCTTTTTATTATAAATTAATTATAATACAAGAGATAGAACCTTCAAAAATCTGAAAAACTGGCCAGACTTTTTGCTGTGTTCTAACATCCAGAAAACTGATTTGACTAAATTATATAAGTAAAAAAAGCACCAAAACGCGGCCAAGCCATCTTTCATTTTTAATGACAAAAGGAATTCAATCGGTTAACTCAACGAAGAGGAATCGGGGGACTACGAAACGTGTATTTTTGAGTACCTGGTAATTATAATATTCCGAGTTGCAGTTGCTTTTATCGCGCTCTGCAGGGGGCCACAGACTCAATAAATATCAATAGATTTAACAAAAACCTTTTTTCAGTTACCTCGCCCTTAAGACGCGTAATTTTAAGCATTCCTGATGCTTGAAAGGCTCTCAAACTGCTCGTGCGGTTTATGGTGCGCACAGGCGCAGGATTTTATGCCTTAGGACCGATGTGGTTGACACCGCTAATGCGGTTTCAACCACGTCGCTCCTAAGGTCAATGCGTAAGCTTGTGTACTGTACCTACGAGTATAACATACTCTGGCGCACAGGTGTTGTACGAACAGTCCTGGAGATGCAAGCGCTTGGCCTTCGGCTCAGGTGATAGCTGTATGAAGTTCCTGTCAATGTTCAGATAGTTTACATGGCCCCCGATTCAGAACGCATTTATCGACCGAAGCGGTCAATTTCTATCAATTTTTATAAAATAAAATACCTTAACTAAAGATAGAAAATATACTAGAAAGATTTGTTCGGGTCAGTTAGACTTCGGTAGCTTAGTGGTAAGAGCAGCCACCCGTATTGTGGAAAACCCTGGTTCGAATCCTGCCTAATTTCTTCAAGGTCTTTAGATATGAAAAACAAACATTGTAAAATGCTAAAATAAACAAAGTAATAATAAAATACCTTCTTATTATTAGATAGTATTTATTTTTCTAAATGAGAAAGTTATTTTTCATGACCATAAAGTGATATACCGAATCCATCGATAACGTTGTTCTTAATCAGTGGGCTGGAGAGTATTGTTCACTGGCAGCCACTAGAAGTTAATGATGGATTCGTAGTCATGCGGTTATACCGTTGAAGTCCTGGGACATACATAGGTGACAATGACTAGGTAAATAGTATGTACTCCTAAATAATGGTTGCGAAAGACGTGAATTATACTACAACAAATTGTTTAAATTTGAATTACTGTTTATAGGTATTACATACTCATTACTCACAACATAAAATAGTCAGTTAAATCAAGCAATGCTTAGGTTAACAGCATAGCAAGATTAGTGAATTCATTTTCTTATCCTCAAAATGAAACCAAGCATTACATATAGTATGTTTTTTTTTAAGGAATTAGGTTTGGTTCAGGACTTTTTCAGATTCTATTTGTTTGTTGAGAGCGTTGTGGTGTAGGGGTAAAAAGGACTTCTTCTCAAAGCCTTCATGGTTCCGGGATAAAATCTAGCCAACAAATTCCTTGTGTTTGGTATACATTTAACGTATGTTAGAAGTCAACTCGCCTCATAAATGGGGCAGGCAGAGGCTTTTAGGAGGTTTTTTATATCATACACGTTTTATCTATGTTAAACGTTGTTATAAGTAGGTGTCAGTATCTAAGAATGAAAACCCCTGGTTATTGTTCAAAGCGACTCGTCGCTTCATTATTCAGCTGCTTTCAGGGACAAGGGTATCAAATACATCCAAATGATTTTCTGAACCATAATCATCAATGTTGGATAAACTATATATAAAAAAATATCATACTGTGCTCAAATAATATTTATTTTAATATCCCAGTATAATTAGTTCGATGTCAGTTTTACAAGCCATAATTTTCATCTAGGTTGGGTTGATGAAGTCTATGGTCAACAAAGTCGTCCTTAAGATGAAGACCAGTGGATGTAGTCGAGGACGTCATCACTTGTAGCTACTCCTGTAGCCTTGAAGTGACCTGCATAATAGATCCAATTATTTTGTTATAATTAACACGGTCGGTGAAGACGGTGACGAAGACGGAACATAATAGCTGAGATGATCACTATGAGACTCAACATAAGAGTATGCTGGTTTTAGCCGCTGTTAAATTGAAATAATAATATATTTACAGTAGGTCGTTGGCTGAGTTTGTGAGTAGCAACCACCCTAACATCGCGGATGGATAACATATTACGAGTAATGTAGGTGAAAATCTATTGCCGTTAACGTATCGTAGGTACCTTATGGTCATGTATTATTTTGAAGTAGGCGACTGAGCATCTATTGTTGAAATAGATTGACAACACAGTTTTCCAATGCAATTATTATTAAATCACTAGAAATCTTTTACAGCTGACCAAAAAATATTTTACTAGTTAAGTCGCCGTGGTCTTGCCACCTAGTAATCGTTTAGAGGTATGTTTGTCAGTAGTGTTTATTAAAATTTCTTAGATAAAGGTAACTACCGGCTGTTTCATCTCCAATGACAACAAAAGGCGTGATGTCCAGCACTCTAGAGACCAGGCCAATGGTGGGCATGCCTTTCCTGGAGTTGAGTGCGAGCGTGAAGGCGTGCTTCACCAGGTACTCGGTGACCGGGCTGCTGAAGTCGAAATCCTCAGAGTCCTTGCCGGGCATCTTGGTAGGGTTCGTCGCGTAGTTGCGGAACGCGTCCTTAGATGCTACCCCAACGTAGTAACTATAATCAGAAACTACCTTATTAAAATTCTTTATACAACTGCAAATGTTTGAGTGCGAGTGGTTTGAAAAAATTTTGAAAATATGTTTGCTACACCATAGATGTAATTTTGTTATGGAATGAATGCGATTGCTGATCCTAAGTAAGTACAATATTGCTGTTATTCCAGTCGGTTAGTAAGATCCTGCTCAAAAACTTCTTTCCCTATTTTCCAACCACAATGAGACACTAAATAGGTTCATTTTGGTACCCTTGGTCGTCTTCTACTAGAGCTAGGTCAGTCTCGGCATCCGCCATCGCACGCATCACCCTGGAACAAGTGCTTTTCTTATTTACAACTGGGTAGTCTGGTGTCTTCAGTTCAGTAACCGGGGTTTTCCACCATCTGTAAATCCAAAACAATCAATGATGAAAAAAAAAAGTTGAATTGAAAAGGTAATGAATGAGTCATCATGACTGAAACTGTTATATTTTGTTGGTATCAGTATACTTTTCTTGAACAACATATCCTTTAGGTAACACTTATTTCTATTACTATAGCTATAGTTATATTATATATAACGTTCAACCAATTCCCAAAAAAGGGGACCGGTCTGACCCTGCCAATTACCGTCCAATAGCCGTAACCTCAGTTTTAGCTAAAGTGTTTGAGCGGATCATAAACACGCAGCTCATCCGCTACCTAGAGGATCACTCTCTCATTCACGACCGTTAGTACGGCTTCCGATAAAAACGGTCTACGGGTGATCTTCTAGCGTACGTAACACACATCTGAAGGGAGGCTGTGGACAAGCATGGGGAATCTTTGGCCGTCAGCCTTGACATTGCCAAAGCTTTCGACCGTGTATGGCATCGTTCGCTTCCAAGCTTCTGGCATATGGTCTGCCACCTCACCTATGCGACTGGGTCGCCGGATTTCTGGAGGGACGTAGAATTCGAGTCCTTTGCGATGGTCGAAAATCACGCTTTCTCCAGATTAATGCCGGAGTGCCGCAGGGCTCCGTCTTGTCGCCGACGTTGTTTCTTCTGCATATCAATGACATGTTATCTCATGGTAATATTCATTGCTATGCGCATGATAGCACGGTCCACGCGCGTTATTTCGAGCGCCCTGGGGCAAAGCAGACTGACATCGAGGAGAAGAGGCGAAGTCTTGTTGTTGAGCTTGACGGAGTGTTGGACCGCATTTCAGAATGGGGTGCATGCAGTCTTGTCAAGTTCAATGCCAAGAAAACGCAGGTGTGTGCATTCACAGCAAAGGCGTCGCCGTTACTTTCCCATCCCACTCTTCAGAGCACCCCGCTACCGATTAAGAATAGCCTAAACATCCTTGGCATGGATGTTCGTAGCAACCTAAACCAGCGGGACTATATTGAGAGCGTCATTAGAACTGCATCCCGTAAACTCAGAGTCCTGAACAGAGTGAGACGATTCTTAACGCCTGAGCAGCTCTGTCTCTTGTATAAGACACAAGTTCGCTCGTGTGTACTTACTGAAATGAATGAATACTGCTCTCATCTCTGGGACGGTTCTGCCAAGTACCTACTCGAAGCTCTTGACAGGTTGCAGCGGCGTGCTATCCGTATTATTGGAAACCCAGAGGCAACTTTGACCCTTGAGCCTCTCCAATTGCGTAGAGACATTGCCAGGCTAAGTGTTCTCTATCGCTTCTACAATGGGGAATGCTCTGACGAGTTATTCCAGCTTATCCCACCCTCACCTTTCCACTCCCGTACCACGCGTGCTGGACTACGGCGTCACCCACACACACAATTCAACATTTGTTGGCCCGAACTAAAAGGTTCGGTGACTCGTTTCTTTGTCGTACGTGGAACGTTCTTTCAGCACATGTGTTTCCTTCCTCGTATAGTCCCGGGTGCTTCAAGCGGGGCGTGAAAAGGCATTTCTGCAGGCCTTCAAGGTGAGGATGGCCAGCCCAGTGATTCGTTTGAATGACTGGGCTTGTCAACCTCTGGACCTCACGACCGCTTGTGAAGTGAGGTCATCTTGACGGGCAATATATATAAAAAAAAAAGCTTTTAGTCCGCTTTGAACACGAGACTTTTTTTCTTACTCGCATTGTAAAACCACCACAAGTTTAAAAGAGTAACTGCTGATTTTCTCTCCTGGTATCTTCTTAGTAAGAAAAAATCCAACGCAGTGGTAGAGTCGCATTCTGCTTGTGTACTAATTATTCATATATTCATATTAATATAGTATTTATGTCTATTATTTAGTATTTTTTTTTACTATTTGAAACAAACGTTAATAAAAACTTGGGCCGACCTCAAATGAATGCTGCCTTGTCAATGTGAATCGAAACGAAAGGGACAGATATATACAGTCATGTCAGGACTGCCCAGCTTTGATATTTTATATAACGCTTCTGTATTCGGGCATTCGTCTATTTAAATAAAGATATTTTTGAGTTTGAGCTAGTGTATCAAGTCTGCGCTTGCGCTAAACAACTTCAGAGGGGACTAGAAGTTTGACGCGAACTTTACTAGTTAAAATAGTTGGTACCATTACACAAGTGGAAAGAGTAGTTATAACATAATAAGTTAAAACATTACTTCATGGTGTGCTGCGGTGGTTCCTTGAAGCGGTAGGCCTCCATCCACTGGTCGCTCACGAACTTGGTCATGTAGTTGCGGATGCCGTCGGGCAGGATGACCACCACGCGCTGGCCCGCCTTCAAGTTCAGCTTCCTGGCTGCTTTTATTGCAGCTACCATCGCCACTCCACTGCTGCCGCCTATGATCAATTTAAGCACGTTTTTTGTTTCAAGTTTAATTTAAAAATATAAATTAATGTAATAAACACTGCGTTGTAATGATTTATGGTTTGAGATTAATTTTCCCTTAACTCGTACATCTTTCCATCTTTACCTATACACTTAAACTATGTTACACTTTAAGAATCATACTTTATAAACGAGAATATATGTAACATTCGCGTGATTGACTTGCTTGTCTGGACTGTTAGTAATGTAACGATCCTGACTTTTGCGCGAAAGGTGTAAGTTGTCCCAGATATTTATTTATTCATTCCGACATCATCTACTTATATTGGTATTTTTTTTTTAGTAACGTCGTATACATATTTCATTCAAACATTCCAAAGTGCAGCGCTCTTGGAAGTTTTGCTTGAAGATCTACCAACAATTATTAATAATTTTCTTCCTCGAAGTAAACTTTTTTGATAATTTATTAATTTGAAATAAGTACTTAGTGTGAATATTTCTGACCGCATAGTAAGCCTTCTTTCTTGCTGAGTTCCCTCGCCATTAGGAAAGCCTCTTCATCAGTGGCGACTTCGAAACGGTCAGCGATCGTCACATCTAGCGTTATCGGAACGTGTGACCCTCCTATTCCTTCCACCTGTAATTGTTTATATCGATAGATTTTTGGCCAGCCAGTACCACAGCTGGGCATATATACTTAACGCTAAAGTACATGTATTTACTAATTGCAGTATTTTCAATTAGAATTGTCATATAAAAAAATATATTTATTTTTCGTTGTTTGAATGACTTATTCAAATGTTTACCGTCAATAATTATGTTCCAACCTATATAATGAATGATATATCTGAAACATATGACAATTTCTTTTTTTACAAGTTTATCATTTTTTACACGTTACCAAAAATGGATGACTCTTCCCGTGTTTGTTGAACATCGTCGAGCCGTCGGGTTCGGCTCCGACCACTACGCACTTGGGGTTGTGCTCCTTCAAGCGGTGGCCCACGCCACTTATGGTGCCTCCGGTTCCGGCGCCCATCACGGCCATGTCCACTGCTCCCAGCGCCGAAATGATCTCCACTGCAGTAGTCTCGTAATGAAGTCGCGGGTTCACATCGTTGTTAAACTGTTAAAGGTTAAAGCGCGAACTCAAGCCAAAATCAAAAATTCCGTCGTGGTCTAAGGCCTACTCCTCCTAATAGGATGGGAAAAAAAACTAAAAAAATTACTATACTAAAAAAATCTTGAAAAGGGGTCTTTATAAAACTTCAATTTGCTAAGGCTCCTAAACTATAAGTGTGATCTTTATAGTTTTTGCAAGAAAAAAGAGGCCATCAACTTTTCTTTAATCTTTAATTGAGTTTTCAAAAATACCTACTGTGCTCCAAACAACATTTTTAGTGTTTTGTTGCGAGCGACCATGCGCGCGGGTGTCTGCGGGGGCAACGGGCGGCAGTACCGCTCCGGTATATCAGAGGGAGACAGAATCTACGAACACATGCGCCTTAAGGTATACACAAGGTTTTTTTTTAATTAGTATGTTAATACAGATCATTGCATGGTCTATCGGAATCTAGCACTATTGCCTGACTTCCTGCCAGAAAGGATAAAATAAGTCAGATTAATGCGTGTGCAATGTGCTCTATTATCGTTTATTTTTCCTCGTTTATGATCCGCTACCTCACTCTGCTCTAATGAAAAACCCCATTTCGCATTTTTTGTTCTTACACTTTATTTATCGAGTAAATACCGGGTGATTATTTATCCGTGAGGAAAATCAATTAGCATACTCAAATGGTTATGTAGCAGCTATCCAAGTCAATCGGGCATACATTCTTCTAATTTATTGACTGAAGTATTGTGAGTGTAAATAGCATTTTTATGTTTTAGATAGACATTTAAATTAATCAACAACATCCTTAGGTTCGAGATTGAAATATTGTATCAGGGACACCCAAAAATTCCGAATTTCAAAAATCGGAATTTCATAATTCCGAAGCAATATAATTCCGAATGGGTATTCAAAAACACGAAAACTATTTTTTCCGAAAGTCACAAATCCGAAATTTCCGACTTTATAAGTACGAAGAATTAAAAATCCGAAGTTTCATTGGCCTGAAAAACAATATTCCGAATTTCAAAATTCCATAAATTCATAGCAAAGATTAAAAAATATTGTTATCAAAAATATCATGAACATGTATAAATAAGGCTGAATTACTTTATTAACAGGATTAAGTTAGGTTGGGTTAGAACTGTGACCAAAACGAGCGAGCCGAGCGAACGATGCGAGCGTGCCGTGGCAGAGGCCGGCGAAGCGCCAGAAAGCATTCATGCTTAGTAAATAAAACATTTTAAGAGTATCAACGAGTATTTCACATTATTTGCTTCATTCGTATTCATGTTAATTCGGATTACCTATTGTAGATTCGGTATTGTGAAATTCAGCATTCTGACTTTCGCATTTATAAACATTCGGAGTTCTGAAATTTCAGATTTTTGATAATCGGACTTGCGATTAATCGGAATGCTGAAACATTCGGAACTTTAAAAATCGGTTTTTTAAAATTCGTGGTTGTGACTTTCGAAGTTAATTTTCTCGGAATTATGTAGTGTACCCCTTCTGTTATTGGATAAACAAACTAAGACGACTTTTGCAGAACATCTGTAGGATGAAAAAAGTAAGAGCTGTTTTTAAATGAGGTCAGCCGCTGAAATTACTAACCTACCCACGGGTAATTGATACACTGGGTACACTACTTAATTCCGAAAAACTTAGCTAGCCACTTTAGTTCGAATCTGTTATTTTCCGCGTTATTTCTATGACCACTTGAACAAAGTTAATATGACGAGTTATTCAAATGTTAAACTACTTTTATTGCTGCCTTTACCAGCCACTGTACTACCTGATTCAACATGACCACATGGTCGGGATCGGCGTCCTTGATCTTCTGCGAGATGGCCGACGAAGATTGCGTTGTTTTTATTTGAATGACGTCGGCCCCAATAAGACGCATGGTATCAACTTTTTCGTCTGAATTTTTTACCGAGGTCACGATAATACTGTTGTTTCCTAAAAATAAGAGAAATTTAAATTTCATTGCAAGTTTACCTAATTCTAGCTCCCTTTGCTGAGCTGAGCACACCTTAAGGTGATTTGAGTTCCATGTTGCTGCAAAAACCACCGAAAGTGTATGCTCCTCGATTTTTCTTGTCAAAACTTACCACGAAGGGAGGCGTTAAAAGCCACACCAATGCCAGTATTACCCGAAGTTCCCTCAACAAATTTTGTATCCTCGTGGACGACCCCATGGGTCACAGCGTCTTTCATCATGGCCACACCCAGCCGGTCTTTTATAGATCCCGCAGGGTTGAAGAACTCACATTTTGCGTCTAAAATAATAATGAGGCTGTGTAAGTTTTAAGCAAAGTATCATATTGACTCCTGACTGATCATGGATCCGTTGAAATTAATACGATTTTATATTCGGGTATGTAGAACTCAGGCCGATATCTATAGAGCATGCTTAGCTTAAACTTAGGCTTACCTTAGACTTTGAACAGCTGTATCTATTTATATTAACTTCTTATCGATATTAAATTATTATGGCCTTAGTTAAACATCAACTTAGGTATTCGTTAGGAATAATTATTACAATACTCAATAAGTAAGATATCTAATAATTAATGTGATTAGTCTGTGCTTAGCTAAGTAACGACTATAGATCTCTGCCGCAGTCCAACAGTTTTCCTTTAATCCAAATTAATAGACTAAACTGAACTACCTTTCGCCTTAGAGGAAACGCATAACATAGATGAATAAGATGTCAAGATGTTTAAAATAACTAGTCGTGACACGAACTTCCTACCATGGTTCTCCTAACAGGCTTCAAAATGGAGTTCTTATGGAGGGTTTTTAGAAATTTCCCACAAAAATTGTGTGTATCTTTGGTGTTAGTGTGCGTACGGATTAGGAGAACCACTGCTGAAAAAATATTATACATTTATTTAAAGTTCGGTAAGAATTAGTAAATGAATTTTCTGAAAATAAAAACAAACGAAAGAAGACATATTATTTTGCATGTGTCCATAGGACCACCCGAAGAAAACCTGTGAGTTAAGAAAGGGTCGATATATTTACCTCGATATATTTAGTAATTTAATTAGTTCGGAAAATCTATGAATAACTTCACCAATTAAATAATAGATTACTTACAAACTTCACACTCTAGACCATGTTCTTTTGGTATTACGTTTAGTTTCACGAGAGGTGTGTTGCCGACGGTTTCCAGGATATTTTGGTAAACTTTATTTTTGGTAGGATCTGCAATACTGAAAATACATAGGTATTCAAATTATGAATTTTATTACTTTCTCAAATATGCAGAACTGCGTAGTAACTCCTACAAAAACACATTGGGATAAAATGGCTATACATTATTTATTAAAATATAAGATTACGTTATTGGTTAAAATATCAGAGCAGAGCAAGACATTTTACTCAACAAGCGTCGTATGCCATTTCTACTTACTCGATATTTCGTCTGAAATGATGATATTTCGACTGACTACTGTGCTGGCCTGGCATCTTCGCAATGTAAATTACGGGTTCGGTTGTCTTCTGGTAATAAAATATTCAAAGTGTGCTGGAAGTGCAGGAATTGTTTCTTGTTTATATAGGAAAATCTCGGAATGATTGTATGATTTTATTGCCTTTTGAATTCAGATTTAATGTAATGGTAAATGGCAATTGCTTTTTAAAATCTAAATTTAATGGAATGGTAAATGACAAGTCTTTTAAATCGAATAGTAAATAAAAAAAAAAACAATTATTCAATCCAATTACTTTCAATACAATCCAAGAGGTATAATAAGCTGGTGTATTTGCGCTTTTTAATTATGTATGTATTCTAATTATAAGTACTTATTTATTCTTTATTGCACATAGTCTATGGTACAAATGGCGGACTTAATGCCTAGAGGCATTTTGTACTAGTCAACCACACAGTCAGACAGAGATATAACAGGCAGTGCAAGAGATAACAGTTTGAAACTAGGTGAAATAGTTTAAACAAAAAAGATTCCAAGGAGGTTACATAAACATAAATACAAAAAAATAGCAATTACACAATAGACAGACAAAAAGTAAAAGAAGAACAGACAGATATTATGTGATTCCAAGACAATGTCAAAACTACAGTTCTTGGGGCAACATCAATCCTTTGAAGTGCTCACGCAAAAGCCTTTTTAAACGCGTAGTTACTGCACGCCTTTCTAACAGAGACCGGCAATTAGTAATGTAGATCTTTACCACAAACGGCACCCCCAAGATCGTTTGTTTAACGTCGTTAAGACGTTTTTCTGTTTGGTTTTCTTAAAAGTTGGGTCTAACACCCGAGAACTAATCCACCGAGTGATAGCCGAGGTAACTCGAGGTAACCAATAGGTTCGAAGTACTCAATACTCAATTCTTTATTGCATTTCACAGTGTAGTACAAGATCTTAAAATATATTTAAATAGTGCACCATGAACCCTGTAATGTGTGTAGTAATTTACGAACCTATTGGTTCGAAGTAATTTTCGAACGTAATTACTTTCTGCAGGATGTAATTCGTCAAACAGACTCACCACTGAGGATGTACAAGACCACGCGGAGTGGGCCAAGAAAATAAGAAAGGCGGACCCTGGGACCCTACTCAGTTCACAACCGAGATAGACCGCACGGATGATGATGATGAATTACTTTCTGCAGGATGTCAAATTTTTGACTGTGGCCATTTTTCACAATAAATATAAACACTATAAAAAAATACCTCGCAGTGTGTTTTTTTAAATGAAAGTTAGAAAGCTTTGATTGGATCTCCCTCCCTTGGTGCAGATTTTCTTTTAAAATTTGGAAATTCCACTTCAGTACAAATTAAAATTAAAAACAATATTGTTTAAATATTTTAATTATTAACAAACAATTCAAATAGATTCTTATGTTAAATATAGTAGGTAAATAACAATTCTATTTATTTTGTAAAAATCTTGTAGCATGTTAACAAAAGGATACAAATTCCGTGTTACCTATTCAAAAGTTAACCTAATATTTACAATACCACTTACAAATATTACTGTTCTTACAAAACGGCTCGATAGTCCACTTCCAACATAAGGAAATGGAATAAGCTCTTGCTTTGCACTAACATAACATTAGTCAGCTAGTGACAAACGTCTCCGCCATTGAGATCACCACGATTGTCCGTAGGTACACAGCGGTATTCTAAGCAATTTGAAATCCCTACATAGTAGAAAAACATCGAATAAGTATAGTTTGTACAGTGTTAAATATATTCTTTATTGCGTTTCCAGCTCGAGACTTGTCATAACAAACTTTTTGAGAAGAATCTACTAATCAAGTTAAAGGTTAGTGAATACAGCGACGACAGAAGACATATTCCACCAGTTTATGAAGTTCGTTGTTACTACACTTTAGTCTTTAGTCACTTGGCGCACTCGATCAAGCGGGGGTTTGTGTCGTGCCGCGCGGGCAGTCGCCGCTCGTGCGGTTCAGGGTGCGGGCACCGCCGGTGTGGGTGCGAGAGTAGGCGTGTGTGTGGTTGTCGCCGCGGGTGCGGTCGACGTCGCGGGCGCAGGCGCGCGTGTTGTAGCCGCCGGGTGCGCTTGTGTGGTTGCCGCTGCTTGCGCTTCCGTGGTTCCGTGGTTGGTGGGTGTAGGAGGTAGCGCGGCCGCTAGCTCGTGGACATGCGCTGGCGAATAAGTCTCGTACAGCCAGTCCCAGAAGCGCACGCGTTTGGCTTCAGGCTCTGTGAGTTGCGTAAAGTTCCCGTCAATGTTCAGATAGCTCACGTTAGACGTATCGTTTACTGGCAGCCACTCGAAGTCTATTATGGACTCGTAGTCTACTGGTGGAGTAGGGTTTCTGAAAAACAAACAAAAAAAAATGATTATTTTATTATTTACATAACACACCTTTTCATTATTTTGCAAAATAAATAAGTTGACCCGACATGCTTAAAGCGAGAAAACAATAGATTATGTACCTGGCAAACATGATTTCGGGGAAATGTGTATATTTCCGATATCCTATTATAATTTATTTCTCTATGTATTTAGTCTTATCTGGCGACGTGTTCTTAACCGGATTTTAAGAGCCTTATTCATTTATAATTACTTAGAAATTCAGGGAAGCCTAAATCCTTAAGAAAATACACATAAGGTGGAATATCGGTTTCTCACCCAGTTTTAGCAAAGTTAGTCCACATCTGCACCATGCGTCGCGAGACAGCGAGCTCGGCGGAGTCGTCGTCCAGCCGGTAGTTGAGGCGCGAGAAGTAGAAGAGGTAGCCCATCTCGTCGCCGTGACACGCGCCGGGGTGCGAGATGCCCAGCATGCGCTTGAACAGGCCGAGCGCGCCGTCGAACGCGAAGCGGTACAGGTACGTCGGGCTGGTGCGGTTGGTGCGCGCTTGCAGGCGCACTGTTTCGAGGAGCGGTCGGAGGAACATCACGTCTGTGAACAACTGTTCGACAAAGACTATTAAAATTAATAAGTGGTGTGTCTACTTACTACCTCTCTAATGAGTGGTGTAATGTGAACTTTTTTTCAGTAATGCGATTTTCATTTGCAAATTAATTATAAAATAACATATAGTTTAAATCTTATCATCTAAACCTAAGCACAAAAAGCAAAAACGCTGTGGCAAGTTTATTAATTTAATACTTACTCCAGTAAAAACTCCTCCAAGAAACGTATATTTCATATATCTTAACTAGATGCATCACCAATACGGCTAGTGTTCAAAGTTTGATTGAAAATAATTTCAACGGTGAACTAAGTAGATAATAATAAATCTTTAAATCCCTAGGCTCTTAAGCTTATCCCCTCAGTGTTATCTCTAAACAGCTGCTCATCAGCAGACAACATCTACAGCACATCAGCTCTCACGTCATGAACTTACATCAATGAGACTGTCAATGTTTCTCAGGTCCACAGATCGTTCTTGGAAGTAAAAGGCCCTGATGGCGTCGGTGATGTTCTTGGTCAGTTCCTCGTCGGCGGACTGCAGCTCCGGCGGCACCACGCGTTTGAATTCACGCTCGAGTTCACTAAGCAGCTTTGGGTCTCGCTGCATACCTGAAGACATACAAAGGTCAGTTTTAATAAAAAAGTGACTTGATTGATTATACCGCGCCACTGAGACAAAGGCTGTTATTAAAATCGAATCATTTGCTCCAATTTATGGTGATCACAAACTGCGGCTTTGTTTCGTAATGTTTCGACCGAAAGCGCTGCCCGACCAGACAGAAATATTACAAAAGTTGTAGGTCATAGTAAATGAAGTCGCGTAGGTAAGTTTTTACTATCCCCTACATCCTTCGTTTGGGTCTATATTTACTCGCATGAAAACTTTTGTCATAATTTATTCAGGCATAATGATATTTCGGCATGACAACTATACGCATAACTTTATTCGAATATTTTTTATACCATAATCATGTATGACATAAAGATAACTTAGCATAATATTCTAACGCATAAATTGAGAAACGCATAAAATTAATGAGTAAACTCATAAAAATCTAGTTTAATGAGGTTTTTTGGCCCCTTGCCGATAGGTTCATGTACACCCTAAACACGCTCGTCGCTTCGCTCCTCGTACCTATTGACCCATACTTGTTAACCTTTATGACAGAATAAAAATGGATAAAGACTATTATGCGGCTCCTCGATAGCCCAACGGATAGTTATGCTTAAAACTCATTATGCCAAAGATTCATTATGACAATAAAAATCATGCAACATTCATTGTGCCTAAGAAAAGTAGTCAAAAAACAAAATACGAGTAAAATGTATCCCCCTTCGTTTTTATGTAAAACTGCGCCTGATTTATGTCTCGCGTAAAATTGTATGTTTGGGTAACATTTGATGTTGATAAACGTGGATGCCTAAGAAATATTTAAAGTAAATTTACTTAAAAGTATCACGTTGTATGAATCAGTAAAAAAACTATTGCAAGCTAGCTAAAACGTCAAATACTAATCCACAAAGAAAGTGGCACAAATCTGATATAATCACATGTTAGTGTATTATGTAAATACGGCAATAGTTCTCTGTTACTGCGTGTCGGACTGCGTGTCAGGCTGTTTGAAGACCAACTTACGCAATTTCACTGGTTTACGTAATCGAAAAGAACAATCGCCCTATACGGTTATAATTATTACTATCGTATGAAAACAAAACTAAAAGTTATCATTCCTTCAGTCTTAATCAATTGTAAGCTTATACAACACCGCATAAACTACTATATTTGCTTATCAAGGTATAATCTACGGCCTATACATTCGTAATCAATTGTGGTTTTCGCAATAATATATTAAACTAACTCCCAACAGATATTAAGCCTGTATTAAACCATAACCGTCAATGAATTGAAAAATTCTTGAAAATATTAACGCACAATGTAACATGTAAGTCATTATACAAATAATTAGGTAGGTATTTGTTTTAATCAATATTCTGCTTTAGAGCCCAAATAAGACTTACTCGTAGATGACGATGTATCCTACAAAAGGCAGGATGTAAAAAAAATAAAGTAGTGAATACATTCGAACTTACGCCATCTCTCCACACACAATAGATATTTCAGTATCACCTTTTGCTTACAAGCCTTCTTGATTGGATTCTTCCGCTCCAGCGCAAAAAACAAATATCGGTTTAATTAATTGAACTTGAATTGTCTTCTAATTCATTTTATTATGTTTTGATTGGTTAAATGCCAAAGTTTGCAATTCTACATGACCTATCAGATATTAATTGCAAAATTGTTATAACATTCTATTCGGTAATTGTCTTTCATTAAAATGAATATACAATATGAGTTGGCTGCTATTAGTTATTACAGCACCGATATTTTCGATGTTGTTTGCATGTATATCGATTTAGTATCTTATAGACTTCAAAGTTGCGAAAAAAACTGCTAGCATTCCGTGATCTGCAGATCCGTATCTAAAACCCACGTTTCGTAAGGCAAATACTGATTGCAAATCAGTGACTCACTAATTCCCAACATTTTATGGCTAGTGATTGGTGGTCGAACTGTAATACATCGGCTAGCACAAAGGTCCTTATAACAAATCGCACTATTAAGTATCCAGATAACTAGAATGTCACAATTCATTAAAGAGCCCTAAAACTAACGTGTTTTTGAAAGACCACTTAAGTGACTTCATAAAGAGAGGTTATCCATCCCATTTTAAATTACAAAAACAAATGTTTTTGTCAATATACCTTATTTAAAGTGATGGATCGTCTGAACTAGTTAACCAAGAATATAAATCGTATAGTAATAATACATACATTATATAGTATACTTTATATCGATAAACGAAACGAAGCCATAATATACCAGAGTTGGTTTGACTCCCTAGCGTGCGATAGCCTTCGCCACCTTCTTTGCGAACAAACCATGAAACTAAAACTCTCAACATTTTCGCAATGAAGATGGTTCACACTCCACAGATAATAGTATATTTACTGGCTGTTTGAGTTTGTCTGTCTATGTCACATGAAGGAAAATTAAAAAACTATTTGATTACTTTTCACTCCCTAGTGACTAGTGACTTTAGTCCCGCTTCGTAGGGCTATATTGGCGTTGAGCATGAGAAGTGATGTTACATAAGTACGAGTGGCTCTACCACCGGATATGAAAAGTTGATGTTGTTACTTTTTCAACCGAGTCATTCGGTTTTTCAATAGGTGCTTTACCTATTAAATGAACTCAAGAAAGCAAACCTGAGCATCCCTCATTCTGAATGGAAAAGAAGTGCAAATTGTTTGATACTCCTTCGCTGGCACTATTGTCCTTCCCTTATTACAATAGCTTTTATCTAGTCAAGTTAATTCCATAAACTGAAAGTAGCGAGCAATTTCATCAGTAAATATCCATCCTAGAATATGGGTTAGTTCCAGGTAACCGATGACTGGCTGAAAATGAAAGATCGTATTACGAAATTGCTCGCTACGCTCAGTTTAGGGAATGATCTTGACAAGTTATAGGGGTTTGTAATGAGGCCCCAGCACATCCGCGCAGGTACGCGTGAGCGTACGTGGCGTGGCCCTTCTCTAGAAGTAGCTGGTTTTCGGAAATGTCGCCGCGCTGGTCTTGCCCGTTATTAACTTATATATTATATCATCGTACAAGTATATGTATATGAGTACTGTTTTATCAACAAACCTATATAATAACTGGATCAAACAAAAGGGGACCAGTTCGATTCGTCCGAATAGGTACAGAGGCGTTCGCATCAACCTTTACAAAACCAGTGCAAAATAGGTCTTATGTTAGCTGCATAAGGTGTTAATATGTAAAGGTTGATGTGAACGCCTAACGAGACGAGAGTGTTCTAAGTTTATCAAACTAACGTCTTCAAAGCGTCTATATAAAATAAACTGTCTTGGAAAGTACTAGTTTTAACCTTTTAAATGTTAATTTGTCGTTCTTCTCCAAGGAAACATTTAGTCTGTTGAACTTAACATTGTTAGTGTTTTTTATTTAGTTAATATGACTTTCACTAATCGTAAATTATTATTTTATTTCAAAGTTTTCTGTCTGCTGAAAATTGTAGGAAGGTATCATTATAGTTGCACAGAACACGGCTTGACAGAAAATTATGCTTACCCTGTTATTAAATTATCGATATTAAATATTAACGGAAGCATTCAGTAATAAATAATAATGCAAAACATATGACAAATGTTTCAGTCTGTTTAGTGTTATAATCATTCTCACTTCTGCAATACCTACATTGCTTACAAAACTGTTTGCATTACAGCTTAGCAGTGACTCCAGTTGCCTTGCATAAGTAATAAAAAAACATTAAAGATTTTCATATTTTTTAAATATTTATAAAAAGGACGCCAAATAACCAAAACAAGATAATAAAAGGAGCCTTTTTGGCCCGAAGCAAGCTTGATAACGGGGCGTTAGTCGCACTCGCACCTTACCACGCTAGGTAGCTGTCAGCATATCCCCCGATCCCACCCGATCCTTCCGTTTAACCGACGCGGGAACAACAGCCAGACTGCCTTTGACTATACAGTAACAATATTATGAACGCACTTTAGCAGTTAACATTACGTACGTGGGTAGATACTTTAACGAGTTTTTTCTTGGTGACGAACATGTCTGTATATATACTTCGATTTCCTTCTCATTGTATTAAAATGCCTAACACACGAATATGTCTGTTGGCGTGAGAACTTATATTGTAATTTTCATCGTTTAGGTCGTTGCCAGGACCCAGGAGAGGTAGGGAACGAATGTAAAGATAGTTTTTCAAATGATTTTTTGTTCAAAGAGAACAAAAACCAATTACGCTATAAACAATCTACTTACTGGTTTTTCTGGTGATTGTTGTGAATAAAATATGTATAAAAATTAAAATATGTCACAGGGAAAGTTTCATACATGTAGGCCAGAAGGGCACTACTCGTAAGTCATAGAAAATCTGGTCCTTCTAATTACTTCAGTATATAGCACAGGCCATTTGATAGTTGTACTCGTAATTAAAGCTGTCATGAGCTGAATAAGCGGTAGTACTGCGCGGCTTGCGGTGACGGGCACAGGAAGAGCGCGCGGGTCGGTGCCCGCGCAGGTTCCGCTCACTTGCGCAACCCGCCTGTCTCTGTCGCGCGTCGCGAAGGATTTCCGCGGAATTTAACCACTCTAAGTGAGTAGAAAATCATAACAACAACACCTCAATTGCCAGTTTTCGTATCTAAAATAATATGGCTAGGTTTTACGGGTTCGCCCATAATCGGAAGCAATTTAGCTTTCCAATTGCTATTGTGTCATTCTAGTACGGTTACTGACTATATTGAATAATACGGAGTTTCCTGTTTTCTGATACTTCCTACTAGAATAGAAATGAGATCACAGTTATTGCTGTCATTAACAAATAGGCATAGAAATGTTCAACTGTGAACATGAGATAGACGTATTAAACAATGTGCAAAAATTATACATAAAAACATCCAACCATCTCCAATCGACGTTTGCTTTTACATAAAAGAAAAAGTTTATCAGAACCTATTTTGACGGATACTATTTACTTCTAAAGGGTTTCAAAGATCTGTGACCCGATGACCGTACTTACGCTTAAACAGGATGATGCCTTCCTGCGCGTTGTAGCCGGTGAGCAGCGGCACGTCGGCGCCGGGCAGCAGCCGCGCGGGCGCGTCCGTGAGGAAGGCGCCGGGCGCGCGCGGCTCCAGCGCCGGCAGGAACGGCAGCGCCACCGTGCTGCGCAGGTCCGCGCCGCGCCCGGGGGACGCCACCAGCCGCGCGCCCGCCTTCACCAGCAGCTCGCTGGGGGTCGCGCGGAGGTAGCCTGCACAACAACTATATAGTTACTGAATGTGGAAATATACAAACGCTGTTTTTAGAACGAAAAAAGTAACCTATTTTGTCTTTCGCTCAGCCTACAACGGTACACTTAAATATTCCACAATCCTACCGGATGGAAAATTTATAACAATCTTCTGTAATAAACTTTTATTTTAAGGTATCCAAACTATCGGTTAAGTAGTCCGGTATACAATTTACCACATTTAACAGACATTTACTCGTAAGTGGCCGTGGCCTATTGGCTATAGCGGATCTGTAACAATTACCTACCAATGTTAAACTACGCATGCCAGGTTGGGGGGGATTGGGATTTCTTCGAGCAACTTCGTGCTTCGGAAGGCATAGTAAGTAGCTGGGCAGCCTGCAGGGTCTAGTCGGCGGCTTCGTAACGTCTATCACAAGCCCTATAAAAATACCTCTGTGCTTTTATGCCTTTTCTACAATCGTCGTTGACCCGTCTAAAAAAACATGTATGTCAATACAAATCTTACCAAGCAGCTCAGCGGTGCTGTTGGTGTCGATGCCGAGCTCCTTGCCGAGGTCGAAGGCGCGCGCGCGCGGGTCGGTCGCCAGCGCCCACGGCGACAGCGCCAGGCCGCTCTGTGCGATGGCTCCATGGAACAGACCCTGAAGTAACACACAGTTTAGGTCGACCATATCAAGAGGAGTGGTAGATATTACCCACAGTGGAAACACATTTTTTAATATAGTCTGTGAAAGGCAAGAACCTTTTGTTTCTACACACATAATGTAGAAAAGCATATTACCAATACTAAAATAAGGATCAAAAAGTATGGGAATAAACCCAATGATTTTCCTTAAATAAACTATATTGTCATTAAATAACTTCAACCTTTAACAACGCGGTTCTGTTTGAATCAGGGATTTGGCAATTCATAGGTGACTGTCATTTACTCGCATTTTAAATGATTTTCTACATTTTAAAAATTTGAATTTCGAAGACTACAAAACAAAAATCAAATTAAATTTAAATCAATCAAATAAACTATTTATAAGTACTTAGTTTATCCTGACATGCGCGACTTCGCGTGTCATATGAAGTATAAACTGAGTACATTACGCACGCCATTTAAGACGTATAGTTTCTTATAAAAAATATATTTTCATATCTACTGACTGGCTATTATAGGACTCATGTCGAAATTGAAGAAGATAGTAAAGGTCACAAACCAAAAGTTGCAGCAGTTATTACATTACGACTTTGATCTATACGCACCGTACACACAATACCCAGTGGTAAACCGATTATGAAATCATCATCATTGAATTCTAGCATTTAAATCTAACGAGCTGTCTTAACAATTTTCTTGATGGGTACGTTGACGTCGACATGATTTATGACGAAACTTAGTTTAGGTACAAGTGCTTTGAGCTAATAACTATATCGAACGGTTATTGGATTAGAATGTTTTGGCCTCCAGAGTAACTGCCTGGGCAATCTGGGCATTTATGTGTGTCAATTAGACTTCTATGACTAAGAATTACTAAAGTCAACATGTTGGTAAAAATAATGTTAAATATTTGCGGACAGTTGCTTTAGCAACCAGCCCCAGCAACTTCGCAAGGGTACCCTACAATAATACCGATATCAAAAGCCTTATGGCCAATGTTATTTTTCGATAATATACCTTTTAATTAGTGAAGGAATTGTTAAAATTGGTTTAGTAGTTTTGAATTTTATCTATAACAAACAAAAACACAAATATACAAATATTCTGTCTTAAAACATTAAATGTTTTATTTTAACTTCATAGATTTCATCAAGGGCCCGAAAAATCAGCTACTTCGACCAAGTACTTGAATGCTCAGCCACTTTGACGAAGTAGGTACTTTTGAGTGCTCAGCCACTTTTGCGGCAGAATGTCGCAGAATAAGGTGGTGTGTGGGTCTGGGAAGTTAGGGGTGTTAATCCTGAAAAACCGAGCCATGCTCACCTGCAAGGCATGGCGCCAAATAAATTGCTTATTTTTAAGGGTTTCTACTTAGCAACTCTTTGCATTTCCTTACCTCAGACTCTTTGGATAGCATGTGCAAGTGGACTGAAGCGGCGCCGGCTGACTCTCCGAAAATTGTGACGCGTCCTGAGTCTCCGCCGAAGGCCTCGATATTGTCGCGCACCCATTTCAGCGCCATCACTTGATCCTGAACAAAAAGCTATGATTAAATAAACATAACAAACGCTTACCACCATATTCCTAATCTAGTTAGTGGTCAGAAGTCAGTTTGACTGCTGCCGTCGTGGTAAACGGAACACCATGCTAACAGTGTACATGGGTTGATGTTTTGAGTTAAACGAGGATAGTGGCAGCCTACCTTCTCTATCCTAGGTTTTGGAACGGTGTCTTCTATCACCGAAGTTACCTTCAGGAAGTCTTTCATCAAACAAGTTTGTAGGCTACTAGCCTAGGACCTACCCGATAATGCCACATACATTTAAAATTATCTTTCAGAAAATTTACCAGAAAGAAACTGTTCATTGCAAATTCTTTCCTAACGTCTGTCTATGAAGAAACCCTGCGGACAATAGACAATCAAAATATCTTCATGGCTATAAAATATTAGATTCGTTAACAAAAGTTTCAACAATGGTGTTGGCAATTACTCCTACCATGATGTGATGCTGTATGTAAAATTAGGTTATTATTACGAGCAATCATAGAATTACTACAAAAGTAAGTATGTACTTGAATATTTCAAAATGACATTATCTCTACAGGGACTTGAACATATTTTACGTTTAAGTTTATGTTATGTCGTTGCATACGTCAAACGTTATTTTTTCTAGAGTCACAATATTCATTCTGAATACTTATATTGAAAGATAATTTAGGTTAGAATTTAAAAATTACGAGGGGCAAGCCAAAAAATAAATAAGATACTCAAAAATTATAAAATTTATTGTTTATTCTTTACAAGTATCGATCTTTTCGAAGTATTCACCCTGAGCACGTATACATTTTTCCATACGTTTGAACCAATTGGAAAATACCTGTTTTTAGACACCTCAGAAATCTCGAAATTATAGGCAGCCGGTGCATCTTTTTTGCTTTCAAACCTAAAGCCTTCAATACCAAAATTAAAGAAAAAATAAAGGGGAAGCCCTTTAGTTTTTCTTTAATTTTTGGCGCTAGGTTAGGGTAATATGGTGGGTGAGGAAGGATTGACACATTTTTTGAGTTGAAAAAGTAAAGTGTTCTGGAAGACTTGTGCGGCGCCGCATTGTCGTGGTGCCAGAGAAGGTGCCGGAATCCTGATTTCGGTCGCTTGTCACAGCAAGCTGATATTACTGTTCGAGCACCAACTGTCACATACTATTCAGAGTTCACCGTTCTTTGATCCTCTAGCACTACAGTAGCAATATGACCCGTTTTGCAAAAAAGCGAGCCGACCATTTGTTTCTGTGTGCTTCGTGCACGGCGACATTTCGTTGGTGTTGGTTCATCTTCAAAACACCATACAGTCGACTGTCGTTTTGTTTTGGGATCTTATTTATATAGCCATGTTTCTACACCAGTCAGTATTTCATACACGTTTTTTTTCTCGCCACCGTCGAATTTATCTATCATGAATATAGGCACCAATCCACCGGACGGTCTTTCTGCTCATCGGTAAGTTTGTGCGGCACCCATGTCCAACAACGTTTACGGAGAGAAAGGTGGTCGTGAATTGTTTGCATTGCTGTTGATCCAATTCCTAGTTTTCGCTCCAGCTCATACGGAATTCGTCGGTTTTCGCTTATAAGTTTTTCGACTTCACGAACGTTTTCTTGTGTGACCGTGGTTGGCGGCCGACCTGTCTTGGCTCCATCTTCAAGACATCCCCATCCTCTTTTAAATTCAGCAAACCAATTAAATACTGTTGCTCGTGAACAAACAGACTCACCAAAAGTAGTAGCCAAAAGTTCAAAACATAGCTATAAACCTTTTTTATAGTCATAATAAATCATAGCGCGAAAATCACGTCGACTGAGTTCCATTGCTGCAAGCGAATTCCCGCCAGATTCTCGGAAAAATGATGATCATTCAAATAAAATAAAAAATGTTTGTTCTATTTTCAAATATATCAATAAACAGCCAGCCTTTAAGATGGTGTATAACTTGCCAGTGTCAATCAAATGAGTAAAGAGTATCTAACTTCTTTTCGGATGGCCCTCGTACTTGCCGAATTTTCGGAAACGTTTGGTGAATTGTGTTTTAGAACCTATAAAAATATGGCACATTTGTAACAATGCATAAACTTGAGTCATTAACTCATAAATGCAAAAGTCAGTGCTATGCATAATTACGAGGTCTATTTTGCATTTCTAGAAATTACCGAAGATGTGTTAAGGTAACAGTGACGTAACCACAAAAGGTGATGAGGTTTGTTATGCAAACGAGACGGAGAGTTGCGAGGCGACGTCGGGCGGACGTATTCATTGAATACGTCGCGACGTGGTCAAACCCAATTCTGCATTGTCATTTAAGGATGCTTTGTATTAAATTTTACACACCTATACTTAAATTTCACGATTTGGAAACAAGATATTCAAGCTTTGAACGATAATATTCGCGGAAAATTGCCTGCCAAAAGGATATCCAAAAGAAAGGTTATGTGACTATATGCTGAGATTAAAGCGCTAACCTCCTAGGATATTGAATATGACCAGCTAAAAAGATGTGATTTTATCATGGACGTAATTTTGTCGAATAAGTTTTCTTGGCCTAAATATGGTCGGCACAAAATATGGTAAGCAGAGACACTCTAAAAAAGCCAAGCTAGTTAACAGATATGGCTCAGCGGATTCCTATGCTTGTAATCAAGCTTGTCGTCAGGATACAAATTGCTCTACGTTTGAAAACTACAGCTCGATAAAGAAGACCTCATCAGCAACTATTGTGTGGTCATTGTTCGTGTTTCTGGCTATGCAAAAATCTCTCAAGCCTAAAAGGTCGGCAACGCATGCACCATTCTTTCCTCTGATGCTGACACATACTTCATTGGTATGTTACCTTGAGTCCCATGTTCCCTGACACCTCATCGTTCTCGAGGCTGAGGAAGCCGAGTGCGCCGAGCCGGTAGTTGAGCGTGACGAGCACCACTCCGGCGCTCACCAGGTGGTCGGGCCCGTACAGGAACGCGTTGCCGGAGCCCATCGTGAACGCGCCGCCGTGGATCCACACCATCACGGCTAGTTTTGGATTATACCTGCACAAAAATACAGTTTTAAACGACAGTGTGACAACACATTTCGGCAGCATCCGGAGGTCTAGACAAAAACAACAAATGCAACTGAAATATTAGCGCACGCCCAATCGGTATGCGACATCTAAATTATTTTGTGTTAGTTATGTTAAAAGTTTTACATGTAGAAACTTATACACTTATTAATACAAACTATATCAATGTTTTGACACCACGGTACCATAGTCAAAGCACTAGGTAAAGTATACTTGGACTTGGATTAGATCCTTTCGTTGGACAAGTAGAAAGTAAAGAAAAAATGATTGATGTGAAATAAATGAGCACTTAGCTGGAATTGCCTCTTACCCAGAGCAAAAAGAAGGCCTCATATTACTAGAGAGTTCTGCGCTGATCTGATCGATCTCAAGACTTTCGATAGCATCATGGTTTTAGAAAACTAGGTCTTCAATTTAGAAAATTAGCTCGCGCCGAGACCTCTCGTCGATGTATTAAGTTAAGCTTATAACAAAATCGAAAACACTGTTTACGTAATTGTATAAATAATATACATAATATCAATAGACATTTAAGTTTAAGTATGTACCTCAGTGGAATATTAAGTATGCATAAAAATACATTAAACTTTGTAACCCTTTACCAGCACCCATATTAAAAATTATCACACTTTTAGGAGACATAGTTTAAGAGTAACTTATTCTGTATTTTAGGTAAGCTCATGATTTTTCTGAACCCACAGAGAAAACAGACGCAAGTAAGAAACGTTCCGAACGAAAGGTACTCAACTCGTAAAATAGAAGACGTTGTTTTATTTTTCTGAACCCACAGAGAAAACAGACGCAAGTAAGAAACGTTCCGAACGAAAGGTACTCAACTCGTAAAATAGAAGACGTTGTTTTATTTTTCTGAACCCACAGAGAAAACAGACGCAAGTAAGAAACGTTCCGAACGAAAGGTACTCAACTCGTAAAATAGAAGACGTTGTTTTATTTTCTTACCATGATCAGAGATATTAGTGATAAAAAACTGATAATTTAGTTTATCACTCTATTGTTTCTCTATAGTTGAGCGTGGCATATGCCATATTATATACTACACCTAACGTTTATTTTAATCTGACAAACAAATATACCTATTATGCGCCAGACACACCAATTGTCGTGGCCTCGAAATAATGAAAAATATCCATGTGTTACGGGGAACCAAATAAGGAATTAACCCAAACCAATTTGGGGAAATAGTTTTCTGAATTGACCAGAACGGGAACTAATATTACTGATCCTGAAAAATGAAAACTTACCCAGTCAGTTTATCAGGAAGAGCAGGCGTGTAGACGTTGAGGAAGAGGCAGTCCTCGTCGCCCTTGTAGGTGTCGAAGAGCATGAATCTGTGCGGGCAGACGGAGCCCTCCTCGAGCGCGTCGCGCACGCCCGACCACGCCTCCAGCGGCACGGGCGGCCGGAAGCGCAGCGGCCCGCGCGGAGGCTGCGCATATCTACAAAGGGAACAGTAAATGTAAATAAACAAACGTCATTTAAAAATAATTAGCCAGGATCCGCACAGTGAGCGAATTTAGCGCCAAATTAGTTGTATGAAACCCCCCGTGCGTAGAACCATGTGCATCCCCCCTATGGTAACCTAGCGTTCCTTCCACGTGACGGGCTTAGGCTACGAAGGTATGTACAGACGACTTAGTAGCAGCGAGTTTTCTTTTAAATGACGGGGGCTATACAGGGGAAATTCTCGCCTTCCTACTAAGTTAATACAGATCAGAAATATGCTGTATGACATAGAGAACGTGCTAAGCTTAAATTAAGTTTTTGAATGATCCCTCCCATTGTATTGTGATAGTTAATTATTTAGGATACTATGAAATTGATTGCACACAAATGCAGCGTTAATAAGAGCAAGTTTTTTTGGATACGCTTGATAATGTACTCTTTACCCAAACTACTAAGGTCATTGCGTACCGCAACATTTGAAACATTTCGACGAAACTCTCAACGCTCCACTGCGTTACGTGTTCAAGACCTGCTTAGTACTAACTAATTAAACACTGAACTTTAGTGAAGGTATGCCCCAAACGCCACCTAAACTCCTACGCTGCTGAAACCGTGGTGCGCATGGTCTGCTAAGAATATTACTTACTTTTCCAAGTTCACGTACTTTCTCAACTGTATTATCTATCATCTCTCTCACTCATGTTACAGTCATTTTATGTATTAGGGTATTCAATTATACCAAAACTTAAAATATGAATAAATAAGAAAAAACATTTATTTCTAGTACATCTTTAATTCAGGGCCACCTGACCTCAAGATAAACATTGCTTGTACTGTAGGTTCCAGATAATGATTTACATATTGGAAATTAATAATAGGATAGAACACCCAGACATAGTTGAATCAAACAAAACGTTTACGAGTAGTTATTGGCAAACAGAAAATGTCTGTCCTGGGTGGTGATCGGCGTCATCAGTCGAAAATAAGGACTCTAGTAATTAGCCTCATCAAATTGTAAATATCGCAATACATCGTACAGGTGTCTTGTCTTCTTACACCATTCCCATTTCATTTCCGTATTAGTACTCCTTAAGGTGCTTTTATCTACTTATCACTTGAGATTAGAAGTTCCGGCTCATTTCAGCGAAAGAATAATTAATATAAATACTAGCGTCTAGACTTTTTAGTCTTTGCCGTCAAAACATAGCCTAAATTTAAAAAAAAGATAAAGCCTGTGTCACTTTCTATAAGTAGATTTCTTTATATTGGTGAAATAACAAACAAACAAACAAAGAAACAAACAAACAAATCATTCCTCTTCATAATATTGGTAAGTATAGATATGAGCAAGTCATTAACTTGTTACAAATTGTTTACTCTACGGAACAGATTTGTTGAAATAGCTGCAATAGATGCCTGCAGTGTAAATCCGCCTTTTACCTAAATCCGCCGTCTCAAGGTGAATGGTGTAAGGTCGTGATGGTTTATAATGCAGGAATTAATCTTGAAAACATCTTTTAATGAATGCCATACTGGTAAAATTACATGGATAAACATCGGTTGCTAAAATATTTCATGTATAACACGATGAATTAAAGTGATTGAAATAGTCGGCTCCTAAAATAGTTTGGTGAGTTTATGAAGCCACATGCCAAGAGCACGTGCAGCGTTACGCGTGCGTGCGTACCTATTCCACAATATCGGCAAAAGGTTTACCTAATTCCCTTGAAGCTACAATACCGTCCGCATACGCGGCGCTCCTGGCGCCAAGTTGTGCAAGAAACATGACCTTGTGCACAAGTACAGATGGATTTCATTTTTGAAGATATCTTCTGGACAACCCAGGTAGCTCTTACAGCATAAGAGTACGTTAGGGCGTGTATAAATAACTCTGATCTACAATAATTTATGTTTTAGGCTTGAACCTCGCCATTTAAGCGCAACTAAAAGCACAGAATAGGTAATAGTACTTGCTAAAAGTATGGCGAAGAATTATCGCTTCATGGCAGCTCCCGCAGGCCTCATTATTCGGCGATAACGTTAATCCAAGGAGAAGGGTGGTACCGTCATAAGTTCTGACGTAAAATCAAGCTACCTCTCGCAGGTTGACGGCTCCTCAGCTTGAACAGGTCCTTGACCACTAGGTCATAAGCATATCATCAATGAGTGTCCTCAAGTAAGCGCGTGAAGTCTTCACACCCATTCTCATTTCTATCATCCTCCACTTTCATGATTTCGTTCCACGCAAGCTGCAATGGTTCAATATACTCGCCATACTTCGCTATGTACACTTTACGTGAACTTTTCAAGCACGTCTTGATATTTATGCGTGAATTATTCAATTAAATTTACTTTTTACCTGACCATTTCTAAGAACGTCCGTCGTGAACTATGCGTTAATTATTCCCTTACCTTATACCCTTGAAGCTGTAGTAGGGCATCTGTGCAGCGGTCCTGGTAGCGAGCTTACGTCCGCGCAGCGCTCCCAGCTGTGTGCTCACGATGGGCCCGCCGCCCACGCGCATGCGGTCCACGAGCGCGTGCACGAGCCGCGCCGCGCGCGCCGGCACGGCCTGCAGCCGCCGCAGCGCGTGCTTCAGCCCGACGCTCTCACTCACCGTGCTCGATAGCCGACGCCATGCTCCCGTTATCTGACAACAATAAAGAACAAATAAATCAATATATCTGGTACAAATCATACCAAGATCATCATGCACTATGTGTACAGCTTGTACTATGGATGAAGATAGAAGAGGGATTCAATAGTGTTGGGCACCTTTCGACCAGATGCTTCATGTAACTGTAGAAATTAATGTTACAGCAAGCAATACTTGTAAGGCCTGTTTAAGCTAAAGTGATTATGGTTATGTGAATAGGTACCTACTCTAGGTAGGTGACTCTACATAATGTTGCTTATTTCAGAGATTTCCAAATGCACCAATGCTGGAAGACTGGAAAACGTCGAGCAAGCAGGATTGCTGTAATATTTAGTTTTTGATTAAGTTTGTAATGGCTGCAATTTATATACAGGTTTGAGTAACATTCGCTAGCTTTGGAAATGCTTGCATTTATTCTTATAATAATTTATTACCAAATAACTAAAGGAGTTGTTCTGTTTAATTAAGTTAAGTCAATAAAATAAGTAAGTAATCCATCACCTAAAACCCACTACCCAGTTAGGTTCATCCAAGCGCGGCGTTGCTATAGTAAGTACCTGGGTGATTTTTTGAGAATGTGCATATTGGTGTTTCTGTTAATAACGAAAAAAAGTATGACGAAATCCGTTCTTTATAGGATTTTTGGTAAATTTTAGACCGTATATTTCATAATTATGTACAACGCACACTTGTCAGACTTTTTATTTTGAAGAAATAGTGATATAGATTTATATAGATATAGCGGACGTTTTCACTTTGACGGCACTGGACCACTCTTTCTCTCTGGTTTCACTCAGGCGACCAAAGACTGCTGCCGATAGATACATGCAACAAGGAAAAGTCCTTCTGCGTGTATGGTCATAGGATGAAGGTGAACATCCTTGCCAATGGTAGGGAGGCCGATGTCGAGGGACAATCTCTGATGTGATTTTAAAATTCTTTGCACGATGTAATTTAAACGCAGTATAGATACATTATTCCTGTTCTCCAATTCATGAGCAAATATCTGGGGGGCTAGCCAAGCAAGAGCAACACGTGCCACGACGATTTCTACAATAGAAATCGTCGTGGCGTGTTGCTCTTGGCTAGCTTGGCTTGTTCTTCGTGAATGGTTTCGACAAATTGAATTAAATGTACTGTAATCTAGGCTGGGAAAAGGGACACCGACGCGACGGTAGTGAGATTTTCAGTATATTTTTTAATATTACTCTTTATTCGTTAAGAAAACGAGGAATATATTCGTTGCACCAAGTAGAATAGGAGTATATCTCTGTGTTACATTATCATTCATTTGATTTTTTTCACATTAAAAGTGTTATTTGTCATCCGCCGTGCAATATGCACATTCTCAAACACTTACCCACCTACTTAGTTTTATTCCATTTCATTAAAACAGCGGAGGAAACACGAAAAAATATTCCTTCGGTGAAATAACTCACCGAAATAAAATGTAATAATAAATAATAAATAAATATCCCTGGACATTATTCCACACAGCGCCATCTAGCCCCAAAGTAAGCTAATTAAAGCTTGTGTTATGGGATACTAGACAACGGATAAACATACTTAAATACATTTTCTTTTGTAAATACATACTTATTATACATAGGAGCCACCCAGACCAGTACAAACAGACATGTTCATGCACACAAATGTTTGTACTGTGCGGGGATCGAACCCGCGACCTCTGGTGTAGTAGCCAACTTCTTAACCATTACACTAAGGCGGTCGTCATGTCATGTAAGTAAATATTTTTCAAATTGGAAATAAAGAAATCCGTAACAGCGGGCGCGTGACAAGGTTTTGATGACTGTTGGGGCTGGGGCACAAAGTTCTGGAGTAGAGACGCTTTGCTGGCAAATGCCACGTGGGATATCCATGTATCCAACCGTTATTGTGATTTGCCAGGTGGATGGTCCACCTGATAAAAGCAGCAGGATTTCGGTGAAAAAGGGAAAATGGGGGAAGCCTGGGTTCTGTAGAGGATGTCTCATTATGAAAATAACGATGATATAATTTTCGTATTTATTTTAGAGATTATTTTAACTAGCATCGAAAAACCAAACAACAATAAAAGAAGCCGCCTCTTTTTAAACACGGTCAGTGTAATCATTTAATTGTATTGGCGTGTTCATAACCACAGTAATCAAGTCGTTAAATCAATTTGGACACCAGCAGGGTGTCACAAATCTCTCCACCGAGAGAGTGTGTGGCCGGGCGACGTGTTACAGGGTTGACCAAAACTAAAATAATTACTCCCGTCATCTAAAAACGCAGAGAATTCAGGGCCACATTTGTGGTATAAAACCCCTCTTCAAACTGTACATGTGCACAGAACCCTTACCCTCCAATATGTCGGCGACCGTTCTTTCTACGTGACGGGCTTCGTACCCACACAGTAATTATGCCGTGGTTTGAAATTGATAGAAAAATCCTTGTAATTTTGTCAATTTGCAATAAATCGGCAGGTTATCTGAACTACCTCGAAGTGAACAATGGATTACCTAATAATATTTTATTTTTATCGTTAGAAATTGTTCGTAAGAGAATACGTAACGTAAAATTCAGACAATTACAATGTACTCTTAGCATGTCCTGAAAAATGTTGTAGGACCTTCAAAAATACAACATTGAAAAAAAAGAGAGATAATATAGAAAAGCCTACATTATGTTAGTTACATAAAAATTTACACTACATTTTTACAACACGCACCTCCACATTGTCAAAAAAAATTGGACGGAACAGAAACACCCAAAAATAAAAAAATCTGCAAAAACTGGAGAGAAATTTGTCACCGAATCAGCCCTAACCGTGACTACTGTCAATCTTCAAATTATGTTCCTATTTTGGAGAATAATTATTGCTTTAACCTAAACGTTTAAAAAATTAATGTGATTTAAAACCAGTAAAAAACGCAAGATTCGGACAAGTTTTCGAGCGTGTACACCAATTTCCGAAGCTGCCACGCAGGTGTGGTGCACTGTGACTGCCTAATTACAGTAACGCTCCACAAATCACTTGATTATTCCAGTAGTTATACTAACAAACACGTAAATGTTCTTCCTACGTGAATTTAATAGAAAAATACCCACGAAAACCAGAACTTAAGAGAACCAGATTTTTAAGGAGCTGTATTTCCATAGTTTTTCAATTAAAAATAATTCAATGATGAAGGATATGCACATCCACAATTACCTTCTTACTCAGCTAATTCACATTTTACCTCAAAAATCATGGATAAGTAGTACTAATAGAAACTGTCAATGCAAAATATTCGACCTAGATTAATTTTGCTACTAGGATTCTATTAATCTACTTACCCCAAAGTATGGTAATCAGTCTATGGAACCGGTGGTAGAGTCACATTATGTTTAATCATGATATTTACTATATTTTCATTTAGTATATTTTTGCTATATTTTTTATTTTTGTATTTGACTTGTCATAACTACTTTTTATAAGTCTATATGAATACAGATATTTTTTATTTTACTATGCCTACTATTTGACCCAGCCGTTCACTAGACGATCAATTGGAACCCATAAATAATATTTCTGACTGCAATAATTATTATATTATAATTCCACCATATAAGGGGGGCGGCAATAATAATAACAATGTTTCACAACCGTGTTCCTTGAGGGCTCGATCATAATTGAATAATAAACCCATTAGTCCACCAATGAAGCATGTTATTTTGTTGCGAAAACGTCACCAAATCTGTGTCATTTGTGATGACGATGTTGCTATTCAGAACGCATAAACATAGGAAGTCATTATGATATTTTGACGTTAGCATAATATAGATTAACCTGAATTAGTTGCCGTTGACAGTATGTCTACCTAGAGTAAATACTGTCAACATTAAGAAATAAAACAGTTTCCTTTGCGACATACCTCTGAATTCACCGATTCTTTTATAATGCGAACAACAAAGGAGTGGAACTCGCTACCCGCGTATGTTTTTCCAGAAATGTACGGCCTGGGCTTCTATAAGACAAGAGTGAATGAATAGGAATTTACTAGGCAGTACCCAGTACATGGTACCAGACCACATCATCTCTTACTACCAGATGCGATTGTGATCAAATTACTGCATAATCTAGATGGTAATAAAAAAAGTATTTAAGCCATGAATTGAATCCTCTTTAGTATTTGAAGTAAGTTTCGACCCGGTCAGTTTACTTCAACAATGAGTACGTGTAGAATGCAGGACAGTTACATCTACCGTTTAGCCAATCATCATTGTTGATTGGTGTCATCACTTCCCATTCACTAAAAAACTGTTGCGGCTCGCGGCCTGTGCGCCGTCTGCCGGTGGCGGGCGTGCGGGTTGCGGGGTAAAAAATAAAGGGAAACAAAATCTTAGCTAGACAATAATATATTTTGGACTTAGATTGAATAATTTGATTACACTAAAGCAAATTAGAACTGTAGTTTTTAGTATCAATTTTACTGTTTTAGTTAAACAATCTTTCCTAATTATTAAATAATCCGGTAAAAAAGCGCTATCGAAAACCTTTTCGTGTGTACGCTGGCCCCACTGTGGATTATACGTGCATACAATGTACTACAAAAATATAGGTTTTTAGTAGATCCATAAAAAAGTCTGCGACACAATACATCTACCTCTCATTTATAAGTAGCTATAAGGTATGTTATGTGTTAAAAAATATATAAATTAAAATGTGGATTTTAAGAATTATTACTACACAAGCATATCAATCCTTATGATTAAAAGTTAGAGAATTTAAGAGATAATTTTTGTCCTTTACAATACATTAATTTGGATTAATAGATTCTAAAATATCGTGACTTTAAAAAATCCTTACGCCAAATTATTAAAGTATATAAAAGCGAAGGGACTCATCACGAAGTTTTATAAACTACAAATGCTAGGAGTCTTGAATTTTTCATAGGGGTTCTTTTTACAAAGTAGGTGCTAACTAAGTCGGGATTTTGTGAATAACGAGTATCGTAAAAAAAAGGAAAATCACGTATGTCAACAAACAAACAAATACAGCCTTATACGTTCAACTGCTGGGCACAGGGCTCACCTCAACTATGAGGTGGTACGAGCCATACTCCAACACGCGGGCTCAGTGCGGATGTATGTCATAAAGAAAAAATAGCGTCATATATAAATGTTTGTAATGGGTGGGGGATAGAACCCACGACCTCCGGCTCTAAAGGCAGGATCGCTGCCATTGTGCCAAAAAAAGTATGAATAAATCAAATAATAAATAATTTATATTATAAATATCGACTGGTCTGTAATTTATATATTTGGTAAGCATTTATCCATTTTGGCAAGCATTAAGAATATACATATATCCAAAACGTACAATTATTCGGATGTGTGTATATTTATTTTGGAACTAAAACCGTTTTACTTTATAGCTCGGTATAGAGTGGGTTTAATTTATATGGAGTTAATTTATTTTACTCGGTACTTAGTCTTAGGGTATAAAAAATATTTTAGTAAGCAATTAAATTGTACCTACCCTTATTATAATTCCGGAATTCAAGAATACCTACTATCTCAAGAATCCGAAATGTGAAAATTCTGAATGTTTATAAATACGAATGTCAAAATTCCGAATCAACATTAATACGAATTCTAAATCGGGCTGACAAACATGCATTCGTTTTGCTCGTCTCCGGCGCTGCCGGAAGTGCAGACCTTCCGCCCTTACGTTACAAAACGAATCTACTAAAATCGTAACTATTCAAATTACGTAACTGAAATTGTCTATTGTGAAGCCATTGTTCAAAAAAGGTGATAAAGAAGATATTTCCAACTACAGACCAATAGCGCTCCTCCCAGTTATATCGAAACTTTTTGAAAAGGTCATGCATAGTCAATTAACAGCCTTCTTTGGTAAATTTGAAATAATAAAAAAGTACCAACATGGCTTTCAAAAACATAAATCGACAACACATGCGGCATTTGATTTAATAAATGATGTTATGAAAAGTGTTAACATGAAAGACTATGCAACTGTAGTGTTTCTAGATATGTCGAAAGCTTTCGACTGCGTTTCTCATGATCAATTGATAATTAAACTTGAACGTAGTGGGATTAGAGGTCCAGCACTAAATTGGCTTAAATCCTACCTCACAAACAGAACACAATACGTAGAGATAACTCAGCTTGATTCCAATTCCGTGGCTCAGACATATAAATCTGAACAAAAAAATAACAAGTTCGGTGTTCCACAAGGGAGTGTTCTTGGCCCGTTACTGTTTATCTTGTATATTAATGACTTGCCAGATATAACGGAACAAAAAAGCGTATTATTTGCCGATGATTTTTCAGTTATAGTTACTACTGACGAGAAATCTACATCCGATCAACATAAATATGACATCATAAAAACATTGAACTCAATAACTGAGTGGCTTAACAGAAATAATCTTAGAATTAATTTACAGAAGACACATTTAATGAATTTTAATAATTTTAAAAATCAATTAATTGACATTTATTTTAATGGAGAAACTTTGCGGAACGCGGATAGTGCGACTTTTTTGGGCTTAACTTTGGATTCAAAATTAAGTTGGAAGGGTCAAATAGAGAAAAATTTTACTAAAGTAAATGGATTTGCCTTTGCTCTATTTAAGTTATCGAAGGTTGCAAATGTAAGTACGGCTATTCTTGCTTATTACGCGTATGTAGAGTCGGTTCTGAGATATGGTTTATTAATCTGGGGCAATGGAACTAACATAATAAAACTATTCATAGCCCAAAAACGGTGTATTAGAGCCATATGCAATATAGCACCTGATGTATCCTGTCTGTCGTACTTTAAGTCGCTTCAAATACTGCCACTGCCATGCCTCTACATATTAGAAGTAAGTGTTTTTGTCAAAAGGAATATTCACAAGTTCGTACAAGCGAAGGACGTATACCAAAGAACAACTCGAAATCGTCATAGACTGGTGCTAGAGATAGTCCCAAAAACGAGAAGATTCCAAAACAATTGCTATGCTATGTGCGGCACTATATATAACAAAATACCAAATCGCATTAAGGAACTCCCATATAATAGTTTTAAAACATCTTTGCGTAGGTGGTTGTTGGACATGACATTTTACTCACTCAATGATTTTTTGAAATATAAAGAATTGTAAAAGTTTGATGTGGTTGATACAGGATTTTGATGTTTAGCCTGTAATTTAGTAAATAATATTTAATTTTTATAGATAAATGAATTAATACTATTTAAATAATAAATGCTATCGATTTAGTTATCAGATGCGTATCTGAGCACTGATTAAGTTACTGTAACTCTTGCTACTTTACATAGATTCTGGTTTCCAATTTTGACTAAACTGGTGTCTTTCCACAGCCCCATTACCCTCCCGTAATTTAACGTTCATATGAAAATGTTTCGCATTAAAAATGATTTGAATTAAAAATTTGTGAGTTAAATGAAGACATAATCATAATCATTTATTGTTGTTTTATGCGGTACATAGGTAGAATTTGTAAAAAAGTTTCACACATAAACCCTGCAAGGGCACATCAACATTTAAAAATATTAACAAAGTCATCTTTACACCTACTGACAAAAACAAAAATATGAAATACAATACAAAAACTTATTAATCAACAATCTTAAAAATACACATTTTATTTCGAAAAATTCTTGTAGAGTATAAAAACATTTACTTGTTAAATATTCCTTTAGGGTCTTAGAGAAAGTTTGGTTATTTTCAATATTTTTATATTTATCGGTAATTGAACTGACATGCAGGGGGCTTCCGAGCTGACTAGCTTTAAATTCACAGATGGGTTAGCCAGTTGGTTTTTATTGCGCAAGTTGTGGGGTTTGTAGAAGAAATCTTTCGCTTGTGGATATTGCTTTAAGTGCGTTTAAAGATAATTGCTTATTTGTAAGATATACATGGATGTCAAAGTCAAGATGTTTAATTTAATAAAGTAGGGCCTGCAGCTGTCCCTATCGGTAATATTTTCAATTATTCTTACACAACGTTTTTTAAGACGAATAATTTATTTATTTATTTATTCTTCATTGCACAAAAAAACCACACAGTACAAAAGGCGGACTTAATGCCAAAAGGCATTCTCTACCAGTCAACCACACAATTAAACAGATAAATTTACAGACGGTGCAATAATTGTTGTTTATCTGAACTATTTCCCCATAGAATTAGGCCGTAGCTCAACCATTCGTGATGTTTTAAGTATGTATGAAGGTGACAGAAGTTTTGCAAAGGTTGAGCAGCTAAATATTGAGGTGTAACTAAGTACTCTACCAACAGCCATACGCCGAAAGAGAACGGGCATAGAATAATGTCATAATGTGTACTCTGTTCTTGGTGGTTCAAAACTTCACTTTTATTTCATAGGATGTTTTACGAATAAACTATCTTCAATTAATTGTGAATGCTCACCTTCATGGAGTTGAGACTGTTGGCTGCGTTAGCGACAACGTCGCCAAGCGTGGCGGGTGGCAGCGCACCGGCGCGCAGCACCAGCGCGCATGCGCACAGCGCCACCCCTGCCGCGCGCCACCAGCGCACGCGCATCTCGGCTAGCGTCCTCACTTCCCACACTTCACTTCGCTTGACAGCGCAACCCTAGGTTCTCACCGTTCTTCAGTTTTTGAGCACACACTTCAGTTCCTTAAATTGTGCACAGAGCAATTTAGCGTTTTTAACCACTTTAATTTTACACCCCAGTGGTGGTGCTTTGAACTCTAAAACATTCGTGTTACTGTCTGTACGCTTAATTTATATTAGTATACCGAATCCTTTTTTTTTTCTAACACCGTGCTTTTAGAATATTTGAAGACCTGTAACAAATTAATTAAATTAAAGATGGTTATACATAAACAATTACAGTAATTGTAAAAATAATAATATACAAATTATAACAAAGAAAACAATGTACCGTATTATTTGTAATGATATTTATGGCGTTATTTCTTTAGGACTACGATCCCAATGCTGCATTCGCACCGGCGACAGCTAACTCACAAATAAACAATAAACAAAACAAAACAAGAAACAAAAATGCATTTTTGACGACACAAATACTTTTTGTGATTAAGTTTTGCACTTTTTATAATTTACTTGGGTAGAAAAAAATATTCGGTCAAAGTTTTGTTACTGCATAATATCAAGAGTAATAACGAAGAAACCTAAAAAAGGCGGTTCGAATTTTTGAAACAGCAAAAAGTTAAGCAAATTAAATCGTAAATACACCAATGTTTGTAACAAGTCAACGCTGACCTTCTCTCGGTGATCTCCTGCTGTTAGATTTCAAATAAGACGAGATATTGCCAATAAGTAGGTATGTTCAGTCAACCACAGCTACGTTATATTTCAAACAATAGCTGAGTTTTACTGACATTGGCTAACTATGTAGCGAAGGGCTATGCTACTCGTATGTCCAACCAGCCTCGGAACAAGGTAAAGGGAAAACAAACGTTTTTCGGCCACACTGTAACTGTCGCGGGCCAAAGACAATCAACCAGATGCAAAACTATGAAAAATAAATTATTTGAATGTTGAATGCGTTTTCGTAGTTTCGGCTGAAAGGAGTACAGTGGCACCCAGGCGGTTGCGTCGCGACGGGGGGGGGGGGGGGGGGGGCACCAGTTACCGAAATAACTGGATTCAATTTACTTTAAACAGAATAGAATGAAACTACTTCTCATAATAAAAACAATGTCACGTTCTAGCTAGCTGTATATGCTCTGGTTGAATTGAATTCACAAATTTAAGACTGAGATATCAGGTATGATTTCTTCGGACTTCACAATTTTTATATTGTAATATACCATTGCTTTACTCAGTTTACTCCATTATTCACATTCACGTGAAACAAGCCGTGGGTTTAGTTCTCATAACTATAGTTCTCATAACTAACATTGAAAAGAGATTTAGATTACATTATATGAGAAAAAACTGCCATTACCTTAACATGTAAAAAAAATAAGTGTGAAGCTAAAGTACCATACCATAGCGCAGCTTATAGCATAGTAAAAAAATGCTCACTTTTTATTCAAATACATCTAATAGTGCTGATGTAAGTCTGGAGCATGCAAATAAACAGTCAAACATCAGACAGAAAGTTATTATGTACTAGCTAACTACACCATCAAATATTTTTACAAAATAAGTGTAAGCTTCAGTGTACAAAGTGTTTGTTGGACGTAAAGGTTGGAAGTAGAACAATATTGATATCTTTAAAATAACTAGCTTTCCTCCCGCGGCTTTGCCCACGTTATCGTTATATATTATAGCCAAATTACGTAAAATCTTTATAAATTGTAGCCCATGTGTTATTTTGGTGTATGTTTTGTGTATTACTGTAAAGTTTCATCCAAATCCGTTCAGTAGTTTTTGCATGAAATAGTAGCAAACATCCTCACAAACTTTCGCATTAATAATATTAGTAAGATATAAGCAACTGACTAACAAATCATTTGAAGTAATCACAGTGTATCAGAAAAACAGGCCATGCCTTTATAGAAATGAGATGTTTGGTGCCTCGCAGCGCGCATGCGCTCTCGATTATTCAACGTTCACTTTCACCGCGCGCAGCCTTCCCGCTCCGCGCGAGCCTTCGACGTAAACAATGCTGCACAGCCCTAATTTGTTATGTAAGCCAAAATATTGTGCTGGCTTATGATACTTACTCATAACCATTTTGATTTCCATACCATCTAGTGAATTAAAAAAAAATAGATCAATCCAAGCGTGTTAGAAAACGTTTACGAAAAAGCAGTTTATGTTAAAACCAAAAAAAAATACTAACTGAGTTTTGGAACTCGTGCATAGCGACAAGCCTGCGCAATACAAAAGACATCAACGCGCCAAGTGCGCGACGCGGCGCTCGCGCGGCGGCCGCGCAGCGCCAGTGGTCGCAGTTTGATGCTCAGTCTTACCCTAACCAACATTTATGTGACTAGCATTATTCTATGGTTGGATGTGCATAATCTTACTCGTACCAATATTGTAAATGCGAAAGATTGTGAGGATATAATATGTATGTTGGCAAAGAATATTCATACATATTTTATCTATGATGTTGGTTCTTGGCCGCAAAAACTTCTTTACATTAATACAGCTTATACTGCAATGTGGGGATTAGAATAACACATAGGCTACAATTTATAAAGATTATTATGTATTTTGATTGGTATGTATTTTGGCCAATTATGTAACGATGAAGTTCACGCGGGCAAAGCCGAAGGCGGAAAGCTAATAAGTTATAGGTACTTAGTTATATGTATCTATTACAATATTATTTAGTCACATGAATTTGAATGACGAAATATAATAACCGAATTAAAAGAGCTTTCATTAAAAGAGCTTTAATTTAATTTGATTACATTATAAAAAACTTTATTTTTTAATACCACTAAACTTTAACTTTATTTTTTTGGTTTTAATACCATTGGTGAAAAGTGGGCTTCTGAGTGTTTCGATCACCATGACGACACAGTCACTTGCCTCTGACTACCCCGTTTGGAATAAAGTCGTGATGGTATGTATGTTTATTTTTATCGAGTAACATATTATTAACAGGATAAAAACAATCATTTATTTTCATAAAGTACAAACTTTAACATAAACTAGAAATGCACTAAAAAAGTTAAACTTGAACAATATGTTATAAATTGTAAAATTATATGTTTCTGTTATTATTGCTTATTTAAACGAGCTATTTCAATTTTAAAACAGATAAAATCAAAATGAACGAATCCTTTTCTCTCGTTCATATGCAATTTATTAGTCAATACCGATCTTACAAGCTTTGTTTAGTGTGAGTCATTTTACTTTAGTTGTATATAATATTTTAAACCCTGCACATCTGAGATATTTATCACAAATTTATTTCAATGGCTTGGTTTTTTACGTACTTCCAATGCAGGGTACTATCACAGGTATTGCATTACCTGCATGCTGCCATCTACGGTACTATGATCTATAATGCCATAGCTTACATAAATCAAATTATGGACCTGAAACATGTTACGCTAGCTAGACAAAGGTAGGCGCGCGTTACGTGAGCGCCCTGCCTTCCGCGCTGCCCCGGTGGGCGCCACTTCCTGATTATAAACAATTTTTGGGTAACACCTTTAACGACATTTCATGCTGTTATTTATTATCCTTGATAATTTCCCTAATATTGTGCGGAAAATCGTGACCTAAGGCACCCCAGCTTAGAGCCTGTTTGGCCCTAAGTTGAATCTCCGATAAAAATTGGAGAGTAAGAACTTACTGAAGTAAATAAAATCATTGAATATGGCTATAGGTATGTATTTTTTGGTTAAAATTGGTGACGCTTCGTGGGTTCCATCGCCACCTAGTACATCATAAGACAGTGCATTTTCGTGATCTTTGACCGTGGAACAAACACCTTCCCGAATATAAATCCCTGAATGTTCCTAGTTTGCTGTTTACTATCTTGAATGAGAAAAAAAACACTCTAACAGAGATTCTGGAATGCTAACTATCTATGCTCGAGGTTTATAATGAGCACTAACTAAGTAACTTATGCATATAAATTGATAAATACACGGGTTCTCCCGTATCTCCGTATCTTACACAGAAACCATGGATGTGCCTGGTCTTTGAGGACTTGTATGCCCTAAAAAAAAACTGACTCGTTAATTATAAATAAATAAATAAATATGCGCCAGACAATACACCTCCTGTAATGGGCTTGAAGTAGGGATTAATATGCCTGTATTACGAGGTACCACACAAGGAAATAAGCCAGAGGCGTGGTAGGAGTAGCACACCCAGACCCAAGTCAGTTCAGAAAAAATCGTTTCCTGAATTGACCCGACTGGGAATCGAACCCGGGACACTACGGAAATCGAGGCGAGAAACCGTGCTACAGCTCACTACGCCAATTGTGTCGTCTGTGTACTTTCTGATTTTAGATAAATAAGAAGCCAATTTGGATTTAGCTACCAAGTTAAGAAAATTCTTTAAGACGGTTGGTTAGCTGATCTCGCAAAAAAAGGAATACCTATGTTTATAGGAATTAAGCAACCAAAGTCATGTCGGTGATTTGGTATCTAGTACTTAGTAGGTCCGAAAATCCTCGGCTTCTGGTATCAAACGGATCCAAGTCGTATAATTATTGATTCGTTTCGTGCCTCGTTTTTGGACACAGGCTGCTGTATAAATTATAGTTAATATCAACTATAATTGTTCTATTAATCATTTAGTTATTAAGGAGATATTCATAGAAACTAAGTAAACAACAACAACATTTAACAAAGAATGGTCCTCCACTTTAACTGCTTAACATTGTGATCCTGATAATATATTGTTTAGGGGAAATCGTTAACAAACAATAAATGAATAATAAATTAGTTACTGGAATAAATTGTAAAATACTATATAATGCAGCAGCTTGCTGTTAGGTTTTTAATGAAAACTGAAAACATAACTTCCTTTAAAACCAGATTTGATAACAATAAATAAATAATTAAATTAATATGTGGGACAATTGACATCAAAATCATCTGACCACAAACTAAGCAGAGCTTGTATTATGGGCGTCAGAGACTGATAAACATACTTAAATATTTCTAAATACATACTTAAATAGTTAATAACACCCAGACACACAAAAAACACAAATGTTCGTCACATAAATGTTCGTCATGGGTGGGGATCGAACCCACGACCTCCGGCGTCAAAGGCAGGATCGCTGCCATTGCACCAACAGGCCAGTCAACAATAACATACACATAGCTCACATTAGTGATTACCCGACGTGCAGTGTGCTGATTAAGCGAACACCCATCGAATGTAGCAATACTATATTTAACTGATAGAAGCTTTCGCTTAGCAAATGTAAGAGTACATAAGTACATATAATAAAGGCTGATTACTAGACATTACTTCTACTCACAAAAATACTCAGTTACAACTAGACACAGCTTATTAAAACACCAAATCAATGTAGAGTTGATGATTTGATTATATATTTATATATGTACTTACATACGATATAAACCTAATTAAAACCATTTTGTTTTTTTTTTCGTATCTGATTTATGCATCATCATCGTAACGATTTTGTTATTACATAAGTTTATTAGTAAACATCACCTACTTTATTTGGTCGACGACACCGAGTCGCTAATCTTGTTCCTCGTTTTAACTGTAACGGTTTACTTTCGTGTCTCGCACAAGTTTCCCCGGTCACCACTGTCGGGTTTAAGTGAATTTTCTTTGTCGATAACGTTAGATCGCGCCAGTCTCGAGTGCGCACGCGCCGCGTTCGCCTCGGTCCAGTCACTGGCGCGGGCGCGCAGCCGTTGCCGCTACCGCCCGCGAAACTGTTACCCAATCGACCCACCACCGCAAACCAGACTATTATCCAACAATTTGGTTTCAATAAAAAGCCAAATCACATCAATGAAATAAAATGAAACATCTTAAATCATTCTCATAACAATTCCGTCCTAAAAGCACACCTATTTATTTGATATTAATTAAATCTTTAGTAGATAAAAGTTTGTTTACCTCTCTGGTAGATTTTCCTGAGGGTGGTATGAACTTTTGGTTATAGAATATTCTAGAATTGTATTCTATTTGTAAATAGTCGTCGGCCCTACACTATACTCTGAGCACGCACTCAATGTTGAAATATCACTTAAGCGACTATCGGGCAAAAGCTTGACTGATCGCTAAAATGAAAACTAGGAGGCTGATTATAATAAAGTTTTAATAATTTGGAACTATTTCTTCTTGCATTAACAGATGCAACTTTTTTAACTATACGAATGCCGACCAGAATCCAGCAACATCCAGCGCAACAGCAGTCGCCACGCATAGATCCTGGGCACTGAAGGCAGTCGAGTATGTGGGCTAACGTTTGGGATGACCAACCACAATTACCCCCTTGGTTTATTTCATCAATAAACCCCCATTTGGCCATGTTATTCTTGCTATGGCCGAACTGAGTACGGCGTTCAGAGATTTAAATCTCAAATCGTTTATTTCTTACTTAGAGTACAAGGTCTGATAATATTATTAGGTGCTTACAACTCAGTTGCTCTTTACGAGCACTGCAACTTATGCCACATAATAAGCGTTTAATATTATTTTTTATAAAAAACTTATATTATTAAACATACATTATAACAATCAATAAGATATTGAATAAAATTCAAATAGATAAGTAGACTTTTAGGAACTCATTACATTACAATCATTTTCTAAATATCACTTATTCTAAATTCAGTATTCTTACAATTATTCATATCTATTCTTCTCTATTAAGAGTGATTTTGCATTGAAATATTCATCTTTGTATTAAAAACACTTTTGTACCAAAATTGTTTCAGATTTTTGGTACAAACGAAATTTTTCCTCGTATTTTATATATTCGGGGAACTTGTTATACATTTTTACAGACATATAGTATGGGCTGGTATGTAACATTTTAATTCTACAAGTTGGTTGATATAATCTATTTTTATTGCGAGTGTTTATATTGTGAGTTTCGCTGAGTTTTGTAATTTTTTGGTAATTTTTATAAACAAATAACTATGCATCTCTAAATGGAAGGAAGTGTTAGAATTACGAATTTGGCGAAATATGGCCGCAGATATCGGCAGCACTATTACCTATTCTGTGCTATCGGTATTGTCGATATCGGCTGAAATTCTGATGAATTTCAATAGCATTTACACTATTTCCCTGAACGATGACTGCGTACCTCAACCAAGAGTCTGCATAGGCGTAATATGCTGACAGTGCGGTGTCTGTGTTTTTGCTACATTTAATTTCAAAAAGTGCGTTTGTGTATTTCAACAGTTTACTTTTGACGTGCTCGTTATGGCTTTTTCAGTTATATGTTTATTCTTATTAGTTTAAATTCGTCAACTGTGTCTACCATTGTGTTGTTATAAGTATACTGTCTATGTGTAGTACTGTACCTAAAGGAGCTTTTGCGTATGGTCGAAATTGTATAGCTTTAGTTTTATTCAAGTCAAGTTTTAAATTTATGTTCCATAGATTAATACGAGTACCTCCTTGGAGGTAACCAATATGATCGTTTAAATAGTGTTTCTTGAGTGACATGCCAAAGAAGAAGAAAAAATTGGGTTTCTGGCATGAAGGGAATAGCGTCAGATTCTTAATCACATTTAATTAAAATCGATTTGTCATCAGCAAAAAGTACGGGCAATGTTTCCTCCCTCCTTGTTTAATACTTCAGGTAAATCGTTTATACACACATCAAAAGTGTCTAGGGATCAAGCATTTTTATGCGGATTTCTTGAGATTGAGATGTGGCTTTGTAATAAATTTATGATTTTATAAATTTATATGGATCCTTTTTGGTGCATTTCATAATTTGAAACAGGAACTGTCAATCAAATTCGAGTAAAAGATGAAAATCAGCTGTCAATATTTTCCCTATAAAAACATACAACGCATTGAAGACATTATTAGTGCTACTGTTTCCCTACTACTGATTAAAACCAACGTTATTATGGAGCGGCGACGTCATTTAAGCAGGGAAGAAATGCTCAGAGCCGTGGGAATGATAGAAGCTGGTTCCCGGCAACGTACTGTGGCTTTAGCTCTCAATACAAGTCAGAGTGTTATCAGTCGACTTTGGACACGTTACCGAAGCACTGGTACCGTGGCTAAGCGCCATGGAGGACGGTATCGCTGCACCACACGGAGACAAGACCGATACATTCAAATCACAACTCGAAGAGCTCCAACAATAACCGCCATGATGTTAGCCGTGAGGCTTCATCACTCTTCAGGGAACTTAATTAGCGACCAAACAGTCAGAAACCGCTTGCTTGAAGTGAACCTTCATTCCCGAAGACCGCTAAGGGTACCACCTATAGCAATGCACAATCGTAGGATTCGATATCAATGGGCTCTTGAACACAGAAATTGGGCAGAAGAACAATGGCGTTTCGTGTGCTTTTCTGGTGAGTCTCGTTTTGGTATGAGACCGGATACAAGACGTATACGACACTGGAGAACCCCTGGACGCCAACAGCGATTAAAATCCTGCCAGGAAGTCCATCCTTATAGTGGTGGAACCATCATGGTATGGGCGGGTATTTGGATCGGCGGAAGAACTGAGTTGATTTGGATCAGAGGCAACCTCAACGCTCAAATTTATGCTGAGACGATTGTATCATCGTCATCGTTCCTCTACAAGTGCAAATCGGTCCCTTATTTCAGTTAATGCATGATAATGCACGACCGCACACCGCAAGAGTTGTAAGACAGACTCTCACCGCAGCTAACATCAATGTCCTGCCCTGGCCTGCTCAGTCGCCAGACTTGAACCCGATTGAGCATGCATGGGATATGCTACAGAGAAGAGCTCTGCCGAATATGGAGGGTATCCAGTCGCAAGAAGACCTTTTTTTGTTGTTGCAACGAACATGGGCGGCCATTCCACAGCGTGATTTGGATGAACTCATTTTGAGTATGCTAAACCGATGTTCTTGTGTTGTTAGTGTTCGCGGTAGAAACACGGATTATTAATTGTTTAAGTTACCCAATAAAATTTTAAAGAAAACTGTTATTTCAGTCTTTTTTTCAAACTTTAATGATAGTGGTTCAAATGTCAAAAATCCCTTTATTAGGAAAATGGCAAATTTCTTTATTAATGCAAAGGTGACTTTGTTTATCGTTACTGTAGACAAACGAAAACACTTTATTTGATGAATCCTTAAAGAAAATTTTAATTAATATCAATCAGGAGAAAAGTTATTGCAAAAATATATGTTGATAACTAGACACTTTTGATGTGTGTATTAATCAGGAATAATTATGCATCCCAGCACACTTCTCTGCGGAAGATTTTATTTCCGATCCAGTCCATAAGAAAGTCAACAGTCACAAAGATTTAAATATTATCTATATTAATTCAAATACTTTATCAAGAACAAAGTATCAAAAATACGCGAAATGCTTGAAGAGATGCATAAACCAGGCTCAAAAGATATTGAATAAAATATATTTAAACAAATCAGGAAATAAATGTAAGGCAACGTGGGATGTTATAAAAGATTAACACACAAGATACAAGTAATAAAAATATTAAAAAATATTAAAAATATTACATAATAAATAACCCAGTTGACATCGCAAATAATTTTAATTTTACATCAATTTGACTAACTCTACTTTACAACGAGAATTTAGATCTGAGGCGAATCATATTAGATCTAATCCAGCAAGCATTTTCTTATCACCAACTAATGAGTTTGAAGTAATGGGAGTAATTAATTCTCTAAAATCCACAAACTCGTCGGGTTATGATGAAATACAGACAAAAATGCTTAAACTATGCAAAAATTAAATTGCACCTATCTTGAGCTACCTGATAAATATGTCTTTTACGTCTGGTGTATTCCCAGAACCCTTAAAAGTAGCAGTCGTTAAGCCATTGCATAAGAAAGGAAATAGGTATGATATGGATAACTACCGGCCGGTATCTTTATTACCAACCATTTCAATTTTTTTGAGAAAGCAATGCATAAACGCATGAGTGAATTTCTGGTGAAGTATAAAATAATTCATTTGGAACAGTACGGATTTCAAAAGGGCAAATCGACTAGTTTATCTGCGTTCTCACTGGCAAATAGGATTATGCAGCTTAAGGATAAGCGGACACCGGTAACAGCAGTCCTCTTCGACATAAGTAAGGCGGTTGATTTTGTGCTCCATAAAATACTATTAACAAAATGCAATCTGTATGGGATTCGTGGCGTAGCAAATGAATGGATTCATAGCTACTTAAGCTACAGAAAGCAGTATGTACAAATAGTGAGGGTTGACTGTGGCGAAGTGAATGAGTTTAAGTCAGACATTAAACAAAATGGAGTGGAAGTGCCACAGGGAAGCATGCTGGGCCCCTTACTATTCCTTCTTTACATCAATGACCTCCCATTTGGGAGGATGGATTCTAAAATATAAATGTACACTTTTTGCTGACGATGTATCTGACGTGATACCTCGGAACTATACTCAAACGTACAACCAAGAAATCAATGACACTATATGTAAGGTAATTAAGTAAATGGTTAACTAACAATTTGAATGTTAATTTTAAAAAAACGACATTCATCCAATTCATTAATAGAAAGGGCAAAAAGCTACCATTGAGCGTACATTTTGCAGGAGTCATGTTAATCTTTACTTCTTGGAATCATGTTGAACGATCGCTTCTATTGGATCAGTCATATCGAGAAATTGTGCAATGAAATAGATTCATTTGCTTACGCACTCTGGCGTTTGACTAAAGTCACTGATGCCAAGGTTGCCACACAGGCATATCACGGCTACGTGGGTTCTCTTTTGAGGTATGCTATTCTGCTCTGGGGTAATTCTTGTCAATTCCAAATGAAATTTGTATGTCTTCAGATAATTTTTCTGTTATATTCGCGAGCTTTTCTATTTCTGATAAGTTACTTCCAAACAACTTGATGTCGTCCATATACATTTAATGAGACAGCGTGAAATGTGTGTTATCGGTGTGTTTCAGCTTATACCCGAGTTTACTATTATTGAGAAGAGTGGATAGAGGATTGAGGGAAAGGCAGAACCAGATTGGGCTTAGAGAGTCTCCTTGGAATATGCCTCTGCGGATTGGTATGTTATCAGTTTCGGTGGAAGTGTTTAATTTTGATTTGGTGGACCAGTTTTGCATCGTTATTTGTAAGAAATTGACTATGGTAGGGTGAATTTTATAATGTTGTAAAATGTATAGTAGCCAGGAATGTGGAATAGAATCAAAAGCCTTTCAGAGTGCCGAGTGCGAGTTGCAGTGAGAGAAGTGAATGACTTCACCATCGCGTTTTGCGAGCACGTAAATGTCAATTACTATGGAATCGAGTCAGCGCCATCTAGCGGCAAATTCGGGTAACATTAAGGCCGCTATTATTATTATTTCAACTGGGGACGCTGGCAGTGGGCCGGGTGATCGGTCCGCTTGTTATGGGCCATTTCACCCATTTCCCCGGGCCCCCCTTGCAGGGGGTCTTTAGGTTATCCCATTTTCACGGCGTCCCGTCGAATCTTCCTGTTGCTTTGCAGAATCTTACTATCTGGTCCACCGTCAGTTCTTTCAGGTCTTCGTCATCTAGCGAGTCTGCCCCCATGAGTTCCCACCGGATGTGTGAGTACATCGGGCATTCGGCGAGTAGGTGGAAACTCGTTTCCTCGCTGTCCATGCACTCCAAACATGTGGGGTCGTCTTTGATGCCTATTACTGTTAGGTGCCTGTTTAGTCTAGAGTGTCCTGTGACGATTTCTATGACCATACGTACACCGTTCCTTGACAGCTTCAGTAGTTGACCTGTCTTCTTCGTGTTCATTCCGCTGATGAACATTTTAGACTGTCGCATACCTGTTGCAGCCTTCCATCGTCTATTTGTTGCTGCTGTGGTTAACCTTTTGATTACTCCCTTGGTGATGTTGTGTGCTATTGGCAGCCTGGGTTCCGGACCCACTAAGCCTTCAGCGGCACCACCCCTGGCTAGTTCGTCTGCTAACTCGTTGCCGACATTCCCCTCGTGTCCAGGGACCCATGCAATCACTACGTCTATTTTGTTTGCGAGTTTCCCTAGAGCTTTTTTGCATTCTTTGACAGTTGCCGATGTCGTCTCTGCTTTGCTAAGCGCTTTCAGCGCTGCCTGGCTGTCAGTGTAGATAGTCGCCTTGGTGACGCTGTCCTGACTGTCTAATATATCTGCGCATTCCATGATGGCGTATATTTCTGTTTGAAAAACGCTGGCGAACCTGCCTAGGCAGATTGATCTGTTTATCACTGTACCATCCTCGCACCTTATGTGCACTCCCGCGCCAGATAGCTTCAGTGACTCAATTCTGGAGCCATCAGTGTAGCACACTGTTCCGCTTGTGTCTATGTTCCATTCATCTCTTTGTCCTATATCTATATGTACTTTGTATTTCTTGTCAAAGATCTTTTCTTTCCTTGTTAGGTCGTTGTTGGTAAAGATCATTGACATGTTACTCTCGATTTCACTACCAATGCGTAGATGCCCTATGTCCGTGTGGTTACCGATCCAGAGGTTCGTGCTCCTAAGTTTGAACCATTGTTCGGTCGCTTTTCCTTTGATCGCTAGGTCTAGCGGATCCAGCCCGAGCACGATCTCTAGCGCTGATGTGGGTGTTGTTCTCATTGCACCTGTGATCATCAGTGCCACTAGTCTTTGGACCTTGTCTAGCTCTAGTTTGTTGGTCCTTAGTGCCGCCTTATGCCACCATACCAGTGATCCGTGAAGGATTCTTGGCAGGGTTATTGCTTTATACGAGTATATCCATAGTACTATCGCCGGTTTGATTCCCCATGTGCGTCCTATGGCTCTCTTACATTCACATTACACAATCAGAGTACACCTGTGTGTATATGTGTATCTTGTTTATCTCGTGTACTAGTTCATCTATTAGAATGCACCATAGTAGAGGGGATAGGCATCCCCCTTGCGGGAATCCTCTTCTCGCCCTGACCGTGTGTGTAGCCCCTGCTACCTCAGCCTTTATCAGTCGTTGTTGAAGCATATTCTTCACCCATCCTGATATATCTTTGTGAATGCCTTCGCGGTCTAAGGTGGCTTCTATCGACTTAGGGCTGGCCTTGTCGAATGCCCCTTCTACGTCGAAGAAGCAGCCCAGTGCGTATTCCTTGTTGCTCAGAGACCTTTGTACTCTAGTAACTAGGTTGTGGAGAGCTGTTTCTGTAGACTTACCCTCCATGTATGCATGTTGGTTCTCATGTAGCGGGGATCCACTGTTCTCTATCTGGGCTCTGATAGTTCTGTCAAAATCTTTTCCATTGTCTTCATTGTGGAAACGAGGATAGGCTAATACATCTGAAGGCCTTCGCCTCCTGATATGTGGCCTTGCCAGGTTTCGATAGGAAAACAACCTTGACTTCCCTCCACTTCTTGGGTATATACTGCATTCTTATACTGCTGTTGAACAGTTTTAAGAGATCTTCCTTGATGTACTTTAGCGCTACTTGCAGCATTTTTGGAAATATTTCATACGGGTCTGCCGCCTTGTATGGCTGGAAGGAGAAAATGCTCCATACCAGTTGTTCTTCCGATATGGCGATGGCCTCGCCTGCCCTTACCACTATGGGGTTTGGGGAGGTTGGCATGCCTTCGTCTATGTCGTGCTCGCAGTCTGGGAAATGAGTTTCCATCATAGTCTCCAGTATCATTTTTGGGTCAGTTATCAGTTCTTCCCCCTTCTTGATACTTCCTAGTTTGCAGGTGTTGTCCTTGGATAGCGTTTTGACCAGCCTCGCGGCATCTGGGTGTTTTTCGATCCCTTCGCAGAACGCGCTCCAGCTGTTCCTGCATTCTTTTCTGCTCTCGCCCTCGAACTTGTTTCGCTCGTCTTTGTACTTTCGCCAGCTCTCTTCGTCACCCTTTTTGAGGGCCACCCTGAGAGCACGTCGGGTCCTCTTTCTGGACTTCTCTAGTGACTTGGTCCACCACGGTGGTCCCTTGCCTAGTTTGATTTCTCTGAGCGGACATGCTTTATGCTAGGCTTCCCTGAGGGCCTCATCTAGTCTTGTCGCCTCTTTTTCTATCTCCATTTCGTGCTTGTGTAAGTCGTGACTTCCAGGTGTCCACTGTTTGATGTAGTTTTCGAAAGTAGACCAGTCTGTCTTTTTTGCGTTTCTCACTCGGATCCTATCGATGCTGCAGTCTATGCTGAAGGTTATACGTCTGTGATCTGACATGGATTCATTTTCGTCTACCTTCCAGTTTCTAATTTGTCGGCTGATCGTTTCTGATGCGATGGTGATGTCCAGCACCTCACTTCCCGCTCTGTTGAGAATTAAACGTTGGTGTGTTACCTACGTTTAATAACTCCAGACTGCGCTAATGTACTCTAGGAGTGCTTCCCCCTTCCTGTTACAGTCCGTGCTGCCCCATACCACGTGATGTGCGTTGGCGTCGCACCCTAGAATAACAGGAATGTTCTTACCTTGATGGTATCTTCCATTTCTCTTGTTGGCGGCTCAAACTCACTCCCGCTGGGAAGATATGCAGAGACGAGGAGCACCCTTGCTTTGTTCTTGTTTAGGCTCGTTATTGTTAGTTCAACGCTTGCCAGATCTCTGTAACAGTCTGCCTTGATTAGTCCTAGTGTGCTTACTCTACTGCTCGTGAAGATGCATGCTCTCGGGTTGGACTCACCATCATTGTGGTAGATGAGGTCTCCACCCAGGGAGCCAAGCCCGGCCACCCGTCTGTTTATGACGTATGGCTCTTGCAATAGAGCGATATCTATGCTCTCCTCCACTACGTATCGGCACAGCTCCGACATGGCTTCCCGGCAGTGGTGCAGGTTGAGTTGAACTATTTTTATCTCTTGTTTGTGTTTTTGTGTTGTGTTACTGTGTGTGTTCATATGTGTGGTGAGTGTGTGTGTCGTGTGTGTGTGTGTATTTGGTGTGTTAGTGGCCCCCTCTTGACTACTCCGTTTCGGTCTTCGGGTCCCCGTACCAACGCGGTTGCAGAAGCGCCACACTTGGCGGGGGAGCGCGATCCCTGAGCGGTGTCGTGAGGGGGGTGGGTGTGGTGTGGTGTGTGGGAGGTTCGGGGCTGGCTATTCGGCTGGGTGTGCGGTAGTCTAGGGGTCCTTCTGCAGGGTTCCCGATCTGACTACTGCTCTCCCCGCCGGCAAGCACCCCCTCTCTGTGTCCTGTACGGCGTGTCCTGGGATAGAGCCCCGACGGTTGTTACTGCATCCTTCAGTGGGGATTCCTGTTGAATCTCCAGGCTGAGTGGTGCTTATTTCACCGACGGGCTCGTTTCCCCCCTGAGTCATCTTGTCGTGGTTTAGAAGCCGTGCTTGCACCTTGGTGAACTGGTAGTGCAGCATCACGCGGTCCTTGAGGGCGTCCTGAGTGACCCCCACCACAAGTCGTTGGCCAGTTGGCAACGTCTCCTTGTAGATGAGGTTCCACTCAGGCAGCCTCAGTTCGACCCGGTGATCGTTCTGACCACGAAGCATCTCCAGCGGATCACTACCCGGCTCCCCGAGGTTGCCCGGCAGCCAGATTGATACGCGCTGGCTTTCTAGTCTGCGAGCCCTCAGTGGCATTTCACCTTGCCCGCTAAGGTCGCAGCCGAGCAGCCAGTTGCACGCCTCCTCGGTGCTGGGTGTCACAAGGAAAAATCCCTCTGCCACCAACCCCGAGGCCTCGAACGACAGGCACCGCCCCCCGACCTTAGCCCGCACGGCGCCGGTCGAGATGGCCACTAGCCTCTTCCGAACCGTCACTGCTGTGGCCTCGTCCATCCTGCCGCCATCCACCCGCTCGATGATGATGGAGAGATCCGTCTGGCCCACATGGGGTCGCGACGATCCCTCGGCGCGGGTGTTCTGCCTTTTAGGTGGGCGTTGCTGTGTCGGCTCTTCTGGGTTTGTCCCCTGTCTCTTGAGCTTAGGAGCCCGAGAGCCTACCCCCCCTCTCGATGGTGTTTGAGGTGTCTGGGTGTGGTTCTGCTCCGCCAGCTCTCTTTTCTTCTTAGCCTTCAGACGCTTGTACTTACTTTTTGAGAGCCATTCTTTAAATTCTTCGGTACTGTGCGTCTGTCTGTCTGTCTGTGTGTCTGTTAGTCTGTCTCTAAGGGCTATACGTGACAGGTCGTCCCCGAGAGTCTCAGAAATAGACCTACCGGGACGCACCTGTGTAGCCGTGGGTGTTGTTGTAGTCACAATTGGAGTCCTCGTACCAATGTGATGCGCAAATTTGCCCCCCCCCAGAGTACGAGGGGCAGCCCGAACCTGACGGTCCGGGGAGGGGTTCTCCGGCCTTGCCGGTACCTTCCTGGGGTATCAACTCTTTATTTGCACTCGTTGATTTTTTGTTTACAGGGACTGCCGGAATGGGTTGGGGGATAGGAAAGGATGTGAGGGAAGGATGCCGACTTAATGCCCGCTTTACCTAGGCTCCCCATAAGGGCGCCGGGGCAACGGGCATATAGTAGCGGGGATGAGGAGTGGTGGGATGGGGTGTGGGGGTACGGCCTGAGTTTTCGGTTACGTCTGTTTCATAAGGAATCAGACCAATAACAGGGGGCACCTCGAGAAGGATATTACTCAGGCCTTGCCTTGGGGATCTACGCGACCTGCGCTCTCCCCCAAGACCGTTCGCCATTCTCAGCACCGGAGGTTTTGAAAATGAGGGTACGTCTGATCGTTTGTCATGTCGCCCCAGAGGGTTCCCGAAGGAGGCTCACTAGGGCTCTCATGCACACGTCTCAGACTTACCCCCCCCCCCCCCCCTTACTCGATACCATACAAATTCGCGTTTTTTTTCTCGCAAACGCGATGGTGAAGTTATTCACTTCTCTCACTGCAACTCGCACTCGGCACTCTGTAATCAATGTACATTGTATATATATTTATCTTCCTTCGTAGAGCTTGCTTAAAGACGGTTGCATCTATGGCCAATTGTTCTTTACAACCTTGGCTGTGCTTTCGGCATCCTTTTTGCTCCGCTAGAATGTTGTTGCTGTCAGTGTGTATAAAGATAATATGTGCAATGCAAGAAGTCATAATTTTTGCCCATGGCCCGGTAGCCCAAACCCACTTAACACAGGAGTTGGGTGATCTCCCTGCGCGTCGTTTTCCGGCGACGCCCTATCCATGTCGGGTACTTTTCGCTGACTGTCCATTTTTTTGTTGGCTTGAGTTGGCTTTACGGGAGCGACTGCCATCTGAGTGCCTAGTGCGAGTTGCTTAAAGACATGCGAATTACTTCACCATCGCGTTTTGCGAGAAAAATAACGTGAATTTGTATGCCATCGAGCCAGCGCCACCTAGCGGTCACATCGGGTAACAAAATGCGTGAATATGAGTTTTTTCCTATTCACTAGTGACCATCGAGTATCGACTCCCAGTCGAAAGCGAGCAGGGTGAACGCCTGTAATTGGTTGTTTCGAGTGTTTGGCTGAGTACGAGTTACAATTTTGACAGCCTTTATTTCGAAGAGTGAACAAATATTCTCAATCGAAGGCGAATGGCACTCACTTCAAATTTTACAGTGAATGCGGATCGAAAACTTATTTATTTCGATAAAAGTGCTGTGAAATTGTTTTAAACGGTGTCGTGGCGGTTTTTTCTCGTTTAGATAATGTTTTTAGGAGTAAAAGCACACGATGAGTGCCAAACAATGCCCAAGTCGAAGAAACATGCTTCGGGCTACATTCAGTTTATTGTTTGGTCTCTGTCACTTTATCTATTAATAAGAAATGATTTTTAAAAAGGTCGGCTTACATGTATACTCCAGCAAATCAAGCTTTAAATGTAGGCATCTATCTCTGTCAAAATAAGACCCATTTTGCAATGGCTTTGTAAAGGATGACCGTATGTGTTACCAACTTAAGAAAAATACGGCTCGCTGCTCACGGTGAGCGAACGCGGATCGAGTAACGTGACTGTTGGTAACTCATAATAATATATAAAAGCCTTTTAATCGGACGTGACAGTAATTCTTGTTTACTCGTATATAATTCTTTTGTTCAACTTTTGTGTGTCCGTTTGCCAGGTAGCAAAGGCCTTCTCCAATCTTCTCCATTCAGTCCTTTCCGTGGCTACTCTACCCCATGAAATTCCCGCGACTTGTCTTATGTCGTCGTCCCACCTTCTATGTGGTCTACCTCTCTTTCTTTTTCCCTCCCTTGGGTACCATTGTGTGACTATTTTGCTCCATTTGTCTTTTCCTCTGATCATGTGGCCTGTCCATTTCCATTTTTGTCTTTTTATTTTCAGAGTTATATCCTGGACCTTAGTCTTTTTTCTGATGCTGCTGTTTTTCATCTTGTCCATTCTTTTGATTCCTACCATACTCCTCTCCATGGCATGGTAACTCATACTCGCTAGTATTCGAGTTTTTTCGATAAAACGTCAAAAAATTGTCAAATACCTAGTACCCAAATTTGAGGTACGATTTAATTTTATACGCTTTCGGCTTTAATTCCCTAATCGGACCGCACGGTTAATCTGTGGGTTTGTTTGTCAAATAAACCAACAGATGTCAAATTGATAAACGTCATTAATGACGTCATGTGACATGTCTGTCGTTCGTTCGTGTTTTCCTCGATGTTGTTGTTCTCGATGGATTTCTTTCTTTGGTAACTTCGTAAAATAATTGAAATTTATCAGTAATACTTGATTTTGTAGAGCAAAATTAAGAAGTCAGTTACTGCAGTAATTTTCCACTTGGTATCTATCGATTATCGTAGGCTAAAAGTTTTTGTGCACACAATGGCAAGTAATCAAGGTCCGAGTGCTTCTGCTCCTGCAGATTTGCCTCCGCCATATTCAGCCGTGGTGGGTAATCCTCAATATGGCTTCGTGGCCCCCACTGGGGAGCCAATCGCTGCCGGCCCGTACATACAACCGCCGCCAAAACAGTTCACAGCTACCGGTGTGTACCCGCATCCACCTGCCATAGTGACGAGCACACAGCCTCAGATGGGCGGTGTGCCACCGCCACCACCGGGGGTTCCCATTGGAGTGATTCTGCCTCCAGCAGTGGGCACTGAACCTACGACGATTACATGCTTTAACTGCAGCAAAGTCGTCACAACCAGAGTTACCTACACTACAGCTTGGCATACTCATTTAGTTGCTGGCTCTGTTTGTGTGATTACTATGTGAGTATTCATCATCAGTAGGTATGGAAAATAAACATATTAGCTTCTTTAATCTGATGTCATGATAATGTAATGTTTGTCAACAGGTTCTGTTCGCTGTGCTGCCTCGGCCTTGTCCCGTACTGCTTTGACACATTTAAGGATGCTGAGCATTACTGTCCTAACTGCAATACTTTTATTGGTAAAAGTAACAAATGTTAGCTGTGAAATTATATATTTATTTAAATTAAATAAAAATGTGACTCAACTGTATTTTAAATGGGCCTGACTGAATATAATAGGGCTTGAATTATTCATGTTGAAGATTCACACACAGGCAGTGTCAAATGTATTAAGTTTTTAATGTTATTTATAATGCTTCAGTTTTCTTGCAAGTAATGACTTGTGTTCTTTAGTAAATTGTTTGAAACAAAAGTATAAAATATTCAACTAGGCAGCTATCATTGTAATAAATATTTTTTGTTCATTTTATTTATTGATGACTATATTGGTGTACTTTTATTCTAGCTTTAATATATTCTTCCCTCTCAATGCAGCTACCATTCAGTAGTTGAGCAGTATTGTTTTACAAAATTTAAGTTATGTTTTTTCTAAATTATTGATATTTGTGTTACTTCACATCATGTAATCACATTCCACAATGTGGAAAAGTGAATCAGGTAATTATAATTTGTTGTAAACTGTATTTTCATAGGCAAAACCATGTACCTCTGCAGTCACTGGTAACACGCAATTGATTTTCTTTTGAGTATGGTTCTATGCCATTCAAAACAATTTTATTATGAATAATCCAGATCTTTGTTTAAAGAGAAATCAAGTGGCCATATGCACGTTATAATTATATTGACTGATTTCTAGACTGAATAATCATAGTGGCGTCAATGATTATTTTTTAACAAAAATAACTGAGCTCTTCCTTGTTTTCTTTTGCATTGTGATGATATTATTGTATTTTAATATGGCTCATCCCATCAGCTAGAAATTTATATTTTTAAATACTTGAATAGTTAATTTGCTTGTTGATACTCTGTAGAGTGTGTCTCCTATAAAAGATTTCATTCTAAAGAGTGTTTGTAAACTTGTTAAGAACTTTATTCCTAAATCTCTTGTTGGTGGGTGGGTAGATATACATACATTTGTATTTTGTACAGATCTCCAGCACCTGACACCATAAATAATTATTGCCATCTAGTATTTTGCTAGTGTCACTCATTGGTGGAGTAAGTCATTCATTAGTGCAGCACATAATTAGTATGAATGTCCCTAATTATTATAGACACTAGAAATCAAGCCACTCCCGTTTTTTAGGGTTTCTTCGAACAAAATCTTAGAATCCTTAAAAAAAAGGGGTTGCTTGATTTGTATGCTCTCAAGTATAAAGAAAAAATTGATTATAACTTTATAATTCAACAAAGACCAATTTGTTTTGCACAGGTCAGGCTTACTTGTTATTAAGTTAAAAAAACCTGTAATCATAAATGTAGATTTTGTAACATATTATTATATTTGATTAATTAAAATCCATTTTTAAATAAATGACAGAAACAGATATAGGCATATATATACAGTATATGAAGAGTTTGATTATTACACAGGTATGATAAACATAATAATCAAACTCTTCTTCACACATCTGTTAGTCTAACCTACTTAAACAGAAACCTTACTCAAAAGTTTAACAGCACACCTCAAATTGATGCAGCCCTATCACAGTCATGTAAGGGACAGCTATATATGTAAGGATTGCTCAGCTTTGATTAACATTTCTGGATTCGGGCGTAACTCCATTAAGTGAGTGCTCCCGACCTGACCTCCTTGGTGACATCATGCATGTATTACTGTATCCTCTATGCATCATGCTGTGTAGGTCTAGTATTACATTGACCTAATTCAATTAAACATTTTGGTTGTTCCTTTTACAAAATAATAAAGAATTGAAAAAAAAGGCTTTCTTTTTAGTTCCTCTGTTTTGACAACATTTTATTAATTACCATCAAAATATTTATCTACAATAATTTAAGTTTACTGCTTAATCTAAAAATTTACTTAAATTTACATACAAGGGTTATTCAATTCAGGTACAACAGGCATAGATTGGAGGTAATCTATGGGTACAGGCAATTGCAGCAAATCAAGTAATACCACAAACTGCTAAATGTGCTCAACAGATTATGATCTTTTTGACCCAGTGATAAGAATCAATGCAAATGTAAACTGATATGCTGCTGACAGTCTAAATGTAAGAACATAAAACTCAGCATAACAATAGAGAAATACAATAAGTATCCATTTTCTGGGTTTAATTTAAAATGAAACAGATATCTACTAGATAATAATAATATCACTATCTTTAACTACATACTTATCTGTGATAACACAGAAAATATCTAACAAATAGTGATAAGGAATAAGAGTAGTGTGTTATCTATCACACAGACAGCATAATGTAAAGCATGAAAATAACAAAAAAGTTGTGTTGCAATAGTTGTGTTAAATCATTGCTAAATTTGCCTAATAATGACGACAGATAGTTCCAAAACCACAACATCCAGTGCTCCTGTGATGGAAAATATTGCTGCACCACTTCAACCAGCAGAGATAAGAGTTGATACAGAAACAGTTGATTTCACAAGAGAACCTCCTCCGCCATACACAGTAAGCAGTGCTAGAAGTGCTGTAGTGGTGCACCAACCATCAACAATTCAACAAAGGAGTATACAAACATCATTGAAAGATCAACCAACCGTTCATGTGTGTCAAGCATGTGGAGAAACAGTTTTGACTGATGTGAGATATGTAAATACTCGCACAACACACATGTGTGCTGGATTCATTTGTGGCTGTGGATTGTAAGTTTTGATGATAAATATAAAGTATAAGATAAGACATGCTTTACATAGTAGTGTAACATCATTTTGTTTTTCAGATGGTGCATGATGTGTTGTCTTGGTTATGTACCCTATATGCTAAGAATATGCAAGAAAACAAAGCATTACTGCCCCAACTGTGACCACTTAATTGGAGAATATTCAAAGGTGTAGAATGTATGGCCCAATATAATATACCTAAAAAAAGGGATGGAGTTTCAAATACTTGAGATTAATGGAGAAATACTTATGCTATTACTATGTTGCTTTTCTATTTCTATAAATTGTAAATAAATGTGCAAGTCTGAATTTATCTAGGTATAAATTTATTCACCATTACTCAATGGCTAGTTGGTTACTTAAACTTGATTCATACCTAGATTTAATAGTGGGATGAAGTGATTAAACTTTTTTTAATTTTATAAATAAATCCCAGTCAATATCACAACTCTGCCTCACCAGTCGGGTAAAAATTAGAGGTTCAATCAAGAAGGCAATTAAAGTCAGACAAAAGTTTTCAGCAAGATTACAATATTTTTCTCAGCACATTGATGAAACAAAGAACATAAAAAGGTCAGCCATCAATTGTAGATCAACCACTACCAATCATTCAAAACAAATACAGGAATGAACAAAAATAAACAACTCTCCAAGTAAGCTGGCATGTAATAATCAAATCTTACATGAAACATCACAGAGTGTGTATCCGCAGTAAAGAGTTTAAGGGTGTCTTAACACTGGTTATTTAACTGTAAGGGACTTGCAGTCTAAAGCAATCTGAGGCGATTTTCCACTTCCCGTCGACTGCTACAATCAGGAACGTCTGCTGGAATGGTTTTTTTGTGTCATCGTTCTGGTAGGTCACGTCGCCGCACGCTTGTATAAGGAACGTCAACTTGTTCGAAACCAAGCTCTCTGATATAGGCTGAGCGTCCAGTGTCTTCAAAACATGATTGCTCGCTGGTAAATCCATCAAGAACTTTTGAATTTTTTCATTGCCGTTGATGCCATTCCCATTCCAGACCAAAAGCCCAGTATCCAAATACAATTTGGAGGTTAGATGTCGACTATTATCAACTTGTTTATAGAACACTCTTGTGAATTCCTCAGCCGTCTCACAAGCGTTATCCACATTTTTGATGACGACTTCCGACATGTCGCTAGGTTTCAGTTTTACTCAAAAAAATTAAGTTTCTTCTGAAAATCTCTTGTTGTTAATATTTCTAACTGTCAAAGTGTCAAGCCAAATGTCAAGCTGTCAACTTTGAACTTTTTTTAAATTATTCAACTTACGGCTATGGACAGTGTCCATTTCAGCCATTCTTCATTGGTAATTTTTCATCTTCAGTTGGAGAATGTTTAATCATTTTTCTCTGTTGTTCTGGCTTCTGACTTCTGTTTTCAGATTCCGTCTATTGTAGACACTAAATACTCATAGATGTATTTGTATTTTTTGCATTAAATGGCAGGAGGCAGGGTATTTTTCTCGCCTCGATTTCCGTAGTGTCCCGTAGTGTTCCGTAGTGTACTTCGAGACCATTACACACTCACGTGCTTGGCGCGGCGCGTGGGATCACCGTTTTGCGCTTGCGCCGCGCATGAAATTTGACACCACTCCGGACCACTCGCCGCTTGAGATGTAAACGCGATTTATGAGTCACACGTGTGGCTTTAAGCTAAACAAATGACTGTTTCTAACTGAGGAATAGATGCTCTATTTGATTTTAAATACAATATGCTTACTATTATTATTGTAGCATACTTAGTAATAATTTACAAAAAACATCAAACTTCATTAGTGTGAAAAATACCCGACTTATTGAACGAAAATTTTTTTATTGTAGAATACAGCACGATGACATATGTTTTTTTATATTTGAATCCATCATAATATTAGTTTTCCTCTTAATTAAGATAATTTTAAACATATGTTTAACTTGAAAAAAAAAAACCATAAAAAAAATTCGAAGTTTGCAAATAAATTTCGCGATGTCAGCGGAAATAAATGAATAAATTAAATAAATGTCTAAAAATAAATGTTCGAAAGTAGAACAAAAATATGTTCAGCTACAGAAAGATACGTTCCCTATCTCTAATATTTGGTAAGAAACATGGTAATAATAATCAGTAGTACCACCAAGTAAATAAATAAAATAAAAAAAAGTCACATTAACAGCAAAAAAAAAATGATTTACCAATTTGTCTACATTTCAGACAAATACTTGGTGATCTTATAAACCAACTGAAGATTATTTTGTTATACAACACCTTTACTAATGCATAATTCTAGCATTTTATAGGAATTTACGAACACATAATATTACATCATCATCCATGTTATGCGGCAGCCAGTTTTCACTATATTAATCTGTGGTTTTCACCAAGCAAATTCTGTCAGTCATTTAAAAATTCTTTGATTTATTTTATCGAACGCATGACTTTGAGTGATGCATTTGTCCTTAATCTATGTATTTTTTTTAAAAGGAAAGAAACGGCCCAGTGATTCAGTTATTTGAGCCTGTTGAGTATGCGAAGCGACCCACTTGCCGCCGTGCAACCGTGGTTGCATAAAAGCACTTTGGACGTCTGTTTTCATGCAACCGTGGTTGCATAAAGCACTTTAGTGGTTACAAGAGTTGTGTTGTCTGGCGCATATTTATATTGATTTATTTATTTCTGCATGGAATTGGGTATGGTAACATTTTTTTTAAATATTTGTTATAAATACCTTTTACTACCTATACAACATGGTCTAGGGATTTATAAAACTTTTTAAAAATAACTTAAAAAGTACTCGCCTTACAAAAAAACTATTAATGATTAAGTTCCTTTTTTAAATTCTAATTTGTATTTATAAGGTTTTGTTTTAAGATGAAATTCGCATTCATTGAATTTCTTCCTAAGAAGTAAATCTTTACGAACTTCCAACTTGATTTAAAACTCCATAAATTTCTATAAATCTTTGTCAAACGCATCTCCGGTGTTCATTTAATCATGCCACGTAGACACTTAGCAGGAACGAAATGTTAAGAGCAGTAGGGCTATTCTTAAAAACTCATTTCGAACCTCACCCAGTGAATCCGCAGTGAGATTCAAATTTCGCATCTTGTAAAACTGGATTACGACGAAATGTCACCTTTCTGATAAACGTGTTCATAAAACGAACAACGTTTAATGAGATTTTGATATCAAGTTTATATAAATTGTGTGTATATAAGCAAAAGTGAGTTCGATCACCTGAGTGAGATCGGGTTTCGAATTTTACAGAATCGCACTACAGTGGGCATGATTCAAGCTGGCGCTACCCAAATTGCGGTTTCTGAAGCCATGAGGACCAGTCAGAGCGTTATATCCAGGCTTTCGTCACGTTATCGTGTCACGGGGGAAGTGGTGGAACGGCACCGAGGAAATAGACAAGTAGGAAACCTATTACCACCGGCATAAAACATTAAATGCCGCTTTTTGCAAGAGTTTTTCCTCTTCTTCTAAGTTTTTTTTAAATTTAACTTTATTTATCTTTATAGTTTATTTATCAGATTAGATAGGCTATTAAACAAGGTTTATTTTAATGTGTAGGTGTCTTAACAAAAAGTTAATATAATTTTAGTTATTTAGGTTTAATTGAATCATCCCTAGACCATGTTGATGTGTGTATTTTTGCTCATATTCAGAAAGTAAAGTGATATAAGTATATTAATGTTAGAAACGCCCTGAAGTCACTTCTGGCACTCGCCGGCCGCTGCCACGGCACTGTGCTGTGTTTATGCAAACTCGTCGCTTCGCTCCTCGCTAACCTAAGTGAATTTATTTTGAACTCTCTTCTGGCACTAGCTTTGGTTAGCGAGGAGAAAAACGACGAGCGGGTTAGGTTGACATAAACGCTAAGTTGTTAAGTTAGTTTAATGTGTTCGGATTACTCTACTCTACTACGTTAATCGGTAGGAACATCGTCGTTATTATGTAAGTACTACAAATTGTATGACTGAAAACTTTAGTAGGAATTTTTTTTAGGAAGAGTGATCATTCGGATTATGTACATTAAAAACAGAGTAGTTAGGACAATTCCTAATCCCAATAGATTGTTAGGAAGAACATTTTCGGAGTTCCAATTATCGGAGTTGATAATTAAGGTGAACTTTGGCGCACCCGGAAAAACCTCAACCAGTCGAGATTCACTTGCGCTTGGAGCCAAATGGAACTAGGTAAATAGAGCTAAATGTTTTGCGTCGAATTTGTTATTCAATGCTAGTGATGTACAAGGCTCGAGGCTTTAGAGTTCTTTTGTCTAGAGCTCGGTGTCGTTTACAGGGATCGCCTCGTTTGTATGAAGCTCGACGACTCGGGAGTTTTTTCCAGAACTCGAGCCTTTTTGAGAGCTCGATCGATCTTGAGGCTTTTCAGGGCTCGATCGATCTCGAGGCTTTTTCAGGGCTCGATCGATCTCGAGGCTTTTTCAGGGCTCGATCGATCTCGAGGTTTTTTCAGGGCTAGAGTCTTTTTTAGCGCTAGAGACGTTTTTACGTGGCGAGTCAAGTTTATTTTCCGTTTGGAGTCTTCCTATTCGAAGCAGGCAATAAAACAGGTGTTTGTGGGATGTAATATATGTGACCAGCCCCCCGATTCAGAACGAAGTTATCGACCGATTCGGTAAATTTGTTTTAATTATGGTAAATGACCCTCTTACTTAACGGTAGCAATCTATATTTTTATATGGTAAAGCCAAAGGCCTATAGTTTTCATAAACTCAATAATATTAAAACTACCCATACTTAAAAATGAATGAAAAATAAAAGAAAATAACCGACTCGGTCGATAACTTTGTTCTGAATCGGGGGGCTGAAGGGTATTTTGAAAAATCGAGCTTTAATTAACAGAAAAAGACATTTTAATCATCGTGAAAAATATTATAGTGAAAAGGTTTAAGAAGACTCGAGCTCTTTTGAAAGAGTCTCATTTGATAGGTTCTTTTGATAGGTTCGAGCTCTTTTCAAGGCTCGAACTCTTTCAAAGCCTCGAGGCGTGGCTCAGGGAGCTCGCGTCTCGGCTGGGCTCGGGCCTACGAGCCTACCGAGCTTAATTCGCCTAGAAGCTTCAAAAGTATCTAGGACTCGACGCTTCGAGGTTTGTACATCACTAGTCAATGCACCAATCTACGTAGCAGGTCTTAAAAAATATCAAAATTAAATACAAGATTTATGATTAAGAAATATGTGTTTTATTTGATAATGTCTTTATCTAATATATTAATTATCATTTATCATACAAAGTGGCTCATTTATTTTAACAAATCCATCATTCCCAAATATTTGACACAATGATTTTATCCATCCATGCTAGCTTTAAAAAATAATAATCTGTAGAGCTTCAACATTATTATTTAGCATTTGATTTCATTAGTTTCGTAACTTCTAAAAATAAACAGTCATCAAGTTAAATTCAAAATCTTACCCTAAGGCACTGACAGAAAGGATTATGCACTAGATACAAAAGAGTTATTACATATAAATAAATCTAAAGAGTAAATAACATCCCTTAAAAATCCTACACGCTTATCTATCAACACGGCAGCAGCATACAAAACCAGTTAGTAATGAGGTTGTTTGCGAAATATTTTTACTCCTTGTTAAACTATAGGGAAGCTTAATTTATTATAAATATGCAGGACAGATTACACCAAATTCATAATTGCATAATATAAAACAATCCTAAGATTCGATTTGATGATCTGCTCTCAGCATTAAGTAAGACCGTAACTAACTTTAATCCAGTCTATTTCTTTTTAGATGGCAACATTATTTTTGTATATATATTTTCTAAAGCCAAGAAAGCCACCGCCGCCGTCAATGAGGTCCCTTTCTGTTCTTTATACTCAGAATAACATTACAGTTAATTGAAAACTAATTTAATTAGCAACCAATTACGAAAATCATTAAAAACAATTTAAAATTACCTAAATAATATCGCGAATCAATAATTGCACTCATTTTATTTAAAAAATGTCTAAAACTGATACCTCTGTCGATTTTGATTACTTTATTGTTTACACATTCCTGAATCGGAACATCATAATTAACAGAACATGATGCACCTTCTTCACCTAAGTATCGCATTCTAGTCATTACCATATAATTCTAGTATTTTTAACTTACATATTATAATATTATTTACTTATTTATATTATTATAATGTTATCGCAATGACCTATACAGTCCAAAGAATTTCTAGCCGTCAGTATTTCTAGTTATCGATCCATACCACAAACAATAAATAATCATTACAAATTATTAAATATTGTAGAATTTAGATTTTATTCATGCATTTTACTTGAACAATTGGTCGAGTGTTAGTATCACATACCTCCAATGAATACGATATGATATTCAACCTGGGAGGTTTATCCCGACTTCGTAGACTTCATGAAAATAAATATGACGAATATCTAATGAATTTTGCAACCAATCATCATGACAATCCGGAAAATTTAAACTAAGTTGAGCATATTATTACGATGAATGTATTCATTAATGTGGGTTTAGCAGCAAACATTAGAAATATGATGTAATGTATTTGGACACAGACACAGATACTAGTCCATGTACATCAATTCAGAGTAATCACGCAGATGTTAGCAGGTAGATACCTGCTTTCCTATACGTGTGTACTTTTGTGTGTCAAGTCAACTCACAATACCTGTAACTTGTTTTATATTAACTTAATTAACATGTTAAACATTGTTTGAATGTCTTTCAATATACAGCAACCGACAACATGTATAAAAACGTTTTGAGTGAGCTCGCGCGGCGCGCCGCGGCGTGTGCGCATACGTTACCTGTGCGTGCGCGCACTCTCTATGTACGAATTACACTTGGACAGTGCTTTGCGAAATCCTGTCTTTTTTAATTGTTATTTCGAATCCAATCCAACCTGTAACAAAACATATTATTTAATCAATTAAAAAAATAGTGATCCTTATTTAAAGATTTATTCTAAATGGCATGCCCCGCATACCTGTAAAGGGCCATTGCATACATCCAGGTTTAGTTTATCGGCTTGCCCCGCTAGCAGCCTTTCCTGTAAAACATAAATAAATTAATTATAACTACGTGGCGTTTAACTACTGACACTTGTATGCCGCTTTTAGTCATATTTCTATTCACTGGAATTCTAATACTACTCCTTCTAAAATTCTAGAATGGTATGGTATGCATACCGTGATGAACTGTGAAAGTATAACCATGGAATATCTGTTTCTGCTTGCCATAAATTGTTGTTTCTTAGTATCCGCAATGCCTATACTTCTGACTACCTTTACTATTCGTTAAAACCGGTAGATACAATATAAGCTAAACCGTGCAATGGTGATTGGGACGGTGGCTGTACCTGAACCAGCCGCTCGGAGTCGGCGAAGCTATTGTTGTGTCCGGCCGTTTGTGCCTTCTGCAGCTCGTCTTGTAAACTGTCTATCTTCTTCTGCATCTACAATTAAAAACAAAAGCTAGAATTTATGCTATAATGCTTAGGTTAAAACAATATCAGGATATTGATTTCCTGTGAGATGAATGACATGGCATCCTCTTTTGGTGATGTAGAAACTAGCTTTTATAACTCAGAATTAAAAATAAAAGACAAATGGTTGTTACAACTTTTTTTATTACGACATTGGCACATCGGACAACTACTAAAAATGTGAATGTGTTGCATTTTATATGACTGAAACGCACCTTCGGTAGGGCAAGGACAGACTATGTTGCATTTGTGCTTTTGTTTCAGTTTTAAAAGAGGGCATTATTTCAGTTTTTGTAATTGTACAACTGACCCTTGTTTTACCATAAATAATGCCTGTTCACACCTGAGCGGTATTCGCTGCCGCAGTGGGTGGGTAGCGGTACAATACCGCGCGGGTTTAGCTCAGGTATTTAGTATCAAGTTCCGCGGCAAAATTTACCGCAACCCACAGCGGCAGCGAATACCGCTCTGGTCTGAACAGGTCTTTAGTGCGGTAAAAAATCAGAAGGTTTTTAGTATTTTTTTGTAATTCTTAAAATTTAACTTGATTGAAATCGAACATAAACACGCTAGATAGAGGGGACGGGTCATACGATTATACCTTCACCGATTACGATTTTTTTTTTCGAATTTAGGGAGGATAGAGTAGTTGTAGACAGTAAAAAGGTAACAAGGAAGGAAAAAGGCCATTCCATAAAATAACTTAATGAACAACAAGAATTCATTCACCAACATTCTTAATTTCACAGAACTTGACCATAGCCGAAGGTCTGATTAGATGTGTCAACCAGCCCAGCAAACTTACCATGGAATTTTTGCACTTCGATAAATAATGACTCAAAACTCATCTAAAATAGCTTACGATCCACCTGACGTTAAGTTCTGGCACAGCCTGTATATACAGTTGTGGTCATATAATTAAGAACAATTAGAAGTTCTAGAATTTTGCTATTTAAATCGTGTCATACACAGATATGTGTACCTTCTGAGAAGCAACTAGTTATGTTATAAAATAGCCACATTAATAGAGCAACATGGCTTAGGAATAAATAATAAAATCGCTAACTATTTTTTTCACATTTTACTTATTTTACCAAAGTAACACATTCAAATAGTACTGACGCTGGACAAATAATTAAGAACGAATTATTGAACTATTCGGAAATTGTTTTGTAAACATCTAAAAAGATCACAATAATATGTAACGTAGTAAATATTCTACGTTACATATTATTGTGATCTTTTTAAAAGCAATTTAATACATTTTTAACTAAAATTAATAGTTAATAGCATATCCACGGCTTTTAATTACTGCTTTACACCGGCGAGGCATTGACTCTATTGATTTCTGACATTTCGCAAGAGAAAAAGAGTTCCATTCTTCTAAAAAAACGTCGTACAGCTCTCTTAGATTCCCACACTGTGTATTTGCAACCTTTTTCTTTACTTCAAACCACAGATTCTCTATTGGGTTTAGATCTGGGCTGTTAGCTGGCCAGTCTAAGACAGAAACTGATTGCGCAGTAAGAAATGCCTTTACGGTGCGTGCAGTGTGCTTTGGATCATTGTCATGCTGGAATGTCCAAATAACCGGTAGAACGTCTTCAGCATAAGGTAACATTGTTTCTTTGAGTATATTTTTGTATTGGAATTGGAACTTTACAGGTCCACCAACACCATGTCCAGAAAAGCACCCCCAAATTTTCACATTTCCACCGCCGTGCTTTAATGTAACTTTCGTGTACTTAGGGTCGAATGCTGTATTTGGGGGACGTCGTACAAATCGTTTTCCATCAGAACATACTCTGTTTTTTTCGTCTCGTCAGAAAAAGTACATTTTTCCACTGTCGCACAGTCCAGTTTTCATACTTTCTCGCAAATGCAAGCCGGGCTTGCCTGTGGCAAAGTTTCAACATGGGTACCTTTCTTGCTATCCTACCGTGCAATTTTTCTTTTACCAAACGTCTTCGAATAGTGCGTGCTGAGATTGCTGAAGGGTTGTTTTCACCAAAATATTCTTTTCTCAGTTCATTGGACCCTTTAAAAGGATTTTGTTTTGCCATACGAACGATGTTTCGGTCATTTCGAGGAGTAGTTTTTCTCTGTTTAGGTACACGCGAAACATTCAAAGTTGTTTGATACGTAGCAAAATTCTTTACAGCGTGGAAAACCATCGTTTTTGAACATTCCAGGTGGTCGGCTCTCTTTTTATAAGACCAATTCTTCCGGAGATGTTTTATTATTACTTCTCGTGTAGATTGTTTTTTCATAAGAAGCAATCACTTTTAAACTTTTACAGCACTAAATGGCGCCTAAACTATACGAACAGTAACAAATCGACTGAGTGTTCTCTATTTAAATTTGAATAAAGGTATAAACTATTTAGCGTTCTTAATTACGTGACCAGCCAGTAAATAGGAATTCTATGTTTAGAAGTAGTGTAAAAAGTTTGTCTATTTATTTTTAGCTAATCATGGTGTATCAATGAATACAGTGATATCATGGAAAAGTATAAACCAAGAAAAATGAAGAAAAAATGCATGTAATTAGTTTTGCGTCCTAGTTTGAAAAAGTCTTCCTTTTATTTCAGCGTTCTTAATTATATGACCACCACTGTATGTCCTGGGTTGGTGAGTAGGTATGCCAGAATGATATTGATTTATCTCGAAACACTCACCACCTGCACCCTTTCAAAAAATCTGCTAATACATAGTTCATGGGTCTTAGAACTCAAAATAGTGTTAAATAGCGCCAGAGGACCAAAACAGTCTCACGTTAAGTCTCGACAATTTTACTAAACTAGGCGCATCTATCGGTAACAATAGCAATGGATTATTTCTGAATAAAACCGATACAAAGTTTTTTATTGCCTATCATTGAGCAAGTTTGCAATCCACTATTATTGTATCAATGTGGGAGCATTATTGAAATTCCATGGGTATGCTGAGGTAAGAGTCATGGTTAGAAGAGGATAAAACAACACAAAAGCACACAAGAGTGTTGTTTAATATACCTCTTCTATGATGGTAGGCAATGACCTTTCAATGCAGGTGTATGCGAACGCCATAGGTTCCTACACAGTAAGATTATCATAAATATGCAGGACATTTTCATTATTATAATAGCATGGGTATGTCTGTAGGCAATGGTTCCTTTCACATTGAGCAAACAATGTTTATTTATAATCTGCTAAGGGGGAAAAGGCATTTTGAACGTTCAACGTGGCGCCCAAGAAGGCCAGTCGTGCGTCTAAAGGTGGTTCTCCGCGCATCGAGGCCTATCGTTCGCTTGTGAGTTGCGACATACGCACAAACTTTATGCGACACAAATGTCCGTCTGAATCAAGGGTGATCACTGATCATATAATCTGACCACACATTTTAATGCGCTAAGACGCGCGAATCTGTCGAGAGATTTATACCAAGATTTACAATGAGATAGCAGCCACTTTTATTCAAACAATAATTTTACTTCGAGAGCACGTGCGCATTGGTAAAGAGATCTGATATCCGGGCAGAGATCTAGTATCAAGTAATGGAAAGGCCAAGGAGTGGAACGCTCTCCCTGCGTCTGTGTTTAGGGATACTTAAAACCTTGTTATCTTCAAGGCCAGAGAGAACAGACATTGTCTGGGTAAGCGTGTACCACCATCGGCCTCGTCATCGCTTACCACCAGGCGACGAGCTCTATTTCATTCTTCTTTAAAAACGATTTTACTAAGTTTCTTTTCGAACATAAACAAAACAATAGGTTCCTAGGTATTTAAGGCGAAAAAATTCAAAATATCGTGTATACGAGCCTTAATAAGTCTACACAAAGATGGAAACTAGAAAAAATCGACCAGATTTTTTCCTTTTTAATCCCAGGGCACAGAATAAAATAAAAAACAGAAGACGTACTTTCGACACAATTGCACTACAATATCAAACTTCGATGCGCGCCAATACGGTCCAAAACAACTCTGCACCTGTACTCGTACCTAAATCTTTGAACGGCCGGGACAATCGAAAGTAAATCTTATATCTAAGGCACTACGGGCGCTCGCCGCTCGCTTTCACAAACGACCGTGACGTAACCCGGCTGCGTGTCGCTCATAGGGTTGCAAATACTGGAATATGAAGCGCTTGCGTGTGCCACGTAGGTACCTATAAATACTGTTAAACGCTTTTTCGTGGTTTGTTTGTTAATCACTACATAGTATAAAACAAAGTCGCTTTCAGCCTGTCTGTCCCTATGTACGCTTAGATCTTCAAAACAACGCAACTAATTTTGATGCGGGTTTTTTTAATAGATAAGAGTGATTCAAGAAGAAGGTTTATATGTATATAACATTAATAATATGGTAGAGAAACACTGATAATTTTAGAGGTTTCTAATGTGATGTCGTAAATAAACATATATTTTTTTTGCTTTCAAGATTCTTGGGAAATCTGTTAAAGGGTAAATCCTTATCTTTAAATTTTGTGTTAGTGCATCCGAATGCAGTATAATAACGCTTTTGTCTCTCTATCCTGTGAACTTTCAGCTTGCGAAAATAAACTGCCGCGTCGCTCGCGTCCCGCGTACTGCGTGCGTGACACTCGACTAAATTGTCCGCACGGGCGGACCGAACGCGTAGGTGATTATTTAAACCGAATTACGTAGTGACACAGGCCTGCCCAGGGACCCGCTTGAGTTCCTAACATCAGGTAAAATTTTTCTAGTATCTATCTTTGCGTAGAAAATAGAGCATTGTTAAAGCTAAAAATAAAATGTCACTTGTAGTATATTGTCGGTGTACAGTTGTGCCATTACCTGGTGCAGCGTGGTGGTCCTCAGCTCGTCCAGCTCGCGCTGCTTGGCCGCCAGCTGCGCCGCCCAGCGCGCCTCCTCCGCGCTCACGTTCTGCTGCAGCCGGCTCAGCACGCCCTCCTGCATACCGACACGCGATACAGTATACTGTACGCCGCATTCTCACTTCTCTTCACTAGCGGAATATGAATTTATACAAACAAGATGGACAAGAGGTCCGTAACCAAGAGCAACAGGCTTAGGATTCAGGAATTGGGTATGACATTAAATTTCACTTTGAATGTCACCGTTTGGGCGAGAGCTTATTTCATTCCCAGCGTGGTCCTCTCAACACTGTTGGAATCAAAGGACTATTATCGCGTAGTTGGCAGTGGATAGTTGACGGTTTTTTGCTGGCTTCTACTGACTAAGGCCAGTTTTGTAATAGTTCAGTTTTGAGGGTTATATTCAAGAACAAAATAGTCTTTTTTGTATCTTCGATCCCACTGACCACAGGTAGCAAGTAGTTTGTGAAGGTATCAAGTCCACCTCGACTTTGACTTTGAGCTGTTTCTGTAACTACTAAAAACAAGTGACTCACGGTATCATCGATAATCTTCTTGTATTTATCAACGAGCGCCTCCAGGTGTTCGTTCTCCGCGTTGTCTTCAGCGCGCGATGACGTCGCCGCGAGCTTCTGCTCCAGGGCTTCCTTCTCTTGTTCCTTCTTCTGCAGCTCCTCCCGCAGGTTGTCGGCGAAGGCCTGCAGCCAGGCGCGGCCGGCGGGCGCGGCGCGCGCGGCGGGCGCGGCGGGCGCGGCGGGCGCGGCCGCGGGACACGCCGCGCGGAGGAGCTTCGACACTTCGCTGTACTGGGCCTCGGCCGCCTTCTCTATCGCTTCCTGTTGCCGAAGCATAGTCAGAATGAGATGGTTACGAACTCCAATACGCGCAATAGAATCGAATAGGCCCTAATCCATGAAAACTTGACACCAAGATACAAATTACAGAATGGGTCAGAACCCAAAGTGATATTCTACAAGTGAGCAAATAAATGATATTATTGCATTTATCATTAGGAAAGCGAAGCCGGCCGAAGATTACATGGTATATATTAGTCACAATGGTGTGGGAATTATTGGGGTCAATTTAGTTTATCTACACGCAAAAATGGATGCAGTGCAATCCTTTTAGTTTTAGTGTCCACAGAAGATTAAAGCTGATACGACGACCAGAGGTTAAACGATATTGAAATTTTCCCTGCTTCCGTGAACTCGTGGACTGTATGTGAATGCACACTAATGAGACTGAAGCTGCCATCAATAAAGGTATTATGATTATTTGGACGGAAGCTCCGCAGAAGAGCAATGGGGACTTACTCGTAACGCGTCTCGGGCCGGCAACGCGCTCGACGCTTTCGCCGTGAGGGCTTTTTCGGCGGACTGTAACGCTTCCATTACTTTCCAGTTTTTAGTTCGCAACTCCTAAGCGGAGAGTCAGAATATAAAGAAAATGTTAGTATAATTCGAAAATAAAATAAACAAAATACAATCTTCAAACAAGCTACGAAATTAAACGTATTAGATTATGCATTAGGTACTCGTATGAGGGTGCAAATAATAAGTATTTTATTTTAATCATCTTTATGTAAAACTGATGCAATGGTAAGGTTAACTATTGCGTCATAATATTATCGGGTTACTTAGTTTATGATAAGCGCAGGTCGACTGTCAACCGAGTCCAAAAGCTAGTGAAATTATAGTCATATAGATTATCGCTTCATTCGGTAAGACAATTTTTTGGGTACTCATTTATTATAACAATGTTGAGTCGTGTGTAAAACTGCGGCATAGGTTTTCTGTTATTTTAACTTGCGACATCGGGCCAACCAATGTAAATGAGTCGATGAGAGTGAGAGCATTATCTGATTATCGTTTTTTCGGCGCGTATGTGCCAGGCGCGCATTTCTAAGAGCTTATATAAATATAACACGCTTTCAAGCTCGTATGATAAAAGGCGCAGAAAACGTTGATCTGAGTGCCTAGTGCGAGTTGCGGGAAGAAAAAAATCGGGCAACATTAAAGAGGGTTTGTTTTTTGCGTTTGGGGTAGATCGTAAACGTCGCATTTTTTTGAGGTTTTCGTGATTATTTAGCTGAATTCAAATTAAGTATAAATTACCTCCCTATTATTGAATGCACCTTTTAATTTCATAATTATAATTATAACTTTAGCTGTGTACAGTACATTTTTGTGTCTTATCAATTAAAAAAAACGGTTTTTTATTTAATTTAGCAAATAATTGGCGTGTACCTAATTTCAGACAGTTGAATGTGTTTTTAAATAGTATTATGCACACAATAATAGAGCAAAAATGTAAGTTTCAATTCAATGAAATAATCACCAAAATCTTACAAAAATGCAACGTTTTTGAACCACCCCCAGCTAACGCTCTTAAGGCCGCTAGGCGGCGCTGACTCCACACAAATTCGCGTTTCCGTACTCGCAAAACGCGATGGTGAAGTCATTCGGATGCCTTTGTGCAACTCGCACTATGCCCTCTGAGTGGTGCGAGACTCACGTTGTTCTTGTGCTGGTAGGCCTGCAGCTGGTCGGTGAGCCGCGCGAGCTCGTCGCGCTGCTGCCGGCTGGCGGCCTGCGCGTGCTCCAGCTCGCCTCTCAGCGCCGACACCACGCCCTCCACCTTCGCCAGCTCGGCCGCCTGGGGACATGGCTCGCTGTCAATATTGACATCGTGTGGTGGAACAGATAACCTGGATGGTTACCCTCGCCAGATGGGTTAGCTAGTTTCATGTTATATCAATGTTAAAACATATGTTTTGCGAAGCATATGTTAGTTCAAACAATTTCATCTAATAATCTGAACAAAATATTTGTGAAATCTGGTAAAATGGTAAGTAATTTTTTTTTTATATGTTCAATTTGTTGACATCTTTCCTTATTTTTGGTATGTTTGCTGGTTGGCAGTGGCCTGTCTAAAAGGCTCCGCCACATGTTCTTGCAGCAACCTTTCTAATGACATCAAATTTTGGTACCTTAATGGGTTCTCAAAAGCTTATTTGTTTATGACATTTGTAAAAAAGTTGCATATTACATAGTTTTAGCTCCTAGTTACAATTAAGTAGTGTCTGAAGTTAGCTGTTCTAAGTGTAAATGAGCCACATAACACAAGGTGGATGTTAACTGACCTTGTGACTGTCGTCCGCGGCGGGAGCGGGTGCGGGCAGGCCGTTGTGCGCGGGCGCCGCCTTCAGCTGCCTCAGCTCCGCCAGCTCGGGCTCGCGCAAGCTGAGCTGCTCGCGGAGAGACGATACCTCGGCGGACAACTGAACCAACAATATATTACAATGAAGCACTAAAGGCCTCCCAAATACAAATTACTTTAGATAACCCTAGTTCGTTAACTATTCTTCTTTCTCTATACGAGAAAATAATCCAAAAATTAGAAAGCATAGGGGGGTCTTCCGGCCGTAAACCGTCTTACGATTTTCTTTAAGCATGTTGTGTACAGTCAACAGTAAAAGTAGATGATGATTGAGCAAAGTTCCAATTTGACTTTATGAATGAAAACCACATAAAAAAAATATCAGAAGCAGCATACCTATATCCATTACAATAAATAAATTATCTCTTTTATATTATTAGTAGTTTGATAAGCTTTATAGTTTTTGTTAAATCATACATTTTGGCACGTTAAATTATCACTTACTTCTGCTGTTGACTAACTTCAAACACTTGAAATCTGGTAAACTGCATAAGAAAGCCTTTGACTTTTGACAGCCGATAATGCTGTCACAACAATATTTAAATGCCTCACCAGCGGCTGAAATGCATTAGTCAATGAGAAAGAAAATCAGTTGGGAGTCTATCCCTAATTCCCTATCAACTGCTGTTATGGAGAAATATTTTACCTGCTCTTTCTGTTTTTCAGCTTCTTCCTGATGGAACTGAAGTGCCTCGAGGGTCGCTTCGGCATTCTGCGCACGGCTCGTTAACCTCTGAACTTCATTCTGAAGCTCTGATGCACCTACATTTTTTGGATAGTTCGAATCATCTGTCGTAGCTAAAGATAGGAAAACTGGCTAAATGTTAGCTCTAGGTGTAGAACTGGATCAATTTATTAAGCCCTAAAGCCGAAATAAAAATTTGTCTAGTTTTCCCATCTTTGATTATTAAAATAAGCATTGTGAAATACTCAAAATAACTAAATAACAATCATCTATCGTGTAATCATCTGCCCTTGAATAAAAACAACCAAAGGGTTTATTTCTTGTAGAAACAGTTTTTTTTACTGATCAACAGACTTAAGTTGTACCGCATGAACCATTACTCCATTCCTTTAATTAAAGTAAGAGAGATACCATTAAAAAAATGCGACAGCAATGACTACTAAAACTGGACAGTACGTACCCACCATCACCAATGTCTACATTTAACACCTAAAGTCAACGGCATAAGGTTCAAACACTAAATATTGGATCTCATACCGTTAAGCCTCTCCTGCACTTGTCGGAGTTCTTGCTGCGCGATCTGCTCAGCGTGCGCGGCGCGCTGCAGCTGCTGCTCCATATCGGCGAACGCGCGGTTCGCCTCCTGCAACAAAAGTTATTGTTAGTGGGAGTACTGGGACCGTTGCGAAAGTGATGCAGCTACTTACGTGGAGTCACATTATGAAAAGCTACTTAAAGCACATAAGTACTAATATCGTTCGAAGAGTGCTATAAGTTGTGGAGCATAGTCTTACTAAGGGTTAAGTATTCCACTTCTGTTTCCCTCTATGCATCGCGGCATGGCGTGGCGGCACTGCTCTTGATAACTGGCGGTTGTCAGAAAGGGCCAGAGTGCAGACTTCCCGGAGACAATGGAAGTGCCTGCTTAATACAAGTTTTTCAGGGGCAACCGAAAACAGGGACGTAAATGCGCGCCTGCCCCGACTTCACTAGGCGCGCTCAACTCATGTGCTCGCGCACTGGCTGGGGCCCTGCTGCAGCTCGTACACACCTGCAGCTGCTGCGCCAGCTCGCCGGCGTGCTGCTGCGCGAGCATGCCTCCACTAGGCGCGCTCAACTCATGTGCTCGCGCACTGGCTGGGGCCCTGCTGCAGCTCGTACACACCTGCAGCTGCTGCGCCAGCTCGCCGGCGTGCTGCTGCGCGAGCATGCCTCCACTAGGCGCGCTCAACTCATGTGCTCGCGCACTGGCTGGGGCCCTGCTGCAGCTCGTACACACCTGCAGCTGCTGCGCCAGCTCGCCGGCGTGCTGCTGCGCGAGCATGCCTCCACTAGGCGCGCTCAACTCATGTGCTCGCGCACTGGCTGGGGCCCTGCTGCAGCTCGTACACACCTGCAGCTGCTGCGCCAGCTCGCCGGCGTGCTGCTGCGCGAGCATGCCTCCACTAGGCGCGCTCAACTCATGTGCTCGCGCACTGGCTGGGGCCCTGCTGCAGCTCGTACACACCTGCAGCTGCTGCGCCAGCTCGCCGGCGTGCTGCTGCGCGAGCATGCCTCCACTAGGCGCGCTCAACTCATGTGCTCGCGCACTGGCTGGGGCCCTGCTGCAGCTCGTACACACCTGCAGCTGCTGCGCCAGCTCGCCGGCGTGCTGCTGCGCGAGCATGCCTCCACTAGGCGCGCTCAACTCATGTGCTCGCGCACTGGCTGGGGCCCTGCTGCAGCTCGTACACACCTGCAGCTGCTGCGCCAGCTCGCCGGCGTGCTGCTGCGCGAGCATGCCTCCACTAGGCGCGCTCAACTCATGTGCTCGCGCACTGGCTGGGGCCCTGCTGCAGCTCGTACACACCTGCAGCTGCTGCGCCAGCTCGCCGGCGTGCTGCTGCGCGAGCATGCCTCCACTAGGCGCGCTCAACTCATGTGCTCGCGCACTGGCTGGGGCCCTGCTGCAGCTCGTACACACCTGCAGCTGCTGCGCCAGCTCGCCGGCGTGCTGCTGCGCGAGCATGCCTCCACTAGGCGCGCTCAACTCATGTGCTCGCGCACTGGCTGGGGCCCTGCTGCAGCTCGTACACACCTGCAGCTGCTGCGCCAGCTCGCCGGCGTGCTGCTGCGCGAGCATGCCGGCGTCGCGCGCGGCGGCCGCCTCCATGCGCGCCTGCCCCGCCTCCACTAGCCGCGCGTTCAGCTCCGCCTGCAATGCTGCCAGCTGCGCCACTAAACCGCTCTCCGCCTGGTTACAAACAAGCAGTTTCAATCAATGATATAGTCTAATTACACCCTATCGCACTCGTCAAATGGTATGGGAAGTAGCAGATAAGGGGAAGACAAAGACTTGTCATGCACACGTCTTGCGGGGCTAAGATGCGCGCCCTACTGCTGCCGCAAACGTGCGAAGAGCAGGACTATGAGCAGTGTGAGGAGCAGTGGCAGGGCTATATTCATTAATTTATAAATGTTCAGTCATTGTTAACTGCAACTACACAAGGAAGCAAATACACTTTTAATTTAATTGTTATTATTATTCAAAGCCGAAAGATCAAAACTTACCTCCGTTAGTCGCTGAATATGCATTTCCATTTGAACTCTCTGTGCCTGTGCTTCTCCTTCTGCGGCGAGTTTAGACTGGAACTGTAAAATAAAAATGAATTATTTCGACATCTACAAATTAAACTGAGTCAAGATTATCATAAGTACAATGTACAAGGGTTAGCAATCAAGTTACAACGCGATAGCCACTAAACTCAACACTGTAACACCATTAGAGACTAGACCGTCTGAACAACGCACACTTCACAACGTAGGGATATGCGGACGACTTGGTGATAATGGTGGTTGGCAAATGCCTGAGCACCATCTCAAGCAGAATGCAAAGTGCTCTGCGTCTTGTGGAGAACTGGTGCCGGGATGTTGGCCTGTCGGTCAACGCAGACAAACCCACACTGGTGCCGTTCACCAGGAAAAGGAACTTGGAAGGCATTCGTAAGCCCACCTTGTTCAGCAAATCTATAGGGTTCTCCAAGGAGGTCAAATATCTGGGAGTTATCATCGACCAGAAACTTACTTGGAACTCTCATATCAGCTACATATCCAAAAAGGCGCGAATGGCCTTAGGTATATGTTGCCGTCTGGTCAGCACCAAATGGGGCCTCAGCCCTAAGGCTGCTCTCTGGATATACACTGCCATAGTGGGACCCAAGATTGCCTATGCATGTGGCGTATGGTCCAAGAAGACCAGCCAAATAACGAGCATTACCTTGCTCAGCAGGGTCCTAAGATTGGCCTGCTTGATTACGACTGGTGCCATGAGTTCAACACCCACTGTGGCTCTAGAAGCCATGCTGTCACTGTGCCTGCTCCACTTGCATCTGGGGATGGAAGCCAGAGCGGTCATGCTGAGGGCACTGGACGGTGGAAGTAGCCGGTACCAGTCAAAAAACATGAATGACCTGAAAGCTGAGCTGCACAAAATGCCAGTCATGCTCATGCCTAAGGACAGCATGTCGATACAGTATCTTTTTAAAAATAGTACTCAGTTGAAATACCAGGTAGGAAGGAGTGGGAGGATGGCACTCCTGCAAACTTCCAAACCGGAGACATCGTGTGGTATACTGATGGCTTCAAGATAAATGGGCGGGCTGGCTATGGAGTCTATGGCGAGAGACCAAAAGAGTAAGATTCACAGCAGTCTGGGCCTACATGCCACCGTCTTTCAGGCCGAAATGACCGCCATCTTGCCCTGCGCACATGAGAACCTGGAACGCGCTTTTAAAAATAAGAGTATATATATACTATCAGACAGTCAGGCAGTGCATAAAGCGCTTGACGCAGTTGAAATCAACCCAAAACTCACCCTTTATTGTGCCGAAGCTTTGAACAAACTCGGGGCCAACAATAGGGTAACGATACGCTGGGTACCGTGACACTGTGATATCCCAGGTAACGAAACAGCAGACTAACTGGCCTGAGCCTGTGGTGGCTATACCCAAATGCGCCCTGAGGCAGCCGCTATTAGCCTGAATGGTATACCTTAGCAGGAAACACTGGATCAGCAGCAATGGTATGGTACATGCTAAGGCACTTATTGAAGGCTACTCACATAAGTTCACCACAAAGGCCCTTGGACTAAGAAGGGGACATATAAGAATCCTTATCAGAACCCTTAAGGGGGACTGTAGGCTGAACAAACACGGACACAGGATTGGTATTGCTGAGTCACCAACCTGTAGATTCTGACGCGAAGAGGCAGAGACCCCGGTCCATGTCCTATGCGACTGTGATGCTTTAATACACAGCAGAAGCCGCGTTCTCGGAGGGCACAAGCTTGCCCCTTCGGACGTCATTGACATCACTCCCACGAAAATAATTCAGTTAATGATGGCAGTAGGCCTGTAGAGTGATCTTTGATGGGATGATGACCACAATAGATCAATCCTGGTCGCAGTGGTCAATCGCTTTGCCGACATCCTAATGCTAAACTCATAACGAATAGACACAAGACACACTGCACTTTTTAAGCTTTTTAACGTCCAGAGCTGTTTGAAAGGTTTACAGCATTCGTTCCCAAAATAGTCCAGATGGACCCCAAGGGGTCCACGAAAGACTCAACGGGGGTCTATGCTGGCATTATTATATGCAGAGTTTTGCAAAAATGGAAGGTGCAGGGTGCAGAAAAGTGTAGGTGCAGGGGGTCCACCGGAACCAGCTAAATTTTGCAAGTGGTTCATGCGAAAAAAAGTCTGGGAACCTCTGGCTTACAGGCTGCGTTGAACTCGCGTCGCCGCTACTCGCCCGCGTGCGGCGCTATGTAGACGCGCTCAGGAGTCTCACTCGGCGCAAGAAGCCGCACTCACCATGAGCTTCTCCTGCGCCAGCGCGTGGTTGTCCTCGAGCAGCCGCTGCAGCCGCGCCTGCAGCGTGTGCAGCTCCGCGCGCTGCGCCGCCGCCGCCTGCTCGTTGGCGCGCGCCGCCGCCGCTACTCGCCCGCGCTCAGCGTTCAGCGTCGTCCTACCAACAACAACCACATTATTAATTTGTTTATTTTAGCATTTTACAATGCTTGTTTTTCATTCCTACTAGTAGTTCTAGTTTTTCTATCTTTAGTTATGAACAACCATATTATATCTACATCTGAGTCCCAAGTGCGAGTTGCAGTGAGAGAAGTGAATGACTTCACCATCGCGTTTTGCGAGCACGTAAATGTCAATTAGTATGGAATCGAGTCAGCGCCATCTGTAGTCCGTAAATTATAGCTTGATTAGAATGACAGGTGTCAAATTGATGTAACTAGGGCTGGGAAAGTGTTGTTGAGAAATCGATAGCATATTGACACATCGACTGCAGCTAAACCTGCGTCTCGATGAAATTCAATTTCATCGGGCTCCAGACACCGGTAGAATTCGCACTTGTCAGAGTGATAAACGTAACCCGAACCCGTTCCGAAACAACTGGGAAACTGTCAGGTGACAGCTCGGTCATCTTCTATTTCAATCGGGGTCAATTTGGAAGTGATTTTTCACTCCTCAGAGTGAAATTCCACTCGATTTGGAACGCAGCCCTAATCATCCTACGAACTATAGCGGCAAATTTAAACATTAAGGCCGCTAGATGGCGCTGACTCGATGCCATACAAATTCGCGTTTTTTTTCTCGCAAAACGCGATGGTGAAGTCATCGGTCACTGCAACTTGCACTCAGCACTCTGAACTACTCTGAAGAATCCAACCTTGGTCCCAGAGACCGAGCAAGAATCGAACCCGAAATTTGCAAAAATATTTCTTTCGGATTTTAAAGGGCGTTTGCCTCACAACATTGATGAAATAACGTGGCCGTAGCGAAACGTAGTGGTAATTCGCAGGGTCCATTTATGCCCTATGCTAAATATAAAATTCAATCAAGCATAATAATATAAACATTCTGCCCATGACGACTGTAAAGAAAGTTTGCGGTTCGTTTGAGCCAAATGTAATTTTAGCTCGCTCAATACCGAATTGATGTTGCGATCACGAGTAACGACCAAGCGCCACGGTCCACGAGGCGTAGTTTTCAAATGAATAAAGGACAAAATTAGATATTATTGCTGAACTAATAGGTTTGACCCCCGAGCGTCGTGCCTTACTTCTAGCCCACGGCGGGCTAACAAGAGTACAAATAACCAATCGAATGGTTCGATTCTAGATTTAGATAATTACACACCTGATATTGTACATTTAAGGGTAAGCCTGTATTTATATTATAATTTATATACGATTTATCTTACCTGAGTTCCTTTAATTTAGCATGAAGAGCTTGGCTTGCCTCCAATTCATCAGCTAAAGCCTTTTCCTTATCAGCAAGCTGTTTTTTCAACTTTTGCATGGGATCATTAGGACCCTAAAAAGAAAATATCACAATCACTATAGGCCAAGGAAGAATTTATTTATTTAAATTTTACGAGCAAGAGCATAGATCGCCACTTCCGTGTCACGGTCACGTCCAATACTAAAAATGAATGAACTGCCACCAAATACAATGCCGATGCATCAGTTAAAACTGTTACAAGCGTAGGGATATGTATGAAGTCGTTAACGCAGATACAATATGTCACGCAGATAATGCTTAACGATTTTTATTCATTTTATCGAATGCGACAATCGTCAGCGTACTCATGGTACTTCGTACGTTGTACTGACCTCGGTCCACTCGGAGTGCTCGGGCAGCGGGTCGTGGTGCTTGTTGAGCAGGGCATCCGTAAGGATCTGTATCTCGGTGCGCGACAGCGCCGCCTCGCGGATCACGCGGACCAGCTCGCCCACGTTCACGCCGCCGCCGTCGCCCGCAGCTAACAAGACGCGGAAATATTATTTACCAGCTGCCTCGACAGACTTTGTTCTGTCAATAGTATTGTACGTCGAGGCGTACTATTATTTTTCACTCAATGTTTTGTTCAATCAAAATAAAATATAGCCTCTGTCAATAACTGCTAATCTAGCTTCATATTGGTGAAATAATTTATAAAATCGGTCCAGTAGTTTCGGAGCCTTAGAGATTCAATACAAACAAACAAACAAATCTTTCCTCTTTATAAAATTTGTATATTAGGTTGGGGAAAAAGTTTCTTCGCATTTTTTAAGAAAATTCAAAACATTTTTTAGTATTGCTCATTTACATTTAACTAAAGTATGTAGGTGCCATTTTGTTCGATTACTTTTTGCCATCTTTTAGGTAGGGACATGTTCTCATTGCTATAGGAATTTGAGGCTTCTGATCAAAATACCGCGACAAGTGGTTTTGGCAGTCCTCTCGTGATGTTAACCTGACACTGCCAAAAGAATTCTGAAGAGACCGAAAAAGGTGGAAATCTGCAGGTGCAAGGTCAGGAGTCAGGACTATACGGCGGATGCATTAACACCTCCCAGCCAAACTCTCTTAATTTTTGCTCAGTGGTTCTTCAAAAATGGTTCGGTTTCATTACGTCGCGACGTAATAAAGAATCACAAAATGAGTACCCAAATATCGAGCTTTTTTGTGTACCGTTTTTTTTCAAATGCGCCAATACTGTTTTGTGGTCAATGCCCAGTTCTTCAGCTACGTCGTAACTACTGACATGCCAATCTTGCTCCACTTTTTCAAAAATGTCATCTATTTTATCCGTAATAGGGCTACCAGAGCGACGTGCATCTTTGACATCAAAGTTTCCCGATTGACAACGCTTAGACCGAATTTGTGCTACTCTCACAGACACTGAACTAGGTCTATAAACATCCCAATTTTTTTTTAGCAGCTTGCTTTGAATTTTTACCTTTTTTGTAGTAGAATTTTAAAATGTATCGAATTTCTTCATTAGATACACTCATCTTGACAGTAAGAAAAACAAATGAAAATCACACATTTTCCTTATTTGAATTTGGAATTATCTTCTTTAAAATTTAAACTTTTAATGATTACAAAACCAGCCAGATACAAATAGTATAGCCAAAGAGATTTTATTACAAGTTCATACATACTATATGCGAAAAGACTTTTTCCCCAACCTAATAGATTGAATAGATAATCAAGTCAAGCTTGTCTTAGCTGAAATGACGCGCCGCTTCACCGCATTCACGCATGAATATAAATAATAATGAAATGTGGACGAACTCGAACCTAGGAACACCAGTCGTTTGTTCGCAAAAGTACACTCAACATTCTTAATCAACTAAAAAAAGTAGTGGTGCGCGTCATTTAAAATTAGACAAGCTTTAGTAGTAAAATTTGATACCATGTTTTTTTTAATCTTGGCTAATAGTCACAATTAACCAATAATAGCTGTTAAGTTTACATAGTAAATAATAAAGATAAATACTACAATCTTATTTTCAACAATTGCAGAGTCGCCTCGAAAAAAGCACTGACGGCACGGCAGACCCCGACGCTATGGCTTGGAAGCCTGCGCGCATTGGCCAGAGAAGTCTCTACAGGAATAACTATTTCACATAGCAGGGGGATACGAAGGGCTGATTAAGATTTAGCGAATATAAATTACATTTTTAGTGAATATACAGAAGAAAGACACTTTTGTAAAGTTGTACACCTACATCTGTCAGAAATATATAAATTCGGTCGGTAATTAATACCCCGATTTCTAGCAAAATTTAAAAAAAACATACTGACTGAATTTACATTCTGGCACAGAAATAGAATATCTCCACTTACTTTTATAAAATGATTTAATATAATATTATTACGTAGTTTTAGATGTTATTAGTAGTGTTCAAATTATTAGCAGTAAAGTATAAAATGAACGCAAGAAGAACAACACTAGGAAATATCTATAGCACTTCATTTACTAACCCATGAGCGAGAGCAGATTCGGCTCATTCTTCTTCTTCTTGTTCTTAGAGGCGGGCGGCGAGGGCGCGGCGGGCGCGGCGGGCGCTGCGGGCGCGGGGTGCGCGGCGGGCGCGGCGACGGGCGCCAAGGCTTGCTTCAGCAGCTTGTCGGTGGTGAGCTCGCTGGGGTGCGGCGCGTTCAGCGGCGGCACCACCTCCGCAGCGGAAACCTCCGATACTTCCTCATTCGTTTGCCTCTTTTCTAACTTCTTGGCTATAAAATATGATATTTTTTTACTTATGTAGTTTAAAAACATTAAAGTGAGCTAGCAGTCAGTCAGGTTATTACAGTTGTTACAATGGATGACCTTTAAAGAGGTTTCTTTAATTGCTTTTAAAACAGCTGCTTAAATACAGAGCGGAAACACTTAAGAACATAATTGAGAATTTAAAGTGACGTTTATAACCAATTTATTTTACTGCAAAAAAGAGCCATAAGAGTGATAGTCCGTATCCGTCAGCAAGAGTCTTGTCAGGAACACTTTAAAGCTCTAGAAATTTTAACAGTGCCGCCCCTATACATTCTTATATTATTGTGTAATTTCCCAAAATACATCCATAAATTTGAAACAGTGGACGAAAGGTTAATAAGAGAAAAAACTGGGAGAAAGGACTTCCATACCATATTGAAACCCAAGTTTAATGTTGCTAAGCAGTGCGTGCTCTATCAGGGGGTTAAAAACTTCAACAAGTTACCAGTTGATATCAAGAGTGCTGTTTATCACACAAGTTTTAAAACTAGACTTAAAAAATATCTTTTGGAAAAGTGTTTATACAGTATAGACGAGTTATGATAATTTTCACGACATTAATAATTAGGAAAAATAAAATATTATTATCAATTATTGTCATTCTAATTCGTAGCTAGATAGTAAGTAGGTGGTTTTTATTTGACATTTCTTTGTTTTGTCTTTTTGTGTAATGTATTGACGTGTAGTTTTATTTATTGTATTCGCTTTTTAATGGTTTTTTATTGTAATTTCATACACAATGTAATTTGTAAATAAATAAATTGAATTGAATTAGCTTTTGCAGGTTACGTAGCAGTTTTGAAAATTCCCACCTTTACGTTGGTCCTTGGGAGCGTCGCGCGGCGGCTCCTCGGCGGCCGGCTCGGCGGGCGCGCTAGCCTTCGCCGGCACCTTGCTGCTCTTCGCTGCCTTATTCACTTTGTTCTCCTTCTTCTCAACTACCTCTTCTTTCTTTTCTGCCGCCTATAGAAATCAATTTTCCCAATTTTACCACTGACTTCCACAGCAAAGACAAACTAATAAGAAAATTAAATTAATGTTGTTACGTCCTGGGCGCTTGAAGATGCAAACAAAGTGTTAATAATGCACTTTTAATTTATAATCTATCATGTTTCGCTTCCATTTTTTGTTTATATAGAGCTCTGAATAAATATAATTTCTTATATTTTTCTCTGTTTCAAGAAATTGGTTAAAACACAAGGCATTGTTCAAATCATTGTTAAATTTTTAATAAACATTTGCATACCTTGCAAGTATTCTGATTACACAAATGATTTGTATAGAAAAATACTTAAGCATCCTTGTTGTTAATAATGAATTTAATTGCGTTGGCATAGTACATGCATAGTAAATCAAATGATAAGAGTTTTGTTATCATACAAGTCCATTATGTTATATCATGCATACTATTATTACTTCTGCATGCACTAAAACCAGTCACGCCCTGTTTCCTATCCATTTGTTGCAGTCTAGGACGTATAAACCTGCATTATTGGAGAAATAAATATTAAGATGACAACACCATTAGAAAAGAACTTAACATTCCACGAACACCCAGAGTCCCAGACCCAACACAAATATTTGTTTCATCAACAGACATCTGAGCTAGTGCAGGGATCGAACCTCCGACATTCTGTGTCACAACCGGCACGACGCTTCAAACAACTGAACTACACGGAAAAACTAATGACAGTTCAACTAGTAACTATTAGTTTTTTAGTGCTAAGAAACTCATTTATAACCAAAGCATTCCCAGATACAAACATAAAGTGCAACCCACACCAACCAATGCATTTATAAAGCTACACCAAAAATAAAATACGGGTTATGAAAGTCAACGGACACAGGGATTAGGGATGGATATACAGGTTTGCAGGACTCACTTTTTCAGTTGCGAGCGTAGACTGCAACAACTCAAACTCGTCTTTAGGATGCATTTCCTCAAAATTATTGGATACGAAAGACGTTGGGGGCAGCAAGCTAAGATCGCTAACGCAGCTCGGGTCCTCCTTATTTATTAGTATCGGCTTAACTTTCGCATCCTTACCACGCTTGCGAATCTGTACAGACATCAGTATTTCCTATATTGTTTCATATTGGAAATAAACACTTCTAGGACTACATAATTATTACATAAAAACTCTGAACTGGATATTGGTTCAGAATTTACTGTTTTTAGGTTTTATATTAGGTCTTTTTTCTCTCAGTCGACACTTAAAATGAGTACGAGTGTTTCCAGAGATGGCCTCATGCATCCGAACTTATAAACATGTCCATGTTAGAGGAAGAAAGAACAGCTATTGAAGATCTATATTTAAGAAGAAATTATTCGCCTACCGTTTATAATCGTAATTAATCGAGACGAGATGAAACGCCGTCCGCAGGGAAAGGGTTAGATCTTCTTACGTTAAGATTGTCGGGGGATTTTTTTTAAAGGGGAATGGAGGAGTCCTCTAGTAGAGAGGATTGTGAGAAAGCCTTCCATTTAACAAGAGGACAAGTCCCTTCAAGCTACTGAGATTTATTTTAGTGGCCCCCCCGACCAACCTCGCGGTTTTTGCAGAAGGGCACACTATTCCTAGCACACCGTGAAGTGTACTAAGGACCATCTGCGGTAGGTCCTGCCGCCATAAAGCACAATGCACAATGCATTACACATTACGGTACTCATAGGCGAGTAGCCCGTGGCATTACCCACTCCCATTTAACCAGAATGGTACCGGAGCAGTTATAGTCGCTCACAACGCGCATCCAAAGAACGCTAGCGGCTTCAATCCCCGCTAGGGACGTCAGAGAAGCCAACTACCATTTCTCCAGAATGGTGCCGGAGCTGTATAGCACGCTCACATCTCGATGCACTGCCGTACATCTACCCTTAGCTACAGCAGGGTGGCCGGATGGGCAATCTAGCGGATACCCATCTCCTTGCTATCCAGGCAAGTACCGGAGGAGCAGCAAGCCGCTATAAGGTTCCTCACTAACCCCGCATCTAAACACTTAGCGGCCCAACGCCCTAGACCAGTGAATTTAGATACTCGTTGCGCGCGAGGAGGGACGCTCGGTACACACTACCGAGCAGACGAACATGCCCCACCTCTGCAACTAACCACATGCCACCACGAATCAACTCCAAGTTGGGGCCTACCTTAACAAAGGCAGAGCTGGGACCCCCAACTCCCGTGGTACCCTGATCCTAACAGCCAGACCCGTAGCTCCGGCTGCGAAAACCCTACCTACCCGGGTGAAGTAGATAGGGACAAGAGAACAAGAGAACAGTAAGTACGCCGCAGATTACTTACTATGAATCAGATCCAGATAATAATTTGGGCTTGATTCAATTTGCACTTAAATTACTGGTCAGCCCCACTGCGTGAAAGTGTCTAATTTTTGCAAACCCTCGAAATGTGTTGTTTGCCGACAATTTGAACCAGCAGTCACCAATTGAACAGACTATAATGTGATGTTAAACCAATCTAGAGAAACTTGAAGATAGTAAACTTAAAGGGCAGTCACCAAAATTATGCGAAACCATAGCTTGAGAAGCGCAAAGCTAAGTTTGGTGCATGAGCAGAATAGTCCCTAAAAGTAATTAGATGATCTTCATTGTTACTCATTGTTTGCAATTTTAAGAATAGTTTGTTTATGCATCTGATTAATTTGACTGTAAGTGTAAAAAATAAAATACTGATGGCGCGCGTGTCATCATCATCATCCGCGTGCGGTCTATCCCGGTTGTGAACCCACACTATTATGTGGGGTCCGAGGCAGTTAGCACTCATGTCACCCGACGATGTCGAACCACCGCTTCTTGGGTCGACCTTCTTCTACCGGTACCTGGTGGGGGCGGCATGGCCAGACATTTGTTGCCCACGTAGTTTGCCGATCTCCGTGAGACATGACCATACTAACAAAGGCGGCACTCCTGCAGCTTGTCTGCGATGTCACGAACACGAAGGCTGCCGCGGATGTGGGTTCTACGCACGTGATCTTTGCGTGAGACTCCACACGTCCACCACAGCATCTTCATTTTCGAGACGCGCAGCTCCTGCTTGTGTCGCTCTAGTAACGGCCATGTTTCGCTGCCATATAAAAGGACGGGCCTAATGATGGTTTTATAGACCTACCCCTTCAGCTTAATCGGCATTTTGGGGTCACAAATGACACCAGTCACCTCACGCCATTTTGTCCAAGTCGCGGAAATTCCCCAGACGCGCTTAACACTGATCCCAGGTATTTGACACGGTCTGTGCGCTCGACCACGTCAACGCCTATGCGAACGAACTGGGGATTTGTGGTGTTGCAGGCCATGTACTCCGTCTTCGCCACGTTAAGTTTCAGACCGCCGTTTTCAAGTGCATTCAGGTGATTTGGACGCTTGCCACGCTTTGAAGAGGGCTTTCTTTACCCTGATCTCCTTCTGGACTGCTTCGTTCCACCACCAGGTCTCCTTGTCAAGCCTACGTCCGCCCTCTTTATGATAGCTGCCTGACACCTATCCCAGAGCTGTTGCTCGGACTCACTATCCGCTGCGATGCACAGGTCACTGACAGCGGCAGCAAAGTCATGGGATTTGGCTCCTTCACACAGCCACCACCTGGTTCGGGGCGGGCAGCGCTCCCGGCATTTGCCTCGAAGCTTCACTCGCAGGTCCATCACAAGTAGACGGTGTTGGGCAGTAAGATTCTCTCCGGGTATGACCTTACAGGTTACCTTGCCGATCTGGGCTCTCCTGGTGAGAAAGTAGTCGATCTGGGTTGCGCTCCTACCGCTCTTGTAGGTGATCAGATGCTGGGGACTCTTTTTGAAGAACATGTTCATGACGGCCAGCGTTACGACTGCCAAAACCAAAACCACCGTGAACACGCCCTTATTCCTTACACTGTTCATCCACATGACGGTTCAGATCGCCATCACCCAGGAGGAGACACGCAGCGCGCGTGTGTGCATCGTGATTTATTGCAAATTTTGGGGTATTCGCATTACGTTTTTGGGACTAACTTGTAATCAAAACTTTATATTTTGAATAATTATAGACCATAGGTGTACTGACATACATTTTTGACTGTAATAAATAAATAAATAAATATCTAGGAAAATTTACACCAAGATCATCTGACCATTATTATTATTATCTTATTCAAACCAAAAATCTGTCGTAAACTTGGTGATGTATTTATGCATATTATTCTGGTTCATTAAGTGTCAACAAAACTATATGTCTGACGTTTCGGTAGTTTCTTTTTGCAACTATAGTAAGCTTTAAACAGAGATTTAGCCACTTGAAGTTGACACGATGGCTTTTTCGTAAATCGAGGTGGCGAAATTTATTATTTTATAATAGAAAAAGATTTTATTACCAAATGTGTTTCATTATGAGTCAATTCGAAAGGTTGGACATGTTTTGTATGTATCGAACAGTCTACATTTTTATCCGAAGGTCGTAAATTAGGCGCTTGAAAAGTTAGATTATGCGCTCTAAATACGAAATGCTCTTAAAGTTAATAGGTAATTTTGGTTAGACAGCTAAATGTGACTGTGCCTAGGGGCCTGAAAAATTCTAATAGAAATCAAGAACAGGTGGAGGTAAAACATGATTTAATGTAAATTACGTAGCTCTATTTAATTTTATAACAATAGAAATACATTAAGCAGTTATTCAATTTAGTCCTTAAGTATCAGGCAGGACTTCAACTGAGCGGGTTGAAGTCCCATCTGAAACTTAAAGACAGGTTGATTATCATCACTTCTCCTGTCTTTAACCTTGCTTTCATTAATTAGTTCAGCGAATTTTTCAGTCATGTCATGTCAGATTTAATCCAACCGAGAGCTTCAAGTGATACAAGTAAAAAAGGCAAAAAAGAGGTTTGAACATTTTTGTATGGAAGCTGGCTTACCCACCTGCCGCCATTTCGTTATTTTTCGTTAGTTTCCGCGGTTACTTATCTTAAGTTGGAATTTTTTATGACCGAATTTCATTAGACCGAAAACTTTTCGACAATTTTCGTTTCGTCTTTTTTCCCTTCGTCGAAAGCACGTTTGCCACTGTATTAGTTGACCGACTATCAATTCGTTTTTTTTTCTTTTTTTCCTAACTTTTTTTGGTAAAAACCAAAGTTATGCTTGGTCGAAATAACATTTGTTCGAAGTATTATGTTGCCGAACATTCATTACATCACTGTTTTATTTGCCAAATTTTCATTTCACCAAACGCCTCGAAAAATTTGAGTACACTATTCCCGATTATAATAATTGCTGTTATTTTTAATCAAGCAGGCATGCAAGCAAGCAGGCAAGCATACAAGCAGGCATGAAAGCAAGCATGCAAGCTTGCAAGCAGGTATGCAAGCAAGCATGCAAGCAGGCATGCATGCATGCATGAGGATTGCCTCTTCTCCGGCGCTGCGGAAAGTGCAGCCCTTTCGCCCTTGCGTAGTAAATCTCAGGCACCCACGCTCGCTTGAGATTCACTACAGCGGGCGAAGGCTGCTCTCCCTCCGCGCCTCCGGCTCTTGAATAACACTCTAGTGTAGGGCAGACTAGTATCACGGCGAGGTGACCATGGCAAGTCGGGGGTAGACCCCTGATCCCTATTACGGATCCAAGCCAGCTTACCTTAATGCAGCCGTGCTCGCTCCGATTAAATATTCGGTAAAATGTTGTATCGGTGAAGTAAAAGTATGACAAATAACATCTGGCAAATGAAAAAAGTGCAAGAGAGACTTCGGCCAGTAGTAAAAAGTTATTTTGAAAATAGGTGAAACGTGGTTCGGTAAAATTATACTTATGTCAAATGATATTTCGTTGGTTTAAAAATATGGCAAACAGTACAGATAGCAAAAAAGACATCGGTCAAATGAAAATCGGTTCCCGTTTCCACGCATGCTAAAGTGGTACGGATGGATGACACGTAAAAAAAACAAAAAATGTCTTATAATAACTTTTTTATCCTAAAGTGTCTCATTTAAGAGTTATTTAAAGGGTGAGGTCGATATAAAAAAGATGATATTCATTAAAAATCTACTAATCTTCTTTCTTTCTTCGTGTTAATTTGTCAATAAATAAAAGATTTCAGGGCATTAAACATGCAATAATCGCATCGTATTTTATGAAGTGTATATTTGAACGTCCTAAAAAATAATAAAGCTAATGTGGATTTTACGTTTTGGTACAAAATCTACAAAAAAAAACTTAAATCAAATATAATTAATTGCATAGGAGAAAAATACAATTACATTTTAAGTAGCCTTAAAATGAAATTGTATTTGCATAGGACAGGCAAAAATAGTGAGCTTTGAGGGATTTCTTCTAAACAACTTTGGGATGTGGGGAGATTGTGGAAGAAGATAACAGACTGTTCAAATGTCCCTAAACCTGTTATTTGTTAACAAAATAACGCAGAAAGCCTCATAATTAGTAGATTTTTGCTGAATATTGTCTTTTTATTTTGATCTTCGAAATAACTCGGAAACGTGACACTTTAGGGTACCATAAACTAAAGAGAAAGAAAGAAAGAGTTTTTTTTTTTGTTTGTGTCAGTGTCTTCTTTCCATATATACCACTTTCATCGTGCGCGGAAACATCGAGAAAGAAACAAAATGGCAGCTGATAACCAATGCCACAAAGGTTCAAACCACTTATGGTTAATTAGTATCACAATATTTCTGTTGATACATACCACCACGACTTTATCCCAAACGGGGTAGTCAGAGGCAAGTGCCTGTTGCCGTCATGGTGAACGGAACACTCAGGAGCCCACTTTTCACCAATGGCATTAGAACCGAACGTGGTGGTGAGTCTTTCGCCGCTATCCGGGTTGATTTGGTTTTTTATCGATGTTTTCTATCACCGGAGAGTTAGTCGGAAATTAAACATTGAACACAAAGATTTTGGTTCAGGCCAGATTTGAAGTCAGGACTCGTGCTTAACCTAGTGGTTAAGCACGAGTCCTGACTTCAAATCTGGCCTAGTGGCCACGACGCTCTCTTAATCAGATTTCTGTTGATATTAGTTATATTAAAAAAATCTAAATGTGTTCATAGTTAAGGAATTAGCCACCAGACTGAAGACAACCAATTGTAAAAAATAAGTCCTATAGGAAAATACAGATAATAAATAATGCTGGGCCATTAAGATACTGAAAACTATTACAGAGTGAAATAATTTTACAAATTGAGTGCTCAAAATAACAATAACTAAAAACAAATGCAAACGTGTTCATAGCATGGCCAAATAAAAAACCTTCTCCTTACTAAGTAATTACATGGCCTTAGAGTGTACGCTGCTATGTTTCATTCACCAAGCAGAAAAGGAGAAAGATATTAGTGAGTTAAGTGGCTGGCCTAACTGTATTACCAGTTATAAATGCAAGTTTTCAAAAGTCTGCTTTCATAATTAATCATACAAATCCTACTACAGTCACTTCTATGTAGGAGCCCATCAAACCCATCTCATACAGTCAATCAGCTTAAGAATGTTTTATTTTTTAATTCATCCCAAACAACCTTGCCTAGTAACATTTTATCTTATTTAACCACCACAGATAATACATGCAACTTCCGCTACATGCTTTATAATATAATAATAATGATAATGCTAGTACATAGTTATATTTATGACAAAATGAAAAATATGATTATATACATATTCTGTTTATGAATTATTCCATATTATTTCATGCAAATCTTCCCATGAATTCATATGATACAAGCACCATATAAAGCTTGGCTATATTATCATCCCCTTTGTAGAAAAGACATACCTTGACAGTTGGAGGTGTATCCCTTTGAACATCCACCACTACTGGAGGACGGAATTCTACATGTGGCTTCTCAGGTGGAATTACATCATCCTCCATGCCACTTTCAGCAGGAGCTTCACTCTCTAGGTCACTACCAGTAGCCACTGAGGAATTCTCCTTGCTTTTCTCCTTCTTTGCCAACTAAATATGAAAAGAAAAACAATACAGAAGAATGCTTAAACATAAAATTGGTTCTCAAAAAGACTTTCATTAAAAAAATTAATGTTTTTTATGCACACAAGTAATTGTATACTTTTATGGTATAAGTCTTTAACTATTATTTTTTAGTTCAATACTTGAAAGTTGAAATTGCACAGAATCTTACAAATGCTTGAGTTGTGAAGGTACCCCAATATGCCAGGTTATTCATTCATCTGTTTGTGCCACTAATTCAGCCACCAATGAACAAATCATAAAAAATAAGGGGTATGCTTTTTAACTGACATTTATTGAGGTTTAATGTCATCATCATCCTTGCCCTATCCCGGTTGTGAACCCACACAGGTCCTAGGGTCCAGAGGTTTAATGTGATCCTTTTCAAAGTATTGAGAAAAAGTTTTTTAAGAAGTTCTTTACAAGTTTAGTGAAAGTTGACATTGTCATGGTAAATGTAACTCAGCTTTTTATACATATTGCACCTGAATTTTAACACAGTAAATTCAAACTTTTCACCCTTGCATGCATTTGTACAATAGCAACTGTAATTCTTCTTTAGTAACGATAATGCTCAGCCGAACAAAATTCAGAGGAATAGCTAAGCTGAGTTTGAACCTCAGGTCAGGCATTCAAAGTGAGATCTTGATTTTTTCACAACTTAGCCTAGGCTTATGATCACCAATCTGCATTTGGAACCAATGTCCATAAATTTTACAAGTCGCGTCACATAAAAAGCGCCCTGGAAGACAGTGGAGGAGATGTGTCTGCACATTTGTCAACTAACGAACTAATGTGCACTTGCGCCATTTGTTCATTCGTGCAGCGCCCCACCCTCCTTGCTTCATACCACTAATTAAAGCCATAAATCGTCTAGTGTACAGGATGAGCCCCAGAGTGCTTTTTACGTGACGTAACCTGTAACAATGACTTGTTTTTAATGACGCCTTTGCCCAGCAGTGGGACAGTAAACTTATATCCCAATTACGTGACTTAGTATATGTAGCATATATTTCAGGTTCAATGTTAATAATCAGAAAAAATATTAAGTATTTATTATATACAGACAAAAAGACTGAAACTCAATTATATACTATCAAAAAGACTGAAACTCAATTATATACAATGTTTATTGCAGCCAAATAACATACAGTTCTATTAATACCTAATTATACAAATCTGATGTTTATAAAAGGAATGACCCCTTGATAATAAGTAGCATAGATAACATTCCTCTGAATAAATTACCCTTGCAAGATAAGATAGTGAAAGCATTTGCCTTTTCAGAAATGAAATTAAATGGAAACAAAAATAGCTACCTTTTTTTCTTTTTTCTCCTTTTTGTTGGTTTTCTTAGCTTTATTTTTGTTTTCAGCCAGTGACAGCAGTTCTGTAGTAGCTTTGCGTTGCTGAGCAATGGCCTCCTCATAGCTGGTGCCTGATGCCGAGAAGAGCCCCATTAGCAGCAACACGGCTGCTACCCCCGCTACACCCACTCCACACAAAACCAGCCATGCTTGAAGCTCCATTGGTGTAACACCACCCAGTAATTCCACTGAAAACATCATTACAATTAACAAAAATCTATTTTAGGACCAGGGCCCTGAAGTGTTTAAAAAATTTGAAATACAAGTGATTTCGACAGTAAATTCTTACAAAACCATTAAAGAGTAGAACTACCGCTAAAAAAATATCAATAGGAACATTGAACACGACCCCCGGCATTCATAAAAGAATAAAGTATTTAATTACTGTATCATTACTAACATTTCGAGTGACCTCTGTTAGTTAGTAGTATGATATTCTCCAATTCCTTGGAAGTGTGAATACTTCTGTAGTAGAAGTTTTACAAAAGAAATACGATTGAAAACAGCTTTACAAAATGAAGGTATGAGTGCAAGCTGACACGTAAGCAGTGACACATGTCAAAGGTTATTGACAGTGCTTTCGAAGAAAGGTAGAACAGGATTTTTACATAAAATAACCGATTTATGGAGTGAGATATCATTAATACAATATCTAAGATATGCAGAAACCTAAGTCAAGTAATCCTATCCAACCGAAGTTAAACATTAGCAAGGAACCCAGAATATTCAAAATAATAAAACTTATTAACTAAATTACTCACCAGTTTTTTTTTGTTAAGCAGCAACTATGCAAGAGTATTATTAGCAAACTGTGGATTATGTATTAAAGGAGTTATCATCAAAAAAACATTTTTTCTTTCCAATTATTCGTCACACACCGTACGTCCGCGACACCGCTCGGCGTTTTTTTTTTCTAGGAATTCTAGCTATGGATGGGAAAAAACTAAGATTGCGTTCCAAAACGAGTGCAATCGAAGTTATCACATCGGTAGCTCAAATAGAACTAAACTAACGTCATCGGGTCTTCTCAGCGCCTGCGGTGCAATGCGGTGGTATCCTTCGCCAGCAGAGAAGACGGCTGGGTCCTGGAGGTGGCCGCGAGCGAGGTTGGGGCCTACGAGCTTGCGACGATGAATTGCGGCGCTGGCGAGGCTTCTGCCTGTGAGCCAGCGCTGCGCTGGGTGTAGGCGTGGCCGCTCTGTGGCCGCTTCCACTGCCACTTGGAAGCGCCTTTACTCCCTAAGGTGACCACAGTCTCGGCTATGCGACGAGGCGTAGCGGATTTGGTCAGCTTCCGTCGGGGCCAGGCGTCAGCAGCGCATCAACGCCTTTTAACGGGCCGATGCAGCTGTTGTTGTTTCTTTTCCGATGAGCTGTTTGTCTGAGAGGGGTAGCAGGCAGAGTAGAGGTATGCTAGCCCCCTTAGGATGACCGAAATCGGGTTGGCTCCGGCCTGTACCGCTTCCGGTACGGCCTGGAGCGTCTTGATGCACCCCTTGATGGCCTTTTGTTTATCCGTCTGCGTTTCCACCCCATCTGGTTTCACCTTCGCGCCTTTAGTAGGTGCGTAGGCGGGAGCCGGTGTCGGCGCGGTCACAGGTGTAGGCTGAGTTGTTTGCGGGGGTGCGGCCTCGATCTTGTTGGTCACTTTGGGCTTCCTCCGTTAGCGCCTGCCTCCTGCGCCTCTTACGGCGTTTCCCGGCCTTGCCGGGTCCGGCCGCGTCATTTGCAACTGCCATAAGGCCGCCAGGGGCGTCGGCCTCTTCTTTCTTCTGGCGTCTGTCTGGTGCTGTGCGCGCAACTGTACTGGCCGTCTTGTTCCTGCGTTCCTTCCGGAAAACAGGACAGCAGTTCACGCAGGTGGGCGGCTCCTCTCGAGGACGCCTGCAGTCGCGGGCGGCGTTTTCTTCACCGCAGGCCTGCGCTCGGTGGCATTGGTGTGAGAAGTGCCTGAAGGATTGGCAGCGGGGGCATGGCGCTGGTCCCTTCCTGCCCCTCCAGGCTTCTATGACGACCCCCGGCATGTACAATAGTTATGAGGTGTCGTAGATTGCGGCTATGTTGACTGTGCGGCGCAGTTGGGCGAAGTATATGCAGCCAGGGCGGCCGCTACTCGCCTTCTCTTGTATTCACATATTTGGCCTCGTAGCCCTTGTTGATCAGGGCTTCTTTGATGTCTTCGGGCTCGGTGTTTGTAGGTAGGTCTCTGACAGCTACCTTCAGGCTGCGTTCCGCTGGGAGCAAGTAGCAGAACCAAGATATTTTCTGCTCTCGCTCCAGTTTGGAAAGGTACCGTTGGACCTCGCGGTATTCCTCCTCGCACGCGGGGAGGAAGCGGATACCTTTCCCAAACGGACGGGCGTTCGGTGGGTGTCCCAGCTTGGCTCTCAGCACCTTAAAGTGCCGGGCCCAGTCTGGCAATACTTCCACTATGAGTGGCAGCATTTTTCGGCCCCGCTGGTGGGGCGGTCGTCGCTGGTGATGGCGGAAGCGTCCTTCGTGCTGGTCCAGCCGTGTCCAGAGAGTGCTGTGGCTGGTCGCTAGGCGGCGACAGGGCAGCCTGTTGCTGTTTCGCCGTGACGGCGGCAAACGAGACTGATATAGCGGCTCGAGCTGCAACCGAGAGTGGCGCGGCCTTTTTCGCGGGCGCGGTGGTTAGCGCGGGCGTCGACTTTCCGTAACGGGCCACCAGTTCCCGACTTGGAGTTGCTGTGACCAAAAAAAGTTTCTCCCGCTCCATCCTTGACTGCTCCGAAGTTATCCGGGATGAGGGCCTGTGCTATTTGCCGCCCTCTATCAGTGAACGGCACCTTCCGGCTGATGAGCTTCGGCCGGGTGGGCTTCCTGGCGCCTGGTTAAGCGGGCGGTACTCTCGGCATTTCTGCCGACTACCACAGGGCCGCCTGCTATTCCCTGGCTATGCGGTTAACGCATTTCCTGAGAAGCGCAGGCCGTCCCCGAAACAATTGTTAATCTGTTGCCAGATAAAAACAAATGTTTCGGCGGGTAGTGGAACCTCGTTAGAGCGAGAGGTTACGAGAGCAGGACGCAGCACAGTTTATTTTTTCTGTGGGTAGTTGGCGTTTTGCGATTTTGAGAGTTTTGGACAGACGACCAACAGTACCAACAGTGTTAGAGCAGTATGTGGTGGTCGCTGATCGCTGCTAATGTTTGTGGCTCTAACTGGTATGTTAGAAGCAGCTTCGGAATTGGGTCGTACTCTGGCGACTTTTTGGCGAAGCAGATTCCTCCGCTTTCGCCGTTGCCTTTCCGAAATTATACTAACCACTAAAGTGCTTTATGCAACCACGGTTGCACGAAAACAGACATCCAAAGCGCTTTTATGCAACCACGGTTGCACGGCGGCAAGTGGGTCGCTTCGCATACTCAACAGGCTCAAATAACTGAATCACTGGGACGTTTCTTTCCTTTTAAAAAAAAATACATAGACCAACACTGTTAGAGCAATAAGTGGTGGTCGCTGATCGCTGCTAATGATTGTGGCTATAACCGGTATGTTAGAAGCGGCTTCGGAATTGGGTCGTACTCTGGCGACTTTTTGGCGAAGCAGATTCCGCCGCTTTCGCCGTTGCCTTTCCGAAATTATACTAAAAGATGAAAATTTCTGATCTCTTTTTGCAAGAAAACACGCTGCAAATCGGCATTTTTTGCTCTTGGCGTACCGCGTGTACCACCGTGACATGCAGAATGACTTGCCATCGCGTGTCAATTAGTTTTCTATAATCAGCATGAACGGCGGTCATGTGCGGTTGACAGAAGGGAAAGGCGTCCCCAGTCTGAATGCTCTAAGGGTACAACATACTCAAATCTACGATCAAAAAACGAACTAACAACTACACCTTCGCATTTAAAACATTAAAAGGATTAAGTAAGAGTTAACTCATGAAAAACAAAAACTTCGCTGTAAGGAGCGAATCTGACTTGGTGTAGTATTTACAATGGCAAGAGGAATTATTCGTTTTTGGCATGATGGGATGAGAAATTAAAAAACAGATTTTAAATGAATTGTTATTTATTCATTAACGGCTATCTATAATAATCAAAGCCTGATTCCAGATACTCCACCACATCAATTGATTTAGTGGAAATGCTTCTAGCAATGTCACCCGAATCAGATACTGTACAGATATTATTTTATCATAATAATTAGTTACATTGATTCATAAATTTTCTATTTCAGGAACAGATCTTAATAAAGAATTATCATTCACCTTTCGCTCTCCTGTGCTACAATTATGCTTACTGAAATTGATGTCACATTCGTTTTGATCACACACAATGATCCACTGCTGCATTATTTTCTGTAAAATAGATAAAATATTTATATAGTATGGTATTATAAATACTCGCTTTGAGTAAGTATATTTCATGATCAAAAATGAGTACCAAAATGATAAGTTTCACTAACCTGTGAATTGGGTATGGGAACAAAAATCAAACATGTCTTAAATCGAAAACCATTTCGAGGTATTTGTATTTTATCATCATCATAATCATCCGTGCGGTCTATCCCGGTTGTGAACCCACACTGGTTTGTGGGGTCCCAGGGTCCACCTTTCTTATTTTCTTGGCCCACTTCGTGCGGTCTTGCGCATCCTCAGTGGTAAGTCTGTTGGCACGCATGTCACCCTTAACGACGTCGAGCCACCGCTTCTTGGGTCGACCTCTTGGCCAACTACGTGGGCAACAAATGTCTGGCCATGCCGCCCCCGCCAGGTACCGGTAGAAGCATGGCCTGACATTTGTTGCCCACGTAGTTTCCCGATTTCCGTGAGACATGACCATACCAAAGAAGGCGGGCACTCCTGCAGCTTGTCTGCGATGTCACTAACACGAAGGCTGCCGCGGATGTGGGTGTTACGCACGCGATCTTTGCGTGAGACTCCACACATCCACCGCAGCATCTTCATTTCCGTGACGCGCAGCTCCTGCTTGTGTCGCTCTAGTAACGGCCATGTTTCACTGCCATATAAAAGGACAGGCCTAATGATGGTTTTATAGACCTGCCCCTTCAGCTTGATCGGCATTTTGGGGTCACAAATGACACCAGTCACCTCACGCCATTTGGCCCAAGCCGCGGAAATTCAGGCTCTGAAGTCGCGGTCGATGTCCCCTGACGCGCTTTTCACAGATCCTAGGTATTTGACACGGTCCGTGCGCTCGACCTCATCAACGCCTATGCGGACGGACTAGGGATTTGTCACTACAAATCCCCAGTCCATTGGCATGCCATGCAGGCCATGTACTCCGTCTTCGCCACATTATTGTCTTTCATGGAGACTGTCGATCATTGACAAAAAAAGGGTTAATTAAAAATATTGAAACAATAATGGGCATTCAACCAAAGAACAAGTGTAAATTTATTTTGTGTTCATTCCCATACTCAAGTACCTCAAGTACTTCAAGTCAGAACAAGGTCATCCAAGACCTTAATTTAACTTTGTATAATCTGACATGTCGTCATAGTGACATTGACTTTTTTGATACAAATCTGTTTGTACCATACTTTAGGTTAACTGAAGATACTATGTATCTTCCCATTAGGACTAAGCAGAAACCAGCTACTTTGTTAGCAAATAACATTAACAATGCCGCTATTGGCAGTATTTTCTATTCTGACATTAGTACTAGTACTAATTTATCTATTTCATGTGATGCTCCTTCAGCGTCTTGTTTAAACTAGGACCTAGGACAACAGCCAAGCCCAAATACTTGAATTTATTCCACCAAAATATTCAAAGCTTGACGGGCAAAGATTTAGAAATAGAACTATTGCTGGAAAACCAAAATATTGATATTTTATGTTTTACTGAACATTGGCTGACTGATGAAAACTATCAGTCTTTTGTCCTTAATAATTTTAGATTATCAAGCGCGTTCTTTAGAAAAACCACTATTCATGGTGGTTCATTAATTTTTACTGCAAATAGTTTGAAATGTAAAGATCGCACTGACATTGTAGGCCTGTCCATAGAGCGTATTGTCGAATTGTCTTGTGTTGAGTTAGAGGGCTTTGTTGTGATAAGTGTATACCGTCCCCCAAAAACTAACTTAGATAGATTTGAGACAGTTATGGAGGAAGCTTTGGGTAGGTTAAGTGCTAAGTCTAAACCCATTATTGTGTGTGGTGATTTCAATATAGATTTGCTAGTAAACTCATCTGAAAGCAATAGGTTATTGTCGCTATTTAAATCCTTTGGTCTGGATTATCAATTCCATGAACCCACGAGGATAACAGCCACTACATGTACTTGTCTGGATAATGTATTTTGCAACTGTGTACCCATTGAAAAGGCAATAGTAACTGAATTAAAGTCTGATCATTGTGAGCAGAAGATAACATTTTTAGATTTAACTAACAATAGCGTTATTTACAGGAAAATAACATATAGACCGAAGACGGGTAATCGCATTAATAGTTTTAAAACTAATTTAAAGCATAAAGTATCTTCCATTCCTTACAAGCAGGGTGACCCTGATGCAGTCTACAAAAGACTGTTTGATTGTGTTAAAAATGAATTTGATGCTTGTTTTCCCACCAAACAAGTTACTTGCAGAGTTCAATCTAAGTTTTGTGAATGGGCCACGCCTGGAATTTACAGGAGCAGACGTAAGATGTATGAGTTGTATGGCATGAAAAAATACAATTTCGATCCACTTTTTGTTGGGTATGTAAAGAACTACTCCAAAATATTCAGAAAAGCCTGCACTACAGCTAAGGCATTGCACATTCGTGATAAAATATCAAAGTCCACTAACAAAATAAAAACCACTTGGGACGTCATAAATCACGAAACAGGTAAAGCTAAACAGCGCGATACCTCATACACTCTTAATATTAACAATAACATCTTACAATCAGAAGCATCTGTTGCTGAAGCATTTGATAAATATTTCAGTAATATACCTATAATCACTACAGCTTCATTAAATTCCTCACCAACTAGAGCGGAACATTTGTTGAAAGATAATGTATCTTGTTGCAGTGTATTCTTTAAATTTAAACATGTTGAATCACTAGATATAATAAAAGCATTCAGATTAATTAATTCAAAAGATACCGCTGATCTTTGGGGTATATCAGTCAAAATTGTTAGCCACATAATTGACGTGATTGCCCCTTATTTAGCCGTAATATTCATTAATTGTGTTGATGAAGGTGTTTTTCCAAACTTAATGAAACACAGTAGGGTTGTACCACTTTTTAAATCAGGCAACAAACAAGACCCAGGTAACTTTAGGCCTGTTTCAATCCTACCAGCTCTCAGTAAGATCTTTGAAAAAATCATTCAAGAACAACTATTAAGCCATTTTTATGAGAACAATCTCTTACACAGTGAACAATATGGATTCACGAGAGGCCGTTCTACTACTGATGCTGGCATCGCACTTCTAAAACACATCTTTAGGGCTTGGGAGAATTCACAGAACGCTCTTGGCGTCTTCTGTGACTTGTCCAAGGCCTTTGATTGCGTTGATCACGATACACTTATACGCAAGCTTGATTTTTACGGGGTTAGGGATAATGCTTTAGATTTGGTAATTTCGTACCTTAGTTTAAGAACTCAAAAAGTTGATGTTAACAGTGTACTCTCTACAGGATCACAAGTTAAAATGGGGGTCCCTCAAGGATCCATTCTAGGTCCATTACTATTTCTGATATATATAAATGATTTACCTTTTTACTTAAAAGATATTTGTGATGTTGTATTGTTTGCAGACGATACATCTTTAGTTTTTAAAACTGACAGAAATAAAAACCTTTTTGATGATGTTAATGACGCACTTTCAAAGGTTTTACAATGGTTCACAGTAAATAATCTACAGCTTAATGCAAAAAAGACTAAATGTATTAATTTTAAGTTGCCTAATGTTAAAGATAACCCCATTAGTCTAAAAATTGATGGTAATACTATGAAGCTTGTAGATACAACAGTTTTTCTTGGAATCACACTAGATTCAAAACTGCAATGGAACCCTCATATAACAGCTCTCTCAGGCAGACTTAGTTCGGCTGCATTTGCAGTAAGAAAAATTAGGTTATTAACAGATGTTGATACTGCTCGTTCAGTTTATTTTAGTTATTTCCATAGTGTAATGTCTTACGGCATGGTACTTTGGGGTCAAGCGGCGGATATACAAACCATCTTTATCCTCCAGAAGCGAGCTATCAGATCCATCTATAAGCTTCGTGCACGGGCTTCACTTAGGGAGATTTTTAAGGAAATTGGTATCCTCACTGTAGCGTCACAATACATTTACAACTGCATTGTTTTGGTGAGAAAAAATATTGGTCTCTATGCTAAACACAGTGACATACATTGCAGAAATACTAGGAATAAGGATAAAATTGCACTTCCACTCTTTAGGTTACAAAAAGTTTTAGGATCCTTTATGGGGCAAGGTATACATTATTTCTACAAAATTCCAAAAACAATTTGTGAGTTAAAGTGTATTTATTTAAGGATGTCCTAAGACCAAAACAAACCTGACCTTGGAATCACCTATAGAATCAATCAATTCGTTTTCTGTTCGATATTCTCGATTTTTCAGATCAGTTCATTAGTTTAACGCTTATTTGTAGTTTTCTTTTTTACTGACTGTTATTATCGTACATTGAAAACTGGTATAGTTAAAAAAAAGATACATATACATACAAAAAATATATTTATTAAAAAAATAACAATTTTGATAAAGTATTCAGTATTTGTAGTAAGTAAGTATTACTTACTTACTACAAATAAGTATTTCAAAATAAGTAGTTCAGTATTTGTAGTAAGTAAGTGTTACTTACTTACTACAAATACTGAATCGTTTTTAAATCGGAAAATAGTATGCCTGTTTGAATCAACAACTGTCGAAATTTGATTGAAATCATCGTTACATTGTTACTTTAGTGAGAATCAATATGACAGCTTTCTTACTAAAGCAGTAATGTAACGGTTGTTGTTTTAAACAGCTTTACATAATCAGCCTACTGGATTGCTGATGTTTTAGTTAGTTAATTATTAACTTTGACTAAAACCTTATTTTATGAACATAATTTTATCTATAAGAATCTTATGAAAAATTCTACAATTTGGCAGGAAAAAGAAATGGTCGCCTTTTTTCTCATTTGTTTTTGAACTGTCATTTTAGTTCTTTTTATTTTATTTTGTGATTAATTTTTAATAATGACTAATACTTTTTGTTAATATATCAAAAAGAAAAACAAAGCGATACATTTGACGCAACAATAGAATTGATCCTGCGTACAGTACTGTTTAATTAGAATGAAATAATAAACAATCTGCGATTTCTACGGACTAGCAGTGTGGCTGCCCGTTGCCTATTTTCCGTTTCCCGATAACAATACTTTCACGAGTAATAATACTCAGTAAATACTTTATCGATAATTATCGATTGAAAAATTGGTTACTTCAATTGGTTCATTGTTATACCCCATCACTAATGAATCAATTGAAAGCTGTCAAAATCGGAACACAAATTTTGGTTAGGTTATGGTTATCTTGATTGTTTTGCAGTTTTCAACGGGAATTATGTGATATTTACTTTGAAAAAGGATGCAGTGTAATATGATTAATGAATGAATCACTTGTAGTGTGATAAAATTTGAGTGATTTCTTTGGAAACTCAAGATAAGTGTTCAAGGTCAGGTTTGTTTTGGTCTTAGGACATCCTTAAATAAATACACTTTACCTTTACATAGATTCAAAAATCACATCAAAACGGCTTTATTAAAAAAGGGCTGTATAAAAGACTACCTTATAGATAAAGATGCCTGGGTATAAGCGCTCTGCTCGATGCGGGATTAAATAGCTCTATTGTAACAGATGTTTTAGTGTAAGAGTTAAAAGGTACCTAGTATGTATGTACTGACTAACAATTTTTGTTTTTGAATTGTTTAGATGAATTCTTGTTATTATATTCTTTTATGGTTGGTTTTTTCTCTTTGTTTTATATTCTTTTAGGTTTATTTGTATCAAAATGACACACTGCTTGTACTTTACTAACGCCTGTTGTAAACCCAAAACAAGTTTAAAAGAGTAACTGCTGAGTTTCTCGCCGGGTCTTCTCAGTAAGAAACAACTCCGACGCGGTGGTAGAGTCGCATTATGTCTGTATACTGTTTATTTACATATAAAATAAATATCCCTGGACATTACATATCCATATTATTATGGTATTTATGTCTATTATTTAGTATATTTTGCTGTAAATTTGACGATTTGAAAGTACTTATACAGTCTATTTGAATAAAGTTATTTGAGTTTGAGTTTGAGTTTAAGTTTCAGACCGCCGTTTTCAAGTGAATTTTTCCACTTATTCACCCATTGTACCAGCCGTCCCCTGTCCGAGTCTGCTAGCGCAATATCATCAGCATACATGAACAACCAGGGTGGTTGCTCGTGGTGATCTCGGGTGCTGTTTGACAGAACGTCTGATATTACGCTGAACAGAAACGGGCTAAGCACGGAGCCTTGGTATACTCCAACGGTGATAGGGAAGGGAAGCGTGTCACCAACCGCAGTCCTAACTATAGTACTGGAATCGTGATACATGTCCCGGATAATGTCAATAACGACTTCGGGAACGGCCCTGGACCGCAGTGTCCAGCCGATCATCTCAGGAGGGACACAGTCGAAGGCTTTCTACATGTTTTTTTTTTATATATTGCCCGTCAAGATGACCTCACTCCACCTGATGGAAAGCGGTCGTGAGGTCCAGATATGAGGTTGACAAGCCCAGTCATTCAAACGAATCACTGGGCTGGCCATCCTCACCTTGAAGGCCTGCAGAAATGCCTTTTCACGCCCCGCTTGAAGAACCCGGGACTATAAGAGGAAGGAAACACATGTGCTGGAAGAGCGTTCCACGGCTGGATGGTACGACAAAGAAACGAGTCACCGAACCTTTTAGTTCGGGCCAACAAATGTTGAATTGTGTGTCTAATGTCTAAGAAAAGGAGATGCAGAGGTGTATTCTTCAGTCTGTATTCCTCCATGAGCGTTCTCAAGGCAAATATGGGGTCCATGGTCCCGCAACCCGGTCGAAACCCATACTGACACTCCGAGATTGTACACTCCTGTCGGATCCGAGAGTCTACAATGCGCTCGAGGAGCTTCATGGTGTGGGACATCACCTTTATGCCGCGATAATTGCTGCACTCCTGCACCGAGCCCTTGCCCTTGAAGACTGGCGTGATAATGCTCAGTCTCCATTGGTCAGGTATCTTCCCGGTGAGGAGAATTTGGTTGAAAAGGTGGGTAAGTATGCCCACACCACGAGAGCCCATCGGTTTCCACGCTTCGATAGGGACTCCATCGGGTCCGACAGCTTTCCGAATCTTCATGCGGCGAAGAGCCGACTGGACTTCATCAGGCATTACCGGGGGCACTAGTCCCTGATTTGGAGGGAGTTCAGGTGACTGCACCTCTTTCTGCTGCTTGTTGAGCAGCTCGTGGAAGTAAGAGCGCTATCTCTCCTTCACCACGCGGTCCTCGCATAGCAGGTTACCAAGAGTGTCATTTATACAGCGGCACATGGAAATATCCTGGGCCGCTTTGACTCTCGAACGTGCCAACTTTTAAACGAGCTTCTGCCCCTCAGACGACTCCAACTTATCGTACAAAAGACGTAAGTGGTCACGTCTGGCTCTGGCTACAGGTCGTTTAGAGGCACGTTTGGTATCCCTGTACGCGGCGCGATCTTCAGGAGATTTGGACGCTTGCCACGCTTTGAAGAGGGCTTTCTTTACCCTGATCTCCTTCAGGACTGCTTCGTCCCACCACCAGGTCTCCTTGTCAAGCCTACGTCCACCCCGAGACACACCCAACGCCACCCTCGCCGCCCCGGTGATAGCTGCCTGACACCTATCCCAGAGCTGTTGCCCGGACTCACTATCCGCTGCGATGCACAGGTCACCGACAGCGGCAGCAAAGTCATGGGATCTGGCTCCTTCAAGCAGCCACCACTTAGTTCGGAGAAGACAGCGCTCCCGGCATTTGCCTCGAGGCTTCACTCGCAGGTCCCTCACAAGTAGACGGTGTTGGATATTAAGACTCTCTCCGGGTATGATCTTACAGTTAGCTACCTTGCCGATCTAGGCTCTCTTGGTGAGAAAGTAGTCGATCTGGGATGCGCTCCTACCGCTCCTGTAGGTGATCAGATGCTCGGGCTTTTTGAAGAACGTGTTCACGACGGCCAAGTCGGCAGCCCAACACGCCCGGAGAATCTCTTCGCCTTCAGCGTTACGACTGCCACGTGAACACGCCCGTATTCCTCACACTGTTCACCCACATGACCGTTCAGATCGCCACCCAGAACGACGCCTTGGGACAATAGAATAGTGCAAAGAAGCTGGTTGGTTTGCTTCCAAAACAGTGCCTTATCCGAATCGCTACAACCGACCTGCGGTGCGTAGGCACTTATCAAATTGGTCGTGACCCCTTATAAGCAACCTCACGACCACAAGGCGGTCGCTAACGCGATTTACTTCCAAGACACTATTCTGGAATTCCTCGGACAGCACCACCCCCACTCCATTGGCCTCACCAGGAGAACCCGCGTAGATCAGCTTGTAGCCGTGCCCGATGTTCCGAGATCTGTTGCCTCTCCAGCGAGTCTCCTGCAGAAACGCCACGGCCACCCTCCGCCTAGCGAGCACATCGGCCAGCTCGCGAGCGCGTCCCGTCAGCGTGCCAACGTTCCACGATGCGAAGCGGACCTTCCTATGGACTAATGTCTTTAACCGGGCCCGCCCATGGCCCGGTAGCCCTAACCCACTTAACACAGGAGTAGGGCGATCCCCCTGCGCGTCGTTTTCCGGCGACGCCCTATCCGAGTCGGGTACTCTTAACTGACTTCTCATTTTTTTTGGCTTGAGTTGGCTTTTCGGGAGCGACTGCCATCTGACCTCCCAACCCATAAAGGGGAGCCGTCACCAGAGCCTCCTTCGTTGATCAGCAGGGTGCACCAGCTTGCAGGCGAGGTTGGCTTGGGGCCCGAAGATGTTGGAGGACCCCCTTACACCCTTAGAGGTATTTGTATTTTATACTTTATTTGAATATTTAACATTTTTAAAGGCAAAGGATCTAGAATATTTTTAGTTACATCCTTTTGCAATTTGGAGTCAAATGGATGAACACAGATTGTTAACGTCCGTAAAGAGTACATTATGGTTCTTATTTATTAATTGACATCTCACACTAAAATTGAAACCTATTGACATCCTTTCACGTGATTGGTTGATAATCTATCCATCAACCAATCAATTGACGCGATCTGTATCATACGTGACATTTTTAGCTAGGTGATTCTACTGCATAGTTTTAATGGTGTTTCCAGATTCCAGGTAAAATATATTTTTCCCCAAATTTATTTTTAATAATACGTACATTAATTTACTTAAAATAGCCATTCGCTAAAATCTCAACCCTTTCAGGTAGGGTTTTGTTTCAGAACTTGGTAAAATGATTTGTATCTGAAGTCTACTTCTGACATTCTCGTGAGATTCTACATGATGAACGACGAGCTCTGATTCAGTCGTAAGTGCAGTAAATCTGTAATTTTCTCCTCATAATTTATTTACCACGAATCGGGGAAAAAACACATGTGGTAACACCGAGTGAATTTGTGACGTCATGAGTTCGCAATGTTTAAAAAAATAATAAAAAATGAACTATCTGCTAGATCAACGAAATATTCCAATTAGTTACCTAAAAAAGTAAAAAGTAGTTAAAATTAAAAAAAAATTGTTCCCATACCCGATTCCATCGCAACACGTGAACTGTTTTATCAAAGCGATTTGCTCTCTTTGTTTTTCTTTATATGTATTTACTAATCATAACAAAAACAATCTGCCGCACAGCACTCTATAGTTTTACCCATATTTCGAAAACAAAAACCAATAAATATTCAAATACTCGTAACATAATTTTACACTATGACGTCAAAATCGCCATGATGATTCTTAGGCAGTGTTGCCTCCACAAAAATTACCGGGTTCAGCTTTCGTTGGCCAGACTCTATCAGAATTCAGAGTTATCATCCAAGGCGAGGGGTGACTGAGTGTGTAGATGTAGCTAGTAGATGGGCGAGGATTTCAGGGTTAGAAAGAAAACCACAAAACACAATCACAAAACAGACACACCACAAAATACTGTACACTAAATGTTAAACTGCAATCCAGGGCACAACAGCACTGATTGTCTTTTATGAAGACATCAACACTCCACCGAATGCTTAGCTCTATAATTCGCGATTATTTACGATCCACCTCAATTCCACGTGAGATCGCTCGTATCATTTTTGCTAGCTACCGATGTTGTGTCAGATTGGACCGTTTCCGGTCCAAATCGATCATTGCTAAATATTATTTAAATTGGAATCATGAATTTTGTTTTGACCGTATAAATCCTACCGTTTGGTGTCGAAAGTTCATGCGTTTAGAGATGATGAAGACAGTTTTTGAACGAACAGAAAAATGGCGAAATGACAGGTAGACGTTTCTTTCGCCTAATGTCAAGTCATGTCATGACTAAAAAACTAAGGATTTTTGTCAATTAAAACAGCTGTCCCCGTTTAGTGGCTACAATGCGATTATTTTAATTATCGTCGCAATTTGTTAAATTTACCAAACTAGTTTAAAAGTGAAAACATTCCTGATGTAAGAAAGTGTTTGGCAAAACCATTGCCACCAAATTGTTTTTTACTCATTCCAAAGTATGTCGATTCCTCCACTCGTATGTAGCACTCCTCCGCCACCAGAACAGTGCGAGGATGATAAAGACCAAGAGGATTTCGAAATAAACTATAACTGTAAGTACCTTTAATACGAACATATTTTTCTGGATATACTATTTAAACAATTCCTAATATTGTTTTTTACACAGACTGATTTAAACATTTTAGTTAGTAGTCGACCCCCTGCAAGGGGGGCCAGGGGGCCCGGGGAAATGGGTGAAATGACCCACCACAAACGGACCGATCACCCGGCCCACTGCCAGCGTCCCCAGTTGCAAATAATAATAATAAACATTTTAGTTTGCTTCACCCAGACGAGCTAAAAATGACGATAATTAATCTTTTTAATCTAATGAAAATAAATATTAAAATGATATTAACTTAAACACATGACACACACAAACACTGTTTGGTAGGTAGGTACTTTATTATGCAAACAATGTCATTTTCAAAATATACATTACATACATTATTATTTTCTACAGAGAAATTAAAAATGATGTAGGTACTTGGTATTTAGTACTTGTTAAATGATTAATCACTAGTTTTTTTATGATTTCCAAAATTTCTGGTCATAGCTACTGACATTTTCACATTTTCAGTATCTCAAGAAGATGATGGTAATGATTATGACTATGGAAAATTTTCAACTTTCAATAATTTTGAGCATAACACATCCAAAAACTATCAAGAATTTGCTACATCTCAAATACCTAACAATCAAGAGCCCAAATGTGACCATACAAGTGTAAAACATATTATAAGTAATGAGACCATGAGAGAAGACAATGCTATTGAAATAGTTGTAGAAGATGATGTTATTGAAGATTTAGATTTAAAAATAGATCATGAGTCTGCTAGTAATGTCAAAAATAGCACTGAAGATACCACCAAAAGCAAAGACACACAGCCTCATGATGTAAAAAAACTTCCTGAAGACTTACAAGAACAGCAAACAAACATTCCAATTGATAGTATTGCCACCTCCCAAGAACTGAAATTGGAAAATGTAAATATAGAACACAATAATGTTGAAAACATAGAGATTATTCAAACACTAAATGATGATGTAAATCTTGAAGACCTCCCAAACAGAGTTGTTTTAGAGAAATCAAGTCACAGTGACAGTACAGTTTGTGATAATACCACTGATAATCTAAGTTCTTTTGGTATTACTAAATACGATAATCTAATAGAAAGCATAAATAATGAAGAAGAGCCACATAAAATTGATGAAAATCTAGGGCAGGATGATGATGAAAATAAAGATATTGAACACTTTGAAGACTTTGATGATTTCCAGTTTGTAGGCTCGGATAAAAAAACTGAACCAGTAATTGATACTGCACTTGAGAATCCATGGAAAAATGATGATCCTCAAAATGACAGCTTTGGTGAATTCACAGCAAATTTTACAGAAAGTGAAAATAAATCTACAATGAGCTTTGAAGAACAAATACATAAACAACATGATTCTGATGATGATTTTGGAGATTTTGATGAATTTAAATCTGTAAATGATAATGAACCAAGTCAGGTAACTCTTAATCCTTGTGAAGATGTGCCTGTGTTAAACTTATACTCGACTGATAGTGAATGCCAAATCATAGAAAGAATAAATAAAGTCATTCACAACATATTCCCAGAAGAAATAACAGAACCGGAAAATGCATTTGAAGGCAAACTGGAGGTTTCACTGGGTGAGACATGGGGCTACTTAATGGAAACTGATGTCCGGCAACCATATATTGTTAATTGGAATAATTCATTGGCTCAGAAAACACTCCTTAAGGCCTTGTCTATTGACTCCAGAAATATTGTAAGTATTAAAAAGGTTTATTTCTATGAATACCAGAGGCAGCCTCTTTGTATCTGTTCAGTTCATGATTTATTTATATAGTCCCAGTTAAGAATACTAGTTTAGTGACAAAATATGTATTGTAAAGCTGTAATATTCCCCTGCCCTGTTTTTTTGTGTTATCATTTTATTAGTCACTAGCTGCCTCAACAGCCTTCATTCTATAAAAAGTAATTGCACGTCGCGGCGTCGGTAAAGCAGCACATCTCGCCTGCGTTTCTCTGACTTGATTTACATACCGTCAGCTAAAGTGTCAGACCTCGTAACTCCATTTTTTTTTCAAGAGACATTTTTATACCATTTTATTACTAATTTCGGACCGCATACAATAGCAAAGCTCATCAATCCCATAAAAAAGCCGTTTTCGTTCAAAATGCTAAATAGAAATCACATAACTCTGGGCTGCCATAGATAAAGGTGAAGTTTTTTGTCTCCTGTAAAATTTGATCTGATGGGAGTTACGAGAATTGACACTTTATAAATAAATAAATATGCGCCAGACAACAAACCTCTTGTAATGGTATTGAAGTAAGGATAAATATCCTTGTGTTACGAGGTACCACACAAGGAAATAAGCCAGGGGCGTCTCCCAGCACACCCAGACCCGAGTTAATTCAGAAAAGAACGTTTCCTGAATTGACCCAACCGGGAATCGAACCCGGGACACTACGGATATCGAGGCGAAAAACCATGCTACAGCGCACTACGCCAATCGTGTCGTCATAAGTGCCAAAAATATACGATTATTTTTCACTGAATGTTTTGTTCAATCATAAATACAGCCTATGTCACTCTCTGATAATGTAGCTTCATATTGGTATAGTAGTTTCGGAGCCTATTCAATACAAACAAACAATCAAATCTTTCCTCTTTATAATATTAGTATAGATTTGGACACATTGCACAACCAAAGTATAAATATAATATATTTTTTAGTTGTTTGGGCCTAAATGGAGTTCAAATATGCCAAAATATGCAGCTAATCTGAGTGCAGCACCTCTTCAGCCTCAAAAACAAGCAGGACAGTCAACCATAACCCAAATTGATTCCACCAACTCCAACAAAGCCACCAACAAACCATCCTGGACAGATCCATTTACATCAGATGGGCACGAATGTAAGTTTTTCAATTATTACCTTAAATAATGAATGATAATAACATTAAGAAAATATAAATGTTCATTACTTACATCAATGTTTGGTGGGAATCAAACCCCCAACAAACCCCCAACCCTTCTGAGAGGTGATCTTGAATCTCACTTCCCTGTTTGGGAAACAGTCATGATGATGAATGATTCTAAGAGTATTTTGTACCTTATACTTTGATCTCTTGATCATACATAACGCACAATTGTTTATTTTATTTATGGCTGCGGTATGCAGCATGCGGGGCCGGACACATATCGTATGGCACCACTGTCGCATACTGCGATGGAACAAAAGACCATTCTTGACGTTTTAATTTGATTATGTGTCCGGCACCGCATGCCGCATACCGCAGCGTTGGGTGTTATGATCAAGATCAAGCTTTGGGCTGGTATTTTTCCACAATGCAAATACAAAAACACTACAATATTTATCTGCTAGGTTGTTGGTGAACTTGCCCACCTTTCAGTGTCTTACTGGCTGTTTTAGGATACCTACCTATAAGTACATGGGTTTTACATACCAAATCTAATCTGTATTATATTTTTTAAATCCAAATATGCCAATTTGCTCATTTAGTTGAAATATTAAGATTTAAGCGTACTATACCTAGTATAATGGATTAATAAATGATAATTAAGTAATTTATTAGGAAAAAAACCAATCACCTTTATTAGTTAAAGTTGCACCTGCACAGTGCAGTGCTATTGTTACATTCAGAATTTTATTAGCATTGAAATACGCCATCACTCTCTGTAGCACCTGCTATGCACTAGTTGCACTACTTTTGAGTCAGTGAGAGGAAAATATAGGAGTGTCGCAATTTTAATGCTATTTGCATAAGTAAGTTAAATAAGTACCAGCTACAATATAGTAGCGCTTTAATTATAACAATGTATTAACGTGTGATGCTTTCCATTGCTCACTATTGTAATTATTTTTTGCATGTCTTGCACATGGACATACTTTGAACAACACTTTTACCTGCTTAACCTAAAATCCCATAGTCACCTATGCCGAAGCCCTACTCCTAGATTTAGAACACCTTATGGCCACCCTAGACCAAATGGCACATAGTCATTCCACCCTCAAGATATCCGAATTACTATCACATGGTGAGTATGGTATGGTATTTATAGTAGTAACTAAATATTATTACAAACAAAAGATAAGATAATTCATTTATTCACACATGAAGAAGGGTTACATAGAAGACCTTAGACTAGTATTGTATGGCTCTCTTCAGCTACCTAGGTAACATGCAAATATTATTATTATGTCTAAACATTACATTACATTCGAAATTATTAAATTCACATTATTCAAAATACAATGAAAAAATAAAAATTAACACAATGCAGTCCGATAAAAACATCTATGGATATCCATTCCAATAGCATTCCATTCCATCCAACTAGCCATAGAAGCCCAGGCCAATAAAATAAAAGTTCTTATTTTGTCTATGGCCGACCAAGAAGTGTAAAGGAAGTTCGAAATTGCTTGCCATGAGATATCATGTTTATCACTGCACCGTGGCACGCCATCCAGGAAGCCTTCTACGAAAAATAAAATCATTCGGTCTATCCCGGTTGTGAACCCACACTGGTGTGTGGATCCCAGGACTCCCAGGGTCCGCCTTTCTAATATTCTTGGCCCACTTCGCGTGGTCTTGTGCATCCTCAGTGGTGAGTCAATACAATACATGATTGGAAGTAGCTATTTTGTTCTGTGAAGTCCTATTGGGCATTGCATTGTGTTTCGTAGTAGGATCTTCTGCATCGCGGCGGCACGTCATCAACCCTTTGCTAAATCACTTGTCTACAATATATCTGTAGGTACTAAAAGTTACCAATAAATATCGCTGAAAAGACAATCAAAAACGTACATAACGTGTAATACAAAAATGATGTCGGTAAGGGGCCAATTCCTAAACTAGTTTATAACTGCGTTATCGAGCGAGCCTTGTATAAAAAGTACCTTAGATAATCTCACTGTATCTACTTTAAACCATCCAGCCCCCCGATTCAGAACAAAGTTATCGACCGATTATGTTATTTTCTTTTATTTTTAATATTTTAGGGGTGTTTATAGCCTCCGGCAACTTATTATATAACTTAATACACATGTTATATGACTTTTTTTGCAAAACTGTCGTCGAACCAGACGGCACCACCAAATGATTCGGATAACGGGTCAAGAATTTACAGACATAACGTTTCTTACTAAAAAGCTCTATATTATTTTTGATGAAAACACAAATCTCAAAAATATGCATGGATGGCAAAGTTAACAAATTAATTTTTTTAAATAGTGGTCGGCAGGAATCCATGGGCCCAGCTCCACACATGGCCCTGAGACACTTTTTTTGAATTATAAATGCTATGCTATGCTATTAAAATGCTAGGTATATTGTAGTGTTTCCTTGGCTGACACCGACTCCAACAATAACAATAATTGTACCTACATCATATTATCGTGTTTTAGAAGAATACGTAATTATTTCTTTACTTTTTAGTGCTTTGTTTTGGAATAGTTTTTTTTGAAGTTGGTTTTTTTTTTGTTAAAATTTCTGTTTATTTCTTGATTTTCAGTAAATAGTTCATATTCATTTTATACATCTAAAAAGTATCGTCCAATTGCTCCTAAGAATTGAAGAGTTCCGTTACTTTGTCATGGATCCCATAATCAGAACCTAACACTCATCAAACTACCCTTGAAGTATCCTTTCCAATAAAAATAGAAGCATCAAAATCGGTTCGCGTGATAATGAGTTATTCGTCCATTTGTCGCGCATATGGTTTATCTAGATTTAAGACTTATATGGATTTCCCATGGATGCCACTGTCAGAACTGGACCAAATTAAAAAGGGACCACACGGGCAGCAACAGCTTTCAAATAAAAAAAGAATTATCAAAATCGGTTGGCGTAATATTGAGTTACCCGTCCATTAGTCGCGCATTTTGTATATCTAGATTTAAGACTTATATGGATTTAACATGGGTGCCTCTGTCAGAACTGGACCAAATTAAAATGGGACCACACGGGCACCATCAGCTTTCAAATAAAAAAAGAATTATCAAAATCGGTTGGCGTAATATTGAGTTATTCGTCCATTTGTTGTCCATTTGTCGCGCATTTTGTCTATCTAGATTTAAGACTTTTAAGGTTTTCTCATGGATGCCACTGAACAGAACTAGACCAAATTAAAATGGGACCATTCGGGAAGCACCAGCTTTCAAATACTAAAAGAATAATCAAAATCGGTTCACCCAGTCGTAAGTTATGAGGTAACAAACATAAAAAAAAAACATACAGTCGAATTGAGAATCTCCTCCTTTTTTTGAAGTCGGTTGAAAACTTAGGGCCTTTGGCTTTAACATATCAAAATATTGATTGCTACCGCTTAGCGGATCATTTACTATAATTTAAACAAATTTACCGAATCGGTCGATAACTTCGTTTTGAATCGGGGGGCTGGTTTATGATTCCCCATCCTATCAAAGTTCAGGAGATCACTGCATAGTAAATAAATCTTTACTGTTAAGCTATTGGAGCTCGTGATTTTCAGCCATTCTTCATTGGTACAGCTAATTACCGTTTTACAAATATTTCATTGTATTCCGAATGACGATAGTACCTTGAATTGTGTAAACATACTATGCTTTCCTTTAAACTCTATAAAATAATGTGTTTTATTGTTGTTTAACCTAGTTTACTAACAATAACTTTTGTTTTTGGTGTTTCAGCCTGTAACACAGAGAACGAAAATGCGGTAATAGAAACCGGACCAACTGATTTGGACGTATTTGAAGCGGCCATGTCAACCAAACCAGATACAATTTATTCCAATACCCTGAGTATACAACCCATACGTCAAATAAATTTACCAGATACTCATATATTTACACCTACAAATTCAGAGATACCAAGATCAAAAACAATACATTATAGTCCATCTGCACCAACAATGATCTTGCCAGAATCAGTTTCAGATAATGCCATGACTTCACAAACATCAAATGCAGGTGATGACTACTGGGAATTCCAAGATTTTAAGGGAAAACCTGTAAATCAGGTAATTGATTCCTCGGCTAAGAATGATGACCAAAAACATGATGAAGATAATACAGTAAATAAAGGTGCAACTCTTAAATCAAATTATACTTTAGCAACACAAGTGCTTCAACCCATAAAATTAGAACCAATAATGCCAACTTTGAACTGGCCCGATCCCGGTGAAGTCAAAGAAACTTTTGATGACTTTACTGATTTTATATCTAATTCATCATTGAGCAATGAGAAACCCGATGCAATTCTACAAAGCTCAGCCATAAATATTGAATTAAGTGCAGCACCTATCACTCTTAATAATAACATTGGCAGTAAGAAAAATGAAGAAAAATCATCAACAACTAGTGATAAAGTAGATGATGACTTTGAAATGTTTCAATCAGCAATGCCACCTTTTAAAAATAATACACGTGGTGAATCTAGTAATAAAGACAGCGTACCCAACTATCAAAACATATCACCTGATGAAGGATCCACAAAACTTACAGAATTTGATCAAGCCCAGTGCAAAGATGATAAAATTAAGTCTGAGAACATATCGCTTCCCAACACTAAGTCAATAGACAATGTATTTAAGAATGTAGATACCACATCAAAAATGAACACGTCTAAGCCGCAACAATTACCATCTACTGCGTCGCAAATAGGCAATACTTTGGTATTACAACCAACACCCGTGACATCTGGTGTCGTAACAAAGCAAAGTCAACAAAAAGCTGGTCAAATTTTGCAACCACTGTCACTGGAGAGTTATTCGCAGATTAACTGGCCGAATCCGGGTATTGACTTGCAAGATTTATCGCGATTTAATCCTGTGGAAAGTCTCCAGTCTCTGAAAAGTGATTCCAATAGCCACAGCAAAACAGCTTCACCTGTTCATAGTCATAAAAGCTTAACAAATAGCAATCAAAATGCAGATGAAGATATATGGGGAGATTTCGTGTCCAGTAAACCCAAACAGTTACAAGCATTACCTAAAAAGCAGGCAACATTCACAGATGACGATGACTGGACAGAATTTGTATCAAGTCCAAGTGTGAATCCACAGAATGGCTTAAATACTATCAGCTTAAATGTTCATACGAATTCAAACAGCCAAAAATCTTCCAACTCAACCAAATATCCAATGAAATCCAATGAAATTCCTCTCGATATTCCTGCTTTGAATTATATAACACCCAAAACAAGTACTCATAAATCTTATAATGATAGACATTTCCAAAATTTATAACAGAGCAGTAAGAATTCTTACCACTTAATGTAACTGTACTTAATTAGCAGTAATGTAACTATAATATAAATGTAATTGTATATAGGGTGGCGGTATTACAAAGTTGGAATATTTTGAATATTTACAAACGAATATAAATGTTCTGCATTATGATAATTACTTTCTTTCTAAATTTTATATTAGAAATTTAACACGCTGCACCTGTATACTTAGTGGTCCTCCTACAACTTATTATGTCTACATCACAACAGTGAGCAGGTGATCATTTTGTAGCAGTACGAAAGCGATTAGTAAACACAAATGGGTGGCGTGGAGTAGATCTTGTCTGGAACAGAATATAGCACACGTCAGTCACGCTAGGCGACACAGGTACAGTATGCAGGGGGGATTCATACCACCAATTTGGCCTTAAATTCGCTCACTGCGCAGGTCCTGACCAGAAAATCATAATCTTTATTGCTTAAATACAGCAAATGTGCATTACTTAACAGTTACCAATAAAAGCCCGTCCTATATTTGTGTTAGTAAGAAATATAACTTTTGCGTGGTTCTGTGACATTTTAAAAATCAAATTAAATTTCGCATGCTATGCTATAGCGAAATGTGAGAAGTGTGTATTTTTCAACATCCACCACTATCAAACGAAATAAATGATCCTGATTCTATGCATGTACGTACGTACCAAACGGTATTCATATTGTATTGCATGCAACGAGCCTATTCTATGACTCCAACTTTAGCACACAGACACGCTATTGTAACAACAAACATGTAGTACCTAGTAGTTTGGTTGTTCAAAATAAAAAACGCATTAAACTAAAGATGCCGAGGATTCTCCCGAGTCCATTGTAGAGTAATGAAAGCCATACGTGAAAGCAGAAAGATATTGCAGTTGAACTAATTTGTCAGAATTAGCTTAAAAAGCACCAATCTATTATTACATTAAGCTTAAAAATAACTGTGTTAGATTTGAAACTGAAACAATGTGAGTTTCCTGTTATCAAAACATTTTTATTTTAGGTAGTTTCTATAGAGAGTTGTGTAGCAGTTGAATGGGAGGGTTTGTTATGAGAATCCACTTATAGCAATATTTAACGTATGGAATTAGCAGAATTATCAATGAAGTTGTGTTATAGTAATATACGTATACTTATTAACATGTATCATATTATTAATTTAAATGTTGATGTGATTTATATTATTTTTTAAAATGAAGATAAATTGTATATTTTAGAAAATTTTAATAAGGCCTACTTGGACACAAACGCTTATTCCAGATTCAAACTCATCAAGTTCTCTGCCCTTCGTATATTGTTTGTTATTCTCAACAGAAAGAAATACAAAGATGCAAGGTAAACTTAGATTGAGCGTTGTGCACAAGTAAGCCTTGCTCAGCTTTTCTTAGCCTGAGATTATAAAAAATAAGGAACATTTTTATTGTTTTGTTTTAGTGATATGTTATTGCACTTAACAGTATATAAATTATTTTTTAAGTAAACAATAAACTTACTGGACCTATTTTACGGTGTAACAAAAGTACTAGGACGAATTCCAATTATTTATTTTGTTAAGTTAGATCTCGTTTAATATAATGTTATTACAATTGAATGTGTTTTGTTAAAATAAAATAAACAACCATAGGTAAATAAATCCATTATGTATGTACGGGATTTGAATAATCCGATTTGGTGTTTGTGGGCCTAGCTCAAGTTACATTCAATAAACGATATCGCCATTAGAACAGGAATAGAAGGTATGCAGCTGCCTTACAAACAGATTATAATATGACCTTGGTAAAAAGTGCCTGAGGCTTTTCTTACAAAAGCCCTTTTTCAGTGTTAATCTTATGATTTCTTTAATAGTGACTTCATTTTCTTTAGCAGTATGTTTTGTCAATAAGTTTTGTTTCAAATTATTATTTATTTCTTCGCAGTTAGGTAACTTAACATAATATCTTAGCTATTTACCATCAGGATTTATTAGAAGCCTGAAAACATCGCTAGTAGCCCACTCAACGAAGGGAGAAATAATTCGTAAAAAGCGAATTTTGGCACAAATGTAGAGAATAGTGTCCGAAGCAACATACTCAAAGTACTGATTGATGGGGGTGTAGCTAACGAATAGGGGGGGAGGTGTAAAGATACTTTTTTTAAGTTTTTCTTAAACAACTCGTAAACGGTGGCACTTAGCAAATAAAAATATTTTACTCACGTAATCTACACAAAATGTTCTACAAAAAAGGTTCCTTTCCGTCCGTAGTGTCCCGGGTTCGACCTCAGGTCAGGAACTATCTTCTAAATCTAAAATATCATCATCAACATCATCGTCAATGGTGTTTTCGATGGGGGCTCCGTTAGTACATGAGCTGGAGCATAATACGCAGACGCACACTACACCCCAAAATTACTCCCGCCCCCTTAAGCTCCACCCCCATCCATCAGTAGGTACTTTAGAGTATGTTGATTCAGACACCATTCCCCACATTTCCCTACATTTGTGCCGAAATTCGCTCTTACACGAATTATTTCCCCTATTGGCAGTTTTTCGTCTTCGTTGACTGGGCTATAGTTAGGTACTGAGTTTTCCTTTAAAATACCAGATGTTTTATCTCCTTCAAACAGAATAAAATAAAGAATTTATTGTGGTTGCTGTATTCAATAACAATAAAATTTTACATAATATAATTATAGAAACCACTTTTATCCTTATAAATTATGTTTTATTTCTTTACACTTCTATTTCTGTGTCTGAGTGTTCGATGTCCTCTATGTGAGTTCCAATGCTATCTTTATCTCCATCTTCTAGGTCTAAGACGAATTTCGGCAAATTATTTTCCATTGTAACTTTGAATGGGCATTGCTCAAACTCTGGCCAGGAGACAAATCTGCAATAAAATTATTTAGAAATCAAGCACTCAATAGTAACTTATTGTTTCCTACATTGTTCAGCTTATTTAATGTCGCTGCGGTTGAAAACAGCCCGTAATTAATGTAATCGTCAGTGCTTGCAATGATGTCCTTTTTAGTGTATTATCAGATTATACAGAGCTATATAAACAATGTCAAATGTATGTAATGAATTGCCGAATGGGGGATTTGCGTGAGCCCCTGAAGCAGCTCTGCCATATTTAAGGCCTTTATGTTTACTTAAGTATACGAATTTCATGTTTTTTTTAAAAGTGAGCAGATAAGGTAAAAAACCTCCGAATAATGTCAGATAGATAATACGCACGACCAGGACATCAAGCAAAATCTTCCGGGTAAATATCAGACGCGCAAAATGAAATCGAAAAATTGCATTTTAGAAAAGTCACCACGAGCTAGCGTCACATCCAAAATCCCAATCGTGAAAAAAAACAGTTAATGCTTACTTTTTGAAAACTGTTATCTTCTGTCTCAGACTGAGATCGCCAAATACGGTAAAGATAGTCATATGTGGGAGCTCCGCATCATCTTTGCTCGGTGCTATTAGCTTATTGGAGTCTGGTGGATCTTGTCCTGAAATCAGCCAAACTCCACAGCCAGGTATCCATTGTCTGAAAAGAATGCGGTGCTGAACAAACACAAATGAACAAACTTCGCCATTTCTAGGATTTTAAGCCTGTTTCACACATGCCATATTTTAAATTGAATTATCTTATTTTTTTCCATTTACGCTTGTTCGGGTCTACTTTTCTCAGTAAGATGCCTTTGTTTTCCACCTTATACCTAACTTTCCGACATAATTATCTTGTGCGTTATTGTTTATTGGTATGCTCGAATTAATATTTTAACAGTGAAGAAAAAAAACCTTATCATCCAAGATAGATTTCGTCCAGGAGGAAAGTAAAGACGACTGAAGCCGTTTATTAACCACTAGCTTTTCGTCCGCGGCTTTGCCAGCCTGGACAAATTTTTCTCATACGTTGGGTTACATATTAAAGTTTTAATACGGATCCCTAACGTTTTTGAAAAAAGTATATGCCTATAGCAATCATGGATAATGTAGCTTTTTGACAGTGAATTTTTTTTTGAAATCGGTCACGTAGTTTCGGAGATTACCGGCCTTAAACATACAAACTCACAATAAAACGCTACCTCTTTATAATATTAGTATATACCTATATGGTTTTCCATAACTAACGCCCAACACTACCTGCATACAGTAGTAAAATATTTTAGGTACTAAAACAAGCACCCGAAACGGAAGACAAGAGGATAAATAAACCGACATCACAGCAAAACACACTAGGCGGCAAATCCTAGCAATCGGTGTAGGTGTGATACTTACTCTAACATAGGAATAACTCTCGTTGAATTGGAAAACATGTGTGGTTTGAAGAAATACCATAGAAGAGGTAAATACTCAGGAGGGCATGGTAATTTCTCTTTCTGGGTTATGTTTACAAGATACAAATTGCATTCATCCAGCTGAAATAGAAAAGGAAAATATGGTTATGGAATGAAAGAAATCTCGTTGGACCCATCACCCGCATGCTTGCCACTGTGCTCTCTGCAGAAAGGTCGCATTCACAACGCCCGCAACCCGGACGTTTCTTCAAATACCTATATAAAATACTAGCTTTCAGCCCACGGCTTCGCCCGCGTGGACTAATTTTTCTCACGCTTTGGGTTACATATCAAAGTTTTCATACGGGTCCCTAACGTTTTTGAAAAAACTCTATGCGTATAGTAATCAGGGTTATTGTAGTTGTTTAACAGTGGAAGATTTTTTTAATCGGTTCGGTAGTTTCGGAGATTACCTACCTCAAACATACAAATCACAAACGCTTACCTCTTTAAAATAATAGGTTGTGGAAGGTTACGAAAATTCAAAACATTTTTTAATAAGTATAGTTAATTTACATTTAACTAAAGTATGTTGGTGCCATTTTGTTCGATTACTTTTTGCCATCTTGAAGGTAGGGACATGATTCCATTGCTATAGGCATTTTGAGGCTACCGATCAAAATACCGCGACAAGTGGTTTTGGCAGTAGTCCTCTCGTGATGTTAACCTGACACTGCCTAAATAATTCTGAAGGGACCAAAACAGGTGGAGATCTGAAGGTGCAAGGTCAGGACTATACGGCGGATGCAACACCTCCCAGCGAAACTCTTAATTTTTGCTGAGTGGCTAAAGAGGTGCGAGGTCTAGCGTTATCATGATGAAAAACCACACCCTTTTTGTTGATTAATTCCGGTTTCTCTCAACTTCTTGCTTTAATCTGTTCATCAACAGTTGTTCGCAGTAGAGTTCAGAATCGATGGTCCTGCCTGGTCGTAACAGCTCATATTGAATAATGCCCTTCCAATCCCACCACACACACAGCATCACCTTGTTGCGAGTTAACCCGGCAGGTTTCGCCACAGTCTGTGAAGCCTGACCGGCCTTTGACCACGACCTTTTTTGCACGTTCTTGTCGTACGTGATCCACTTTTCATCGGCTATCATCTTTTTATCGGCTTCTTCAAAATGGTTCGCTTTCATTACGCCGTGAATTCGTGATAAAGAATCACAAATGAGTACCTACATGGTTCATTAGGTTTATTTTAGTAAGCTCGTGAGGTTTCCAAATATCGAGCTTTTTTGTGTAGGTACCCAGTTTTTATCCAATGCGCCAAAACTGTTTTTTGGTTAATTCCCAGTTCTTCAGCTACGTCGTGACTACTGATATGCCAATCTTGCTCCACTTTTTCAAAAATGGCATCCATTTTATCCGTAATAGAGGGACCAGAGCGACGTGCATCTTTGACATCAAGATTTCCGGTTTGAAAACGCTTAAACCAAGAAGGCTAGAGACTAAGGAGAGATAACTCCCTGGAAAGGGTTGGACTAAATCCGTATCCCACAGTGACGCATGCGCATTACGCTTCTTTGCCGTGATCCTCGCGAAGTGTCAAAATTGGTCAACACAACCTCGAAAATGTCAACAAAAAACAACAACTGTCGCACGTGACACCGTTCAAAACAAAACCATGTGACCATGAAATGACAAATAGCTGCCGCTGCACATGCGCAATACAGCGTTTTGCCCGGCACAGAGTATACGACTTTCGGCCCTCGAAAGCTTACCCCCACTTCGGGAGTTATCTCTCCTTAGTTTCTAGCCTTCTTGGCTTAAACCAAATTTGTGCTACTCTCACAGACACCGCACTAGGTCCATAAACATCGCAAATTTTTTTCGCCGCTTGCGTTGCATTTTTACTTTTTTTGTAGTAAAATTTTAAAATGTATCGAATTTCTTCATTAGATTCACTCATCTTGACAGTAAGAAAAGCAAATGAAAATCACACATTTTCCTAATTTGAATTTTGAATTACCTTCTTTAAAATTTTAACTTTTAATGATACCAAAACCAGCCAGATACAAATAGTATAGCCAAAGAGATTTTATTACAAGTTCATACATATTCGAAAAGACTTTTTCCCCAACCTGATACATAGGTCACACTAAAAGTTCCCGGAATTGGCCACTTACATAAACAATATTTAAAAAGTTATTACTACATTGGAAAATAGAACAATAATACAATTTGTTTCATCTGATTGTCAATTGTTTTCACATTGTGGCGTCATTTTAAAAATTGCGAGATTACCTACGATAAAATGGATTTAACTCTGGAACATTTTCGTTGCATGATTTTATACGATTTTAAGTGTAATTTGACAGCTCAGCAGAGCCTCGTTCGGCTTCAATCTGCTTCTAGCGAAGAAGCACCATGCAAGATGACCATTTATAGCTGGTTTGCAGAATTCAGAATTCAAACGCGGTCGTGTCAATCTCCATGATGAAAATCGTGAAGGTCGCCCGTGCACCGCTGTGAATAACAAGAACATCGATGCTGTGCGCCGTATGATTGAAACAGAGAGGCATGTGACCTACCATGCGATCCGGACATCTTTGGACATAGGCATGAGTCAAATACAGTCAATCCTACACAAACATTTGCGTGTGAGAAAGCTGTGTTCTCGATGGATCCCACACAATTTGACCAATGCTCAAAAAACGGACCGCATCACTTGGTGCCATGCTATGCTTGCCAGATACAGCGAAGGGGCTTCAAATTTGGTGTGGGAAATAGTAACAGGTGACGAAACATGGATTTACAGCTATGATCCCAAAACGAAGCAGCAATCGAGCGTATGGGTTTATAGAGATGAGCCGAAACCAACCAAAGTGGCGCGCGTGAAAAGTGCCTCGGAGCGGATGATTGCTTCTTTTTTTAATAAAACTGGACACGTGGCTACTGTTGCTTTAGAAAATCGTCGTACCGTGAATAGGGACTGGTACACGACCATTTGTTTACCGGAAATTATTGGCAAACTCCGTGAAAATAACGGTAAACGCCGTATCATCTTGCACCACGACAATGCAAGTTCCCACACGGCCAGACAGACAAATGAGTTTTTGAAGGCGAAAAACGTACATACAAGTTATGAGTCATCCAGCATACAGTCCTGACCTAGCACCGTGTGATTTTTTTCTGTTCCCAAAAATCAAGAACCAACCACGCGATCATCGGTTTTCATCACCAGAAGAGGCTGTCGAAGAGTATGAAAAACACGTATCGGACGTCACCACGGAGGAGTGGCACAAATGTTTTAAAAATTGGTTCAATCGTATGAAAAAGTGCATTGACGCAAAGGGAGAATATTTTGAGAAACAAAGAAACAATAAATTCATTTTTGACCATGAATAGTATTTTTATATCATTGATTCCGGAAACTTAGTGCGCCCCACGTATTATACTGCGCCTGCGTGTACTTTCTCTCGGTAAAATATAGCCTATGTTACACACTGGTAATGAAGCGTTCACAGTTTGCATGGGCAGAAGCGCCCAACTCAATGAACAAAATTTCGTAAAATACAATACATTACGGTTTGTTTTGTACACTTACTTAATACAAAAACTGATAATGTACCGTCCTTTGATAATTTACTAATAATTCTATAAAAAGTTTATCATACATACCACTGAAGCCTTTTTGGTGTTGGGTGGGTAGGTCCATGGTAAAAAATGTACTTTTGGTACAGTGGTCAGTATTTTATAATCAAAGAAAAGTTGAAATAGTGCTGGAATTGTCTTGTGTTTACTAAACTGGATTTGACTATCTGTGAGAAACTAGGAAACATCATTAAAATAAACATTTATCTAACTAATTAAATCACATAAAAGCATGACAGATGTACAGTAAAAATAAAGCAAGAAAGCCAATGCTTATAGCAACAATTTGCTATACATAAAGGAGACTGGCCCATGGGCATGGATATAGAATATACCCCAAATTAGGTTGAAGTAAATCATAAACTTTATGGATAAATTATTTTTGCACCTGGTCTGGGAGTCTTTTTTTTATTCTACCAGTCTATTTTGTAATGTAAATTGTATGCAGTCTGAAAATTTCAAAATATTTACCTCATAATGGTGTCCTGGCATTGTGATAAAAAGGTCAGGTCTACCTAATTGATTATTTGAGTTATGAAAAACAATATTATTTAACAGATGTTTAATAAAAGACAACCCAGGCATAGATCCAATTATTTTCACTGTTCTACCTGTAATGTAAAAAATCTTTCATATAGAGTTTTGCTTTTCTTTTTTATACATTAATGCCTTTGTGGTAGTGATGTACAAACCTCGAGGCGAGCAGAGACGAGAGCTCCCTGGGCCACGCCTCGAGGCTTCAAAAGAGCTCGAGCCTTCAAAGGGGTTGAGCCTTCCAAAGAACTAGAGTCTTAAAAGAGCGTGAGTCTTCATAAACTTTTTCACTTTAATATTTTTCAATGTCTTTTCTGTTAATTAAACCTCCATTTTTCAAAATACCCTTATGGTCACATTATATTGCATACAACCCTCAATCAACTATTTTATTGCCTGCTTTGAAAAGGAAGACTCCAAACAGAAAACAAACTTGAGCGCGACTCGCCACGTAAAAACGTCTCGAGCGCTAAAAAAGACTTGAGCTTCATACAAACGAGGAGAGCCCTGTAAACGACACTGAGCTCTACAAAAGGAGTCGGAAAACTTGAGCCTTGTACATCACTACTCCGTGGCCGAGTGGTTTCAGAGCTCAGTCCAATACCCGGTGGTCTCAGGTTTAATTCTCAGGTCGGGCAAAGTGTGTTTTCGGAACATAGCCCGGGTTTGTGATCACCAATTAGGCCAATACCCATCTATTATAGCAATGACTTGATTTCAATGATGGAAGCTTTTGCCTAGCAGTGGGACAGTATAGAGGCTTAATACAACTACAACATACAGTTTTGCATTTCAATTTGTCTTATTTGACTTTTCTCTCTTTCTAAAGCTGTCCATGTTATTGAGGCCCCTGCAGGGGGAGCCCGGGGAAATGGGTGAAATGGCCCACAACAAGCGGACCGATCACCCAGCCCACTGCCAGCGTCCCCAGTTGGAAATAATAATAATGTTATTGAAGCTTGATATTTTGTCATCAGAAACTGATAAATTATACTGACATATTCTTAATGCAGACACAATAATTACTAAAATGCTGGTCTTGGGTCCCACCCAATCAAACATATAACCTTCAGCAGTATTAGAAAGACCACTTTACATAGTGCCAACAGGCCTAATAAATCATATGATCATACGCTCGGGGAACAAAATTGGAATTGTAACTCACATTCATCATTGGTTGCAAGGTTACCCAATAATTCTTGTATTCTATTTCCATTGTCTATTTTATCCTTGAATGCCAATTTCCACATCCCAAAAAAGTCAGCAACTTTATATGTGACCCTTTGTGGGTATTCAGTTAGTAAATTCTGTAAAAAATTGGTAAAGTTATCAAATGAATGTCCCTAAGTAAATAAATGATAAAATAAAATTTTCCCATGAATGAATAGTTACAAATAGTCATAAAAAAAAATCTAATATTTTTCTTGGCTGGAACCTTTGTTTCAGCAGAGTAAAGTTGTGGGAAACATAGTGTAATGATGAGTTTTTACTTACACTTAGATGTTGTGAAAAATGATTTGATGATTCATACATGTAAATATGGTTACTGAAGGAACATAGCAATTCTTCACTTAGCAAACCAAGCCCTGGATTTACTTCAACTACTGGAGAATCGGTGCTTATATGCTTGTCTATTGTTTTTGCTATGCATTTCGCAGTATTCCTATTTATAAGGTACATACTTTCCGGAGTTTTGTACTTCCTTAGTAACGACCTGGGAAGTTTGTCTTTGATATCGCGGCATTCTGGTGAGTTTTCTAAATAATTAACAACATCGGTCGCTAATTTTGTGTCTTGCTTTTCGTTGTTTTCTTTATTTAGTTTGTGGCGTAACCTCAAAACATTTTTTTGAGAACTAAGTCTTGTTAACAATCTCATTTTCACAAACATTGTATAGCTGTAAGTTGATTAATCTGACATTTGTTTTCACGTTAATATTAAATATACTTAGGGAACATTACCCAAGTCGCAAAACCAACCATCTAATTAGAAATCGCGATGTAAACAAACAAACTTTTGACAGTATGACCATCTAATGACATGACATGACAGACAGACATTCCCTGCGCGGTCCGATTTGGGAATTAAAGCCGAAAGCAAACTACGACGCATACTGCGCGACGGAACAAGAGACCATTCTCTACTGTCTACACTGATTCTAGCGTCTAGCTAGTTAGACGTTTTCCATACGATTATGTGTCCGGCAACTCCGGCACCGCATGCCGCATAATACCGCAGCGTTGTGCTTTACGATCAAGACTCAAGAGAAGAGGGTGAATGGGTGTAGATGTTCGTTCGTTCATCACGCACGCGAGATTTCCACTCCCCCCACCACCCTGCCCGCGCTTGCGCTTCACGCGGGGGCCACGCCACGCATAGTATACGGGGTGTCCCTAGAATTAAGGATCAAATCAAAATAGCGATTAGCTGGGGTCATTTCTGACCTTTTTAACCCTATCAATATTGGTCCGATTTCTAACTGTTAAAAAGTTATGATCAATTTTAGTTTTTTTCAGAAAATCGTGTAAGTCCATACAAAAAAAACTTTTTAAAAAAATGTATCAAAGGTACCAACTATTTTTTTGCCAAAAGATTAGCAGGTAATATGTCATACTTTGCCTAGTTATTGTGTTGAGCTAGAATACCCATGTCAATTAAAAAAGTTAAAATATCGCAAGAAAAAATCTTGAACAAGATCTTTTTTAAGAACTTTCTTTCATAACTAATTACCATGTAAATTTCAATGAGTTACTTTAGCGGCATCATACTAAAATTTTCATTCAAAATGCCAGAAGTGTAAAATTCAAGTAATCTGTGTATCAACTAAAACTTGATTATAAGTAGGTAAACAAAAAACATCCTAATAAAAAAAAGCTTAAACACGCTTTCAGAATGACCATTTTATTGCTCAATACAGATATTACAACTTCAAAGCAAAAAAAATATGGCTATAAATGCGATATTATTTAGGCGAACTTTTTTGGCATAAAATATTTTTTTTGAAACGACGTCTAATCTATGTGAAACTAAAGTTACCATTTTGAACAAGTTACCATTTTGATAAGACGTTTTTTTATAAATAATTCCAATTGTAATCAAGTTTAGTTGTTAAACAGATTACTTGAATTTTACACTTCTGACACTTTGAATGAAAATTTAGATATGATGCCCTTGTAGTTACTCATTGAAATGTACATGGTAAATATTTAAAAGTAGTTAGGTTTTTTAAAAAATTTGAATGAAAAATTTTAGGATTTTTTTTTAAAACTGCCCTTAAAGTTTAGGGAAAAAATAGCATTTCTAACTTTTTCAATTCCATAATTTTTTTTAAGAGTTATTTAATAGTTATATAATAGGTATGAAGTGATAAGGATGTGAATTCTTCAGAATCATCTGGCGCTATGAAGAAAAAAAATCAGGTATTTATCTCAACAGATCGCGCTACACTGACCGAAAAAGTGACTCAAAAATTCGTGAAAAATTTTTCAAAAATTCGTAAAAAAATCATAACTCGAAAACTACAAAAAATCGGGTAACATACATGGGGTATTTTCGGATACCCCTGAGTGTGAGGAAGCTTAATTTTTTTTATTGACGTGTATGTTTGGACCACCCTTTTTATAGCGGTTTTTAAATACTTTTCGCGTGTAGTTGCAAGGGCGTGCGTCAGTATTATTATATTTGCATTGCGCTGTCCTAAGGTCCCAACATACACAAATACAATCACACTGCAATAAAAAACATCACCTTAAATAATTATGTAATATATTTAAAGGCATTCCCAAAGCATAGAAAAGGGATTCCTACCTTAACAGAGTTATTACCTATCATCGCGATCCATGGCGAGGGATGGTGGCTGAGTATGTACCAGGCACCTGACCCTTGAATCTAATTTCGCCGGATTGGCATTAGATTACTGTCGCCACAACATTTTTGAACCTTAGCTCTTTGGAACCAGGTTCATAAATTTTTTGTTTGAAATTTCTGCAATGCTTGTCGCCTGTTCAATAGTCAGGCCCCTGGTAGATAGGCGTGGGTTACAAGATGAGGAGGAAAACTACCTACGACACTATACACTAAACTGCAATCCAGGACACATAGGTAATGTATTCACTGACTAAAAACTTTAAACACTTCTTGATTCGCTTCGATCTAGCGTGTGATCGACCGCGCCATATAAGGCCGGTATTCACTTTGCTTAGTAGTTAATGCAGATGTAATCATCTGCACTAACTACTAAGCAAAGTACTAATCCCGCACTAATGTGCGGGAGCTTAGTGTGAGTAGAAAACACTTATGGACACCGATTAGTAACCTGCGTAGTGAAGCGATTAGAAGCGTGTTCTATTTTTTTGTGAGTGCGAGTCTCCCATTCCCTGCACAAGCCGCGTGCCTGCTATTAAACACGTCTGGACAGCAGGTGTTAGTGTTTAGCGTTTTGCAAAACTTGCAATAAAATGGCAAAGTAGACGGAAGATTTACCATAAAATTGTGTGCAGCTGTATGTAAAAATAAATTGTAAAGACCTTAGGTACAAAATTAAAGGAGTCCAAGATAAACTAAACACAGCAACTAAACAGAATTGGACACTACTTGCACTACGCACCTGCACTTACTAGTCACCTGCACTCGCACTAAGCAAAGTGAATACCGGTCTTTACGCTAGCGCCCGGGTGTTGTGTCAGAGCGGTCCACGGTCTGAATCTGTCATCGTCCGCTCTAAAATAATTGAGGCGTCATATTTATTTACACTACACATAATACATAAATTACATAATACATATTATTACTTGTATCTATGTTTTAAAAACATTTGCTATATTTATTTATTACGTCTTTTATATACCTACTACTACGTTGTCCACCGCGGTCTGATGTTTTTTTTTACTTCATGTTCTTTTGTTTTTTTCTTCTTGTATGCTTTCGTTTAGTTTGTAGACATCGGACATCGGACATCGTCCGTCTAAATGACGGACGATGTCCGGAGGTGAATAAATTATATAGAGTTCTAATTCATATTAGTGGCTAGGCTGGTGGTAGTAGGAGGATTAATGGTGGCTCAAAACTATGACTGGACAGTATGTTGTATTGTACTTAGTAGTTAATGTAATGTAGGTTCTCTACGCTAGTGCTACTCACAAACTGCTAGCCTAGATGGTCTGTCTATCCACTCTGACAATCATGGAAGTAATAAGTACTTACGTACAACTGGAATGTGCAATCAGTTTAACTGAGTACACAAAAATACACTTTTTGGTCTAGAAGAGTAGGTTTATATTTCAAATGATAAGGTCAGCGGGCCAACTGAGATAGCGGATACAAGGTGAGGGTGTCCCTTTTCTCAACATTGTCAGCGCTCGTTAATAACATGTTTAGTAGATTTAATAGTAAATTCGATGGCTATACAGGTTATTTGATATATTAAACATATCAGAGAAGAAAATGTTGGTATTTATAGTACAACGTTTTTCAACCAAACCAATTTAATGATCTATTTGAACATGCAGCGCAAGAAGAATCACATGAAATTCTTCTTGGAAAATTAGTGTCTGATTCGTATTTCACCTTGCGAATATTTCATCACGCAAAGTTGAAGTCTATGGCTTGTTCAGGAAACCGTGTTGGTATGCGCCGTAAATTGCACAAGACGATCTTATTCAGTAATGTGTAATCCTGTTTTGTAAAATAGGTACCTATATTAGTTTCTGTAAGATCTGCGTAATAATAAAACAAAGTATTATAATAATTTATCTTCTTTATTTACCGCCAACTTTCTGGCATCCCCAGTAGATCCTACTAAGGAATCTTACGCGAGTGAAGCCGCGAACATGATCATCTTGCAATTTTTTTTTAGTCTGTTATTTTATACATTCGTGTATGTAGATGAATATTCCAATGCCATTGATTTTTTTATATAATTTCCTAGGTTCAAACTTAGGGCCAGCTATCCCTGAATCACTTTTCATCAAAACTAACAAACGCTTCCGCATTTATCCTCCTCCTCGCGTCGGTCTCAATGCTGAGGGTCGTGATCATCCATATGGAGTATCTTGTCGCGAATTATTTGTCGCCATCTGCCTCTGTCCGAAGCAGAGTGAAGGGCATCGTGCAAGGTGGTTTCAAGCGTGATGCGAATCTGGTCGCTCCATCGCATTTATAACTAATAATAAAACATACAATAAATGGTCACCTTATTAGAGTGAGATAAACTGACCTCGTACCTATTGTCTCACTAGGACCGTTTTGTAGTAGTAGCAGTGCACATCTCAGTTGTACGTAAGTACTTATTACTTCCATGCTGACAATGATGTTTTTTTAATGGATGCGAAAGGAGTCTGTAATGTCGTAGGCACTGCGTCTCACCAAAAGGACGTAAGCGTAACAGTGCGTTTCCTCCACCGGAGATGTGCGATGATGCGTTGCGAGGAATGTGTTTTTTAGGAACTAATAGAATAAATAAATAAATATCTGGGACAATTCACACCAAGATCATCTGACCCCAAACTAAGCAGAGCTTGTAATATGGGCGTCAGAGAGACTGATAAACATACTTAAATATTTCTAAATACATACTTTTAAATAGATAATAACACCCAGACACACAACAAATACAAATGTTCGTCACACAAATATTTGTCATGGGTGGGGATCGAACCCACGACCTCCGGCGCTAAAGGCAGGATCGCTGCCATTGCGCCAACAGGCCAGTCAAATGAAACAATTTTATTGGTTCATAATACACACACATTTGACACATTCCTCGCAACGCATCCTCGCACATCTCTGGTGGAAACGCACCCTCAAGGTGAGGTTGTCTTATTGACTTATACTTACTTATTTTACTTATACTTATTACTTACCTACTCGTACTTACTTTGACTTTAGTACTTACTTATTTATTCAAGTCATCACTTACTCATCACACACACTCACTTATTTGCACACAAATCCGCATTTACATCTTATTTTTTGTTTTTTCTTTAATTTATTTAACTTTTATAAACAAAGATTGTTATTTAATCAAATCATTATTAAATGTAAACCGATAAATTTCGTAAACCATTAGCTTCCGCCATAGGACGGGCTTTGCCTAGTTTGGGGGTTAGAAATGTTCCTATTTTGTTATTAATGGGTTTATTAATGAATAGGTATTTACTTTACTTTACTTATCATTTAAGCTCTTTGGCGACCCTATAGGCAGGCAAGCCCGACAGGCAGACAGCCAGGGGCCACCCTGGTGTAGAGTGAGTGGTGAGGTCGCTACGAATGCTTCACATAAAGAAGAAGAGAGAAAGCACATTTTCACGGCGCGGCAACGGCACCGCTCCAACCCGGCAATTACTTGCCATTTAAATTAGAGCATTGAATTGTGTGGATTATAATATATTTTCCAATGTCTATATGAAAAAGCCAACGGCGGGCGGTCAGCGCACTTGTCGCTATCATACAACTCGACTCGCCGACCGCGTGCTTACCGCGAGTCGGTGTCCGGATTGCTTTGCTAGCTTGCTTGCTATTTTATTCTGTGCTGCGAGCTTGCATTGCACCTCGCGGACGGAACATAGTTAGCGCGCCGTCCGCTTGGTGCAAGAGGTGCGCGCCGTGCGCCATGAAAATGTATGTACGATGACCTTTACTCCCATAGAAACAACAACGTACAATAGTATATTTTATATCGAGGGACTAAATGAAGCCATAATATAATATACCAGAGGTGGTTTGACTCCCGAGCGTGCGAGGGAGTCAATGAAACCGAGGGTATATTAAGTTGGCGTTTAGTCTCGAGGTGCATACTGTACTTTTCACTTTGAGTGCGAGAAAAATAGTCAATTTAGTACAAAAACTTTTAATAAACATATAGGTATATAATAAAATAAAAATCACAAATGTTTCTACAACGTCCATACAACTTTCTTTCGTAAGATTTTAGGTAAATCTTCTGCGATTTTGGCGGCAAAAGATTATCTATTACTAGGTCGTTTGCTTTTTGCTCGACGTCAAACTCTTCACTGTCACAGGACATTCTTAATGAATTTATTATAAACCGCACAAATTTACACTCGAAAAAATGAAGTTTGAGTTGAAGTTTACGCAGTCAGTTCGGAGGCAATTCCATTGCAGAGGGTGCGAAGCAAGGGGATGTAATATCTCCAAAACTCTTCACTAATGCAGTGGAAGATGCCTTCAAACTCCTGGAATTGGAAAGACTCGTCATCAACATTAATGGCGAATGCGTCACTCACCTTCGATTTGCCGACGATATTGTGCTCATGGCAGAATCGTTGGACGACCTCAGCAAGATGCTAGAAGACCTCAATCGAGTTTCTCAACAGGTGGGCCTCAAGATGAACATCCTCCATCTCATCCATCCTTATACTTACCTAGTAGGCAAGTAACAGCATGACATCGGCGAAAACAGGCTGCGGCGGCGGCAGCCGCGCGTGCCCCGACAAAATAATATATTTTATTAAATACTGGTGTTTTACTAATACATGATAAGATAAGTTACGGAAATGTTTTACCTACCTATCTACTTATACTACCTACTTTCTTGTTAAAGTTAGTTAATTGAGTTTTACTTACCTTTCTTCATCATTTGGTAACGAAAAAAACTTGAAATTACAATTTTACACTGTAACACAAATATTTTCGCGAAGCCATTTTTGACCAATAAACTATAAATCTGACGTACAAATAATATCTTAATGTTTTTGACAGTGCGACTCACGCGAGACTGAAACTGACTGACTTCGCCTGTAAACTCAGGTCTCTGTGTGCGTGTGTCAAAAATGGCGTGTTGTTCTGAGCGGGCTACCTGTTATGAGCGCCGCGCATGTCAAATTTGTGACATAAAGTGGCTAGGACGCGCCGGATAATCGCGTATACACTCATGTTTCGCAAACATGAGTGTTATGAACATCATCGGTAGTACAGTCTACAGCAGAAGTGAAAATGTAACTTATCAAAACTGATGATTTTCCGAAAACTATCAAGCATAAGTATTTATTATTTAATTACCAATTATAAATACTTAACTTATTGGCATTTATCATAGTGGCTCCTTGAACTTGTGATCAACTTTAAATGCAGTTTACATTCGTAAAACCATTGTGGGAGTTTGTTCAATCATCACATCATTGACCTTTGCTGTTGACTGTAGGTACTACAAATTGTATGAATGAAAATTTTATAAAGAACATTTTTAAGGAAGAGTGATCATTCGGACATCAAATCGTAGGAAGAACAATTTCGAGTTTAGGTGAGGCAATATGGACCCCGAGACAAGAGTTGGCCTAATCTCGTTGTCGTCCTGGTTGCATTGCACGGCGGTGATGCTCTGCAGCTTCTGCAGCCGTGCCGCTGCTTGCGGTAAAAGTATGCGAAGATCATTAGACTGTTTCTATTTGTTTCATTCAGGAGTTTAAAAGGAATTCTCTCAAAGATAGAAACTAGAAAAATTCGACCTGACCCTAGGATCCCACTTGAGTTATTCTTAGAAAATAGTGCATTGTTGAATGCTTACAATAAAAAATCACTTAGGAATTCTCTCCTTTGAAACGGTCAGAGTCAGAGCGCTTTCGTTTAGTTTTCAACCGACTTAAAATAACACAAAAAAAACCCACTTCAAAAAAAACTATTCCAAAACAAAGCCAAGGAAACACTACAATATACCTATAGTACGACCGTCTAAATCAGTCTTCGCCTGCGCGGTACAGGGGTGAGGGGGTAGGACGACAACGGGGATCGAGAGAAGTGCGGGGGCGGGCGCGCGAAGCGTTACGCACATGAGGTGAAATGCGTAATAGACAGTTCTTAAGATTTATGTGCCGTAGTGGATTTTTATATATTTTTTAAAGCAGGGACGGCAAATTTGAATGAAACAACTGATTTAATATTTAGGTAACAAACTATTATATTGTTTATTACAAGAATCATCAAAACCAAAAATCAAATCATCGAAATCAATCACATATGTCCAAATCAATATCACTTGAACTTGATTCTTCACTTTCGGAGCAGCCATCCTCAGAATCATCAGAATCGTTCTGCTCATCAATAATAAAATCAACAGCATCATCTACAATACCATCATGTTTGCAGTATTCGTCCTCAATTTTAATTACGTGGTTAACGCAATGCTCCCACTTTTCTGCAGAATATTCAGCAAATAATCCCTCTAATATACTTTTTTTTTGGTCCAGATTAGAGTCGACACTTTTTTGAGCTAATTGTCCTTTAACATCACCCCAGACTAGCTCAATGGGGTTCAGGTCTGGATGGTAAGGGGGCAAACGAAGCACTTCATGTCCGTTTCTTTTTAATAACTCGTCAATTTTATAAATGTCTTCTGTGAAATGCCTTTTAATTAATTTATATAACTCATCCTTCCTTAGTTTATCATCAAATGGCACGTCATGTCGTCGTAGCCATGCTTGCATAGCTGGCTTAGTAGAAGCCATACTCGGCTTTTTCTCCTCTCGAACCGAATGGTAAGCAGCGTTATCCATCACTATGACAGAATTTGGTGGTATATTCGGCATCAGCTTTTCATTTTTCCATTTCATGAAATTCACAAAATTCATGGAATCGTGATAATCACCTGTTTTACACTTGGATTTTAATATTACAAGTGCCCCGTCTACAAATCCAGTTTGGCCTCCACAATGAACAATGATCAAACGGTCCCCTTTACCGATATTAGACAGCACGCCGTGTTCATCCTTTGATTGCCAACACTTTGATACGTTATGAGACGCATTGACATAAGTTTCGTCAAGATATATAATATTTCTTCCTTCCCTACGATATTTTTTTATAGACTGTAGGTATTTCCACCTCCATGATGTTATATTTGGCTGTTCGATAAGAAGTTTCCTTTTGGATCCGCATTTCTTAAATTTGAAACCAAGATAATGTAATAATAGCCTTAAATATTCCCTTCCGCAGTGTAATATATTCTCTTCTCTAAGTCTAACATTCAAAGTTTTTAGAGTTGGTATTTTCTTATGAATTGTATAAAATTGTGAGACTTTTCTTCTTACTACTCCTTTTGCAAAATCGTCTATTTCAACTCTTTTTCTGCGCACTTGTTTTGTTTTTTTTGGTGATTTAAATATTTCGTTATCTTTCAATAGTCTCCTTTGTTGTACAATTCTAGATACAGATTTATCCGATAGTCCAGTAACCTCTGCTACGGTTTTGTTCAAATTTATATCTTGCAGATATTCAGTGGAATTTGGATCCAGTTTCTTTTTTCTAAAATATTCATTTACGTTAAAAGCCATTTGCTTGCACTGGCTATTAATTTTATGTCCGAAGATATTTCGACTCATCTTGAGAATGTAATCTCATGTATAACTGTCGTAAAGCGTCCAGAACTATCAACACGAGTGATCGCTAACCGTGTAGCGAGCGTACTGAGTTGTTACAAAAATGCACCTGCCGCCCGCACCTCTCTCGGTCCCCGTTGTCGCCCAACCCCCGCACACCTGTACCGCGCAGGCGAAGACTGATTTAGACGGTCGTACTATAGCAATATACCTATTTCTTACATATCACGTTTACGTATGTATGTAGGTAGTTACAAACCTACATTGGCTGACACCGACTCCAACAATAACAATAATTGTACCTACATTATATTATCGTATAAGTTTTAGAAGAATACGCAATTATTTCTTTACTTTTTAGTGCTTTGTTTTGGAATAGTTTTTTTTGAAGTTGTTTTTTTTTTGTTAAAATTTTTGTTTATTTCTTGATTTTCAGTGAATAGTTCTTATTTATTTTATACATCGAAAAATATCGTCCAATTGCTCCTAAGAATTGAAGAGTTCCGTTACTTTGTCATGGATCCCATAGTCAGAACCTAACACTAATCAAACTACCCTTGAAGTATATCCTTTCCAATAAAAAAAGAAGCATCGAAATCGTTTGGGGTGTTATTAAGTTATTCGTTTATTTGTCGCGCAAATGGTTTATCTAGATTTAAGACTTATATGGATTTCCCATGGATGCCACTGTCAGAACTGGACCAAATTAAAATGGGACCACACGGGCAGCATCAGCTTTCAGATAAAAAAAGAATTATCAAAATCGGTTGGCGTAATTTTGAGTTACCCGTCCATTTGTCGCGCATTTTGTCTATCTAGATTTAAGACTTATATGGATTTCCCATGGATGCCACTGTCAGAACTGGACCAAATTAAAATGGGACCACACGGGCAGCATCAGCTTTCAGATAAAAAAAGAAATATCAAAATCGGTTGGCGTAATATTGAGTTACCCGTCCATTTGTCGCGCATTTTGTCTATCTAGATTTAAGACTTATATGGATTTCCCATGGATGCCACTGTCAGAACAGGACCAAATTAAAATGGAACTCAATATTACGCCAACTGATTTTGATAATTCTTTTTTTATTTGAAAGCTGATGCTGCCCGTGTGGTCCCATTTTAATTTAGTCCAGTTCTGACAGTGGCATCCATGGAAAATCCATATAAGTCTTAAATCTAGATAGACAAAAGGCGCGACAAATGTACGGGTAACTCAATATTACACCAACTGATTTTGATAATTCTTTTTTTATTTGAAAGCTGATGCTGCCCGTGTGGTCCCATTTTAATTTGGTCCAGTTCTGACAGTGTCATCCATGGAAAATCCATATAAGTCTTAAATCTAGATAAACCTTAAGCGCGACAAATGGACGAATAACTAATGAGTTATTCGTCCATTTAACACGCCAACCGATTTCAATGCTTCTTTTTTTATTGGAAAGGATATACTTCAAGGGTAGTTTGATGAGTGTTAGGTTCTGATTATGGGATCCATGACAAAGTAACGAAACTCTTCAACTCTTAGGAGCAATTGGACGATATTTTTCGATGTATAAAATAAATAAGAACTATTCACTGAAATTGCCATAAGGAGATGGGCAGCAGCGTCTCCGGATAACAGCAGGCCATACTGCGATCGCCAACCCGCCTGCCAAGCGTGGCGATTATGGCAAACCCCCCCCAAAATGGCTGCACAACCAAATAATCGGCCCCCAGTCCCCGGCGGCCCTGCTATTCCTAGCTACGGCAGCGGCTATGGTAACGGCGGGGCAGGGGGTGCTAGGAATCCCCGGGTAAGATCCGGCTGCCAACAACGACGACTCGACCTGGCAACATATAACACGCGCACACTGAGGCTCGACGCGAAGCTCATAGAGTTGGAAGAGGTAATTAGTAAGTTACATTGGGATATCATTGGGTTATCTGAAGTCCGAAGAGAGGGGGAGGACTCGATAATCCTGCAATCCGGTAACTTACTATACCACCGGGAGGGCGACCAACAGTCCCTAGGTGGTGTCGGGTTCATCGTCCACAAATCCCTTGTCAACAACGTGATTACTATCGGAAGTGTTTCGAGCAGGGTAGCGTACCTGATACTCAGAATATCGAAACGATATTCGCTGAATGTCATTCAGGTCTACGCTCCGACCTCAAAGCACGACGATGTCGAAGTGGAGGCTATGTATGAGGAGATCTCTAAAGCCATGCATAGCTATAAAACCCACTACACGGTTGTGATGGGGGATTTTAATGCAAAGTTGGGGCAACGTTGCGGTGATGAGTTGAGAGTGGGGCAATTTGGATTCGGGCAACGGAACAACAGGGGCCAGATGCTGGCAGACTTCATGGAGAGGGAGAACCTCTTTATGATGAACTCCTTCTTCAAGAAGCCCGTAAGCCGCAAATGGACCTGGATCAGTCCGGACGGTAAAGTCAAAAACGAGATCGATTTTATCATGTCGACGAAGAAGCATATATTCAATGATGTCACTGTGATCAACGCTGCTAAGACAGGAAGCGATCACCGAATGGTCAGAGGCACATTGAATATCGACCTAAAGCTTGAGAGAGCGCGACTGATAAAATCCACGCTCCGACCAATACCGGCTCAAATTCAAAACCCCGAGTGCTTTCAGCTCGAGCTTCAAAACCGCTTCGAAGCCCTTGAGAACAGCATCGATGTGGACGATCTGTACAACATGGTGGTGGATACTGTCCGTACGGTAGGGTCCAAGCACTTTAAAACCCGCCGTCCCAAATCAAAGAAACTCTCCAGTAAGACTCTCCTACTCATGGATCAGAGAAACGAAATGAGGCTACAGAACTCAGCGGATGCCCATCGTTATCGGCAACTCAATAGACAGATATCTAAGTCTTTGACGAGCGACCTTCGCCAATTTAATACCCAGCGTATTAAAGAGGCAATTGAGCGGAATAAAGGCTCCAAAGTGTTCGCCAGAGATCTGTCTATTGGGCAAAGCCAATTGACGAGGCTAAAAACTGAGGCAGGTAGCATCATTTCGTCAACACCTGAAATCCTGAGGGAGATTGAGAGTTTCTATGGACAGTTATATTCCACGCAAACACCTGTTGAAAGCAAGGCTAAAGATCCTAGAGCCAAGCTTACCCGACACTATACCGAAGATATCCCGGACGTCAGCCTGTACGAGATTAGGATGGCTCTCAAGCAGCTTAAAAACAACAAGGCGGCGGGTGATGACGGAATCACAACCGAGCTCCTGAGAGCGGGCGGTAAGCCGATACTTAAGGTCCTCCAGACGCTCTTCAGTTCTGTCATCCTCGAGGGAAAAACGCCAAAGGCATGGGGCAGAGGCGATGTGATGCTGTTCTTCAAGAAGGGTGACAAAACTCTCTTGAAGAACTACAGACCCATCTCGCTTCTGAGCCATATCTATAAGCTGTTTTCGAGAGTCATTACGAATCGTCTCGCTCGCAGGTTCGACGACTTCCAACCTCCCGAACAAGCAGGGTTCCGAAAAGGCTATAGTACCGTAGACCACATTTATACGCTGCGGCAAGTTATACAAAAGACCGAAGAGTATAACTTGCCACTTTGCTTAGCGTTCGTGGACTACGAGAAAGCCTTTGATTCGATTGAGACCTGGGCAGTGCTGCAGTCTCTCCAAAGGTGCCAAATAGACTACAGGTACATTGAGGTGCTAAGGTACTTATACCAGAACGCCACCATGTCGGTCCGATTACAGAACCAGAGCTCTAATCCGATCCAACTACAGCGAGGCGTGAGACAAGGAGACGTTATTTCTCCGAAACTGTTCACGGCTGCGTTGGAGGATATTTTCAAGCTTCTGGACTGGAAAGGACGCGGCATCAACATCAATGGCGAGTACCTAACACACCTGCGATTTGCCGATGATGTAGTTCTTATGGCTGAGACCTTGGAAGACCTGAACATAATGCTCGAAGATCTCGGTAATGCTTCTCAAAGAGTGGGTCTTAAGATGAACATGGACAAAACAAAAATCATGTTGAATGCCCATATTGCACCCGCTCCAGTTAACGTTGGGAACATTACACTCGAAGTTGTTGACCACTATGTTTACCTGGGACAGACAGTCCAGCTAGGTAAGTCCAACTTCGAGAAAGAGATCTCTCGTCGAATCCAGTTTGGATGGGCAGCGTTCGGGAAGCTCCGGCATATATTTGCGTCCGAAATACCTCAGTGTCTCAAGACAAAAGTCTTTGACCAGTGTGTGTTGCCAGTAATGACCTATGGGAGTGAGACGTGGTCCCTTACTATGGGTCTCATAAGAAGGCTCAAGATCACCCAGCGAGCAATGGAGAGAGCGATGCTTGGTATTTCCCTGCTCGATCGAATCAGAAATGATGAGATCCGCAGGAGAACAAAAACAACCGACATCGCTCGAAGGATTGCATCGCTGAAGTGGCAGTGGGCGGGACACATAGCGCGGAGAACCGATGGCCGTTGGGGCGGAAAGGTTCTCGAATGGCGACCGCGTACCGGACGACGTTCCGTGGGCAGGCCCTCTACAAGGTGGACCGACGATCTGGTCAAGGTCGCGGGAAGCCGCTGGATGCGCACAGCGCAGGACCGATCGTTGTGGAGATCCTTGGGGGAGGCCTATGCCCAGCAGTGGGCGTCGTTCGGCTGAAATGATGATGATGATTCACTGAAAATCAAGAAATAAACAAAAATTTGAACAAAAAAAAACCCTACTTCAAAAAAAACTATTCCGAAACAAAGCACTAAAAAGTAAAGAAATAATTGCGTATTCTTCTAAAACTTATACGATAATATGATGTAGGTACAATTATTGTTATTGTTGGAGTCTGTGTCAGCCAAGGAAACACTACAATATACCTAGCAATATACCTATTTCTTACATATCACGTTTACGTATGTATGTAGGTAGGTAGTTACAAACCTACATTGGCTGACACCGACTCCAACAATAACAATAAATGTACCTACACCATATTATCGTATGAGTTTTAGAAGAATACGCAATCATTTCTTTACTTTTTAGTGCTTTGTTTCGAAATAGTTTTTTGGTTTTTTTTTGTTAATTTTTTTGTTTTAATCATGTTTTTGGTACTAAATAAAAGGGTGATTCCCCATTAAACGAACAGTGGGCGGCTAAATGGTCGGGGTCGTTATAGCCTAATGTTAAGGTAGCAGGGAACGGTGACCGTACTACGGGTTACCGTATGGGTTTACGCCCACGATAGTCGCTAGCGTTTGTAGTCAAACATTTGTACAGGATTTTGGCTAAGCGCCTCTAGTCAACAGAAATAAATCAAAACCTTAACAAGCAGATCCGCCGCTCTGTGTTGGCTTGGCGCGCCAAATTCAATTCAGTTCGTTTAAGTGAACTCATGAATAAAACGCCGCAAACTGCGTAGATTACGCGCTGGATTACTAAGGGGGCGTCCATAAATTACGTGAGGTGTTTTTTTATATTTTCTGTATGGTGAGATGTCGTGAGATTTTATTCAACCCCCTTTTTTTTTGCGTCATGAAATGCATTCAGGCATTCCCAAGGCCCTGGGTTCGAGACACCTGGGATATGTGGGACTCGGAACTCCTGGGAAAACAGAGACCCCCTACCCACTAAAACCTGACCGGTGGTCATCTTCGGCGCAGAATGGAAGGGACCCGGGATCCCCAACGAGGGAGAGACTCCTCGCAGGACCCTTCGGCGCGCAAGGCCGCCTGGCTGCCAACCTCGGGAGGAGCAAGCAGTGCACGATAACACAGACCACTGTGTTCGAAGACACGCGTTACCGTCTTCCTCGGGGTTGCAAACCGAAACACACGCAGGCCCCGCGTGCGCTTCGCGACTCCAACCGACCGGGGAGGGACAGAAAATTAAAAAAAAACACCTCACGGAATTTATGGACGCCCCCTAATGTATACCCTAATTTTATTAGAAATAACGTTTTATTTGCGAAAGCAAACAAATCAGTCAAAAATTGTAATTCCATTGATCATCATATAAGTTTCATCCAATCAAATAACATATTTTTTCTTTTTGAATGGGAATATCCTTCATTTTGCTTCTGGCAGTTGCCAGCTGCTGCATCGGCATATAATTTTTGTTTGTTTTTATTTATGTTAAATGATATGATAGCAATAGCAATATGAAAAACGAAACGATTCCCAATACCATACCTACTGCTTATAAATATATAGGGAGGCAAACTTGAACCAAACAGTTAGCCGCTCAGTGTTCGCTTATAGGGGACACGGCCTTACGGCAGAACAAAATTAGAATTCGTTTTTATATGGTCGGACATATATACTTTATTGTTATTGCTCACAGGTAATTTAAAGACTGGGGAAATTTATCACAAATACAAGCACATTCTGATTACCTATAAAAAGCTTTATAGGTGCATACATTTTGAAATCTAAATCAATAAGTGGGTGCACATAGGGGAGGTGTCAGCTTGGATGCATGAATTTCAAAGATACACATTACATTCAGTGATATTCACACCTTATGAAAATTTGCCTCTTTCAAAAAAAAGGTAAAACGCTGTTTTGATAGGTACCTACCTACTTGACGCATTAACTTTGGTGATTATTAACTATACAATATTTGCAATTTACGAATTGAGATTAAAAAAATAAAATTGCTAATTTAACGGCTTAATAAAAAAACTGTGAATACAAAAAGAACTTTGAAATTCATGGATAGTACAGTAAGTATTTTTTCTGTAGTTACGATAACGGCTAAGGTATCTGGCCAGTTTATGTATACTTACATATTTACATAATGTTACTACAATACACCCGACATGCGACTGCACGTCAAGTTTCACACGACCTTATGCTGCCTACATAATACCCATTTTGCAATGGTTTTGTGAAGGTATAAAGGCCAGGGGCCTGACTCTTGAACAGAATTTCATTGGACAAGCATTGAAGAAATGTTAAACAAAAATTTTGGAGCCTTAATACAAAGCGTTAAGGTTAAAAAAAAATTTGGTGAAAGTAATCTAATGACAATGCGGAGAAATTAGATTCAATGGTCAGGGGCCTGGTCAATCCTTTCCTTTGTCATCATCATCATAACATAACATATCTCTTATAAACTTCACTCGCCATGATATTCGAATATTCTAAATGTAAATTTACCTATAGGGCTAGCACGAGCCCTGGCAGCTACGTAATCGTATAGTTTACGTTATAATAACCAACAAAATTAAGTGGACAGATTTTTTTATATTGAATTGCATTTCACAAAAAACAATTTCACGTATTTTAAATCGCGTTAAAACTAAAAAACAAACGCTGTTTTATGTTAACAAAAGACGTTTCATCGAAAAAACTTTTACATTTAGCTTTTGTTACCCGAACAACCATTCATCGAATACACATTTCACATGAATTTCATGTTTATCTTAGACTTTTTATCGAAATGTGTTCATAACGCATATTGGCCGTCTCAAGTACTGCTTCATTGATTGATTTCAAGGTGGTGGGTAGTTACAATGTCAATGTCTCTAATATAATAGTATTGCATGCAAATAGCAATTCAGCATATTTGACTTCTGTCACGGCTTCAGCGCAATTCTGACATGTAATAATATTTGAAGCAATTTGATAGAACTCACTATAATTTAGCTAAGTTTATAAAAAACAATAATAAATGGCCTAATTCTTATCTTTTACTGGGGGTGGATGCCTGATGAAGTAGTGAACGGCATTATAAACAAGGTGTGGTGCAACATTGTGGAGAGGGTGGACCCTGTTGAGCTCATTGCTTGGATCACCAACTACGAAGGCGTCGCCAATACCAGTGCCGTGCTGAGCCACCGACAACCCACTGAGGGTGTAACATGTGTGGTAAATATCTCGGAACCTGAAATGTATAAAATGATTTAATGATAATATATTAATCTAGAGCATTCTAGGCGATGCCGATGTACGTAAGTCCATCAGGCCCTGAGTTTCTTAGGCTTTGCAAATCAAGTATGTACATACCGTCTACATATTACGTCAATTTTTTTTATCGCGATTTTTGACGACGGTCTGTACCTAACTATGTATTAAATTAGTATCAATTAGCTGTTCGTAATCAAGTCATGGTCCCGATGAGCTCGTTTAGTCTTTATCATTACTATCCTCCTCCACCTACTAAACATCCAGTGCCTGTCAAGAGACTGTCACCTGCCAGATGGAGGATTTCATTTCCATACTAAGACCTAGGCTAAAAACTGACGGAGCGGTTTTCTGCCACGCCGGCCACAATTTCGTGCCCGCAGCTTCTACAGAATAGAGTAATTGAAAAAATGTAAAGCAGATTTCACGACGCGTTCGTCAACGACAAAAGATAAAGACCAGTCGTTCTAGGTTCAGAAAATACTTAGTATTGAATAGAAAACGAGACCTATTCACTATGAACGGTAATGAGCAAAGGCTCTTTGTTGCTCTCGAATGTTACGATGATAATCTTTTAGAGTTCCAAATTATTGAAAGCACTATATAGGTAATGTGCAATTAAGAATTAATTAATTTCTTAGGCTAAGCTCATTTTGTGCGCTTCCTAGCTCCTGGACTACTAAAAACTGACAGACAAGACACGTTCCAAATGTCCGTGTGTAGGAACTCATAAGATCATACACACGGACTTGATGCCCCCCCCCCCCACCCCTAAATTCCAAAAGACGTAATAAATGGACAGCACCTAAGAGCACAGAAGTAACAGGTTTATACCTATTATTTAATGAATTCAGATTACTCACTTTCCTGGTTTGTCGATGAGACCACCATCACGTGCTTGACAACAGACTAAAATATATTCTTGTAAGGCACCTTGATTAAAGACCACAGATTCAATAATTTCTTTTTTATCTGAAAACAACAATTGTTTTATCAATTAATCAAGGTAACTTTGTTCAGTAAAATAAATTGTACAGTAGTAATAGCACAGTTTTTTTAGTAACAGCTGCGGGAAAGTCAAGTGCCAGAAGCTAACTTTTGGCGTTTTAAATAGCAAAATAACCTTAGTATTTCAATGAACAGAAATCATTGCAATAAAAGCACCTATTGAAAATTTTTAGATGTACGAGTAAGTATTCAATAAACAGTTGTTGGATAGCATAAGTAAATTGGAATTTACTAATTCATGTAAAGTTATGTTTTATACATTAAAAGGCAGTATTTTAAAAACCTTAACTAATATATTTATTGGTCATTAATTAAAGAAAATTAATTCAAATTGCGTGATTTAAGAAGTATAAAGTTATAGGTATCTTAACCTTTTTTACTATTGTAATTCCATTCTGTATTATTATTGCTTTTGACTTTTTATTATTACATTTTTACGATCTCAATGTAAATTCTTGTAATTTGAGACTTAGACAATGTAATGTTTTATTGAGTAATAAACAATCTAATCTAATCATGTTACTGCGAACGCCAATCAAAGCGCGATGACGTCACTGACGGTCAAACTGTCATACCCAAGTTAAAATCAGGTAAACTTTGATACCGCGAGATTTTGATTGCGTTGGCTTAGAAGTTTGATTTGTTCACAACTTCAAGGGACAGTAGACCTGAGTATTTGAAATTATTTCTAGCTTGATACCTTCACGCGTTCCTGAGAAACAGGGTCTTTACAAACAGACAGACGGACGGACGGACTGACAACAAAGTGATCCTATAAGGGTTCCGGTTTTTCCTTTCGAGGTACGGAACCCTAAAAATTTACCAAATTATCACTGCCCGAACAATTTTTCGCTACTTTTCATTTCCCAAATTATTACGTGCTTAGCAAATAAACTCTTCACAAATAATTTGTAACGCAAACCTAATGTTTGACAAGTGAACGTTTAAACAATCAACTCGCTTGCGAATTTTCCGCGCAAAATAAGGCTAGGAACTTTTAATAATTAGTCCGCAGAGCAGTTCTATGAGCCGTTGGTGCGTAGCGACACCACGGGCCACCACCATCCCGACCCTAACCCGCAGGGCAGCTTGTGGCGAGCTGTTGGTGTGTAGTGACACCACGGACCCGAGTTCCTCCGAGAGTCGGTCAGGCCCTCCGCCTCCGCTTGCCTTCATTGGCCGGCTGGAGTGGATCCCAAGGGGGGCCGCAGGACTCACCTCTGGCTTGCCTTCACTGGCCGTCCAGAGTGGGGCGTTAGAGCGGAATGCTGGCAGGGAGGAAGTGAAACATGCCTAAGTCGACTAAGAGTTGGGGAGGTGGTTTATCCATCTCGTAGAAAGCGGTGCACACCTCTCCGCACCCTGAGCCACTCACGGCCATGTTGCCGCCTTTGCCGTCCTTTTGTGTCCCATTTTGGGGGCCGATCTAGTGAGTGGCAAGTCCCCGTCTGCCAGGTATAAAACTTTGAGACAATTTTTATGGCAGACGTCCGTCGTCTCAAGCAATAACCCAGTAATCCAGTCTACCGAATTTACATCCCCATAGCCCAGTTTTTATTGTTTTCTGTATATTGTTCAATAGTTCATGCATCTGCCGGGTGTTGTCTTTGGGTAGATTTTCAATATCTATCTAGAGACAAAACCCGGCAGATGTACTCATTTCAAATTAGAGTAAATGGTACGACAAGGCCTCTACGTGTTGGCTTTGGCCCCACGCAAGTCTCAAAGGACCGGGTCCCTATGGGCCCGTGAATTTAATCCTACCAACATAAGTAAGGATAAGTAAGGATAAAGGTCAGATACAAAATAAGTTACAGCGACTTCTGCACTAGGCTCGCAGGCCTGTATCGCAGCAGTCAGTGAGTGAGTTACAAAATAAAGATTTAACATATTTAGAATAACTCCGGTACCAATATATAGTTTGTCGACCTAATGTACTACGGACAGAATAATTGGAAATGTGCGGGTGGATGAAGATCGTTCGCCGCGCCCAGCTAGACGACCGACGCCGCGCACCACCAGTCCGCTCGTGACCACGGTGACATGCAATTGTCGCCGAAACATCGAGAAAAATAGGTAAAACATTTACCGTAATTTCGTTTCGTTGCAAAAACCCGTTTTTTTTATTAGAACTTGTTTATATCATCAATATTTGAGAATATTTGATTTTTGCGTCGTGTTTTAAAATTTACATGATTTTCGATGTTAATGTTTAAAAAGTACCTGAAATGGTAAACAACACTTTTTTTTTTAATGCACCAGTCAACACACCTCTTGTCATGGTCTCGAAGTAGGGATGAATATCCCTGTTACGAGGTACCAGACAAGGAATTAAGCCAGGCAGGGGCGCCCGGGCGTCTCGCAGCTCACCCAGACCCAAGCCAATTTAGAATAGATCGTTTCCTGAATTGACCTGACCGGGGATCGCACCCGGGACACTACGGAATTAAAGGCGAGAAACCGTGCTACAGCGCTCTACGCCAATCTTGCCGTTATTCATTAGCACATAGGAGGCTAAAAAGGTACTTAAAATGTGTATAATGTAGGTACGCTAACGGCAATAGCATTGCGTTGTTCCTTGTACTGTTGCCTTTAAAAAACCTCGCGTCGAACGTCGGGATTGCGCCGCTGCGCTCGCCGCTGCGCTCGCGTTGGCGCTGACGCTCAAGGGACGCTAGTGTGGGGGCCACTTTACATTTTAACTCATCATTTAATTTTGCAAACTATATGAATCAGTCATAATTTGTCAACCAACAGTTACAAATAAAAAATCTTATCTAGTGCCTGATTTTTGTTTTGCTCATACTTTACTTGTAGGCGTTAATTTTAAGTCTCATAAGTATTTGCTTCGGGAAACAGTTTTTCAACCGATAGATATACAATAAATAGGGACATGGTAAGTTTTATTCTAATCAATCAAGTTTCCACTGAGAGAAAAGATAAATTAAAAAAAAAATTGCTATGAATATTTGACAAGGGGTGTGGCGGTTGGAAATTTTTGCAATTTCAATTAATCAAAAAAAACTCAAAATGCGGATGAGTGCTGTTCTATTCTCTTTTAAGGACCTGATAAGCTACTGTGCATTTGCTAGTTTGTGCCTAAATGACATGGGGTTTTCTAGGGTTTCCATTTTATTGCAATTTTTATTTAATATTTTCAATTTATTTATTTATTTCCGCTGAAAACCTCAAACGGCGAAAATATGCCTGTCTAGGGGGGAAATATATATTCGCGCCGTTCGGGGTTGAAACAATAGGTCCATGGGGCCCAGACGCGCTCGTTATTTAAAGTTTAAGCGACACGCCTCATCGACTCGACGGGAGACCGGAGAGCCGGTGCTTACCTCGGCCAGAGAATCAGCCTGGCGATACAGCGAGGTAATGTCGCCGGAATTTTTTTTTTCTAAATAAATATCCCATGTCACATTCACAACTTTGTCAAATAATAAATAATGTGTTAAAGACGGTTTCTCGGGTAAAAAATCCTTTTCAGATAATGTAGTTCTTTTAAACCTCATAATGAAGTTGAACTTTGGAGGTCTGTTTAACACGGTTTTACGTGGTTTATTAACAAAAGAATAATAATAACTAAAAGAGCACAGTGTCCCCTTTTATGTGGTGGGCTATTTTTATCCCTTCACCATGATTTGTATTTTGGTCGATGTCACAAGCTTTCTATGAGAGTGTTCTACAGTGCGCCGCAGGGCGTTCATATTCATATTCATCGTTCTATGGAGTCATAAAATATGAAGCTTACTAATATTATAAATGCGAAAGTTAGTGAAGATGTATGTATGTATGTTTGTCACTCTTTCACACAAAAACTACTGAACCGATTTAGATGAAACTTTACAGTTATACAGCTTATACATCAGAATAACACATGGGCTACAATTTATAAAGATTTTGTGTAATTTGACACGTTCACGCGGGCGAAGCTGCGGGCAGCAAGCTATATATAATAATAATAACAATAAGTTGGCTTTGGCCCCACGCAAGCCTCCCCATGGGCCCGTGGTTTTCCAATATAACAACATAATAATAAAAATAAATAATCAATTTCAAAATTGAAAGTGGACCTCTGGTTGATGTTACATATTTTTATGGGCAGTCAAGCTGTTAAACCCTCTTGAAAAAAGAATTCATGAGATTCATGGAATAGTTTTCTGTGAGTGAAAATGATATTTGATGTTTAAAAATGGGTATTAATAGCCACCCGTTAGGTCAATTGCTTAACCACATGATTATTATTGAAAAGACAGTAACTATGCAGCACAACACCACTGAAAGCATCTAACTATACATGCAAAAATAGTTTAGAACTTAGAACAATAATAATGATCCACGGTAAGCTCAATAACTAACCTTGTGACAGTAGAGCACTTAAAATAGGAAATGCAGCTCCTTGCCAAAACGAGTAACAGCCATCAACCAACTTGTTGGTTCTACCTTGAAAACCTCCTTCTACCCGCATCTGCCTATTCACACACCAACGCAACAGTGCATCAATGTCACATAGCCCTGTTCTATTTAATAAGGCCAGGGATGCTAAACCACAAAAGGCATATCCTCCATGGGCTTCCATACCAGGACAGCCAGAAAATCCTCCTTCATATGTTTGGCAACCTACAATCCACTCAGCAGTCTTGTCAAACAAAGCATCTGTATATGTATTTGTAATTTTTGCCACACTTATTGCACAGTATGCACCTCTAATATCTTGTTCACCGCCTTTATGGAGAGCAAAAGAGCCATTGACTTCCCTTACTGTCCACAGAAATTTTTGAAGTGAGCTTCGGTCTATGGAATCGTAGGCATCATCAGTGCCAATGATACTAAGGGCATTTACAGCAGCATATGTAGTGCCAAGATGTGGAAGTTGTCCTGGTCCACCACCATACCCTCCCTCTTCGTGCTGGCATCGTTCCAGGAACTGCACTGCATTAGTCAGAGTTTCAGCATCAGGCATGTCATTCAGTAGCCACAATGAATGTAAAATCCAGTATACAAGCCAAGTTCTGCTAGCATCCAAACATTCATAACTTTTAGGCAAACCTTTAAGCCAATTTTTAAGTTGAGCACAATGTGAATTTCTGTTAAGCAATGGCAAATCTGGATCCAATGCTGCGTTTTTCTCAAACTGTTTAAAAATTTTGAGGATCATAGCTTCTACGTCAATCTGAATAAAAAATTGTCAGGTTAAAATCTATTAATTATTCATTTTATTTATTTAATCTTCATAATAAAAAACTGATTACCTGATCTGCTGAAGTATCTGTGTTTATGTTTTCAGTATGATACCTTTCCCCCACGACATCGCTGTAACACCTAATATAGCTTTCCATTTTATCTATAATTTCAGGTCGAACAATAAACTCTTGACTAATACAATAAATTGATTCAGTTGTTCAGTTAGTCCTACAGCACATTAGGTAACCTATAAATAATCTGTAACCTTTACATCAGTGTTATCGTCGCCAATTAATATTTCTATTGCGAAGGCATTGCATTCTGATTTCTAAATATAGGTACCTTACCGCCATCACTTTTTGAAAGAACTTTATCTATTAAAAATCGCTATAGAGATACATTAACAAAACTTATCAGGTTCAGATAAATGCAAGGAGTCGCAGACGAACTAGGCCAAGTTCTAGGAGTGAATATTATTTTTGACACCAAGTTGAAAGTTCAAACAAATGAAATCCACAGATTAACAGAAAGTAACTAAAGAAAGAGAAGAGGACCTAGTTAGCGATAAAGACGGGACTCCGATACCAAGAAAAAAAAAAGGCAATATGTTTGCAGCCAATAGAATCACACCTGATTCGCCCTCGACCAATAGCCGACTTGCCTTTTATCTGTGGTTTTTTTTTTATATTACAACTGGCTTGGCACGTTTTGTACGACGACTTCGTTTCGTTTGCTATTTTGTTTGGTCAAACAAAATCCTTTGAGTGAGGGTTTTCTCCCGGAAGAGAGTAGGCTTAGCGATTTTACTCTATTCAAATAATTCTGGCATTTTTTGCCGCGGGGAAATGTGCACACGAGTGCATTTTCTCACACGTGCATACAAAAACAACACTGTAATGACGACACTAACACATAAAAAATGAAGCAAAACAAAAACAATTCGTGTACGTACGAGTCACAACTCACACATTGCCTCGTTGTCAACGTAGATAGGGATGGATTCAACAACTGTCGATGCAGTAATATCGATAAATTTTACTTTCGGAAGAAGTAATAAAGATAACACAGTTTATAATTTTTTGTATTAAATATTATCTTTATTTATTGGTTAAACAATTATAACTTAGGTATTTATGTAGGATCTTATTAACCACTTTTAATATTCTAAAAATAATAAATACGGTTTAATAACCAATTGGCTAAAAATTTAAAGCATATAATACATCTGATAATATCAACTAAATAAACTTACGCATAACATTATTAGGCAAAAAAAATTAGACAAAATTGTTTTAAGCATAAATACAATTAGCAGTATCATATTAGGCATAAAATTCACAACCTTATTTGGAAAAAAACAACATAATGTTATCAAACCATAATAAATATTAGCTTAATCATCCTAAGCAGAATGTCAACGATCAACAAATACCAAGATATTTGAAAATAAAATGAGTAATATCATCAAAATCTAGCCGCTGCCACGGCTCGCTCGGCTTTGTGCGATAGGTTCATGTAAATCTAACACGTGCGTCGCTTCGCTACCTTGTGTTTGGACTCAATTCATTTATATTGATGAGAATTTTGCACCCATGTGGGTCATAAGTACTATTACAGGTATGATGATATCACTTAAAATCGTAAAATAAAATAAAATAAACTAAACTAAAAAGTAGAAAATCATATGATTTTGATTTACCGACATTATTAAAAACGCATTTTATGATTTTGGAGTGGAGGTGCCAAGTAAATGCTTCAACAACCTTCTGAGAATATCAAATTACTAAGTACCTACACACAATATTATAAGACATGTCAAAAAAATTACAGGACAGTTACAGTACTTACTGGTTTACAAACTACTAGTAAATGAAAACAAATTAGGAAAGAACAAGTAGCGCCCGTAGCTGTACTATATCCACCGTATTTGTGAAGTTTATACTTGGCACTGACTTTAAAATGTAAAAAATTAGTATTTAATAATTTCGGCGTAACTAAATCAAGGGCAATCCAGTTGCAATGATGATTAAATTCTACCTACATCAACATCGGCAGCGTTTTCACACCTAATCGTGGCTTCCTCCCACACGGTATCATCTACGTCATTTTCACTCAAAAATGCCTTTAATTTTGTTTTATTACATCCTTGACATGCATTTTTGTGTGTTTTCACAGGAATCTACCAAGGATGATAAGAAAAAAAAAACAAGATAATTTAGTGAAACCCATTTTAACAACTCAATATTCCACTATGATGCCATGTAAACTAGAAGAACATAAATTGCAAGCAAATGATTATAATAATTGCATACCATCTTTAAAAACATTGTTGAAATGGTACAAAACATTAAATGGGCAGCCGAGATTTACCAAAGAAGCATTCGAAGTGATTATAATGAAATCAGAGCATTCGCAAATGATTTTTAATGGCAGTCTAATTTTTGATGAAATGAAGATAAAAACAAGTACGTTCCACAAACCTAGCGAAGCCATGGCTATGTAGACTTTGGGTGTGGTTTAGAAACAGATAGCACTGACGTATGTACCGAAGCATTGGTATTTCTTGTCGTGCCGTTTAATGCGAGATTTAAGGTGCCAATAGGTTATTTTTTAGTAATTAAGTGACGGCAGATCAAAAAGTAGCGAATTCCTGAACCAATGCAGTATCTCAGATAGAGTATTATTTACGTCGTCAATAATTGCTTTTTTACTTCTATCTACGTTAAAAATCAGAGAACTGATTTGATTGAGAATGTGCAAATTAGTGCTATTTAAGAAGAAGTTTATTGGTTTTTAAAATGAATTAATTTTGTGTATATTTGGCGGATGCATTTTCTTGGGTTCAATTTTTTCATTAAAAAAGAAATTCTGGTGTCGATGTATTTTTCCATGATAAATCTTGCAAGTTCCAAATTATGGTCTGTAAAATCATTTTCATAGGAATGATAGGTAGTGAACAGGAATAAATCTTTTCCAATGAATTTCTTCAATACTTTTGGCTCAATCTGATTCGTAGTGCAAAATCGGGTTGGTCGATTATTTTCCCCTAATCGTTGTCTTATCTCCCTTTCGCAAGCTCGACAAATGTTTATTACGTCTTTTGAAGCATGTTGTAACTTGCCTCTGCTTTTTTGGTATACTAAGCTGTTTTTATCAACTGGCCCGAGTATACCTTTAATGCAAGTGTTACATTTGATTTTTTTTGACAGAGAATAAACAACAAAACCTGCTATGTATTCAACCACTTTATCGCCAAAGGGGGACAGAAATGTCTGCGTCTCAATTTCATCCATTAAGTCGTCAACCACATTTTTAAAATTGATTTAACACTATCAGTGGTTTCATTGCCATATTATGCCCGCACAGATGAAGCATTGATTTTATCAATTGCGGATGTGCAGTTAAGCACAGATTTTTTTTCTAAAGGGATGCAATTTGTCCCACAACCAGTTTGTATTAACTGTGTATTGACTAGAAGTTTTTTATAAATTGCTTCAAACTGGTAGGCCGTGGGATTATCGCAATGACCACCGAGACTTCTTACATTCGAAAAAAAAAGTTCAATATGGTCCTGGCTTACTCTGTGGAGAGGCATATAATGAAGACCGTTTTGAGTGTTTTGTACAAGATCTCGAAATATAGATTTTGCACTCTCTATACAGACCAAGAACCCAAGAAAACCTGTATACCGTGGAGATTTTAATAAATTCATTTTGCTTACTTTACCATTACGCGTCACATAAGCTGACAAATTCATCAATACTTTTTGAGCTTCATCTAATTTTTTAAAAGCCTTTTCAAAATTTTCGTTGTTTAATGCCCTTTTGAAACCATGTTGACGAGACCGCGAATCTAATATATCAAAAACATCGTTAATGATCAAAATAAATTTAGCAGTAGCAGCAGAACCGTCAAATTCTGGCAAACCTAGCTTGGTTTCACAATATACAAGTCCATCAGCAACACTTGCGCTGAACAATTGTGCTGCTAGACGTACTCGTACGTTCACTATTTTTGATTTTAAATAAAGGTGATTTGTCCTCAACATATTTGCCATAAAAAATAATTCCTCCTCCTGTACTTTATGCAATGTTTCTATATATTGCCAATCAATTTTGTTCCCATTATTGTCAAAAAGACATTTATAGTCACCAAAAGTATTACGAATCAACTTCAGCATATGACTGGGATCCAAAAAAAAAACTTTTTGCCCCGTAGTAGGATTTAATATCGTAGTTTGCAAGTTGTCTGCGTCTAAGCAGCAACCTAACTCTGTAGCCATAGCTAGATTTGGTTTTGCGCCGTCACAAGTCAATGCTTTAATCTGAATTCCAGTATCATACACCAGTTCAAATGCTTTCGTTACCAGCTGTGCCTTCAAGTTTGCATTTGTGCCTTTTACTAAAAAGAACCCAATCGGAACCTTCCAAGAAGCATTTATGCCTACTAATAAAAATACCAGGACATCGGTAGCTTCGACAGAATTGTCCGTTACTAAGTCAAAACCAAAATTTACATAACCGAATTGTCTGTTACTATTAGGTAGACTTTCTGTTTTAGCTATTATTTTCATTTCGTCGAAAACCAAAGTGGCGTAAATTATGATATCTTAATTCGCTTCCGCTTTATGTTTTAAAGCTACTAATGCCTCCTTAGTGAAACCTGAATGACCACCAATAGTACTGTACCATTTAGTCAGAGTACGTGGATGTGGCAAGCATGTTCCAAAAGTTTTGCGGACGTACTTATAAGCTTTTGGTGAGTAAAAGTGAAGAGTTAAAGCGAAGCATCTCAGTTCTGGCGAATATTTAGCCTTTGACAAATTACCACTTTGACTTTTTTTCTGTTGGCGCTTAATTAGTTCCTTTTCATCAACGCCAATTGTTTCAAGAACCATTTTTTCTTCTTTATCAATTAGTAGTAGTAAGCTATTCACTAGAAGCAGACCGGTTATTTATTGCTCGTCGTATTAATTCCAGAATTCTAGTAAAAAGTTATTTTTTCTATTTAAAATATCAGGAGCCGTATTAGATTGAATCCCACCAAACTGTGCTATTATGGATTTAATTCAGTGACTGTGAACAGTGTAATTGGAAGAAAACTAAATTATTCATTCCATCAATCATGTTAACCGTGCAAAAAACTTGTGTTGAGACCCACACGTAAACAATAGGCCGAGCGGGTGAACAAAAAACCTAAACCTACTACCGTCCAGTGGGACACTGCTTGTCGAGAGCGTTTGCAATATCCGACCAACTTCACAATAACAACGTGGAACAGTGGTTTGGGACGTCGGGTTTAATTCCGACAGTTGCAGGTTCATATCTCAGAGTGACCTTTTTGTTCTTTTTTATTTTTACGAATTTTTTGGAGTCATGTCAATGTTGTGTGGAGCATGTTTCAAAGAAGTTAAGCAGAATGATTTGCTTCGATGTGTTCCATGCAAGCATGCTTATCATTACCGTTGTCTCAACATGTCCCCGAGTTTCTACAGAGAAAAGTCTGATGAACTTCGTAAGAGATGGATGTGTCCCTCGTGCGACAACACAAAGCGGCGACGCGGTAATAATGCCGATACCCCTGTAAAGTCCGTATGCGACATAACGAACATGTCTTGTGATGATGTTGTGAGTGAACTGGATGTATCTGAGATAGTTTTTGCAACGGAATCCCGGCGGGTAGTTGAAACACCAACCTCGGTTGGGTCGCTCTCTGTGGAACAGTTCTCGCAGCTTTTGGACTCCAGACTGGAATTGAAACTACAGTCTTTTAAGGCTTCCATTATGCAGGAAATGAAAAATGAAGTAAGGAATCATATTGATAACCTTAAACAGGAATTCACCACTACTACTGACTTTCTTGCGCAACAACAACTGGATCTGGATAAAAGTATTTTGGAAGTAAACAGTAAAATGATAACACTAGAGGCTGAGAATGCGCAGCTAAAGCTGGAGTTGGCAAAGGTACAGTCTGTGGTAACAGCAATAGACAAATCCTCACGTTCTCGCAATTTGGAAGTGCAGTGCGTACCTGAAAAAAAAAGCGAAAACCTTATAAATGTGTTGTTAAAGCTCTGCGAAGAAGTAAAGGTACCACTTGTTTCTAGCGACATCATGTCAATCCGGAGAGTGGCCAAGTTAGATGCATCGACAGCCCGTCCGCGTACTATTGTCGTGACCTTACCTTCGGAACGTCATCGTGACAACATCATCTCGGCAGTGCGTCGATACAACAAGAGTAATTCAGCATCCCCACTAGATTCCAGTCATCCAGGTGTTGAAGGTGATAAGGCTACAGTATACGTTACTGAGCACTTTCCACTACAAGTCAAAGAAATCCATCGAGAAACCAAATCAGCCGCTAAAGAACGGGGATATAAATTCGTATGGATTAAATATGGCCGCATTTACGTACGGAAGGACGAGGCTGGGTCACCAATCTTAGTAAAGGATATGAACGACTTAATTAAGTTACTGTATTTAGATTTACCTATGTAGGAATAGTTTTCAAATAAATTTATATAGTCATTCAGCAAATTTTAATAGATTATGGATAGAAGTAGTACACTTACAGTTTATTATCAAAATGTAAATCGCCTTAGGACCAAGTTGAAAGAGTTCTATTTGAGTGTATTAAATTGTAAATATGATATCATATGCTTGACCGAAACCAATTTAAACGATAGCATCTATGATAGTGAAGTTTTTAATGGGAGCTATAATGTATTTCGTCGTGACAGATATACAACTTTAGTCACTAAGGTAGATGGTGGAGGTGTTCTTATTGCCGCTAAGAAGCATTTAAACGTGGTCCATCAAACACTGTGGCAGAGTGAGGTAGAGGACTTGTGGATACCTAAAACCCGCCAGAGAAAGACGTCTTAATTTCCATAAATGTGATTATGACAGTATTAAGTCGGAGTTGCAGGATATTAACTGGCAAAGCGTGCTTTCACTTGACACCGTGGTCAATAGTGTTGAGAAATTCTACGAAATCCTTAGTGGTATTATCTCTGCGCACACACCGTTATCGGGCCGTAAGAGCTTCAAACATCCCGCATGGTATAGCAAATCTGTTCTCCGTTGCTTATCCGAAAAGGATAAATGCCACAGGAGATTCAAGCAAGAAGTATGGCAATCCTCGTGATTATGACACTTTTTCACTGTTGAGAAAAAGGTGTAAAATGCTCACAAAAATGTGTTATTACAGATTTTGTAAGGATACCGAGGATAGTATGATTGACAGCATGAGGGCGTTTTGGCGATTCATTCATAGCCGGAAGTTTCATACACGTCAATTCCTCAGACTATGTTCTTTGGTAAACAGTCATCCTCAGACAGTCTCGGTATACTCGTATGTGAGCTTTTTTCAGAGTACTTTGCGTCGGTTTTCGTCGGACCAAGCCCTGTCAGGCAGTCTGCTCTGTCGCCTCTGGGTGGACGAATCTTGAGCTGTAACACACTATCTTCTGTTGCTCTTATGTACGAAGAGATACTAAATCAAATAAATAAACTGGACGTGAGAAAGGGTGCTGGTTCTGATAGTCTACCTCCAGTTTTTGTCAAAAACGTAGGTAAAGAGCTGGTTGAACCTTTGCACATTCTGTTCAATAGATCATTGTCCACAGGCGTGGTTCCCGCAGCGTGGAAAATAGCACATATTGTACCCATTCATAAGTCAGGCAATAAATCAGACTGCGGGAACTACATGCCAATTAGTATCCTTTCCTGCTTTATTAAGTTATTTGAATCCTTGGTATATGTATTTCTGTACAATCATATCAAGCCTCTGCTTGCTGATGAACAGCATGGGTTTGTCGGGGGCAGATCGACTCAGAGTAACCTTCTAGAGTTCAAGCATTTTCTGTGCCAAGAGTTTGCAGCGAGAGGCCAAGTTGACGCAATCTACACAGACCTTGCAAAGGCGTTTGATAGGGTGAACCACTTGTTGCTAATTCGGAAGGTGGACTCTTATGGAATTCATGGTAGCTTGCTCCGCTGGGTGGGTTCTTATCTTGCCAACAGAAGTCAAATCGTCACACTCAAGGGTTACAAATCTGCCCCTGTTCCCATTACGTCTGGAGTGCCACAGGGGTCTCATTTGGGTCCCTTATTTTTAATTATTTTCATCAATGATCTAGTCGAACTTCTGTCATGCCCTTGTTTGCTTTCTGCTGATGACCTCAATTTTTTTTCTACAATTAAAAACTCTGATGATTGTGAGTTGCTTCAGGATAATGTGAACATTGTGTCCAGGTGGTGTGAAGATAATCTTATGAATCTCAATGTCTCTAAGTGTTTTTGTATATCGTTGACACAAAAAGGAGTTTCGGTAAGGTTCGATTATACTGTTGATGGTCAGGTTTTGGAACGTCGACAAGTGGCTAAAGATTTGGGAGTTTGTTTCGATGACAAGTTGACTTTTCGCTCCCATTACGCACACATTGTTGCCAAAAGCTGTAAGATGTTGGGTTTTATACTTAGATCGTCTAAGGATTTCAAGAATGTCATGAGCCTCAATGCGTTATTATACTGTAGTCTTGTGCGGTCTATTCTTGAATACTGTTGTATAATAAGGTCTCCCTATTATGCAGTGCATATTAAAAACATCGAAACGGCCCAGAGGCACTTTGTAAAGGCTTTGTCCTTCCGGCACAATATGGGACGAATTTTATCGACCTATGGAGATAGATGCAAGCACTTTAACATCCAAAGTCTTGAGACCCGGCGCAAGCAATACGACCTTCTTTGCCTGTACAAGTTACTGCAATCATGTATTGATTCACCATGCCTTCTCGCTGCCATTAATATTAATACTATGTACAGATTTCGCAACCCAAGAACCTTTTCGATTCAGGTTTATAAGAACAATACATCCTTCTACAACCCTCTATCAAGAATGTGTCGACTGTATGATGATCTGTCATCTAAACATGATATAGATATATTTGGGTCAAGATTGGTTTCTTTCAAAAGTAAACTTTAGTCTATCCTCTTTAGACCTTAGAAATTAGTAGCACACATTTTTCTTTTTACATACTCTTTTAAATGTATAATATTAAATAACCCTTAAGTAAGTCCTTATGACTTTAAGTCTGCATATTGCATAGCATGCCGTGTACACATAATTAAGAATTGTACTCTAGTTCTAAGCTTAGATAAGATAAGACATTCACCATGTACTGAGGCAATTTGTTTTGTGTACCAAATAAATAAATGATTTTTCATTGAGACTGAAGAATTTCTTCCAAACTAGCAACTTTTTTCTTCCAAAAAAGATTTTTAGCCTGAAGTCGCTTTATTTTCTTCTTTTGATGATCTATTTGATTTTGCATTTTTCTTTTTCTTGGGGAAAGAGTTTCGCTTTGCGATGTACCTTTTGGAGCACATTTTTCAATGGAGACTGTCGACTGAATCTTAAAACGAATATATTTAATTCTATCCTACGTGTAATAAAAGTACGCTTTTCAATTTTCCTTAATTTAAATATTGTAAATACGGAAAATATTATGTGCAGCATTATATTTATGTTTTAACTCTAGAAAACTTTAATTATTTTATTATAGAAGCTTGTTTTTATTTTAACATTGTGCTAGAGGGTTAAGTAGTGACTCACGTGTTGTTGTTGATATGATGATTCGCCGAAAGATGTCAACATGTTAGGCGTAGCACTTTTAGCTCCAGCAGTGTTGTAAAATGGTTTAATGGGTAACGAATGGCTCTGGAAAATAAATATAACAGTGAGATTAAATTCTGTGAGTTTATTATTACACTGAAAATACTTAGGAGACTTACGACACAAATGCAGTCTGGTATTAAACTTGGTATTGAATTCTCCACTAATATTCTCCTTTTGTTAGAAAGTGCTTGAAAGTCTGATGATATGAAATGGGCTGAGCAAATTACACTGGTCCGCTTAGGATCCCAGGTTCGCTTATTATTGCATAAACTTTTCCATAAATTCTTCAATTCGGGATTTTTAGGGAAGCTGTAAACACAATATTTACGATAAATAAATAATGAAATCAACATGTTCTCATTATATTTTATCAATCAAATTGGCAACTGTGGTCATAATCGATCCAAAGGGCATGTTATTTTTATTACGTATCAAAAAGAGGTTGAAGCAAATACTGCGTATATACATAGATACCAGAGTCACATGTAGAAGGCGCTGACCTAAAATGGCTATATTCTACACCGTAGTATATTATACATGATGGTCTCTTCAGTTTTTTTATTCTAATTACATGCTAGGTATAACATAATAATAATACCGACAACCTGTATCGAGAATAGTTCACCATGATAAAAATTATTTGTCTAATAGGTACATATAAAACGTCGTCGTCGCCAGCCTCCACCAAATTTATCGACAAATATTGTGACATTAATGGTTACAACACTATGTTGCCTAGCAACAAGAATCTGATTTATCGCGCGACCGATCTGAAATTTGTATGGGCGAGCGGGACCAGATGAAGCTAACAAATCCGACAATAACAACAAAATAATTACAACAACATATGCGAATTCAGTGTTTCAATGTTATTGTATAGCAATAAAACGATAAGAATTTTACTTACGTGTGAAATGTAACACCATCTTTTTGTAAACTTGATGTTCCAGACCTCTTTTTGCAGCAAAATACTGAGCAACTCGGCATTTTAATACTGCGGCGTTCACTTGCGCGGTTAGACTCGATCTAGGAAGAAATCTGACGCAACTAGTTTTTATAAACGCGCGCACTCGAGCTTGTGCCTTGACAGAGGGGAAACGCTCCGTATGGCTACTCCCCCGGAAGGCCCGCGTTGCTCGAAGGTTGCGTCGGTGCAAACAGCTGTCAGATCCCCTAAATTCGTACCAAAAAATAATTGTTTTGACGTGACAACGTCTTAAATTAGGTTGCGGCTGGGAGTCACTTAAGAAAAAGTGTAACGCTCGGTAACGTTACGATGAGTCACCGAACGAGAGAGAGGCCCGCCGAATGCCTTGTGTCTCTCTCCCACTCAACTATGATCGGTCTGCCGCAATTCTTATTTTCATTCAATTCCTTGTTCCTATTGTGCAATTTAATTATATTCATATCAATAAATATTCTACCGAGAAAAAGACGTTGTCACGTAAAATCATCGCCCGTAAAACCGACTTTACAGGCAACCATTTTTTTTGAAATTCTATTATTTTGGAGGTGTTATTTTATTATGGATAACGGCCAGAAACAAGTCGCTGAACTGTAGATTGAGCACAAAAACAGAGGCGCAAAAGCCACTGGTACTAAGGAAAAGCTCATAGAAAGGTAACTTAACCCACTAACCATCGCAGATGAAAATCCGACAGCGAGATTTCAAGCCACAACTGCCGCAATCGTGAAATTTCGACTGCAACAACTATCGCGTCTAATTCTACTTAGTCGATTGCCTTATGAATTGAGGAAAGTAAATAAAATGTCTTGAATATATGTTACGGGTTACTTGATTAACTGGGCAGTATTAATACAGACCGGTCCTTTTGAATAATGACCAAGTACATCGGTCAATTTGATAAATTTATTACTTTGGCCGGTCCATATTAATAATGAGAGACTACTCGTGGGCAGTTTTATAAATCAAGGTTTGAGATTGCTCGAATTTATCACTTTGACCGGGTATTCTGAATAATTTCACTGCCAGAATCGTCCTTTGGCATATATTTTAAAAAAGGCCAGTTCGCTTATGGCACTCACCGGCCCCCACTTCTTACAGAGCAGACCACTCTTTCAGCAAATGTAAGAGGTTGCATTCAGATCTGCAATAGATTGTAGCGATTATAATGTGACTCGCCATTTGACTGTTATGAAATACAAACATGAAAGGTGTTGCATGGTGTAGCTCATAGGTAAACAATAATAATTTATATTCAATAAAAGTGTAAAATTATAGCCACTAATTCAAATCCGAAATTTGCATCACCTTTCTAATTAAAATTTAATTTCATTTAACTGTTAAAACATTAAGTAGGTACAGTGTCTGCTTTTTTATATTGAATATGAAAAATTTTAGTTTCACATTAAAAGTTAACTATTGCCCAATTTATCGTAATAACTACACAATGCCTAGGTCTAGGTCCTTAAACACTCTCAGAAAAAATTTACTAAGTTAACGCCAAAAAATTACTAATAAATTCTTTTCTACCGATAATAAGCCATCATGGAAACGGAAAAATCAGATACCTACTTACTTAATGAATGAGAGTTATCTGAAATGGCCTGCGTGAGATGGCAGCACTGTAGCTTTTGGGCATATCAACTGTCAGATACATACATTATTTGTATTTTTCGATCATTCTTTTGGTTTATTTAATCTTATAAACATTACTATAGAAATATTGTTTTCATAAAAGCCATAGTGTTGTGCAGTGCTTATGTTTGCAAATAAATCAGGAGGGCATAAGTTTCCTACGGGAGATGAATACCGATTAAACAGTGGCGTGTAGCCATGTCTCTCTAGTCCACATAAAGCTGAGTCCCTGCTAACATCTAGTGTTGATGGGTGCACCAATCAGTTCTGTTTTATCATGTTGATTCATAAATCATAAACATTTATTTGATCTTCTTGTTGTACAAATATCTTAAAGACGAATATGTAGTTTCAAACAAGAACCCTGCAAGGGCACCACAAATATAATTATACATTCTCATGATATCCTCAAGGTATTTAAGGAACTTAATATGAAAAATACCGAAGATTGTAGGGTATTTCGAGTAATCTACTCAAATCAATCATTAATACGATATCACCCCACTTAGCTAAACTTTTTAATAACTGCATAGACCAAGGAGGTCAGTTTCCCAACTTAATGAAATTTAGTAAGGTCATCCCGCTTTTTAAATCTGGTAGCAAAAGTGACCCATCTAATTATAGACCCAGCTCTCAGTACAATCTTTGAAAAAATTATATTGAACCAGCTGCTTGCACACTTTGATTTAAATAACTTACTACATGAGGAACAATTTGGCTTTACTAAACACAAGAGCACAACTGATGCAGGTGTAGCACTTATCAATCACATATTTGATGCTTGGGAAAACAAGCAAGATGCAGTAGGAATATTTTGTGATCTTTCAAAAGCATTTGATTGCGTGGATCATGAAATATTACTGATTAAGCTAAGACATTACGGTGTTTCAGGTATCTCAATTAATACAATCCTATCTTACAGATAGAACTCAAAAAGTAAGTATCAACGGAACTGCATCTTCCGGTGCCACCATACGTATAGGAGTGCCCCAGGGATCTATATTAGGACCTTTGCTTTTTCCTATTTATATAAATGATCTTCCTACCTATGTCAAAGATATTTGTGAGATAGTTTATTTGCTTACGATACCTCGCTGATTTTAAAAGTCGACAGAGGTAAACAAGCATTTGACGATGTAAATAATACTCTCTCAAAAGTACTATGTTGGTTCACTAGTAATAATTTATTACTTAATGCAAAAAAACAAAGTGCATCAAATTCGCTATGCCCAATGTGAGACAGGTTGATACTATTGTAACTATGAATGACGAGCCATTAGAATTAACAAATTCTACTGTATTTTTTGGAATAACTTTAAATTCTAAGTTACAATGGGGTCCGCATATAACGGCCCTGGCAGGGAGACTCACTTCCGCTACTTGTGCTGTTAGAAAAATAAGACTCTTGACTGATATTGAAACAGCAAGACTAGTATATTTTAGCTACTTTCATAGTGTTATGTCGTATGGTCTACTGTTGTGGGGTTCAGCTGCAGACTTGAACACCATTTTTGTACTTCAAAAAAGAGCCATCCGTTCCATTTACAAACTTAGACCACGCGACTCGCTTAGGGAAGTATTTAAGAAGATCGATATTTTAACTGTGCATGCTCAGTATATTTTAGATAACATAATGTATGTGCGCAAAAACTTGCATCTGTTCAAAAAAACAGTGATACTCATAAACATAATACCAGAAATAAAAACAAATTGAAAACTCCCAGTACCACTAAAGTGCTTTCTGCAACCACGGTTGCATGAAAACAGACGTCCAAAGTGCTTTTATGCAACCAGTGTTGCACGGCGGCAAGTGGGTCGCTTCGCATACTCAACAGGCTCAAATAACTAAATCACTGGGCCGTTTCTTTCCTTTTAAAAAAAAATTACTTATACTATGGACAAAAGCATCACTCAAAGTCATGCGTTCGTTAAAATAAATCAAAGAATTTTTAAATGACAGTGACAGAATATGCTTGGTGTAAACTGGTGTAAACTTGCTGCCGCTTAGCATGGATGATGATGTAATATGTGTTCGTAAATTCCTTAAAAATGCTAGAATTATGGATTAGTAAAGGTGTTGTATATCAAAATAATCTTCAGTTGGCTCTGTTTCGAAATATGGGTATTTCGAAACAAATTTTTATAAGATCACCAAGTATTTGTCTGAAAGATGGACAGATTGGTAAATCATTTTTTTTTTTTGCTGATAATGTGACTTTTTTATTCTATTTATGTACTTGGTGATTCCTAATAATTAATACCATGTTTCTTACCAAATATTAAACTTAGGAAACGTATCTTTCTATAGCTGAATATATTTTTGTTCTATTTTCGAACAGTTATTTTTAGACATTTATTTAATTTATTCATTTATTTCCGCTGACATCGCGAAATTTAAGTCAAACTTATGTTTCAAATTATCTTAATAAAAAGGCAAACGAATATTATGATGATTTAAAACATAAAAAACATATGTCATCGCGCTGTATTCTACAATAAAAACTTTTTCGGTCATTAAGTCGGAAATATTTCGCACTAATGAAGTTTGATATTTTTTGTAAATTATTACTAAGTATGCTAAGTGTAGTGTATGAACCTAGTCTCGAGCGCACACGCCGCGAGCTGGCGCGTCAGTCAACGCCCATAAAGTAATATATATTGTCAACGCCAACCGGCGAGCTAGACGGACGTGTTAGTGCAGTCCTCCGTGGTGTGTGTGTTGGCGAGCCAGGTTATTACAATAATATACTGCGACTTTACACTAAGCATACTGTATTTAAAATCAAATAGAGCATCCTTTCCTCAGTTAGAAACAGTCATTTGTTTAGCTTAAAGCCACACGTGTGACTCATAAATCGCGTTTACATCTCAAGCGGCGAGTGGTCCGGAGTGGTGTCAAACTTCATGCGCGGCGCAAGCGCAAAACGGTGATCCCACCCTCCGCGCCAAGCACGTGAGTGGATATGATGAGAAACATTATGCCAGAATCTTTAAAGTTGTCTTGTTTAACATTTATTTGATCTTCTTGTTGTACAAATATCTTAAAGACGAATATGTAGTTTCAAACAAGAACCCTGCAAGGGCACCACAAATATAATTATACATTCTCATGATATCCTCAAGGTATTTAAGGAACTTAATATGAAAAATACCGAAGATTGTAGGGTATTTCGAGTAATCTACTCAAATCAATCATTAATACGATATCACCCCACTTAGCTAAACTTTTTAATAACTGCATAGACCAAGGAGGTCAGTTTCCCAACTTAATGAAATTTAGTAAGGTCATCCCGCTTTTTAAATCTGGTAGCAAAAGTGACCCATCTAATTATAGACCCAGCTCTCAGTACAATCTTTGAAAAAATTATATTGAACCAGCTGCTTTCACACTTTGATTTAAATAACTTACTACATGAGGAACAATTTGGCTTTACTAAACACAAGAGCACAACTGATGCAGGTGTAGCACTTATCAATCACATATTTGATGCTTGGGAAAACAAGCAAGATGCAGTAGGAATATTTTGTGATCTTTCAAAAGCATTTGATTGCGTGGATCATGAAATATTACTGATTAAGCTAAGACATTACGGTGTTTCAGGTATCTCAATTAATACAATCCTATCTTACAGATAGAACTCAAAAAGTAAGTATCAACGGAACTGCATCTTCCGGTGCCACCATACGTATAGGAGTGCCCCAGGGATCTATATTAGGACCTTTGCTTTTTCCTATTTATATAAATGATCTTCCTACCTATGTCAAAGATATTTGTGAGATAGTTTATTTGCTTACGATACCTCGCTGATTTTAAAAGTCGACAGAGGTAAACAAGCATTTGACGATGTAAATAATACTCTCTCAAAAGTACTATGTTGGTTCACTAGTAATAATTTATTACTTAATGCAAAAAAACAAAGTGCATCAAATTCGCTATGCCCAATGTGAGACAGGTTGATACTATTGTAACTATGAATGACGAGCCATTAGAATTAACAAATTCTACTGTATTTTTTGGAATAACTTTAAATTCTAAGTTACAATGGGGTCCGCATATAACGGCCCTGGCAGGGAGACTCACTTCCGCTACTTGTGCTGTTAGAAAAATAAGACTCTTGACTGATATTGAAACAGCAAGACTAGTATATTTTAGCTACTTTCATAGTGTTATGTCGTATGGTCTACTGTTGTGGGGTTCAGCTGCAGACTTGAACACCATTTTTGTACTTCAAAAAAGAGCCATCCGTTCCATTTACAAACTTAGACCACGCGACTCGCTTAGGGAAGTATTTAAGAAGATCGATATTTTAACTGTGCATGCTCAGTATATTTTAGATAACATAATGTATGTGCGCAAAAACTTGCATCTGTTCAAAAAAACAGTGATACTCATAAACATAATACCAGAAATAAAAACAAATTGAAAACTCCCAGTACCACTAAAGTGCTTTCTGCAACCACGGTTGCATGAAAACAGACGTCCAAAGTGCTTTTATGCAACCAGTGTTGCACGGCGGCAAGTGGGTCGCTTCGCATACTCAACAGGCTCAAATAACTAAATCACTGGGCCGTTTCTTTCCTTTTAAAAAAAAATTACTTATACTATGGACAAAAGCATCACTCAAAGTCATGCGTTCGTTAAAATAAATCAAAGAATTTTTAAATGACAGTGACAGAATATGCTTGGTGTAAACTGGTGTAAACTTGCTGCCGCTTAGCATGGATGATGATGTAATATGTGTTCGTAAATTCCTTAAAAATGCTAGAATTATGGATTAGTAAAGGTGTTGTATATCAAAATAATCTTCAGTTGGCTCTGTTTCGAAATATGGGTATTTCGAAACAAATTTTTATAAGATCACCAAGTATTTGTCTGAAAGATGGACAGATTGGTAAATCATTTTTTTTTTTTGCTGATAATGTGACTTTTTTATTCTATTTATGTACTTGGTGATTCCTAATAATTAATACCATGTTTCTTACCAAATATTAAACTTAGGAAACGTATCTTTCTATAGCTGAATATATTTTTGTTCTATTTTCGAACAGTTATTTTTAGACATTTATTTAATTTATTCATTTATTTCCGCTGACATCGCGAAATTTAAGTCAAACTTATGTTTCAAATTATCTTAATAAAAAGGCAAACGAATATTATGATGATTTAAAACATAAAAAACATATGTCATCGCGCTGTATTCTACAATAAAAACTTTTTCGGTCATTAAGTCGGAAATATTTCGCACTAATGAAGTTTGATATTTTTTGTAAATTATTACTAAGTATGCTAAGTGTAGTGTATGAACCTAGTCTCGAGCGCACACGCCGCGAGCTGGCGCGTCAGTCAACGCCCATAAAGTAATATATATTGTCAACGCCAACCGGCGAGCTAGACGGACGTGTTAGTGCAGTCCTCCGTGGTGTGTGTGTTGGCGAGCCAGGTTATTACAATAATATACTGCGACTTTACACTAAGCATACTGTATTTAAAATCAAATAGAGCATCCTTTCCTCAGTTAGAAACAGTCATTTGTTTAGCTTAAAGCCACACGTGTGACTCATAAATCGCGTTTACATCTCAAGCGGCGAGTGGTCCGGAGTGGTGTCAAACTTCATGCGCGGCGCAAGCGCAAAACGGTGATCCCACCCTCCGCGCCAAGCACGTGAGTGGATATGATGAGAAACATTATGCCAGAATCTTTAAAGTTGTCTTGTTTAACATTTATTTGATCTTCTTGTTGTACAAATATCTTAAAGACGAATATGTAGTTTCAAACAAGAACCCTGCAAGGGCACCACAAATATAATTATACATTCTCATGATATCCTCAAGGTATTTAAGGAACTTAATATGAAAAATACCGAAGATTGTAGGGTATTTCGAGTAATCTACTCAAATCAATCATTAATACGATATCACCCCACTTAGCTAAACTTTTTAATAACTGCATAGACCAAGGAGGTCAGTTTCCCAACTTAATGAAATTTAGTAAGGTCATCCCGCTTTTTAAATCTGGTAGCAAAAGTGACCCATCTAATTATAGACCCAGCTCTCAGTACAATCTTTGAAAAAATTATATTGAACCAGCTGCTTTCACACTTTGATTTAAATAACTTACTACATGAGGAACAATTTGGCTTTACTAAACACAAGAGCACAACTGATGCAGGTGTAGCACTTATCAATCACATATTTGATGCTTGGGAAAACAAGCAAGATGCAGTAGGAATATTTTGTGATCTTTCAAAAGCATTTGATTGCGTGGATCATGAAATATTACTGATTAAGCTAAGACATTACGGTGTTTCAGGTATCTCAATTAATACAATCCTATCTTACAGATAGAACTCAAAAAGTAAGTATCAACGGAACTGCATCTTCCGGTGCCACCATACGTATAGGAGTGCCCCAGGGATCTATATTAGGTCCTTTGCTTTTTCCTATTTATATAAATGATCTTCCTACCTATGTCAAAGATATTTGTGAGATAGTTTATTTGCTTACGATACCTCGCTGATTTTAAAAGTCGACAGAGGTAAACAAGCATTTGACGATGTAAATAATACTCTCTCAAAAGTACTATGTTGGTTCACTAGTAATAATTTATTACTTAATGCAAAAAAACAAAGTGCATCAAATTCGCTATGCCCAATGTGAGACAGGTTGATACTATTGTAACTATGAATGACGAGCCATTAGAATTAACAAATTCTACTGTATTTTTTGGAATAACTTTAAATTCTAAGTTACAATGGGGTCCGCATATAACGGCCCTGGCAGGGAGACTCACTTCCGCTACTTGTGCTGTTAGAAAAATAAGACTCTTGACTGATATTGAAACAGCAAGACTAGTATATTTTAGCTACTTTCATAGTGTTATGTCGTATGGTCTACTGTTGTGGGGTTCAGCTGCAGACTTGAACACCATTTTTGTACTTCAAAAAAGAGCCATCCGTTCCATTTACAAACTTAGACCACGCGACTCGCTTAGGGAAGTATTTAAGAAGATCGATATTTTAACTGTGCATGCTCAGTATATTTTAGATAACATAATGTATGTGCGCAAAAACTTGCATCTGTTCAAAAAAACAGTGATACTCATAAACATAATACCAGAAATAAAAACAAATTGAAAACTCCCAGTACCACTAAAGTGCTTTCTGCAACCACGGTTGCATGAAAACAGACGTCCAAAGTGCTTTTATGCAACCAGTGTTGCACGGCGGCAAGTGGGTCGCTTCGCATACTCAACAGGCTCAAATAACTAAATCACTGGGCCGTTTCTTTCCTTTTAAAAAAAAATTACTTATACTATGGACAAAAGCATCACTCAAAGTCATGCGTTCGTTAAAATAAATCAAAGAATTTTTAAATGACAGTGACAGAATATGCTTGGTGTAAACTGGTGTAAACTTGCTGCCGCTTAGCATGGATGATGATGTAATATGTGTTCGTAAATTCCTTAAAAATGCTAGAATTATGGATTAGTAAAGGTGTTGTATATCAAAATAATCTTCAGTTGGCTCTGTTTCGAAATATGGGTATTTCGAAACAAATTTTTATAAGATCACCAATATTTGTCTGAAAGATGGACAGATTGGTAAATCATTTTTTTTTTTTGCTGATAATGTGACTTTTTTATTCTATTTATGTACTTGGTGATTCCTAATAATTAATACCATGTTTCTTACCAAATATTAAACTTAGGAAACGTATCTTTCTATAGCTGAATATATTTTTGTTCTATTTTCGAACAGTTATTTTTAGACATTTATTTAATTTATTCATTTATTTCCGCTGACATCGCGAAATTTAAGTCAAACTTATGTTTCAAATTATCTTAATAAAAAGGCAAACGAATATTATGATGATTTAAAACATAAAAAACATATGTCATCGCGCTGTATTCTACAATAAAAACTTTTTCGGTCATTAAGTCGGAAATACTTCGCACTAATGAAGTTTGATATTTTTTGTAAATTATTACTAAGTATGCTAAGTGTAGTGTATGAACCTAGTCTCGAGCGCACACGCCGCGAGCTGGCGCGTCAGTCAACGCCCATAAAGTAATATATATTGTCAACGCCAACCGGCGAGCTAGACGGACGTGTTAGTGCAGTCCTCCGTGGTGTGTGTGTTGGCGAGCCAGGTTATTACAATAATATACTGCGACTTTACACTAAGCATACTGTATTTAAAATCAAATAGAGCATCCTTTCCTCAGTTAGAAACAGTCATTTGTTTAGCTTAAAGCCACACGTGTGACTCATAAATCGCGTTTACATCTCAAGCGGCGAGTGGTCCGGAGTGGTGTCAAACTTCATGCGCGGCGCAAGCGCAAAACGGTGATCCCACCCTCCGCGCCAAGCACGTGAGTGGATATGATGAGAAACATTATGCCAGAATCTTTAAAGTTGTCTTGTTTAACATTTATTTGATCTTCTTGTTGTACAAATATCTTAAAGACGAATATGTAGTTTCAAACAAGAACCCTGCAAGGGCACCACAAATATAATTATACATTCTCATGATATCCTCAAGGTATTTAAGGAACTTAATATGAAAAATACCGAAGATTGTAGGGTATTTCGAGTAATCTACTCAAATCAATCATTAATACGATATCACCCCACTTAGCTAAACTTTTTAATAACTGCATAGACCAAGGAGGTCAGTTTCCCAACTTAATGAAATTTAGTAAGGTCATCCCGCTTTTTAAATCTGGTAGCAAAAGTGACCCATCTAATTATAGACCCAGCTCTCAGTACAATCTTTGAAAAAATTATATTGAACCAGCTGCTTTCACACTTTGATTTAAATAACTTACTACATGAGGAACAATTTGGCTTTACTAAACACAAGAGCACAACTGATGCAGGTGTAGCACTTATCAATCACATATTTGATGCTTGGGAAAACAAGCAAGATGCAGTAGGAATATTTTGTGATCTTTCAAAAGCATTTGATTGCGTGGATCATGAAATATTACTGATTAAGCTAAGACATTACGGTGTTTCAGGTATCTCAATTAATACAATCCTATCTTACAGATAGAACTCAAAAAGTAAGTATCAACGGAACTGCATCTTCCGGTGCCACCATACGTATAGGAGTGCCCCAGGGATCTATATTAGGTCCTTTGCTTTTTCCTATTTATATAAATGATCTTCCTACCTATGTCAAAGATATTTGTGAGATAGTTTATTTGCTTACGATACCTCGCTGATTTTAAAAGTCGACAGAGGTAAACAAGCATTTGACGATGTAAATAATACTCTCTCAAAAGTACTATGTTGGTTCACTAGTAATAATTTATTACTTAATGCAAAAAAACAAAGTGCATCAAATTCGCTATGCCCAATGTGAGACAGGTTGATACTATTGTAACTATGAATGACGAGCCATTAGAATTAACAAATTCTACTGTATTTTTTGGAATAACTTTAAATTCTAAGTTACAATGGGGTCCGCATATAACGGCCCTGGCAGGGAGACTCACTTCCGCTACTTGTGCTGTTAGAAAAATAAGACTCTTGACTGATATTGAAACAGCAAGACTAGTATATTTTAGCTACTTTCATAGTGTTATGTCGTATGGTCTACTGTTGTGGGGTTCAGCTGCAGACTTGAACACCATTTTTGTACTTCAAAAAAGAGCCATCCGTTCCATTTACAAACTTAGACCACGCGACTCGCTTAGGGAAGTATTTAAGAAGATCGATATTTTAACTGTGCATGCTCAGTATATTTTAGATAACATAATGTATGTGCGCAAAAACTTGCATCTGTTCAAAAAAACAGTGATACTCATAAACATAATACCAGAAATAAAAACAAATTGAAAACTCCCAGTACCACTAAAGTGCTTTCTGCAACCACGGTTGCATGAAAACAGACGTCCAAAGTGCTTTTATGCAACCAGTGTTGCACGGCGGCAAGTGGGTCGCTTCGCATACTCAACAGGCTCAAATAACTAAATCACTGGGCCGTTTCTTTCCTTTTAAAAAAAAATTACTTATACTATGGACAAAAGCATCACTCAAAGTCATGCGTTCGTTAAAATAAATCAAAGAATTTTTAAATGACAGTGACAGAATATGCTTGGTGTAAACTGGTGTAAACTTGCTGCCGCTTAGCATGGATGATGATGTAATATGTGTTCGTAAATTCCTTAAAAATGCTAGAATTATGGATTAGTAAAGGTGTTGTATATCAAAATAATCTTCAGTTGGCTCTGTTTCGAAATATGGGTATTTCGAAACAAATTTTTATAAGATCACCAAGTATTTGTCTGAAAGATGGACAGATTGGTAAATCATTTTTTTTTTTTTGCTGATAATGTGACTTTTTTATTCTATTTATGTACTTGGTGATTCCTAATAATTAATACCATGTTTCTTACCAAATATTAAACTTAGGAAACGTATCTTTCTATAGCTGAATATATTTTTGTTCTATTTTCGAACAGTTATTTTTAGACATTTATTTAATTTATTCATTTATTTCCGCTGACATCGCGAAATTTAAGTCAAACTTATGTTTCAAATTATCTTAATAAAAAGGCAAACGAATATTATGATGATTTAAAACATAAAAAACATATGTCATCGCGCTGTATTCTACAATAAAAACTTTTTCGGTCATTAAGTCGGAAATATTTCGCACTAATGAAGTTTGATATTTTTTGTAAATTATTACTAAGTATGCTAAGTGTAGTGTATGAACCTAGTCTCGAGCGCACACGCCGCGAGCTGGCGCGTCAGTCAACGCCCATAAAGTAATATATATTGTCAACGCCAACCGGCGAGCTAGACGGACGTGTTAGTGCAGTCCTCCGTGGTGTGTGTGTTGGCGAGCCAGGTTATTACAATAATATACTGCGACTTTACACTAAGCATACTGTATTTAAAATCAAATAGAGCATCCTTTCCTCAGTTAGAAACAGTCATTTGTTTAGCTTAAAGCCACACGTGTGACTCATAAATCGCGTTTACATCTCAAGCGGCGAGTGGTCCGGAGTGGTGTCAAACTTCATGCGCGGCGCAAGCGCAAAACGGTGATCCCACCCTCCGCGCCAAGCACGTGAGTGGATATGATGAGAAACATTATGCCAGAATCTTTAAAGTTGTCTTGTTTACTTTCTTGTTTTTGCTCATGCTTGACTTTGGTTTATAGATTGCATGAAGATGAGAGAGAAGTGGCTGCAAAAACAGTCGCTTTGGTTGAATCTGCAAATAACATTGATTATGGTGACAGTAATGACAGCACTTCTATATTAGTTCTAGCACAAAATAATGGGACCGAAGACAGATTCCTTAGTTTCAAAACGGGGCTTGAAAACTATACATTAAACCCTGAAATGGGATTGTTAGAGCCAGATCCACTTCAAACTGGAAGAGAAGTATTACAGCATCTTATTAACCCTGTGACTGGAGTTTTAGAAGAAGTTAAAGATGTACAGGAAAGAAAAGAAAAAAAAGAGGAAACGAAACCCCTTCAAAGTGGGAGAAAAACAAAAAAATTAAGAACAATTTGAAGAACCATGAAATGCAGCCCATTCCAAACTGCAGGTGCAAATGTAAGGAAAAAATTAATGATAATGAATGCAGAACACTTTTAGCTCCTTCATCAACCTTTCTAGCCACACCGAACAAAATATTTATTTGCGGATATATAGGATGTCTTCTGGATGCTGTTCCAAAAGGATATAGACCACGTAAAACAAAAATGAGCTCAAAAGAAGCCAAAAACCGGAGAGTTTTTAAATATTGTGTAAGTGGGGGTAATAAGTCAATAATTGTTTGCCAACAAGCTTTTCTAGCCATACATGGTATTAAAAGGGACAGATTGAAACGAAAAATACAGCACAAAGAAAAAGACATACAGGATGGAAGAGGCAGGCACGCAAATCATCCAACTTGTGACAGCAATACAATGGATAAAATTCAAGAGTTTCTCAATAATCTTTCGTCAAGAGAATCGCATTATTTCAGATCATCTAATAAACATAGGAAATTTTTAGATTCCAATCTCACCATTGCCTTGTTACACCGTAATTTTTGACTGTTTATCCAGAAAATCCTATTACATACGAAAAATTTAGAGAAGTGTTCAATACTGATTACTGTTACAGCTTCAGACAGCCTCGTAAAGACATTTGCTATACTTGCGAAAAACTGAAAGTCAATATAGATGCTGCAGAAGCCAATAACAACGAAGAAGAAAAAACAAGATTGCAGAAAGAAAAAGAATTGCACTTGAGAAAGGCAGAAGTATTTTTGGAAAGATTGACCAATGCAGAAAAAGAAAAATATGCAACGAAATTGGCACTCTGTATTGATTTTCAGAAAAACTTACCGTTACCCGTGACAAATGTGGGTGACGAATATTATTTACGCCAGTTGTGGATGCATAACTTTGGGATCCACAATTTAACTGATAATATAGCTACTATGTATTTGTACACCGAAAACTATGCCTTAAAAGGGCCAAACGAAGTAATTTCAGCATTAGCAGATTTTATCGATACAAATAAAAAACCTACTCAAACAAAACTTGAAATATATTGTGATAACTGTTACGGGCAAAACAAGAATAAATATGTGTTTGCATTTTTAGTTATCTTGTGTGCCCTCGGCAAATTCGAAACAGCTTCTATATATTTCCCGATACCCGGGCACTCCATGATACCCATCGACAGAGATTTCGCGTTGATCGAAAGAAGAAGAATAAAACGTGAAAAAATATTTACTCCGGTGTCCTACATAGAAATGATGATGAACTGCAAAAATACAAATAAATAAGATTTTTATGACCTAAGTCTATGAAACTTATTACGATTTTCTTAAACAAAATTAAAAAGATTATATTTAATTTTAAATGTATACGAAATAGACCTTAAGGAAAACATTTTGGTTTCACAGATATATTTTTATTCCATAAGGTAGCATTTCAAAAGCAAAATTAAAAACTATCTTTGCATTTTCTCAAAAGTTTAAATACGGACTTAGGGACATCTTGAAATGGGCCATCCTAGACTAACATTAAAAAGCGATGGAGCGAGCAGATTCGCATCATGCTTAAAACCACCTTGCACGATGCCCTTCACTCTGCTTCGGACAGAGGCAGATGGCGACAGATCATTCGCGACAAAATACTACTTATGGAAGATCACGACCCTCAGCATCGAGAGATTTACCTTTTTACTTAAAGGATATTTGTGATGTCGTATTGTTTGCTTACGTCTTTAGTTTTTAAAACTGACTGAAATACATTTTTGATGATGTAAATGACGCACTTTCAAGGGTTTTCCAATGGTTCACAGTAAATAATCTACAGCTTAATGCAAAAAAGACTAAATGTATTAATTTTAAGTTGCCTAATGTTAAAGATAACCACATTGAGCTAAAAATAGACAGCAATAATAAGAAGCTTGTTGATTCTACAGTTTTTCTTGGAATCACACTATATTCAAACTCCAATGGAACCCATATAACAGCCCTCTCGGGCAAACTAAGTTCGGCTACATTTGCAGTGAGAAAAATAAGGGTATATTATTTTAGTAAATTTATCTATTATATAGTATATTTTGCTTTAAATTTGACGATTTGAAAGTACTTACTGTGAAAGTCTATTTGAATAAAGTTATTTGAGTTTGAGTTTGAGACCCACGCGAGGAAGAGGATAAATGCGGAAGCGTTTGTTAGTTTTGATGAAAAGTGATTCAGGGATAGCTGGCCCTAAGTTTGAACCTAGGCAATTATAAAAAAAAAATCGATGGCATTGGAATATTCACCTACATACACGAATGTATAAAATAACAGACTAGAAAAAAATAGCAAGATAATCATGTTCGCGGTTTCACTCGCGTAAGATTCCTTAGGAGGATCTACTGGGGATGCCAGAAAATAGGTGGCGGTAAATAAAGAAGATAAATTATTATAATAATTTGTTTTATTATTACGCAGATCTTACAGAAACTAATATAGGTACCTATTTTCAAAACAGGATTACACATTACTAAATAAGATGTGATTCATCAGAAAGATTCATGTGATTCTTCTTGCGCTGGATGTTCAAATAGATCATTAAATTGGTTTGGTTGAAAAACGTTGTACTATAAATACCTACATTTGCTTCTCTGGTATGTTTAATATATCAAATAACCTGTCTAGCCATCGAATGTATTCCACAGTAGCTTCGCTGTTTTGGAAAATTGGACTGCCACTTTGTCTCAAAAATTCTATTGAATCTGCTACAGATGCACTTATTAGTTGCGTCGCTAATTTGACATTAATTTTTTTACCAAAAAAATTAATGTGGGCGTTACAAATCTTGTTACCCAGTCGCAAACCTTCGTTTTCTTGCAAATTGTGTAATTGTTTAACAAAATTAAAATCAATTTTTCCAACCTCTGAAGTTAATTCTCTCTCAGCAAAAATATTTCTAGCCAATTTTATCATGTGGGGTGAGACAAATATACAATGTATATAAGTGTCCTGCAACGGATGTTTGAAACTTGATACCACATTTGGAAGGTGAAAATTGCAACCTTAGATTTCAAATGTTTTTCGATTTGTAATAGTATCTACCATCACAAGTCAAAGATCGCACAGTAATATTTATGTAAGATTCTTACGACAGTCAGAGTTAATTGTGCTTGGACATTAGCTGAACTTTTTTTGATAAAAAATTGCCAAAAGGGCATTTAAATTTTTATTTGAAAGACACGATTTGGAACTCAAGCACTTCAGTAGCCAGAGCTTCTGAATCACTTGTTACCTTTAGGGCATGTAATATTGGAGGGTTTACAATTCCTATACTGATTTGCGATATTAGACTGCAATATCGGATGATTGTTATAAATTGCACATTTTTCGTTATAAGGTTGGATTGGGCAAAAAAAATCAATACATTCTTTATTTTGGCACAAATTTTTACGAGCCTTAAGTGTTTTATAGTCTGTATTTACGTTTAAAATCGCTGTGGTCGCATTATCCTATCATCATCATCATCATCCGTCCGTTTATCCTGGTTGTAAACCTACGCTGGTGTATAGGGTCCCAAGGTCCGCCTTTCTTATGTTCTTGGCCCATTTCGCACGGTCTCGTGCATCCTCAAAGGTAAGTCTGTTGGCACGAATGATGAAATGATACTCTTAACTTCTTCGAGCCAGCGCTTCTTGAGTCGACCTGTTCTCCCGGTAATGGCGGGGGTTGCATGGCCCGACATTTGTTGCCTACGTAGTTTGCCGATCTCCGTGAGACATGACCATACCAACGAATGCGGCACTCCTGCAGCTTGTCGAAAGCTGCCGCGAATGTGGGTGTTCCGCACGCGATCCTTGCGTGACACTCCACACATCAACCGCAGTATCTTCATTTCCCTGACGCGCAGCTCCTGCTTGGCCCCTTCAGCTTCATCGGCATTTTGCGGTCACAAATGACACCATTCACCTCAAGCTATTTGGCCAAAGTCGCGGAAATTCGGGCTCTGAAGTCGTTGTCGATGTCCCCGGACGCGCTTAACACTGATCCCAGTATGTCTACCATGAGTTGCTATACCGTTTACGGCGATCGTTGATCATTAATGAGATGTTGGGATTCTCTACGCTAAACAGTAACCTCTTATCAGCAACCACTACTCATCAATAAAAGCCTCCCTATCTTCAAAGCTGCCGATGGGACGTGCTTCTTCGCTCATGCAAACAAAACAAAATCCTACCACTACTTTATGTCGGAAATTAATAAAAATCTTACGTTTTTGTGACTGACAGTTTTGTGACCTGACAAGCCCTTCTGAGTTTGAAAACCTTAAGGATTCTCAACATTTTATAGATTTTAATAAAAGGGAAAAAATGAATTTTTTGTCACCCTAATTGTTCACAAGAATTTGTGTAATTGTTATAAAATTCTATCATAACCGTGAAAAGAAATATTGCAACCTGTAAATGTTTCATTTCCGCAGCCCATAACACCTTTCACCATTTTGCTAGAAAACACTTAAATTAGCAAATATTAATATACCGACGCACGCGATCTTGAAGAGGGAAGACGCATGTCGCTATTGGCCCATTACAGTATTGTTGCCACTATAAAACTCTGAATTCTATCATTATATTTTGACATAACAGACTAAGCTGTAAAAGCCCTGATTTTAATACATTTTCATGCATAATAAATTAATCTAACGTTGTTGTCTAAAATCAAAGCGGTAATTTTGCTTTATTTTAATTCAGTAACGAACGTGTTGTACTATTAAATCTACTAAACATGTTATTAACGAGCGCTGACAATGTTGAGAAAAGGGACACCCTCACCTTGTATCCGCTATCTCAGTTGGCCCGCTGACCTTAACATCTATTATATGAAAATAAGTCGGGTTTTCCTTCCTGACGCTATAACTCCAGAACGCACGAACCGATTTCCATGGTTTTGCATTCGTTGGAAAGGTCTCGGGCTCCGTGAGGTTTATAGCAAAGAAAATTCAGGAAAAATTTCAACAGAAAAGCGGGAAAGAAAAATGAAGTTCACGCGGGCGAAGCAGCGGGCGGAAAGCTAGTTTGAAATATAAACCTTCTCTCTTAGATTATAAAGTGTATTTTTGTATACCTAAATAAACAGATTGCCCATTCCATTCCAGTTGTACGTTAGTACTTAGTACTTCCATGGGTATCTATAGTGACATCTGTCAAAGACCCTAGTTCATAGTGACAGCTGTCAGTCTGTGTTATCAGTCTGTCTGACGTGAGTGAAGTGACTGACAGTCACTCACTCAACCAAACCAATTAACTGACTTGTGTTCACGAGATCAGAAAACAGACTTGTGTTGTGTTGTCTTGTAGGTATTTGTTGTGTTGCGTTGCGTTGAGCTCGTTGAGATAAGAGCCTGGTTGAGCTTGAGCATGAGCTCGAGTGGTTGGTTGAATTTCCCGTACCATAAACACAAACATATATAATTATTGAATGAAAAGCATTGAGTGATATAGCTTACAAAATGATGCCCAATAGGATCGGCAATTTACCAATAGCTGCAGAAAATCCCTTAGGCCTGTCTTGGCATGATTCGGCATGGATTCCATTACTAAACCCTTCCAACATTATGGATTACTTCTCTGAACGATCCAATCCCTTTTTCGATCGCACGTGCAACAATGAAGTAGTTAAAATGCAGCGTTTAAGCATGGACCAATTACAGTAAGTTATCTCGCGACGATAAATAATAAATAAATCGTTAGGCAATCAAATGAACAATAACCACTTATCATCTGAATTCTTCTTGATTTCTTGGTGTTCTATGCATCATACTAAATACATAAAACTTATTTAAATCACACTGGTTTTTGACAAAATTCAACTTCGTAAAGTTGCAACGCAAAAGACCTCACGTCTATCTGGTTTGAAGGCTACATGCAACTTTGGTTAGTCCATGTTTTGAGTGTGACACAGTAGATGTATGATAAAGGAGTAAAGCTATGACTATTGGGTCTGGCTTCTTGGGATATCATTAATTTCATAATTTCATTCACCTTAGTATTTTTTATTTTGCAGGAATATGACAGGTCTGGAGTATATTCTCCTTCACGTGCAAGATCCAATTCTGTATGTCATACGAAAGCAACATCGTCATAGTCCAACCCAAGCAACACCGCTAGCTGACTACTACATAATAGCTGGAATTGTTTATCAAGCACCAGACTTAGCCAGTGTTTTAAACTCTAGACTGGTAAGATTGTTTGTTTTTAAATGAAGTTTCTTAGAAGCAAAAAATTCTTATAAATTATTCTGTGGTTCTACTGCAAAATTTTTAGCAAAATACATCAACTTAGAAGGGGCTCCTTCATAATATTTTATGTAGAAAATAATCGTAGGTTGAAATTGATACCTAATGATTAAATTGGTTAATTAATTATTTATAACACCCAAGACATGACATTAAAACCCTTACGGCTTGCGTACACCTAATCCGTTGTCGGCCGATAAAATCAAATGCAGTAGCTCTGTCCGCCATTTACTAACAAAATCGGTTTTGGTGTACCATTCATATACATACGTTTGATTTGGTCGGCCGAGTTTGGCCCATAATGGACTAGGTTCATGCAAGCCGGTTAGTCTTGACACTTTTTGTTAAGCTAGTAATTAATTTTGTTTTAGTTATCAGCAGTTCACCACTTACAATGTTCTTTTGAGGAAACAATGTCGTATTCTCGCTATCATCCAAGCAAAAGTTATTGGTGGGATTTCAAAGCGTCAAAACCAGGTTTGTCACTACATATAACTACTTTATTCCATATATTTTCGTTGTTTGAAAACCTCGTTAGAGCTTCGTGGCCTAGTGGTTCGGCACCTGAACTGGTGTGGTCCCGAGTTCAAATCTGGCAAGAACCAAAATCTTGTGTTCATTCTTAAATATCTAGCTTACTCTCCGGTGATGGGAAAACATTGATAAAAAACCAAATCAACCCGGATAACAGCGGAAGGCTCACCGCCTACCACGTTGGGTTCTAACCATTGGTGAAAAGTATGCTTCTGAGTGTTTCGTTCACCATGACGACACGGTCACTTTCTTATTACCCCGTTTGGGAGAAAGTCGTGATGGTATGTTGAAAACCTCAAAATCATGAGCACAATCACCTACTGAGAATGCTAATATCGTTTTCTTTACTGTATAAATAATCACCTGGTAGCTATATATTTCTGTCATGGGATAATAGGAAGAGCCGGATTTTCGCGAAAATCTTAGGACGATCGCGACAGGTCGGATAACAGGAACATTTGTCATTGCTGTTATCCTAGCGGAAATCCGGCTCCTCCCGACGACGATAGAGAACTTGAGAGCTGATTGGCTAATCTTACAGTCGGCTCACTGACATCTCTTCTCTGATTGGTCCGAATATGTCCCTAAAAAGGGTTGAAAATGAATCAGTTTTTTGAAAACTTATTTTCTTTTAAGGAACAGGAATATCACAAAGAACATAATATTTTAATTGTAATTGCAAATCATTCATAATTAAATACTTTTTCATGGCATGATTTTAGTCTCAATTTTTCAGTAGGTATTCTACTAGTGACTGTTAGAATTAAATACGTCGGCGGGCTGGCAGCCAGAAGCTTGAAAAAATCTCTTCACCCACACTCATCATCAGAACGAATTTTTTATCATAGTGATACTGCTGTGGGGTTTTGTGAAGGTTGCTTCATATTGCTGTATTCCTCATTTGAATTTATAACACTATTAATTCGTGCTGAAGTTCCATTCCGGTTTTGTGGGATTACCTTGGCGACCATTATATAACTTTCTTTACTCGATGTAAAAAAGTTCTTTATCTTTTATAACCTCAAATGCATGCGTAGAACTACGGAGTACAATAAACTATTACCTATTCCGTGGTAGAACTAACCGAGTGTACTTGTAACACAGCCACTTTAGTCGATTCATTCATTGCACTGGTAAACAATAATACCTATTAATAACCTTACTTCACTGACTCATCGACCCGAAGTGGATCTTGGCCTCCGACACGAGATGACGCCACTGCAGCCGGTCTTGCGCCACTTCGTGCGCGTCAATGGGTCCGCGTAGCTCGGACAAATCCTTCATCGCCATATCCTTCCAGCGGTACTTGGGGCGCCCGATCGGCCGTCGCCCACGGGGCACTCCAAGGTACGCGCGCTTTACGGCCCGATCTTCCTGCATCGGCTCTTCGTGGCCCAGCCAGCGGAGCCTGTGCGCCTTCGTCTCCCCCATAATGTATGGCTGCGCCATAAGCTGCTCCACTTCGCAGTTTTTGCGGATTTTCCAGCTTCCGTCCTCTCTCTTCGTTTGTCCCAAAATATTTCGAAGTATTTTTCTTTCCGCCACAAGTAATTTGTCCTCCTCCTTCAGCGCAAGGGTCCAAGTCTCACAGTCGTACGTTAAGATCGGGCGGATAACCGTCTTGTAAATACGGATCTTAGTCGCTCTGCTTAAAAGCTTGGAGACCAGCACCGAGTGAAGATCAGCGCTGCATCGCAGAGCATTTTGTATGCGGATGTCGATCTCCTGCTCTCTGGTGTGAGTATCAGTGATCGTGCAGCCGAGATATTTGAATGATGCGACGCCCTTGTTTTTTTTAAAATTTATTTTCCATATTACATAACTTAATTACTTAATTAACGGAATAAACATAAACTACTAGTGGCCAATGCGTATGTATGGGAAAAAAAACAATTTTATCGGAAGGAGTACAGCTATACAACAACCTGCCAAACGACATAAAAGAATGTGACAATATATCCATGTATAAAAGCAAACTTTTGGAACATATTCTAATCAGTACACTGTAACAGTCATTACTGGAGACAAAATGAAATGTAAAATTATAATAATGTTATTTTAATTTTTTAAATTGTATGTATCTCATTTTAAGCGAACTCTGTTCTTATGAGAAATAAAAACTTCTTTAAACCTAATTACAAGAACAACATCTGCCAAACTGAGAAACAGTTTTTCGGCAGTAGTTCTCGTCGATATTTCAACACATTCATCGTATAACAAAGACACTTTGAGACATATACATAGCTAACATAAGAACTTAATTTTCTTTTTAACATACAAAGTGAACGTCGCACCCACAGATACATGTACAATAATCTACATCTACCCATCCCCCCACATACACTTACACACACACACTAACACACACACCGCCGATCACCCTATAATTGAAAGGGCAGCCTTTCAATTGCACTCCGCCATCGATCAACAATACTCTACGGACCACGTATTCCAGCACCAAATTGAACAGCATCGGTGATGATGCATCCCCTTGTTTGCGACCCGTCACCACTGGAAACTCATCAGTCAGCTCACCCTCTACCTTAACCCGCATTCTGCTGACTCCAGTGGCCACCTTAATCATACCAACCAGCTTGTCGGGTATCTTAAACTCACGTAGAATTCGGTAGTGTCTCCCTGTCAACGCGGTCGTATGCTTTGGTGAAATCCACAAAGAGTCTGGATATTAATAACCTTAACACGTTGTATTTTTAATGTTGATAAAAGACCTCAGCAAAATTTAACAACAACAGAAAGCGACGGAACTGTGAACGTGAATTTTGACCAATGAAAGGTAATGTTAAATCTAAGTTTCGACCAATCAGCTTATCCGTCAGTGAATGACATTTTTATCAGCCAATCAGCTCTCAGAACGTGATTGTTCATTCGCGTCGCGATGATAATTCTCAGATTCCTATTATCCGGCGTTTCGGAATCTTCCTGGGATTTTCGCGAAAATCCGACTCTTCCTATTATCCTACGACATATCCTCCATATTTTAATCTGCTCGAGTGTGCGCCTTGAGCTTTTAGCGCTTTTCAATTAGAACAACTATTTTGCCAACATTTCTTAACGGACCGTATGATAAATAAGCATGATAACTGTTACAGGTGTCGGACCTTTCAATTCTACTCAGTCTGCTCCTAAAGAGACGTCAAGCACTCCAAAAGAGGAACCATCTACTTTATTCCAACGGCAAAGAGTGGATATGTTATTGGCCGAACTAGTGAGGCAGTTCCCATTGCCAGTGACTCAAACCACACCAAACCAGGTAAGGCATAGAATAATAATAATATATATTACCTCTGTACTTAGATTATAATCAAATAGCGGAAGATACGGCACGTCTTTAAAATTGTCGACTGAAACACAAAATAAAGAGTTTACAGAAGGACCGCTCTCGCCTTTTTCTCTCAACTTGCCTGATCGCCAAGGGTTGTTCGGCTATATTCACCAGGTAAGCGCGATTTGACAGATACCGCCAAAAATAAAATACATCAAGTGAATAATTGCACCAAGTTCGACAAAAACAAAAATATAAAAAGGGGTCCAGTTATATTAAAAAGAGTTAAGATGGGTGAATACGTATGAATGTATTATATTATGAGAAGTCATTTACCTACAGAAGGCGTCCGCTTATTAAACCGGGGTCCAGGTGCAACTTGCTAGCCTAATGGGCTTGATCATACAGAATCTCCTTATACCTAGTAGGCTGTAGATAACACCATGAAACACCGCTTCCGCAGTCACCTGTCGGCGGCGACGGTTCTCGATATTTTTTAAATGTCTATAACTTTTTAATTTTTTATATTTTTCTGATAACTATTATAACTTGGCCTATCACCCGGTTTTAGCTTGACGTCGACGTCTGGGACACCCTGTATAATACATAATTATGATGATACACGTAAGAAGAGAAAGAGTAGGTACCTTCGGCTCGCAGCTTGAACTGTCTCTGGCAGATGAATTTTGTTACTAAGACAAATGCCCATAGAGATATTGGCAATGTCCTTTACATAAAATAAGTCATACTATGATATGAATGTATTAAAAATAGGTACCACTGACTGGAGTCGTAAAGCTTCTTGACTGAGAAGACTCCGAACGTAATTCATGAATATTTATTTATGAGATTTTTAACTTAAAAGGAATATTATAATTACTATACTGACACATTGCGATTTGCAGTTTATGATGCATTTGATGACTATAGTCGATTTCAAATTTAATGCCTATTTAATTTAATGTAAACAAAACAAATATCACATCGTAACAAAATCACGAATTTCCGCATTGATCACACACTATAAGTCGCACGTAAACGTCTTGCTTTGTAAAAAAGAAACATGAAATGTGAAAATTACAATTTACAAAACTGTGAAAATTAGGCATTCCTGATACGATTATTTTATCTAAAACTTAATATTGAAATAATTAAGAAATCAGCTTGACAGCAATTTGACAACTTTTTCCTCTTAAATAAAATAGGTTGTATTTGGACCGTAGTGTATTAGTAATGATATGATTCTATAGATATAGCCCATACTTGGGGAAAGTACTGTAGGTATATCATGAGTATGTTCTTATTTCAAAAGGATGCCAATGAATTCCCCAGTCACCCTGTATATTATCTTGTGCTTTATATGATGGGTAAAAGTTGCTGTAGTAGGTAGCTGTAAGATAAATGTCTGCATTGTAGTGTGTATCACGGGAATAAGTAAAATACGTTCGTTCCAGCGCGTTTATTGTAAGACAAAGAGCCCCGCGGACGACGCCGGGCGTATCGGTATAACTTACCGTATAATAATAACCTTACCTACATAACACCTCACCACTAAATTTGAACATAATACATACAATTTTATATAACGCTGTATAAACATACTAATCTAAGTTACATAATTAAAGCAAGGAAATAAAACAATAGAACACAAAAAATCTTAATAAATCTCAAATCCATAGCGTTTAACTGGCAATCTAACACGTTTAGTAGGTACATTTGTAACAGTTTGTTCATCAGACTGAGAGCAACTAGTTGAACCTAGTTTTTGTAATATTTTACCTGAAACCCATTTCTGTTTATTGTAAAGACTGAAATCTCTTAAATAAATAATAAATAAATAAATAAATAAATATTCCTGGACATTATTCCACACAGCGCCATCTAGCCCCAAAGTAAGCTAATTAATGCTTGTGTTATGGGATCACGATTTGCACCCTTGACTTTTTCCATTTGTTGTTCTTGTGCTTTTAACACTCGCTTACTCCTTGCAGGCTTAATCGTATCTAGTCTAGTCCGCAATTTTATACCTTGGAGTGTACGTACCCGTGCAGGGCTGTCTCCAGTGGTGGCGTGCTCTGTATTTCTTTATAATAAAAAATACCTAAGCACTATTGTCTCAACATGAACATTATCTTTAATAGCTTTTTTAATAACAGATTTACATATTTTAACTGCATTATCTGCAGGGTGATATGGGGCCGAAAAGGACTGAGCCGTTACTCTCAAGGAACGCCTTGAATCTAGTACTTGTAAAGGGAGGACCATAATCTGACACAACCATCCGTGACAACCCAAACTGAGAAAATAGGCGCCGTGAAAAATTTATTACTTCTGAGGAGTTAGTGCTAACCATTCTAAAAGCTTCTATCCATTTTGATGACGAATCAACCACGAATAAAACCAGTATTGCACTCTGTATTCCAAATCCAGTATGACTGTTTCTTGAGAAGTCTGTACCTACAATGGTGCTAAAACTGAACTATTGTTTTTATCAATGTTGCGTAAAAATTAACCATTCCTAAAAATTACCGTAGTTCCGTAACATTAGTAGGTCTAGATAGTTTTACTGTGGCCCTAATTTTTTCTGGATCAGTGTGGATACCATTTTTATCTACTAAAATCTAAAAAATACACTTTTTATTCAACCTTGAACCACTTTGCTGCAAACGTTCAAAGACTGCTTTCAGTGTTTCAACATGCGCTACTCTTATCTTTTCCCGTTGTAAGTCATCCATAAAAACTGATACCCCCGGTATATTCTTAACCACGCAAACGTTACCGCAGCAGAATCTTGAATATCTTCGCAACCATAAAACGTACCATATTACAGTGACCTCGTCCAGTCAACTAATTATGTAACTAATGCTTATATCAATATACACATTAAAACCAAATATCACGCCAGTCTTCAAGGGCAAGGGCTCGGTGCAGGAGTGCAGCAATGATCGCGGCATAAAGGTGATGTCCCACACCATGAAGCTCCTCGAGCGCATTGTAGACTCTCGGATCCGACAGGAGTGTACAATCTCGGAGTGTCAGTATGGGTTTCGACCGGGTTGCGGGACCATGGACCCCGTATTTGCCTTGAGAACGCTCATGGAGGGATACAGACTGAAGAATACACCTCTGCATCTCCTTTTCTTAGACATGCAGAAGGCCTTCGACTGTGTCCCTCGTGAGATGATCAGCTAGGCGCTGCGGTCCAGGGCCGTTCCCGAAGTCTTTATTGACATTATCCGGGACATGTACCACGATTCCAATTCCATAGTTAGGACTGCGGTTGGTGACACGCTCCCCTTCTCTATCACCGTTGGAGTACACCAAGGCTCCGTGCTTAGCCCGTTTCTGTTCAGCGTAATATTAGACGTTCTGTCAAACAGCATCCTAGACCACCATGAGCAACCACTGTGGTTGCTTATGTATGCTGATGATATAGCGCTAGCAGATTCGGACAGGGGACGGCTGGTACAACGGGTGAATGAGTGGAAAAATTCACTTGAAAACGTCGGTCTGAAACTTAATGTGGCGAAGACGGAGTACATGGCCTGCAACATCACAGATACCCAGTCCGTCCGCATAGGCGTTGACGTGGTCGAGCGCACGGACCGTGTTAAATACCTGGGATCTGTGTGAAGCGCGTCCGGGGACATCGAGCGCGACGTCAGAGCCCGAATTTCCGCGGCTTGGGCCAAATGGCGTGAGGTGACTGGTGTCATTTTTGACCCCAAAATGCCGATAAAGCTGAAGGGGCAGGTCTTTAAAACCATCATTAGTTAGGCCTGTCCTATTATATGGCAGTAAAACATGGCCGTTACTAGAGCGACACAAGCAGGAGCTGCGCGTCACGGAAATGAAGATGCTGCGGTGGATGTGTGGAGTCTCACGCAAAGATCGCGTGCGTAACACGTAACACGTAAGTGGGCCAAGAAAATAAGAAACGCGGACCCTAGGACCCCTAACACCAGTGTGGGTTCACAACCGGGATAGACCGCACGGATGATGATGATGATGAATATACCCATTAAAACCAAAACATTTTGCTGGCGTAACGTTACCGCAGCAGAAACATTTTTTTTCAAATATCTCAGAAATTATTGCCGAACAAATTTCAAAATCTACTTAAACATTTACAGAAGCTGGCGAACTAATTATCTGGTGAACTAATGTCAATTTTCGACATTATTTTGCTGGAGTAACGCACTCTAAAAAAATGTCACATCCGAAGCCACATGGGATAATGTATGGATACCCATCGTTGTGATCGTGAACGACAATACAAGTGATTGATATAAAAGGAATACCCACTCAAAGCGGCAGCAGCCGGCGAAGCGCGCAAAAACATGCTATGTCCTAATTTCATGCCTTATCACTGTTGTCTTACGACTACTGTGCTTCGGACCCTGTGTATTATAACTGCTGTTTGATTTTATGCGTTTTAATACGTATGTACGCCATACAAGTTTAGGCTACCTACACCATATTATGCTTTTTGGAAAATGCCACTCAAAATGAAACACGTCGTGACGATTAGAAAATCTGAAATATGGAACATGATATTATGAACATTACGCTTAGGATTGGTGAGCCTTTATGAAGACTTTGTGAAAATCGGTAGATTGTCGTTTGAAATTAGTATTTCACTAAACTAAGGCAAATTTCGGGAGATCTACTGAATTGGATCAACTTTAAAGTTAATAGCCTCCTTAGTCCTTACACGTAAAGTTAAAGGGCGAAGTCGTCGTTTCGCCACACACGCACAGTTCTGTCCATGTGACTCCCGTTGGGCAAACCCTTACGTGTATGGTAGGTCAATGACTCTGTACGATTCATTCGATGATTAAAATATGCTATGGTTGTCAATACGCCATGTTTTTTTAGAAATAAGACATGTAAGATGAAACAGACTATAGTATGTTTTAGTTAAAAATACAGATGTGTAAATAATTCAGTTATTTTTTCTTTCATATTTTTTAGACCAATGGAGTAGTAGTAAAAACTGAAAACACAAATGACAAAAATGAGACCAAACCCACAGATGGCAGTGCTGTCGGAAATATAACAATTAAACAAGAACCTATTGATCCAAGTAATTCAGAAATATCAAATGGAAATATTCCAGGACATGTTGAAATCAAAACTGAAATAAAACAGGAAAACATGAAACCACCACCAGAAAAGAAGCCAAGAGTATTGTAATTTAAGAAAAATTAAAATAGTTAAGTAAAATACAGTATTTTATTTCAGATAATTTATTCACATCTACCATTGAAGGTTTTACATGAAGCTATGCCATTTGTAAGTATTCTCTATTTCGTTCCTCTTGCATATTATACAAATTATCAACTTTTTCCTGTAACATGACCCCATTTAAACATAGCTGGCAATTAATTCTCCTTGGATCTGGTAATAGAACATCATTGTTATTTCCTCGGTGTAAACTGGAAAAATAAAATTAATAACTTATTATACACAAACCCTAGTCTCTCCACTCCCATTCCTTGCCTGCGAGGACCAACTCAGCGTATGTTTTAAATTTGTTACTAAGCATCAAAAATACTAATATTACATGAAAATATGCACACCAGCCCCCCGATTCAGAACAAAGTTTTCGGCCGATTCGGTTATTTTCTTTTATTTCTTATTCATTTATTTAGTACAGTAGACTTTAACATATAAAATATTGAATATTACCGCTAAGCAGGTAATTTAATATAATTAAAACAAATTTACCAAATCGGTCGAGAACTTTGTTCTGAATGTCTTGACCTGAGCCTAGGGACTCAAGCGGGATTCGAACCCGCGACCTTCCACAATCCGGGTGGCTGCTCTTCCAACTGAGCTACCGAAGCCGTTAGCAGACTGGCGAATTTATCTAGTGTATTTTTCGTTGTAAGCCAACGTTGTTTCATTAATGTTAAAAGCAAGCGCCTTTAATTCGGTTTTAGTCCTTAGGATCGTTTTTCTAGTTTCTATCTTTGTGTATTAGGTATTACTTGTATTAGGTTGGGGAAAAAGTCTTTTCGCTTATAGTATGTATGAACTTGTAATAAAATCTCTTTGGCGATACTATTTGTATCGGGCTGGTTTTGGTATCATTAAAAGTTTTAAAATTTTAAAAGAAGATAAATTCAAATTAGGAATATGTGTGATTTTCATTTGTTTTTCTTACTGTCAAGAAGAGTGAATCTAATAAAGAAATTCGATCCATTTTAAAATATTACTATAAAAAAGGTAAAAATGCAACAAAAGCCGCGAAAAAAATTTGCTATGTTTATGGACCTAGTGCAGTGTCTGAGGCCCGTATTTTAAAACAAAATCTGTACTTGAGTATAAATCTGAGTGACGTTTTTGTATGAACTTACGTTTTGAAATACTTAAGTACAGATCAGTGCTTGAGTACGATTCTAGAATACGGGCCTGAGAGTAGCACACATTTGATTTAAGCGTTTTCAATCCGGAAATTTTGATGTCGAAGATGCATGTCGCGGTAGTATCACGGATAAAATGGATGCCATTTTTGACTGGTTATTGAACACAAAACAGTTTTGGCGCATTTAAAAAAAAGGGTACACAAAATAGCTCTATAATTTGGGTACCTCACGAGCTCACCGAAATAAATTTCATCTAAAAAAATCAGCAAATTGTACGGATACTCAGCAAACCACTGCACGCGAACTGGTTAAAGCTGATCTTATCGACGCTATTAAATCTCAGAAATGGAGGAGCTGCAGGGGACAATGGATAATACAAATAAATGAAAAATAAAACAACTGGGCGCAGTGGCGTGGACCCTTTCAAAAACTGCCTCGAAACTGATAAAATTCCGAAAGCCAAAATTGTGGCGCTGCTCAACCAGAGCAAATACCAACAGATCCCAAAAATTATCCTCCCATCTCACTTTTGAGCCACACTTTCAAACTGTTCGAAATCCTGAACAGGCTATCGATCTTGGAGGGGCACCTTATTCCAGGACAGTAGGCCTGGTAAGTCCTGCACGAAACAGACCCTGAAGCTAACTCAGCACATCGAGGATGGTTTTGAAACTCCCAATCTATCTGTGGATCTGTCAGCGGCATACGACACCGTCAATACTAAAAGGCTACTTAAAGTTAGTGATTTAACGCAAGATGTGGGTTTCGTAAACATCCTCAGAGAAATGCTGAGCAACCGCCGCTCTTACAAGTTTTAGGCTAAGAACTGACGGCGCGGTTTAGCGGATAATGCACATAAAATATTCGAATAACTTTTTCTTTGTTTATCTATCTATTTAAACTAACAATTCCAAGTTCTATGAAAATCGATAATCGAAAATAGATTTACTAACGAGTAACGAGTATAAACTACCCCATCCCTATTGAAAGCTTTTAAAAATTATCATCCTAGATTGGACAAACTACATAAAGGCTCCATGAAATAATTTTCGAAAAGTGAAGTTGCTGGCTGGCTTGGGATTTATTTTTATCATTTCTGAAGGTAGTGTTTTAGGAATGATTAGGTGTTCGTTTTTACACCGATATCATAAAGAAGAAAGATTACATTGTTGGTTTGAATAATTAAGCTCAAAAATGACCAGAACATTTTTTGTTTTTTTTAACAAGCAAATTATATGAATATACTATATTATTTGAACAGGAGAAATCCATGTACATTTTAGTGTTCACATTTGTATAACTGTATATGTGTATAGTGCAATTAAAGAATAATTAAATAGAATGATTATGATCATGATTAATATTTCACGTAGGGCTAAGCTACTTTGCAATATAGTTAATAAATTTTAATAAAGCATTGAACACCTAGATTACAAAAGAAATGCTATTATTTGCAATTTATATACAATCTAGGTTATTTCACTGTGATTTTTCCTACCTTGCAATTGCTGCATTATATCCTAATTCAAATCCAATCTTACATCCTTGACTGTAGCCAATATTGAAACTAGATTGAAATGAGTCAGTTTGTCCAGCAGCTGCTCCATTCATATAACCTGCCTGTTGACCAAAATTTTATTGATCTGTTAATTCTGCATCTCCTCGAATGAAGGTTTTTTCTTAATATTTCTTCCTTACTTAATCACAATTCAGAAAATATAATGGCTAACCTTATTTATAGGCTCAATTGTTCTAAACCATGTTTTTGAAGAAATGTTTGTATTTTCTTCATTCATAGTGGTTGGAGCTAAATTGATCAATATTATTTATCCAATACCTACAATATTGGTTTATCTTTGACTATACGTATGTTCTTTTCTGGATCAAATAACACCTAAAAACTGTGATAAATGATTAAATATTAGCACCGAGAAAGGAAAAAAGGGTAAAATTCAATAACAAATCCGTGGCTTGTAGAACTTATGGCTGTGGAGAGTCCTAAATTATTGTAAGTTTGACTATTTTGTGTGTTCCCGTTTTTAATTTCAATATAAGCAAAGACTGACAAACTCTCCAATCAGTTAATTATTTTACTGTCCTTAATTATTTTAATAAATATGTCAGAACCCAACCGAACTGAATCAGCTGATAAGTCAATTTGATTGACACTTGATTTGATTATTTTGCATGGTTAATTTGATTTTTATTTTTGTTTGATGGCCATGGGACTGACCATGGACACTGACAAGACCCACCCTACAGATAATTAATGTAATGTACCTACTGTGATGTCACTGTGTCAACAAGGCTGTCAACTTGCTGTCAACAAACCCTGCGGTCCGATTTGGGTAAGCATGAGTCGGTCGGACATTCGCAGGGTTGCCGTATCTACGACATCGTATTCCGTGTTCTAGACTAAATTATGAATTCTATAAATTCGCAACTGTCGTAGGTTGAAAAAAAGTTTAAAATGTTTTGAATGCGAATTAGTATATTTGTTTTACACGATGATTTTCAACCATTTTGAAAATCGCAAAAAAATTACATAATTTCAATAAAAATATACATATTTTTTATTGTATACATATTTTCAACAAGTCTTTTTAATATTAATAATCCACGCTTTTTCACATCGCATAAATACTTACCCTCTACTTTCGCCGTCCCTGAATATAAGTATTTTGAAGTGTTGAATGTACTTAACAAGGACAAACATTTTGAATATTCAAATTTAGATTTCAAATGTGAACAATTTTAAACTCAAGACCAAAACATTTTGTACCTGTAAGACTGCAAACTCGTTATTTTTGATAGCATGGTATTACGAGAGTGTGTCAATTAGTAAGTAATGAGTTACGTGCAATCTTCGAAGACTGACAAATGTTCCTTCCAAATAGCACGTAGGAAATACTGCAGTTTTTATGAATCTAAGTATTTTGAAGTGTTAACTGAATATTTCGTGTACAAACATTTTGAATACTCATATTACCATTGAAGAAGTTGACAATTTTTAAATTAAGAATACTCGTTCCTAATAGCACGTAAGTAATAGCAGTTTTCATGAATATAAGTGTTTCGAAGTGTTGAATGTACATTTAGATTTTAAATGCGAACAATTTTAAGCTCAAGACCAGACCTTTTTGTACTTGTAAGACTGCAAACTCGTTATTTTTGATAGCATATTACGAAAATGTATCAAATCAATAAGTTATGAGTTACGTGCAATCTTCGAAGACTGACAAATGTTCCTTCCAAATAGCACGTAGAAAATACTGCAGTTTTAATGAATCTAAGTATTTTGAAGTGTTAACTGAACATTTCGAGTACAAGCATTTTGAATACTCATGTTAACATTGAAGAAGTTGACAATTTTTTAATTAAGAATACTCGTTCCTAATAGCACGTAAGTAATAGCAGTTTTCATGAATATAAGTGTTTCGAAGTGTTGAATGTACATTTAGATTTTAAATGTGAACAATTTTAAGCTCAAGACCAAACCTTTTTGTACTTGTAAGACTGCAAACTCGTTATTTTTGATAGCATATTACGAAATGTATCAAATCATTAAGTTATGAGTTACGTGCAATCTTCGAAGACTGACAAATGTTCCTTCCAAATAGCACGTAGAAAATACTGCAGTTTTAATGAATCTAAGTATTTTGAAGTGTTAACTGAACATTTCGAGTACAAACATTTTGAATACTCATGTTAACATTGAAGAAGTTGACAATTTTTTAATTAAGAATACTCGTTACTAATAGCACGTAAGTAATAGCAGTTTTCATGAATATAAGTATTTATTAAGTAGTATCTGATGAAAATTGATAGACAATCTGAGCAATCTTATGGAAAATGACGAAAATTGATCAAAAACTCATCAGTTTTTTGCAACAGGTAAGTTCTGTATAAAAATTGATCATATTTTATAAAATTCTTTAGAAAAATTTGCTTAGCTTTAGAAAGATTCACGTTTTTATAAAAGTTTTATAAAGACCCTACAAAATGATTTTATAAAGTTTTCAATACTTTATAAAATTTTATAAAGATACTTCATAAAATTTTATAAAGATACTTCATAAAATTTTATAAAGATACTTCATAAAAAAGTAGATTTAGATAAAAAATCCAGGGATTTTATAAAAACTTTATAAAAACTCGAGTTACTAGGGTAGTTCTGCAATGAATGTTAAAATTGGATGCGGGATCTCTTATGGAAAATCGCACAAAAAACTGATGTTGTTCATTAAAAATAAAAAATTAGTTTCAATTTTTTCCCCACGTTTAAAAAAATGTACTTATTCAACAGGTACAAGTTGCATTGTATGATTTTTAATTGGTTTCATTTTCTCGGTTCCAACGACATGGAAACATGCTTCATAGATATTAATATCAGAAACTAAAGTCTCAATTTGTTCAGAAAACAATAATTTGCTGAGTGATATGCTAACAAAATATGAATTTTTAAAATTTTTCGTTTCCAAGCATGAATCTAAACATCTTAAAGTAATGTATGAAAATTTCAGTCATCTACATTTTTTTGAACATTTTGTTTTGATGTAATGAAGCATTGGAGAGTAGTTGCAAATGGAAAAGAGAGACACATGAAATTCCCTAGAAGATATGATGACAGTATACTTATATATTTGACTATAATATAGAAGATAAAAATATGCTCTTGATTAAAATTAGGGAGTTTATGCAAAATTTTGATTAATTTTTAACATATTTTCAAAAACCGGAACATTTTGGATGAAAACCGGGACCTTCCCGAAAATCATCAAAAAGCAGGACATGTCCCCGAAAACCGGGACGTCTGGTCACCCTAATTAAGAAAAACATTAACTGTGGATTTTGTTCAACTACATTTTCATATGCTTTCGTTCCCTTTCTATATTTTTCAGCCAAGTTTGATCGAAATTTCAGGACCTACAATAAATACACGGTGATTAATAATGGCAAATACCAATCACTACAAAAATAATTCCAAAGTTTAAAATTTTTTTTTTGAATTGAAATGATATACCAGTAAAAACTGTAATTTGCTACAAAAATGCTATTTTCTACAGTAAACTTTCATTTTCGATAATGTTTATTGTATAATTTAACTTATTATTAGATACATTAAATAAGGTATGTAAGTATCCTTTATTAAACATTAAACTGCATTTTAAACAATACCATGCAATAGTATTGTTTATATAACGTCAGCTGTCACTTGCCCGCATTTCAGGCGCATGCGTACAATATTTTTGCTTTATTCTTGCGATTTCACATGTTACCCGCCATAATAACCGGTGCATGCGCGCAAGCACGCGATAATTCAAATAGGTGCTAGAACAGCAATTAACTTTTTTGCTAATTGTACGTTAAATATTGAAGACCAAATTATACCATTGATAGATTTGTGATCACCATACGATTTCGCATCGATCTCTAATACAGTTTTTTTTAAAATCATTTATACAACATTGTGTCGGCTGGCATCATGACAGTTTTTAATTATTTTTTCCTAATTAACTAACGACCACCAAATGTTAAAAATAGACTGCCAATCATCACCAAATGAAAAACCTAATGATTTATTTAATTTTATAATCTCATTTTTGTCGGCTAACATCACACGGGTTGAAAAGTTGGATCGTGCCACAGACTAACTAGCACAGAAGAAAGAAGAAGTGCTGTCAGTAGTGTTTGGTCATTTGATAACACAGCTTGTTAATCTGTGCTCGCTCAACTGATTGATGGTTTTGTAAAATTAAAATAGATCACAAAAAAATATATAATTATTACATAGTTTAAATCACGTTACACGTTATCCGTTTTCATATTAAAATGCCAGAAATCAAGCCCTTAAAACTTGATATTTACAACGCTATCGTTGATGATTTTAACAAACTAAATAGTTTTAGTCGTAAAGCCGAAAATGAATTGAAAAAAAAGTATAAATAGTAAGTATTTTGTTCTATTTGTTAACATCATAATTACAAAATTTGGTTAGTGTATAGTAATAGATAAACTGAACTATGTTTTTCTAATTATTCTGTAATTAGTAAGTATAGTTTCAGAGACATTGAGACCCCAAGACTCCGAAACCATTACCTAGGGCATGGACCCTATAAAATTCAGTAGTGTTCTAGAGTTTGGAATCGAAAATATTACTGAACCCAATTATGTAAGGTAAAGCCACACTGCTCAAAATTAAACCCCTTAATGTCACTGGCAAATAAAGGTTTCTACTAATAAAAATAAGCACTAAACACTATATATACCTAGTGCTATCTATGATACATAGTCAAAGACTCAAGTTCACTTTCTAAGAATTATTTAGAAATGGTGCCAAATGCAGACTCTTTTTTTTTTCCCAATCAACCCCACAATTAATCGATTTTTACAGTTTGCCACCATCTACACTTGGTAGCATTATTGCACTTTTGGTTCAAAGATCCATGAAACAAAATTATAGAAAGTCACCTGTTATATCCAGCAAATATCACAATCTTTATGAAGAACTTATGAAAGATAGGAATAAAGGAAATGTTATTATGCAGTAAGTATCAACAATTATTTATTAACTAATAAATAATTTTATAAATATTTTGATGTAATGGCACTGGCTTGCAAATTAAAATGCAATGCACACAAGTGTTAAGGACACTGAGCCAGACGAGAATATGTAGCTAATAAGATAAATTAAGTTAGCACATAGTTTCTTACTTTATAAGTGTTTTTGTTGTTAGGGTTAATAAGTAGGTAGGAATGAGTTAAGTTTTATAATAAAGCATTAAAATAGTTGTGTTTTATTTATAGGAAATAAGTTGTAGAAAAGGGTATATATAGCCTTTGGCCTTGACTTGAGATCCAGATAAGAGCTGAAAATTAGGCAATTTTCATAATTTTAGGGCTGGGGTCTCTGGGCAATACCCGCAGGAGAGCCGCTCAGAGGGTGGGTCAGTTAAGGCTATATCCGCAGTAGAGCCTATAGAGGAAAATTGGCTATAACTTAATAAATATAAGATTGTTTAGTAAGCTTATTGTGTAATTAGATAAGCAATTTAAAGAAACCATATTTCTCCTGAAAAGCAGGATAGCAATAGAAGGTTTAGTGGGGGATTTCTTGGGTACCTGATTGGTCCTAAAATCCAGGAGGAAAAATGAGAAGAAATCAAAGGATTTCATTACCACCACAATACACCACTACAATAAGAATTATTAGTCTTGTTTCATCATTGTCCATAAAATGTAAAAAAAAACATCCTTTATGAATATGTGGGACAAGGACCTTGTATGAGCCATTTGTTTTAGGTCTTGATTCTTTGCAATTTTTAATACAGATGAAGACTTTAATGTTAAGTTTATTTTTGATTCACACACACATCTATATGTCTTGTTTTGTTTCAGATTGTCAGAAAATCAAGGAATAAGTCCAGCTTTATTTGCAAGATCACTTTTACAAAATGTCTATTCTGATTCATTAATGATCAAAAAGTGTATGAAAGATACAACTCTTATAGCAGACAAAGATTTGGCTTATCAAGTTTTCTTGGTAACTATAAATAATTCTCTCAATTTATTTATTTTTTGGAAACTGTAATTGGCATGTTTATGATACCTACAATTGGAATTGACAATAAGGAGTCTATTTTGACGGACCAAAAACAATGTTGTGGATAGTCCCAGGCAGGCCTTTATGTACGTTGTACAGGTAAACTAACATAAACAAGGTTTTGTTTGGCCATTAAACCATTTTGGGAAGGACATCCTCAACAGTCCGGACCCCCAAGATCCCCACCTTATACATCCCTGAATCACAGGGATTTGACGAGTGGGTGAATGCGAACAGTCATCATAGCGCGCTGGCATGGCACTCTCAGAGCAAGAGACAGCGAGTAAATGTCTGTCATCTCATCTGAAACGCGCGTCAGTGTTGCCCACCTCACCGCGCGGCTACGACGAGGCTCGTCATCTACCGCCGCACTGAAAACGGCAGCCACTAAACCAAAAAGTCCACGTACATAGGACCGCCTGGACCGCATTCTGTAATTCGTCCCAAGGGAAGAATATGGGAGCGTTAACCCCCGATCAGCTTTTAGTACTGGTGGCAGGTGGAACCACTACAATATGAACCAGGATGCTCGTTCCCTGCGGTTAGCGGAGTAGAATAGGTATTCGCTCTCCGTAATCCCTGGATTGGTTGAAATATTTTCGTGCCAGTATAAATTATGAGTTTTGCGCGCGAGTGCGAGTTGCAATGAGAGGAGTGAAGTAAATGACTTCACTATCGCGTTTTGACTATTCTAAGAAGTAGCTTTTGACGAATCATGATTATCACAGTGCAATCACTTCGTTCTAGCGTACCCACGAATTTCCAAACATTCATCTACGACACACGAATTAAGAGGTTGACTCAATTTACTACAACTCGTTTACAATAAAATAACAAAAAACATTTTTTTGGCTCAGGAAAGTAGCAAATCATGAACAAATAACAAAAAACAAGGTATCATTTTGTCTTTTTGGTAATTTGTTTTGCTTTGGTATGCCTACCACTTATCTAGGGTGTTTTTTTTTCTCAAATGTTACGATGTTCAGGATGAATGCTTTTTATTTCTATGCTTTCGATTTCTAAATTCACGAATAATCGAACATTTTCATTTACTAATTTTTATTTTCACTACACTTCAGTAACTTTCTTGCTTAGATATATTAAAGGATTATTTATGCGTGAACTTCATTGTTATGTTACGGGCCACTTGATAAGTCCGGTCACAATGAATAATGACTGGTCTGTATGCATAATGCCCTTGCCAAATGGAAAATAATGTGAGTAAAACGGCCTGATTTATTACTTTTCCTGGTCATTTCAAATAATGACCTGACCACCTTGTGTTGGGTAAAATAATAAAACAAATTGATGATTTTGTTTATTACATAATGTCAAATCAACTTAAAGGCAATTTTTACTCACTGGCTATATGCATAATTCAGGTATTGTATACAATGCCTAGGCAATATATGCCTAGGGATTGTACAATGTACATACATGTATTGTAAGAATGCATTTCTTGGTAATTAGATTTGTTCAACTTTCAAAAATTGTTAATAGAAGGTGTTCCGCTCTGTAAGATGGGGGTTTATTAGGTTGCGAGAAGCGAAGCGACGAGAATGTTAGGTTGACATGACATGCCAAAAACGAACTGGCCTCATTAGAGATATGCCGAAGGACGATTCTGACAGTGAAATGTTCATAATACCCGGTCAAAGTGATAAATTCAAGCTTGATTTATTAAACTGTCCATGAGTAGTCAGTCATAGTCATAACATACCTAATAAATATGGACCGGCCAAAGTGATAAATGTATCAAATTGACAGATGCACTTGATCATAATTCAAAAGGACCGGTCCGTATTAATTAATACTGCCTAGTTAATCGAGTAAGCCATAACACATACATCCTCACAAACTTTCGCATTTATAATATTAGTAAGAAGTAAGATATTGTTTCACTTTCATGGTCACTATCATTAGAATAGTTATTAGTTAAGTACGGGATTTCTACCATGTACCTTTCTGTTTTTGAGTTTCCGATATTTCGGCACTGTTGCAAATGCCAAGATCACGTAAGAGTAGTAACTGAAGATCTTGCGGGCTCATGGAATTTAGACGACACTTTCCAATTATACTGCAAATGCACCTGTGCCGCAAAAACTCGCTTACCGCATAGTGTGTATGTTTAGAAATCTTTTAGTTTTGGTCAGGAAAATATAATTACATTTTACGATTCAATTATTTAAGATCAACCAAACACAAATTTTGCATTAAACGTTAACTTCAAATTCCATCCTTAAATGCAACTCTTTCCTCTCCTCAGTTATCCTCCTCAGAGTCTAATAGGAGTAAGGAGGGGTTCTCATTATAGCGTCTCTGCTCTGCTATGAAATCATTTGATCTTACCGAAGGTATTCTCAAAAGGGGTATGGGATGGGCAATGCTGGCGTCATTTTTGAAAATCGCGGTCACTAACCAACCCGTAGTAGAAACATCGAGAGAAACAAACTTTTTTTTTTTCATATTGCCCGTCAAGATGACCTCACTCCACCTGATGGAAAGCGGTCGTTAGGTCCAGATATGAGGTTGACAAGCCCAGTCATTCAAACGAATCACTGGGCTGGCCATCCTCACCTTGAAAGTCTGCAGAAATGCCTTTTCACGCCCCGCTTGAAGAACCCGGGACTATAAGAGGAAGGAAACACATGTGCTGGAAGAGCGTTCCACGTCTGGATGGTACGACAAAGAAACGAGTCACCGAACCTTTTAGTTCGGGCCAACAAATGTTGAATTGTGTGTGGATGACGCCGTAGTCCAGCACGCGTGGTACGGGAGTGGAAAGGTGAGGGTGGGATAAGCTGGAATAACTCGTCAGAGCATTCCCCATTGTAGAAGCGATAGAGAATACTCAGCCTGGCAATGTCTCTACGCAATTGGAGAGGCTCAAGGGTCAAAGGGTCCTCTGGGTTTCCAATAGGTAATACGGATAGCACGCCGCTGCAACGTAGGTACTTGGCGGAACCGTCCCAGAGATGAGAGCAGTATTCCAAACACGAGCGAACTTGTGTCTTATATAAAAGACAGAGCTGCCCTGGCGTGAAGCATCGTCTCACTCTGTTCAGGATTCCGAGTTTACGGGACGCAGTTCTAATGACGCTCTCAACGTAGTCCCGCTGGTTTAGGTTGCTTCGAACATCCATGCCAAGGATGTTTAGGCTATCCTTAATCGGTAGCGGGGTGCTCTGAAGAGTGGGATGGGAAAGGAACGGCGACTTTTGCTGTGAATGCACACACCTGCGTTTTCTTGGCATTGAACTCGACAAGATTGCATGCACCCCATTCTGAAATGCGGTCCAACACTCCGTCAAGCTCAACAACAAGACTTCGCCTCTTCTCCTCGATGTCAGTCTGCTTTGCCCCAGGGCGCCCGAAATAACGCGCGTGGACCGTGCTATCATCCGCATAGCAATGAATATTACCAAGAGATAACATGTCATTGATATGCAGAAGAAACAACGTCGGCGACAAGACGGAGTCCTGCGGCACTCCAGCATTAATCTGGAATCTGGAGAAAGCGTGATTTTCGACCATCGCAAAGGACACGAATTTTCCGTCCCTCCAGAAATCCGGTGACCCAGTCGCATAGGCGAGGTGGCAGACCAAATGACGGAAGCTTGGAAAGAAGCGAACGATGCCATACACGGTCGAAAGCTTTGGCAATGTCAAGTCTGACGGCCAAAGATTCCCCATGCTTGTCCATAGCCTCCACCCAGATATGTGTTACGTACGCTAGAAGATCACCCGTAGACAGTTTTGGTCGGAAGCCGTACTGACGGTCGTGAATAAGAGAGTGGTCCTCTAGGTAGCGGATGAGCTGCATGTTTATGATCCGCTCAAACACTTTAGGTAAAACTGAGGTAACGGCTATTGGACGGTAATTGGCAGGGTCAGACCGGTCCCCTTTTTTGGGAACTGGTTGAACGTTCGCCTCCTTCCAAGACAGCGGCACAAGACCCGAATTGTAGGAGAGGCGATACAAGCTGGTGAACACTGGAGACAACTCCGCTGCACATTTCTTCAGCACCACAGCTAGAATTCCATCAGGGCCACTGGCTTTCCTGACATCAAGTGACTGCAGTTCGGCACGAACATCACACTGTCTGATACGAATATCAGGCATTGTGGAGCCGCAATGTGGAATTTCAGGCGGCACAGCGCACCGCAGTCATCGATGCAAGAGTTTGCGGCAAAGAGGTTAGCCAGTAAAACGGCTTTCTCTTGCGGCTGATGAGCCAACGATCCATCAGGGAATTATATATGAAGTACAAATAGCTAAAGTATATCGGAGCTGAGATATTAGGTATTGTATTTTTAACTAACTACTCAATTGAACTTGGTCCAGACCAAGGAAAAGGTAAAAAAGCGGCATTATTTATAATCCGTACAACTGGTTATAATGCGACGCAATTAGGATAAGAAGGCTAGTTTTCAATGGCCTGGTGCAATATTAGGCCAATATTGTTCTTGTATTGTGGGTAAAAAGACTTTCAGGTGTTTTTCCCATGTAATGACTCTAATACTTAGCGACGTTAAGAATCAATGCCTCCTATTTACATATTGACCATTAGAAATGTCTTTTTGATGTTATTGACGTTAAGGTTGTTTTTCGGAGTCATTTGGAACAAAAGGCGAAGTTGGCATCCAAAAAGGTCGGTGAGCTAAACAGGGCAAAGCAGTACTTCACTTCTAGGAAAAGACTGCTGCTGTATGAAGCCAAAGCCAGGCCACACGTGGATTACTGTTGTCTGCCACCTTTGGGCAAGAGCGCCTGAATATCAACTTAGTCCTTTTGACTCTGTCCAGAGGCGTGCGACCCGGATTGTCAACGATCCCAAACTGACAAGCGGTTTAGAGCCTTTCTTCTTCGCCTCTATGCGTGTTCTACCGCTTGTACAACGGGTGTTGTTCTGAAAAACTTTTTGATATGATGCCAACGGCTACTTTTTATCACCGCACTGCTCGCCATCGACAGGACGCTCATCCCCACACTCGTGAATCCGCAATGGTCTTGTACAGTTCGGTTTCAGAGGTGTTTCCTTCCGAGGAACCTTAAACTGTGGAATGAAATGCCGAGGTTTTCCCTATGAATTATAGAATAGAGTTCCAGGAGTTCCTCAAGAGGGGTCTGAAAAGGTTTTTGCAAGGTCGACAACGCGCGAGCGATGCCCCTGGTGTTATACGCGTCCATAGGCTGCGGTAACCGCTTACCATCAGGCGGTCCGCATGCTGGATTGTCACCGACGAGGTTTAAAAAAACGGTGGTTTTTCGTGGTAGCTGTAGGTAGCTGGTGTTCCACTTCCTAATGCCAAATACTTAACATCTACTGCTTCGTAAACAATATCATCATAATGGATATCTAACTTGATGTATTGCTGCATGTACTTTTAGTGTGTGTGTGTGTGTACTGAAATTTGACCTATTTTCCTATTCTTTCAGGGTGTTATGAACGACAACCAATATGGGCCATATGCTGATATTATTAAACAGTGAGTTAATTACCTAATTATTAAATATTTTTTGATTTAAATCAACTGTTGCTACCTAAAATACATTATTTTTAGGTCAGTTGGATTAGAATACGAACTAAGACTGGAAAGAGAATTACGATTGATGAATATAACATTTTCCGATGAAAATGTTTTGAGATTGAGAGGATACGACAAGACACCAGACTTCAAACTTGATGTGCCCATTGCTGTTGATGGATTCATAATAAATTGGGTAGAGAGCAAAGCTCTATTTGGTGATGAAGAAAATCATTCTGGTTATTTAAAAGAGCAACTGACATGTTACTGGAACAGATTTGGCCCAGGCCTTGTCATCTACTGGTTTGGGTATTTAGAAACTCTCAATTCGACACCAGAAGTCAACAACATGTTTATATTACGAACTAGCTTCCCCGAGAAGTCCAGCATCACTCAATATAAATTTGAATTATAGAGTACCTACATCTTATTTGCCTCTATTAATTGTTATCCCTATCTCTCTCTCTCTATTGTTATGTTCAGTTCATAAAACTACATCATTATCAGCCTATCATAGTCCACTACTGTGCTGGACATAGGCCTCCTACAATGCGCGCCATCGCGCCCTATCCTCAGCTTGACGCATCCAGTTTCTGCCAGCAACCTTTCTTAAGCCATCGCTCCACCTGGCCGGAGGCACAGAATTGGTGATAGTACTCCGCCGGGGGGCCACTACACTATGTTTGCCGATACGCGGTCTCTACTCTAGAACAAGCTCACCTTAGCTACCCAGCGGTTTCAGGGCATATGTGGCCTGCCCACTGCCACTTCAGCTTGCTAATCATGAGAGCTTTCCACGACCTTAGTTCTCTGTGCGAGGAATGAGAAGGGAATTTTAGACAAGAGTAGGTATTTGAGATGATCGCATTTGTTGTTGTATTCGGTTCGGTTGCAGAAAATGGAACTGCTCTTTCAGGTAGGTACGAGGGTCATTCAATAAATACTTAGCCTACAAAAAGTAAACGAAAATTTTGGAATAGTGGCAATTTATTTTTCAACATAGTCTCCTTTTAGTTCGATACACTTAGCCCAGCGATGCTCCAACTTTTTTAACCCGTCCGAAAAATAGTTTTTGTCAAACTCTGCAAAATGGGCCTCCGTGGCGGCGATGACCTCCTCATTTGATCCATATCTATTCCCGGCGAGTGATTTTTTCAGATTAGGAAACAGAAAGAAGTCACAAGGGGCCAAATCTGGAGAATACGGTGGATGGGGCAGCAATTCGTAGCGTAATTCGACCAATTTGGCCATGGCAACGGCAGACGTGTGAACCGGTGCGTTGTCGTGGTGAAACAGCACTTTTTTCTTCGCCAGATGGGGTCGTTTTTTCTTTAATTCGGCGTCGAATCGGCCCAATAAATCAGCATAGTAAAGCCCTGTAATTGTTTTACTTCTCGAGGTAATCGATGTAGATCACACCTTGTGAATCCCAGAAAACGGTGGCCATAACTTTTCCGGCCGATTTTACAGTTTTCGCCTTCTTTGGAGCACGTTCCCCGGTCTGGATCCATTGTTTTGATTGCTCCTTGGTCTCTGGTGTGTACCAGTGGATCCAGGTTTCATCGACGGTCACAAAACGACGCAAAAACTCCGCTGGATTCCGCTTAAACAGCGCCAAACACGTCTCCGATGTGGTCTCACGGTTGCGCTTGTTTTCCGGTGTGAGTAAACGCGGCACCCATCGCGCCGACAGCTTTCTCATGCCGAGTTCCTCGTGAAGAATATGATGCACTGTTCCTTCTGAAATGGCTACAGTCTCAGCTAGCTCCCGAACCTTCAATCGGCGATCTGCCAATACGAGATCATGGATTTTTTTAATGTTTTCCTCCGTAGCAGCTGTTTTCGGTGCACCTGGACGTGGTTCATCAAAAACCGACGTACGGCCACGTGCAAACTCGTTGAACCTATTCTTGACGGTGGCCATCGATGGAGAAGAGTCACCGTACACAGCATCCAAGCGCTCTTTGATTTCGATGCGCGTTTTCCCTTCCAAAAATAGGAATCGAATCACCGAACGATATTGCTCTTTTTCCATTTTTGTAAAACCGATCGACACGTTCGCTTCCAAGTTGACAAATTAAAACAAATGAAGGGATTGAAATGAAAATTTGAATAAAGAATTAAAAAAGAATGTGCTACACTGTGGTAAAACTCTTTTGAAACTACAGCGCCCTCTGGCGATGAGGCTAGGTACTTATTGAATGCACCTCGTAGGTGTATGCTTGTGTCATGGTAATAAATAGTAAAGTACTTATATATTATAAAAAATATAGGATTTACGGCCAAAACGTTTGAAAAGCCAGTTAAGCTGGGCTTTCTAAGGGGCTCGGTACCTACTCCGAGACGTGGTTATTGGTTATATTACGCAGCCCAAAAGGATGAGGCGTAAGGTAGGTAGGTATTATTAATTTTGTAGTATGTCTTTGCAACACCATTCGATTTGAAATAATAATCGGTTTTATTTAAGAAGAACTTTAAATCGATTGAATAAATTGAAATATTTTTAGTTTCGATATAAATGATTCGTTTATTAGTTTTTTTTTCTTTGATGATGATGATGTTTTGTTGAAAATATGCCGGTCGATGTCCAGCCGATATTTGCTCATCAAAAGAAATAGAAGCCAACAAAAAAGTGCATAGCATCAATAAGTTCTACCGTGATATTCTGTGGTACAGGCAGGCGTTTTTAAAGACCTCATAAAACTTAATTGGATTTGGTGACCAGATAATGGAAGAACATGTAGAAAGCGGTGCCAAAAATGCCACATACACTACACCGAAAATTTAAAATGAAACAATCGATCTATACGAAGATGTCATTAGACGATATCATAGCTGAAGTAAAGAAGGCACGTGCCTATAGTAGCTTGGCAGACGATAGTATCTGGAAAAGAGCAGTTTTCCATTAGTGTCAGATTTTTTGATGAAGAAAAGATGGTGGTGCGTGAAGAATTTCTAGGTTTTGCGGAATTGACTGCTTTGGATGCAAAATCTATAGCCTCTGCTATCGACAATTTCTTTGTAAACACGGGACTGGATCCAGAAAAGTGCGTAGGACAAGACAAGGGTATGATGGAGGTTCAACTATGTCAGGAAAGGATGGTGGTGTTCAGAAAATTTTACAAGAAAAATAAATCTTACTAAAAAACACTGTTTTTTCACTGTGCTAGTCACAAACTGATCTTAGTTACCTTAACCAAATAGCAGTTATACGAAATACAGTCACTACAATAAAATAAATAGTTGTTAAAATTCTTTCGAGAATCGGGCCTTCGTCGAAAATGTGTACCAAATATAGGTACCAATGTTCTGTGAAACCCGTTGGTCTCAGAAATATGAAAGGATTGCCATTTTGCAGGAGCATAATGTCTAGTTGGTGAAAGCCCTTTCAACACGATCAAAAGACTAACAATGCAACCAGAAAATCTGCTTTTTAGTTGCATTGCGCAGCTACAAATTCTGAATTCACTGTTAAATATGTTCTAGGAGGATTCCAATATAACTGATAAGCATTATCCAACCAAACAAATATTATGTTAGACTACAATCTCATTGCCACTGTAAAATTACAGTACTTTTTGCTACTAAGAATTATTTTCGGAAATCGATTTAGACTCCGGAGTACACAGGTGTATTAAGTAAGATACCTTATAATTTGATTAACATGCCGTCGATGTGCCGTGCCGTGTATAAGATTTGAAAGTATTTTATGGTCTATAAATTGGTCTTGCTCGGTCACTCCTCACGAGTATGCACAATAAAACACACGAGTGCGATGGACATTGGCCTGTGGAAGAGTGCTGATTGTCAGCCTAATCATTCTTCATCCATGTCGTTTATTCACATAGGGCAGCAGATGTCGTGGTGATTATAGCCCCACGGTGCTTTTAATTAAGTATCGAGACAATACATCAGTTTTTAGATATTATAAATAGAACGGGCTCACCGGGCGTCGATTTAGCTCTAGCAAGTCGATTGCTGTGTTGAAGGTAACATTCGGCGAGGAATTGTTGAGGTGCAGATGCTAAACCACATAACATTTTTGTACGCACTTTTTCTAGATCACTTAGGCTATCAACTTTTATTAATTGTCAACACAGCACTTTCCGGAAATTTCAGAGGACTACCTTTTTATAGTTAATTTACTCTTGTTATGAGTTCATTCGCGGTTTCTTATCTTTAATTATAACAAAGTTAACAAGACACTTCCCGGGGTGCCGATGAGACGGCGCGGGTTGCGCTGGCGCCGGCCGGCCGAGCCGATGGGCAAGTTGGGTCAAAAACAATAGGCGAACGAGGGGTGGCGGGCGCACGTGTGCGACGTCTGCACTCTACAAAGGTCCGGACCGAACTCCCTCATTTATTAGCTTTTCTTTTCTTTTTTTTACATAATGCTATACTGTGAGCATACTAAAGGATATAGATTAAGACAGTGATCTATCATATGGTTCAAAAATTATTAAAGCTCGTTCCGTTCAATTTCTAGAAATTCTCAAACACACATCGTTTGAAAGATGACTTTCATAATATTTTTATAAATTCTCTTGATAATTTTGATGACTCTGTTTGCAGTTCGAACAATAATCTTCTGGATGATGTTGTAAACGTGCACAATTGGACGTTGATAAAATTCAACCTAATGTCATCATTGATCCTGAACAACTAAATGAAGAACCTGATTCCAGCGGTATTTACGGAGATTGTGTAGAACCTACAGTTGAAGGTGGAGAAGACAATTCACATTTGAATGATATCAAGCAGAACCCAATTGGCCTGTTCGTGAACGTCGGCTTCCCGATTGGTTCAAAGACTATGAAACGAATTACTTTACCGAATCGGCTTACTCAGGACGTAATGAACCTAAGACTTACAAACAAGCAGTGAACAGTGAGAAGTCTGAGGAATGGTTGGATGCTATGCAAAGTGAATATAATTCATTCGTATCGCACAAAGTCTGGTAAGTTGTTTTAGACCCAAGTCTGAAAACGTAATAAAATGCAAATGGGTATTCAAAGAAAAAGTCGACCCTAGCGGTAATTTTGAACAGTTTAAAGCCCGTCTCATTGCTAAAGGATTCAATCAAAAATATGGCATTAATTACGAAGAAACCTTTGCTCCGGTTGTCAGACACTTCACCTTGCGTTTACTTTTTGCGATCGCTGTTGAACATGATTGTGAATGATGATGACAACTGTAAAATCATTTGCATGTGTTGGTGTAGCTAAATTTACTATTATTCAACATTTAATTTGTCCAATCTTGTCAGCGGCAACCACTGTCATATACCCCAGAGAGGGGCCACGCGGCCGAGCGTACCTAAACTTCAAAGTGACCTGAATGAGTGAGGCCTGGTACTGATTTAAAAATATCGGTATTTATATCGATACCAAGTACTGATACTTTACCAGTAGTTAGGCGCCGACCAACGCGATTTTGCCGCTCCGCACTCTATTTTCGTGCGTGTTTACTTGGGGTTGATCGGAAACGTCGCATTTTTGGAAGATTTTTAATTAAATTGATTTTTGAATTCAAATTAAAGTTTAGCTTATCTCTCTGTTATGTTCTGCACCTTGTTATTTTAACTGTAAAAGTCAAAATTATAAATAACAATGTGCAATGAGGTTACAATGTGTTTTTTGTTTTCTCACACAGTCGCACTTATTCAAAAAAAAAATTGCGACTATCTACCTAGAATCTGACGATTCAATCTGTTTTATTAAACAAAAAAGAGAACTAATACATACTTTTATTTCAATTTAATTAAATAATCACGAAAATCTTACGAAAATACGACGTGTCCGATCCACCCCCTGCAAATGCCATAATAAATAATAATAATAAATAAATAAATATGAAATAAATATATAAATATCTGCGACAATTCACACCAGATGCATTTTTCGGAGACGTCGCTACACACGCACACTGAACATATTTAACACTGGCATGAACAAGACTCACACAGATACATTCTCACACAGTGAAAGAAAAGAAAGGCGGACCCTACCCTAGGACCCCACACCACACACTAGTGTGGGTTCACAACCGGGATAGACCGCACGGATGATGATGATAGTGGCAACCTGTACATGCACGAATCTTAGGTCAGATTGAAATGAACAACATACATAGTGCTTGACGCTATCTATAAATTTTGTCGATTACCTAAAATGCAATTAATTTCACAGGTGTTTATTAATGAACTTCAATCAGTTACCTGTCGGCTATCGACCGACAGCGATAGACGTTCAACTACGAAGTATTATTACCTATTCTGTGGTTCAGCGTCAAAGCTTGCGCGGTTGCAGCACTTGCAGCCTTGTGTCTGCGCCACATGAAAAAAAAACAAAAATGGAATTGCCGGGTCTACGTAATAAAAAACTAAGAAGTCAATGCTAATGTGGCGAATTATTTTCAAATAAAAAATTTGAACAAGCGTCTTCTTCAGGTGTGCATTCATTTTGTTTTCTACATTGTGATAAAGTTTTCATAGTACTTTTGATGTGTTTTGATTATTTTACATTGTTATTACTATTTCGTTAGTAATAAGTAGGTATTCATGATTTTTCCAGGTGAAGACAAATGTAAATAATACAATTTCAGAGGCTACTGGCGTGTCTATGACAACTATTAAAAAGTAAAGTAAAAGTGGCCGTGTTTGGTCCCACGTCTATTATACAATTTGTTACTTAAGAACTTAATTTATTTCAAATTATTTTCAATGTCAAAGATATCTATGGTTGGAGTGGCCAGCTACGTCGGTGACATGGTCGCCCCCGGTGTAGCAACACAAGTAATAAAAAAAAAACAGGCTCTGGATGAGGTAAAAGAGTACAGAATGAGGTATAAAAATCCCGGATGAGGTGTAAAAATACAGGTTGAGGTATAGAAAGATATGAGGTACAAAATACACATAGTATCAAGTTTATGACGGCAACAACACCAGTTTCCGGACTGGACGACGTAGAGTTCCGGCTTTACAGGTCACTCCAACCACTCTGACTACGTCGTCCTTTCCTGGGAACGTTCGGGTGACTCTGCCACGTGGCCAGACTCCACGTGGAAGGTTGCCGTCGTCAATGATCCTGACAAAAGTTTTTTTCTATAAATGTCATTGTATTGAGGAAAAAATTACGAAAAAAACTGTTTTTACTTTTTTTCTATCTTTAAAAACGGCTGAGAAAATTAGGATCAAGGTGCGCCATTTCATTCAAAAATGTTTAAAAACACGTTCGGCCCTCGAACGTGCTATCACGTCACGAGTCGAGAGGCGTAGGCCGGTACCGCCGCAACCCCGAGGTCCCTGCATTTTAAATCTGTAATATCATCGAAAATATTCATTTAAATTAAATGCTGTAAATTGCCATTTATAATAAATGCACAATGTATTTAAGGTACATAATTGTATAAGGATTGGTGGTGTATTGCTTAAAATCGCTTCGTAAATAAGCCATTATTTCTCGTTAAACATAAAAGATAAAAAATGGTTATTGTGGGTTATCCCTAAGAGATAGACATATACAATCAGGGTCTTTTTTCTAGACCTTTTTAAGGTGTACAATACTGATAGTACATTATTTAGATCTATCTCGTAGGGTTCAGCTAAAGTTTACAATGTAAGCGCAAAAAAATGTGTTTATTTACGACATCACATTAGAAATCTCTAAAATTATCAGTGTTTCTCTGCTATATTATGTATGCCCCCCGGCGGCGCGTTCCTGTAAATAGCGCGTTCATTACATCATGTAAAATAAACTTAAAGGCAATGTATGTACATGTCACCGACAATCTGTATAATTCAGGTATTGTATACAATGCCTAGGCAATGTATTCCTAGGGGTTGTACAGTGTACACACATGTATTTGTACAGAATGCATTTATTGGTAATTAGTTTTGTTCAATTTTACTCATAATAAACTTTATATCGCAACCGTTTGGGTTCAGAAAAGGAGTGAGACAGAGCTGTATTCTGTCGCCCATTCTGTTCAACATCTACGGGGAATACATAATGAGGCAAACGTGCGACAGCTGGGAGGGAGGCGTCACTGTTGGAGGCACTAAGGTCACAAACCTACGGTACGCAGACAATACCACCCTCTTTGCATCCGACGAAGCCGGATTGGTCTCTCTTTTAAATAGGATGGAAAGCATTAGTAATGGCCTTGGACTCCGGATAAATGATCCAAAACTAAGATGATGGTAGTAGACCGCAGCAACACACTCGCCATCACCAATACACTAGACTTGGAGGTGGTGGACAGATTCACTTACCTAGGCTCAACCATAACTAGCAATGGATCATGCGAACCAGACGTCAGGAAGAGAATTGGCATGGCAAAGAGTGCGATGGCTCGGCTGGACCGAGTATGGAAAGATTGGAGCATATCGCGGGAAACCAAAAAGCGCCTCGTTTTCACCTTGGTTTTCTCCATCTTTCTATATGGATCGGAGACGTGGACTTTGAGAAAGATAGACCGCTCGCGCATCGATGCGTTTGAGATGTGGTGCTGGAGGATGCTTGGTGTGCATTGGTCAGAACACCGGACCAATGCATCCATACTTTCTGAGCTCAGCATCAGGATGAGGCTCTCCACCGTGTGCTTGCGCCGGATTTTGGAATTTTTTGGTCACATCACTCGAAAAAAGGGCGACAACCTGGAAAAGATTCTGCTGCTGGGGAAGACGCAGGGAAAGAGATCCAGAAGACGGTCCCCCATGCGTTGGTCAGACCAGGTCCGGGCGGAGCTAGACACTACCGTCTGCGCTGCGGTTCGCGCTGCCGAAGACAGGAAGGGGTGGCGAGAAATAATCCGAAAGAGAATTCTACGGAGAGGTCACGACCCTCAGCATTGAGGACGCACGACGCAAGGAGGAGGATACTTTGATATTATAACTAAAGTAAAGATATTTTGATAAAGTAATCATACGAATCGCTTTTATTTTTTCCCACCCAAAATATATGCCAAAAGACGATTCTGACAGTGAAATTATTCATAATGCCCGGTAAAAGTGATAAATTCAAGCTATCTCAAACTTTGATTTTTTAAACTGCCCACGAGTAGTCTGTCATTATTCATATGGTCCGGCCAAGGTAATTAATTAATCTAATTTTGACCAATGCACTTGGTCATTATTAATTAGGACCGGCCCGTATTAATACTGCCCAGTTAATCAAGTAGCCCGTAACGTATAATATGTATACATTCTGTAGTATATTTACTTAGTATCAGCATTGCAACCGTGCGGAGCCGGGGCGAGTCGCTAGTTTTTTTTTATAAATTATCGAGCCACCATCAAGCTATCCACTTTTTGTCTGACTGGCCTTTCTGAAATCCTTCTTCCATCGCGTTTATCTTATGGCGGCGCGGACGGTAGGAGCCCAGCAGGAAATGAGTGGGCGTAATGGCGCCATCCTTCCCAAGACTAACGCTGACGTGGGTAAGTGGACGCGAGTTTACTAGTCCTTCCGCTTCCAGCAAGAAAGTATGAAAAACTTCTTCGGAAGGCGTTCGTAGCTCCAGAGTTGCCGAGAGCGCAGTCTTAACGCTCCGCACTAAGCGCTCCCAGTAGCCTCCCATAAAGGAGCTAATCGGTGGTATGAACTTTCATGAAATATTTCAGATTCGTGGCGAACTCTTGCAGTGGCTCTTCATTTATAATTTTAGCATTAACCTGTTTGCCCCGACGAAAGCCGTTCCGTTATCTGAATAAATGGTAGTCGGCGTGCCTCGTCTTGAGATAAATCTGCGTAGAGCCATTATTGCCGAGTCAGTACGGAGGCTCCCGACGACTTCGAGGTGGACGGCACGAACCGTCAGGCAAGTAAATAAGGCTACATAGCGTTTCTCGCTGTGACGTCCAACGGTGACAGAGACTGGGCCAAAGTAGTCGAGGCCCACGTGCGTGAATGGACGATCGTGGTGGGCCAAGCGCTAGGTCGCCAATCGTGGGTATAGCTATACCAGCTGGAACAGCTTTTCGGATGCGGCATCGCAGGCACGAAGAAGCCACACTCTTGAGTGTACCGGCCGTCTCAGACCGATGATGAGGTAGGTTAGACGTAACTCGTTGAACACCAGCTCGTTACTAGAGTGAGCTGCTCGTTCATGATGGTAAGCAATAAGGAGTCGTACACTCTGACACTGTACACTCGAAAGGGTTCCGCGACGCGTACGATGTGACGCCATGAGGTGCCAATTATCGATACCGATCAACATCATTGGCTTGGCATCCTCATAGGTCAAAACGTTCGCGATGTGTGATAGATAATTAAAAGACTTCACATCCTCGCTAGTTACGGATTGGCTACTAAGGCCAAGATTAGGAATAGATCTTACATTCTTAAGCGAGTACGAATTAAGGCTGTGACGTCCTTTGACCTCTACGTCAACGAAGCTAACCATTGCTTCCTTTGACATGCCGCTGATGGCGTCTACCCTCATGAGACTCGTTCTACCTTTGGCTCCGACAGCGTTGGTTACTGAAGAGTCGATAAGCGTCGCAGTTGACTCGTCATCGAGTAAGGCAAAGGTATCAAAACTGCCTTTTGGCCCCGTGACAGTAACTGCAAGGATCTTCAGTAGTGGCCGACTAGCAGGTGTGGCATAAGTCGAGGTGAAGTTATGACCTACAACAACACGGGCAGCAGGGGACGGATCATCAGCAACAGAATCCAAAGAAGTTTTATGCAGCAGTGTATGGTGGCTTGGCTTGGCTTGCTTCTGCAGCCTTCCACTTCGCAGGAGAACTTCTTGCACGTGCAGTATCGGTGGCCACCCTTTCCTTTCCTCCTCCTTTCATTTTTGGGAAGAGACCCACTCCCACCTTATCTCTGATGATAAGCCGCAGAACTTCTTGCAAGTTCTTACGGCGTGTCCAGGTGTCTCGCAATATGCGCAAGTTGTCTTCTCTGGCAGCTGACGTGAGGCGGTGGTAGCTGGAGAGGCGACAGCAGCAGCAGTCAGGCCGCTATCGTCAGGCAGTGGTGCTCACGAAGAGGTAGCGTGACAAAAATATTTGCTGCCGGACTTACTCTTGAAGTCGGAAGTCAAAAAAACCTGATACCGAGCCCGCAAGCTCTTGCATAAGAAAATCTGAGAGAATCTCTAACCTGTACCTATGAGTTCCAGTGGCTTTGCAGTAAGAAGCAAAATCGGCCCACCTTTATCGAAGCAATGGGGTAAGCTTCCCTACTATTTCATATGATAGTTCTGGGGACGCTAAGTACTCTGGCAGCTGTAGCAATCGCACGACCTCCACACAGTTGCGAACCCTGCACGCGAAGGTATTGAGCGCGCTCTCGTGACTTGACAGCTTCGGCAGTGCGCGAGCGAATGCTATTTCTGTCAATATGATCTGTACTGGCCGAGCGAATGCAGTCTCGAGAGCCCGAACTACCTCTAATGGGTCTCGTGCGGCAGCAAGGAGTACGACCACAGCATCCCTCGCAGCCCCTCGAAGGGCAGCATTGAGCCTCACAAGGTTCTCAGATGGGCTGTTCGATGGGCTAGTCTCATCGAATAGCCCATCTTGAATGTAAGCCAATCCGTCGGAGGACCCTCGAAAATAGGAAGTGGCAAACTGACCTTTGGTGTCTTCGCTGACGTGGCGACGTTGGCGATGGCTTCAGCTAAGTTTTGTATAGAATCAGAGTTTCAAAAATATTCTTATTTATGTTACAATTTTAAGTGTTTTGTGTACCTAGTAGAGTGTAAGTGTGTATGTTGTATTTGTGGCCGCTGGTGACTCGAAGTAACCGTAGGCGCTGCAGCCCTCGCAGTTTCAGGCCGTTGCGTCGTATGGACACCAATTTGTGTCGCTACGGCCGTCGCAGTACGTAGAGGCGCAGCACAGACGGCCCTCTGTAGGGCGTCAAGTTCGTATCCCACTTCTGACACCACTTTTTGTTAGGAACTGAATTTATTTCAAATAATTTCCTAATGTCAAAGATATCTATGGTTGGACTGGCCAGCTACGTCGGTAACATAATTGATATTTAATGAGTTTATTTTTATTTATAATACTAAAACAAATACTAACACATCTGAAGTTATAAATTTCCTAAATAAGAACACGGAGATTTGATTAATCCTGTGTTATAATATCTCGCCGCGGCGCGTTATGCCGTGTGTAATCGTGCTACCCCCCGCCCCGCAATTCAAAGTTGGTGCAGCACACTGTTCTAATCTCTTCTTGTTATTAGCTTGCATGATAAAAGCTAAACTGTCACAGTCATCATCATCCGTGCGGTCTATCCCGGTTGTGAACCCACACTCGTGTGTGGGGTCCCAGGGTCCGCCTTTCTTATTTTCTTGGCCCACTTCGCGCGGTCTTGTGCATCCTCATTGGTGAGTCTGTTGGCACGCATGTCACCCTTAACGACGTCGAGCCACCGCTTCTTGGGTCGACCTCTTCTACCGGTACCTGGCGGGGGCGGCATAGCCAGACATTTGTTGCCCACGTAGTTTGCCGATCTCCGTGAAACATGACCATACCAACGAAGGCGGCACTCCTGCAGCTTGTCTGCGATGTCACGAACACGAAGGCTGCCGCGGATGTGGGTGTTACGCACACGATCTTTGCGTGAGACTCCACACATCCACCAGCAGCCAGCATCTTCATTTCCGTGACGCGCAGCTCCTGCTTGTGTCGCTCTAGTAACGGCCATGTTTCACTGCCATATAAAAGGACAGGCCTAATGATGGTTTTATAGACCTGCCCTTTCAGCTTGATCGGCATTTTGGGGTCACAAATGACACTAGCCACCTCACGCCATTTAGCCCAAGCCGCGGAAATTCGGGCTCTGACGTCGCGGTCGATGTCCCCGGACGCGCTTAAAACAGATCCCAGGTATTTAACACGGTCCGTGCGCTCGACCACGTCAACGCCTATGCGGACGGACTGGGTATCTGTGGTGTTGCAGGCCATGTACTCCGTCTTCGCCACATTAAGTTTCAGACCGCCGTTTTCAAGTGAATTTTTCCACTTATTCACCCGTTGTACCAGCCGTCCCCTGTCCGAATCTGCTAGCGCTATATCATCAGCATACATAAGCAACCAGGGTGGTTGCTCATGGTGGTCTAGGATGCTGTTTGACAGAACGTCTAATATTACGCTGAACAGAAACGGGCTAAGCACGGAGCCTTGGTGTACTCCAACGGTAATAAGGAAAGGAAGCGTGTCACCAACCGCAGTCCTAACTATGGAACTGGAATCGTGGTACATGTCCCGGATAATGTCAATAAAGACTTCGGGAACGGCCCTGGACCGCAGCGCCCAGCCGATCATCTCACGAGGGACACAGTCGAAGGCCTTCTGCATGTCTAAGAAAAGTAGATGCAGAGGTGTATTCTTCAGTCTGTATCCCTCCATGAGCGTTCTCAAGGCAAATATGGGGTCCATGGTCCCGCAACCTGGTCGAAACCCATACTGACACCCCGAGATTGTACACTCCTGTCGGATCCGAGAGTCTACAATGCGCTCGAGGAGCTTCATGGTGTGGGACATCACCTTTATGCCGCGATAGTTGCTGCACTCCTGCACCGAGCCCTTGCCTTTGAAGACTGGCGTGATAATGCTCAGTCTCCATTGGTCAGGTATCTTCCCGGTGAGGAGAATGCGGTTAAAAAGGTGGGTAAGTATGCCCACACCACGAGAACCCATCGATTTCCACGCTTCGATAGGGAAAAGCTAAACTTTCACAGTGCAGTGAGCAAATTGTGCCCGTGCGTTTAGGAGTCCACGATACATGATTTGAACGAGCTTGGTAAGTAGGTACCAAACGTACCAAAAAATCTAATATCGATATTTTGTTTTAATAAGTGCTGCCCGCAGCAGGAACTTTGATGGATGTGGCCATGTTTTTAAGTTAAAAGTAATTGTTTTCGGATTAAGGCACACTGCGAAACAGTAACTTATATTGAGGACTTTTTTATATGATTATTATTACGACGGATCTTTAAAATACAAGAATTAACATTTTAAGAGTAGGTATTTATGTAGTTTGAAAATATGTTGAAAAACTTAATAAAATTGACTAATTTGCACATAATCTCTCGCTAGTTCATTGTGTATCTATTGTTATAAATGTTATAATTATAATAAATGACAATAGTTAATGAAAAAAAACAAGTTTAAATTATGTAAGTTTATTACACTTACACATTCACTGCCACCACGATTTTCTTGAAGTTCATCGAGATGCCGCCAATAAAAACTGCGGACACGCTAGGCGTGTTCGCGGCATTACGTTTAGAAAAAAAGTGAACACGCCGCGCGTGTTCTTGGCACTGGTTAAAGGTAAAATTCTTTAAACAACTATTTTTCGGTTTAAACTAAGTTTACCGGTTAGTATTTCTTGTACTGTGCAAGAATAAAGGTGTCTGAAATAGTGTCGTGAGTTTTGCTACTTGGAATTATGGCGGAAAATAGATTTTATGGTAAGTAAATGTATTATAATAATAAAAATTTTATTTATTTCCGATTTTCTCAATCTATATTATAATGTAATACTTGGTTCTCAAACTTGTTTTACCAAAACCCCCATGCATCAATGAATAAAGTTTGCGGTTACTGTGAATTGTAACAATGGAACTGTTTATTGTGCAAGTACATCCGTTTTATTATTGTATTGAATGACAATACTTTTTAAACGTGTTAGTCTATGAATGAATGAATTCATTTAAATTATTAAACCGATAAAAGCTTTGAACTTTCCTATTGTCTTTTTATTCGGCAGTGAATGGGCTTAACAACTTTACGACGCCCGGCGCGCTCAGATGTGCAAAAAACTAGAAAACAATAGCAATACATATTATGGGTGCAATAAAACTTAGTCAACATCGTAGTTATCTTGGCACATAAAAGTGAACCGCAGCAGGTGTGACATTAGGCACATTTCAGACAATCACGGAAAGGCGAAGCAGGATAAAACCCCACTCTTCTCAGTTAGCACGATATTAACAAATAATTGGTATTCAGTCAGTAACGGCATGCATCTCTTATCGTGCGAAAACCCATATATCGATTTATCGTATCGTGTGTGTTATTGCAACAATAAACCATGTCGAGTATGTGTTAGTGGTGAAATTTACGTGGGGCGCAAGCAAAGCCTTTACCGCAGCAGGTAGCGGGAGTAGTATTGGTACTGATATGCTCGAATTTCTTGAAAGAAACTCGTGTGCTAGCACAAATGAGGTGATGATTCAACGTCAACCTTATTTTATTAGTAAAATATTATGACAGCACGATGGAGCTCCCTCCGTAAGTTCAGTAATTGATTATTATAATATTAGGGTAAATTCGCGTTAAACTTCTAGTCCACTCTGAAATAGATTCGCGTATTAGCAATACCTATTTTTTATTGGAAAAAATAGGACTGTGGGACTATAGGGACTATAGGGAGGGTAGAACTATAGGGTGTGATACCTAAGTGGAATGTGAGCGGAGGCTTGATACAGTGTCTTGCTAGATCTCCTGACTTAATTTTTATTTCCGATGTGTGGGGAGGTGAAAAGACTCTTGTACGTTGAGGAGGCATGAAGCTATGATGACCTCAGATGATAATTTCTACTTTCGAGCTAATTAAAATATCTACCTCATAAGACACTTGTTTATTAAACGAATGGTTTGAAAGAAGCGTGCGCGTTTGTGTTTTGAGATATGTGATTTTTCAGCTTATCACTACGAATACTACGATCGTTTGAATGAATGGCTTCGCGTACACAAATAATGTGATGACGTGAGCGTTGCCAAGTATTGAGCTTTTAAATGGATATTTTAATTTACACGCCATATGAGACTATAATAAAAATAAAAGAAATCGTTAAAGATGCATCTCGAAATATTTATTTTGAGATTTGGTGCGTCCATTCCAGGTCACCCTGTATTTAAACGCGACAAATTGATAACTTTCTCCTTTTTGAAGTCAGTTCAAAATTACACATCGCAAGCTTATAACTTCAAAATTAGCGAAGCGTTCAATCGAATAAAAAAGTTTGGGAACCTAAGGGCAGCTACAGTAAGTGAACACGCCGAGCGTGTTCTCGGCACCACATAACACCTATTTTTCGTCAAAAATTATAACTAGTTTTTTAGGTGTGCGCTTCAATATGCCATAGCCTGTACCTTAAAAATGATATACAAAAAATTTGAACAGAAAATATGGCCTAGTTTGAGAAAAAGTACGAAAACATTGAAAACACGCCAGGCGTGTTCTTGGCATAGAGACTTAGCTTAGCCTGAACACGCCAGGCGTGTCGTTGGCATTGAATGAGGTAAACACAAAATATATCATGTACGATTATCCGTAACTCAAGTGGCAACACTTATTGATTGAATTTTTTCTAATTTTTGATAAATATTTGATGACATTTAGACGAAATTATACTAAAGATGGAAAGAAACGCCATCCTTTGTACACTGGATGTTTCTGATCTCTTTTTGCAAGAAAACACGCTGCAAATCGGCATTTTTTGCTCTTGGCGTACCGCGTGTACCGGGACTGCAGAATGAATGACCACAGATCGGACATCAGAATAAACTTGCGATCCCGCGTCAAATAGACTACTTTCGCCGTATGAATGATGATATCCTTGACAGTTCATAATTGTCAAGTAAAGAGCTGTTTTTAATTTTTAAATAAATTCTTAATAAACAGTTTATAGCTAATGAGTTATAGATTACAACGCGGTATCTCGAAAATAATAGTTAAAAAACAGCACACAAGGCAGACGCACTGGTACTAATGCGAATGATGCGATTACAAATTACAACATGGTCCCTCATATTCATCGATTTTTTGTCGATTCAGTAGTGTCAATAGACTATTGAATGGCGTTCCTTTTCACGCATCAGGCGCTGTAAAGATATATTAATTTAATTTCAAATACTTCATTTATTGACGGATAATATTTGCCAACAAGTCCGGCGGAATCGGAAAGCTTTTTCAACAGCCTGGATTGACTATAAGAAGGCCTATGATTCGGTGCCCCATTCATGGCTCAGGAGGATCTTAGAGCTGTATAAAATTGATACAACTTTGAGATCTTTCTTGAGCACATGCATGGGGTAGTGGACCACAGTCCTTCGTCAGCCAGGTGGTGGAAATGGCTCCCCTGATCCGCAGGTTTTGTTTAGCTTTAAATCCTCTTAGTACCTTACTAAAGGATTCAAAGCTAGGCTATCGGCTTCGCAGAGGGGGTGAGTTCATCCCTCATTTGTTGTACATGGATGACCTGAAGCTGTTTGCACCAAGCCCCCAGGTATTGATGGAACTGTTAAAAATAACTGAGATTTTTAGCAATGCCATCAAGATGGAGTTCGGTGTAGACAAGTGTGCGGTCATGCATGTACAAGAAGGGAGGGTTGTAGATTCACCGAATTTACAGCTCTCAGAGACGATGACACTCAGATCCCTCTCTGAAGCCGAAACCTACAAATATCTTGGTATGTCAGAGTCATTGGGTATATCAGTAGCAGACGTCAAGCAATCGGTGAGGGAGCGCTTCTTTAGTCGCCTTACAAAGGTACTCAAGAGTTCTTTGTCAGGTGGCAATAAGGTGCGCGCCTTCAACGGTTGCCTTTATTGATATACTCCTTTGGCATACTAAGATGGACTCAAACTGAGCTGGACGCCCTGGATGTACGGGTTCGAAAATTGCTCACAACATTTCGCATGTTACACCCACGCTCGTCTGTCATGAGACTGTATATCCCGCGGAAGGTGGGAGGTCGTGGCTTTTTAAATGCCAAGAATCTTCACAACCGCGAGGTGTGCAGTCTTAGGAGGTTTTTCCTCAGCAACGAATGTGGGATACACCGCGATGTTGTGGCAGTTGATAAGGGCCTCACGCCGCTATCCGTGGCGAATGAGAACTGGCGTCAACCACCGGTGCTCACCACCGACGACCGCAAGGAAATATGGAGGAGTAAGGAGCTGCATGGGAGGTTCTATCGGGCCTTAACAGGGCCCGATGTGGACCTCTCCGCATCGGTGAACTGGCTACGCTTCGGGGACCTCTTTGGGGAAACCGAGGGTTTTGTCTGTGCAATTGCTGATGAAGTTATCAAGGTGAATAACTACCGGAAATACATCATGAAGGACGGTACGGTCGACATCTGTCGGGCATGCCGCCGTCCTGGCGAGTCTATTCGCCACGTTATTTCCGGTTGTTCTCACCTTGCTAACGGAGAGTACTTGCACAGGCACAACCTAGTAGCCAGGATCATCCACCAGCAACTTGCTCTTCGATATGGCCTTGTCGAGTCGGAGGTACCGTACTATAAGTACGCACCGGTACCAGTTCTCGAAAATAGTCGTGCATTGCTCTATTGGGATCGCTCTATCATCACGGACAGGACTATTGTAGCCAATAAACCTGATATCGTGCTGGTAGACCGATCCCAACGCCAGGCAGTGCTCATCGACATTACCATTCCACATGACGATAACCTCGTAAAAGCTGAGAAGGACAAACTCAGCAAGTACCTTGACTTGGCTCACGAGGTGACCGCCATGTGGAATGTTGATTCGACGATCATTGTCCCGATAGTCGTATCGGCAAACGGCTTAATAGCGAAGAGCCTCGACCAACACCTCGAGAGGCTCTCGCTCAGCGGTTGGGTCAAGGGTCAGATACAGAAGGCGGTACTCTTAGACACGGCACGTATTGTCAGGAGGTTCCTCTCTCTGCAGCCCTAACCACCGGTAGTCTAGGCCTCGCCTGCCCTGCTGCCGGCGGCTCCCTAGGTTAAGATTTTTATGGTATTTTTATAAATCATTGTTTTTGTAACTTTAATCTTAAGTTTTATAATTGTAATTATTTCGTTTTTATAATTATAATTCATAAGTTGTTTTTAATGTTATAAAATCTCTGTTTTTGTAAAAATACTATACAAATTTTATATCTAAGATTTATACTGAATAAAGAGAATAACAATAATTTACTTAATAAGTTTCGAAAGTACAATAGTTCTTATCTTACAGTGAGAATAGTATAGTTTCATATGACCAGCATGAACGCCGGTCTTGTGCAGAGGGGTGGCAGAGGGCCAGTCTAAATGCTCTGAGGTTCAACCGCAAGATTCACGTACAAATGCTCTACGCGGCTGTTGACAGGTAACTGGCAAATGAGGCTCGGTACGATTTTTTTTATTAGTTATTCTATAAATTTTTCATTGAAAACTCAATAATCATTTCAATGTAAATTTGGGAGACTCGGCGCGTGTCGCGCGGCGAGTTATTTATCGCGCGCAATTGTACCGTAAAACGGGGGGTAAAGGAATGGCGAGGGCAATAGGAACGCGAACCACTTTTTGTTGTTGGTGTTTTCACAGCTGTAGCTAAACAATTCTACCAAGGCATGTTTTCTACCATTATAGTAGACTATATTTTTGACCATTTTCTGGCAACACTTTGTATCCAAAACTTCAAAATATTAAAAAAATAACACTGTTAAAGTGAAGTCCTCCAACCGCACAATTTTTGGTTCCGAAAACTTTGTTTTAGTATTAGTTTGAACAAAATATAGCTGGTGGACTTGATTTAGAGTTATTTATCATTCATTACCGGACTTTAAAACATATAAGGTAAGTACACACCTGCTTAAAAACCGATATTGAAAGATTTGCATAAAAACCTATGTATTTTCTTATTTTTGAGTTGAATAGGAACGTATAAGGGGTGTAAAGTAGTCGCTAAGGGGGATAATCGGAACGGAATAGGGGTTTTTTGGAACAGGAAAGTGGTGAGTAAAAACTAGTGAGGGGAGAATAGGATTTCGCTTATAGGGTTGGCACGAACAATTTGGCCGGTTCTCGGTCGTTTAAATTTGTGTTTAATGATTAGGTACCTACATTAACATTTTGAAAAATAATATGAATTTGTATTTTATTAATTTACTTACTTATAGTCGAAAATTCATAATTTTCATATATGAAATATAATAGTATAGTACTTGATTATTGATAATATCATAGCTACATCAGTTTTTGAATATTTTTACAGGATTTCATCATGCCAAGAAAGTATAAATCTAAGCTAGGTGGCAAAACATACAAGAAATATGATAAGCTTCTAATTCAACAAGCTCTTGCAGAGCTCGATAATCCAGCAGCAACTTTTATATCAATATCAAAAAAATATACAATTTCGAAAACAGTTCTATTTCGTCACAAACACAGTCATGTCAAACCTCAAGGTGGTCAAGCTGCTCTTTCTAATGAAATAGAGGAATACACAGTCCAGAATTTGAATATTTGTGCGAATTGAGGCTACCCTTTAGACTCAAATGATCTTCGATACATTGTTAAAATGTATCTGGATACCCAAGATCTCATAATTAGTAAATAGATCTCATACACTTGGTGCCTGCAGCCAATTGCTGCAAGGTTTAATAATGTTTACTTTTTTTTTTTTTTTTTTTAATATTGCCCGTCAAGATGACCTCACTCCACCTGATGGAAAGCGGTCGTGAGGTCCAGATATGAGGTTGACAAGCCCAGTCATTCAAACGAATCACTGGGCTGGCCATACTCACCTTGAAGGCCTGCAGAAATGCCTTTTCACGCCCCGCTTGAAGAACCCGGGACTATAAGAGGAAGGAAACACATGTGCTGGAAGAGCGTTCCACGTCTGGATGGTACGACAAAGAGACGAGTCACCGAACCTTTTAGTTCGGGCCAACAAATGTTGAATTGTGTGTGGGTGACGCCGTAGTCCAGCACGCGTGGTACGCGTGGTTTTGTTTCATAGTGGTTTATTAGACTATCTATTTTTTGTTAAGTTTTTTTTTCTTTACGATCTCAAATTGTATAAAATTTAATTTTGTTTAGATTTATATTTTTTGTTTTTTTTTCACTAGAATAAAAACACAAAATTCTAAGCTTTTTTACTCAAAAAACCTAATCAATATAATCACAAATAGGTAGTAGGTACCTTACTATCATACCCCATCTATTTGTGCCAACCCTTGCCATTTTTCCGATTCTCCCCGGTCTCATTCCCATTGACCCCATCTGCGGGGAGAATAGGAATTCATCACATTTTAAGATTTTTCTTTAAAACTATTGCATAAATGTAATAAAAGCCTACTGATTTATAATTTTAGTCACCGGAAACTTATTAATGATTAGTGGTTTGCAATTAGATTAAAAACCAAAGAGAAAATCGGCCTGGAAGTTCGAAATTGTTCTTATTCCCCCCGTTTTACGGTACATTAGCTATTATTGATCTGTGTTGTTATATGGAGAAACAGCAGAGGCCCCTGCTGCTATAACCGACTACACGGCACAAGAAAACTGACAGCTCGATTATACTCGAGTTATTTTGGAACGCAGGCCAAGAGCCCAATGTCAGTACTGTCGAATACAGTGACTCTGTGACTGAGACTGTCAGTGTCAGTCAATCAATCAATCAGTAGGTAGAGATTTTTTTGTGATTGATTACGTTCAGATTGTTTCTTCTTCTGAGTAACCCATATAATTTTAAATGGAATAACTTTAAATCACTGTAATAATTATTCACAATGGTTGTAGGAGCATTCCCGATTGCTAAATTATCAGTCCTTTTAGTTAAGCAGATAAGTAAACCCATAGCAAATGCGTGTAAGGAGCGAGCCAAAAATAATCCTTTTTTTAGGACCTACGTGTGTATGCCTCCAGCCCAGTGTATGTAAAATAGAAAATATATTTTGTGTTTCTTGTTTTCAATATTTCGAAGAATACCAGCATTTTCATGCTGGAAATGCTTTTTTTTGTAGTTTACAACTGGTGTGAAGTGAAGGCGAAGATGTGGATTTTAAATCTCGGCAAACCAGTTAACATCCCTGTGTTAAGCCAGGAAATGGCAATTGAGCTTGGTGCTAATCTTCTTGGCGAAACCGTGATCTTTGTGATTGGTGCTGGATTACTTATTATTGAATACAGCAGGTTTTACAGTTGATTATATTTCAATTGAATATATTTAATAACTTTGCAATTGCAATATTAGTTAAGTACTTGTTTTAAATGTAGAATTGTTCCAGGCAAAGTAAGAAGGAAGCGGTTAAAGAATCTAAGAGGGAAGAGGAAATGAAACATATTACAAGTACTATAACAGATCTTTACTTCACTGTGCAGCAGCAGCAGACTCAACTTAGGGAAATGGAAAGAGTCATTCATTCTATAAGTAATTGTCATGTTTTTTTTAAATTAACTTATTTAGAAGATTACTACTTTTCATGGTTTCTATTTATTTTTAGGTGGAATAAAACCGACTAAAAGCTCTTTGCCCCCCAATGAGCCTACAAAGACTCCTCCATCATCTCCAGCCAATCCACAACCACAGAAAATAAACAATGTCCGAGGTCACAACCACAGCTTTTCGACCACACCCTATCCTAATAAAGGAGTAATACTTCAATCTCTTAATTACATTCAAATGGATGTTGTTAGTTCCCTCTTCCCTGATACCAGTGCTGGTGTTTTCAATAATAAGTCCCTGGAAGAAAAGCCACAGAATCAAATAAGACGTGAACCTGCACTTCTGTCTGAGACACTGTATAACATAGAAAGCAACTTTAGAAGTTTATTTTAACTTATCTGTAAGAGTCAGTTTATTGTTTAAAAGGCAGACTGTAAAATACTCTCTCTAAAAAAGAAAGAAAACAGAATTTGAAATGCATTTCTGTGTAAATGTTTACAGATGTTTAATGAGGAATCACTGTTATAAGTAATTACATTGAGAGATGTGTATATGTACATTTTAAAAATGTATATGTTAGTATTTTAAAAGAAGTTGTAGTGTGTAGGACTTTCTGCAGTTTTATGATGTTGTTTTTCTTTTGTAAAGGTTATTTATTATTACACTTGCTTAGAAATCTGTGATTAAATTATTATAACATCTACTATTTTTTTTGCTGTTTGACCGTTCCATCCTAATAATATAGTATTTTTTTATGTAGCCAAATAATCTAACTCAATTTTTTTAATGTAGGTACAATTATTGTTATTGTTGGAGTCGGTGTCAGCCAAGAAAACACTACAATATACCTAGCAATATACCTATTTCTTACTTAACACGTTTACGTATGTATGTAGGTAGTTACAAACCTACATTGGCTGACACCGACTCCAACAATAACAATATTGTACCTACATTATCGTATAAGTTTTAGAAGAATACGCAATTATTTCTTTACTTTTTAGTGCTTTGTTTTGGAATATTATTTTTTTAAGTTGTTTTTTTTTTGTTAAAATTTTTGTTTATTTCTTGATTTTCAGTGAATAGTTCTTATTTATTTTATACATCGAAAAAGTATCGTCCAATTGCCCCTAAGAATTGAAGAGTTCCGTTACTTTGTCATGGATCCCTTAATCAGAACCTAACACTCATCAAACTACCCTTGAAGTATATCCTTTCCAATAAAAAAAGAAGCATCGAAACCGGTTGGCGTGATAATGAGTTATTCGTCCATTTGTCGCGCATATGGTTTATCTAGATTTAAGACTTATATGGATTTCCCATGGATGCCACTGTCAGAAGGGGACCAAATTAAAATGGGACCACACGGGCAGCATCAGCTTTCAAATAAATAAAGAATTATCAAAATCGGTTGGCGTAATATTGAGTTATTCGTCCATTTGTCGCGCATTTTCAACCGACGTCAAAAAAAGGAGGAGGTTCTCAATTCGACTGTTTTTTTTTTTATGTTTGTTACCTCATAACTTTCGACTGGGCGAACCGATTCGAATGCTCCCATTTCCATTCGCGCATTTTGTCTATCTAGATTTAAGACTTATATGGTTTTCTCATGGATGCCACAGCCAGAACTAGACCAAATTAAAATGGGACCATTCGAGAAGCACCAGCTTTCAAATGAAAAAAGAATGATCAAAATCGGTTCACCCAGTCGAAAGTTATGAGGTAACAAACATAAAAAAAAACATACAGTCGAATTGAGAACCTCCTCCTTTTTTTGAAGTCGGTTGGAAAAGGGCTTCGATCTAAGAAATTTACGTATAATTAGACGACACGATTGGCGTAGTGCGCTGGAGCTCGGTTTCTCGCCTTTAATTCCGTAGTGTCCCGGGTTCGATCCCCGGTCAGGTCAATTCAGGAAATGATCTTTTCTAAATTGGCCTGGGTCTGGGTGTGCTGGGAGACGCCCCTGGCTCATTTCCTTGTCTGGTACCTCGTAACACAGGGATATTTATCCCTACTTCGAGACCATGACAAGAGATGTGTTGTCTGGCGCATAAATTTTCCAGCGGATGAAGAGGTGAAGCGCGCATTTTCAGCCTATTTGGAGGACAAACACAAAATATATTTTTAACGTAAGCAATATTTACGTCCGTAAGTAAATATTTATGAATTTTAAAATCTGCATCTACTAAGACTTCTGAAGTTGAAATTTTTGGACAATAAACTGAGAAGTTATGACCAAGAACCAAAAATTTAGTGCAACAGGTATTAGCTGAAGTAATATTTAAAGCTGACGCTGGGTATTCTACATATACATAATCATGGTTACTACACAGGAAGACAAGACCATTACTCAACAAGACAAAATCAGAATTACTTTACACGCCAACCTTGCAATGATTCTGATTCTCCTGATCCAGTAGCTGGTACTACTTATCCACTGTTGTTCAACAATAAAACAGTCCAAATGAGTGCAGCGTGGATTCCTTTGATGTTAATGATTATATATAATTTCAATTACACTTGTTATAATAGTATCTTTGTAACATTAATAATAAAACATGATTATCACCTTTACATTGTCTTTTAAACCTCCAGTGTAATTATGAGCACAAAAGAGGAGGTAACAATGGAGAAGATTAGTGCTCTCCTTGAAGAGAAGATTAGTTCTCTATTTGAAGAGAAGCTCAGCACGTCACTCACAGTTTTCATGACAAATTTTCGGAAAGCAATAAGAGAAGATATGATTGAAATGATTAAGAGCGAGGTTGCCTCGGCAATGAAAATTACTACGGACGAATTCAGCACTACTACAGACTTTATCTGTGCTGAACAAAAGGACATTCAGTCGGATATCATCTGAGCTGCCACCACTATTAAACAGTTAGAGGACGAGAATGCTAAGCTCCAAGCTGAAATGGTTCGACTTAATGGCCGCGTCACAGGCATTGAGAAGATCTCCCGCAGCTGTAATATAGAATTGCAAGCAGTTCCTGAGCGTAAGAGCGAAAATAGTAAGCCTATTTAAAAAGCTATGTGAGGTGGTCAAGGTTTCAATGGACGATGCACACATCAGCGCTTGCCGTAGGGTGGCGAAACAAGATGCTGCTACCAGCAGGCCACGTAACATTGTCGTTACTCTTTCATCGCCGAGAATTAGAGACTTGGTACTGTCGACCGCGCAGCGATACAACAAAGCCCACCCTGGGGGTGGTTTGGTTTCCCCGGAACTCGACATCGCTGGTGAAACGTGTAGAATTTTCGTTACCAAACATTTGTCACTGGAACAAAAATCGCTGCATGCCGCAACACGGATAGCAGCCAAAGAGCGTAAATACAGTTTTGTGTGGGTCAAGCATGCATCTACGTACGCAAAGACGAGTCATCGGGCTACATTCCTATAAAGAACGTGGAGTGTCTTAATAAGCTCAATTAGATAGTTTATTTTTTTTTGCTTGTTTCTCATATTTGGTATTAAGTAAATCTTTATGTATAGTATTTTTTACCAGAATTTAGGAAGAGCTCGGTCGAAACTTAACTATATATATTTAAACCTCTTAATTAACAACTATGATATTGTTTGTTTAACGGAGACTAATTTTGACGGTGGTGTCTACGACAGTGAATTAATTGATAGTCGGTACATTGTTTTTAAAAGGGACCGTGAAAGCTCACATTCTGCGAAACTAAGTGGTGGTGGTGTTTTAGTGGCTGTCAAAAGTCATATAAATGTTATCCGGCAAACTTGCTGGGAGAGTAGACTGGAGGATATCTGGTTGACTATCTTGCCCTGTATATCTAATGGGTCCGCCATTCACATCTGTCTATGTTGCTTACCCCCAGATCTGTCACTTCAGCAATGCATAAACGGTAAACAACTTTCGTTGTCCAAGGCTATATTAGCCACAAACTACTTCTAAGCTCGATACTTTAAAAAATAAAAATATTCATTTTTTATTCGATTTTGCGTTCTTATTTACATACACATGTCAGCAACATAAAATAAATATCTGGGAAAATTATCACCAAGATCATCTGACCCTATGGACCTCGTCACTTTTCATCGTAACTGTCAAAGGGTAATACTGGATTCACAGTTGAAGGATCACTTTTTGTTACTGGGAGATTTTAATACTGCTAACATAACGTGGGAAAAGCGGGGATGCTCTTACACCTACGAGTCCCCAAGATCGTAAAGCCCTTTTACTATTAGAAACCGTCAATATGTGTAATTTGTTTCAATTTAACGATATTCTTAATAACAGCAACCGCTATTTGGACCTGGTATTTTCAACACTTCCTCCTTCCTCTGTTTCTGTCATCGAAACTGAGCCTTTATGTAGAGTGGACCGTCATCATCTGGCATATTGTGTCGAAATTTCTGATCTAAAAAATTGTAAACCAATTAGACCTCACCACAAGAAACGTTATAATTTCAATAAATGCAAAACTATCCTAGCCTAAAGGCAGACATAGTGTGCGTCGATTGGGGAGATATGCTGTCGTCTGAGGATGTCAATGAATGCGTCGATACATTTTACTCCAAAATCAATGAACTTCTAACGGTACATACGCCTATTAGGAAAAATACCTCTAATAAATAACCCGGGTGGTACAGTCAAAGACTGATACGCTGCATGAAGGAGAAAAATAAGTATCATAGACGTTACAAAAAGTTTCACAACCCTAGGGATTATGACAGTTTCTCTATGCTTCGCGCTCAATGTAAGGCACTTATCGTGGAATGACATGGAACGTTTTTGTCGTCGATTGAGGAATCTTTACAGAACGACCCTAAGTTTTTCTGGCGCCATGTAAATGGCAGGAAGGCTAGAGTCACGATTCCCCACACAATGACTTATGATGGCAAAACATCATCCGATGGACAGGGCATTTCAGAACTTTTTTCGGAGTACTTTGGATCGGTGTTTGATAGGACTCCGTCAAATTGGCCGAATCCGATTGATTCTCAAAACCTACCTTCCACTTTTCACTTCACTCTGCATAACTTTGAGTTTACAAAAAAGGATGTAGCGCTCAAAATGGAATGTCTGGATGCACGGAAAGGTCCAGGACCAGACGGTATCCCATCTACATTTTTGAAATCGGATGAACTTTCGTTACCACTGTCTATGTTATTTGTATCCTTTCCTGCATTGCTAAGCTCTTTGAAAAGTTAGTATATGGACCCCTCTACGACCATCTGAGCAGCTACATATCCGATAGACAGCACGGATTCGTTAGAAAAAGGTCAACTTTGAGCAATCTTTTGGAGTTTAAAAACTATTTATGTCATGTGTTTGCTTCTGGAGGGCAAGTTGATGCTGTCAATCTTGATTTTAGCAAAGCATTCAGGTTGATCACTCTCTGCTCTGTCATAAGCTTTCCTATTACGGTGTTCATGGTTGTCTGTTGAGATGGATTTCTTACTTGAGTAATAGAACTCAACTAATTACTGTAAAGGGTTACACTTCCTCTCTCATATCTGTACCTTGCGGAGTTCCACAGGGCTCACATCTTGGGCCACTTCTATTTGTAATTTTTATAAAAGATTTGGTTGATCGTCTGACATGTCCATCTCTCCTCTATGCCGACGATTTGGAATAAATTTTCACGGATATCAGTGATATGACACAAAGCACTGCGCTTCAAAACTATCTGAAGATTATTTCTGACTGGTGTTCTTACAACAAAATGAATATTAACGCAAGCAAAAGCTGTGTCATTTCTTTCACCAGGAAAAAGAACCGAGTAGCTCAGCAGTATTTTATTTAGGACAAGATACTAGGCAGAAAGGAGATTGTTAAGGATTTGGGTGTTTTATTTGATGATCAATTTTATTAACCTTCAGGCCTCATTATGATCATATTCTGAAAAAGAGTTTCAAACTATTGGGTTTTATAATGCGAACAACCGAGGCTTTTCGAAAGCCCCGTAGTATCTTGTGCCTGTATTTTAGCTTGGTTAGAAGTGTTTCAGAGTATTGTTGTCCGATTTGGTCCCCATATTATGGTGTCCATATCCACAGCATCGAGATAGTGCAGAGGAAGTGCTTAAGGTTTATTTCACGTAAATTCAATTATGGACGTTCGCTCAGAGACTACAGGGAGAGGCTTTTAAAGTTTGACCTGATACCTTTGCAGACTCGTCGTAAAAGATATGACTTGCTTTGTCTTCACAAGATAGTGCATTCAGCTACTGATGCCCCGGATTTGCTCTCTTCCCTTAACTTTAATACTCGGTATAGATCGCGTCACCCGAACATTTTTGCAATACAAGTGTTTAGGAACAACACCTCCTTTTTCAATCCCATTAACAGAATGTGCAGAACGTACATTGATGTCGTCCGTAGTGGCGGATGCGTGGATGTATTCAATAACAGATTTTTCCAGTACAAAAGAGCAGTATCTGAATTTCTTATAACCGAGCAGTCGTCGACTGTACACAAATAATGTATGATATTAAGAACACCCATTGTATAATTAAAATATAGTCAGTAATCAAATTTGTTTAACCCTCGTTGTAGATGTAAAGTTAAATCATGATGTGTATGCTATTTAAGGATTACGGTCTAGTTATGATAAGTTGATATATATTCTTGGTTGTGTAATGGCTGTGATCTGTTTGCATACCTAATATAAATAAATAAATAAATCCAATAATGATAGCTTGACAGACTTCTGGGACAGATTTGCTGATTGCCTGCTTTGAGATTTTAATAGGTATTGCAGGCTAGTAAAAATATCACCCGTAGCTAAAAAATCTTAATGTCAATGCCAATTTATCTTGCACTGAGATAGCTTTTCGGAATGTAGTATCTTTTTTTATTATGGTAGATTCAACCAAACTATACAAATATTCAAAATCTGATGAAGACAGTCGCAGGAAATTTTTGTAATGTCCACTTATTTCTTGTGATTTAACAGATCTAACAGCAATGTATTTTTACATCTTTTCTTATAAAGATTAGATTCCCAAAACCGAGGAGGATTTTTATAGTCATCAACAATACAATGTACCTAAATGTATGCCGCACTGGCTACTAATTCTGATGACGACATGTTCGTTCAAAGGTTTGTTGGAAACTGCGGAGCGCACGAGGAGCGCAGGTGTTGCATGTTCACGTACCTATCCATTGAATCAGTTGCAGGAGCGCGGACTGCGCGGAGCGTAAAATGTTCGCGAACATAGTGGATACCCACCTTCACGGTCGTTCGTAAAAGCGAGCGGTGAGCGCTCGTAGCGCCTTAGATATAAGATTTCCTTTCGATTGTCCCGGCCGTTGAAAGATTTAGGTACGAGTACAGGTGCAGTGCAGAGTTGTTTTGGACCGTATTGGCGCGAATCGAAGGTTGATATTGTATTGCAATTGTGTCGAAAGTGCGTCTGTTCTTATTTTATTTTATTTTATTCTGTGTTATAGGCATGAAAATCGGAACGATTGATCTTTAGGCCATACGAATCAATTTGGCCCGTAGCACGGAAAAAAAGAAAAAAAAGAGGTTATGGCATCATCTTTTTTTTGAATCGAAAAAAAAATATTTTTGCTTTGAAACCTGTCGTGTGTGGTAAAATGGAACTGTTTACTGAGCCAATTTTCACTTGTATTGAATTAAAATACAAATCATTTTCAAAACATACCAAGTTTGGGCTCCTCCAGTTAAATGATACGGTTGAATTATTCTTTGTAAAATATGCTATAAATGGTACTACGTAATATCCTCATTCATCTCTATCTAACCTTAAAAAAGAATTTTTGAAAATATTACATTTAAGTAGATTTTTTTTTATGAATTTTCAATTTTACAAAATATGATAAAATTACGATTAGTTGGAACATGTAAAAAAATGCAATTTTAGACACTGAGGATGATAACTAATGCGAGAGGAGTTAATAATATTATTTGGGCGGGATATCAAGCTGGAAAAATGTGGGGAAAAGCGTCTTTATCGTAACTTAATCAAATTATGTAAAATAAAAAATTATAAAAAAAATCCTAATGTAAATAAATATTTTCGAAAATCCTTTTTTAGGGTTAGATAAAAAAAATGCACATACAAAAAAATATCATGTCTGGAGGAGCCCAAACTTGGTAAGTATGTTTTGAAAATGATTTTTATTTTAATTTAGTACAACAACTAACTAAAAAGAACTAAGTACGACTAAAATGTAATAATGCGTTTTTTTTTTAGAATTGGCTCATTATAGCCCTTTCATTAGATACAACCACAGACCATATAGTCCATAGACTCCTCTTTGAGCGTTTCTTAGTTGAAAATGCAATCGCCAAAAGTCGGGGGGTGCAGGGGTATGAAGCTCACTGTGATTGGCGGATTCAACGTCAATCTAGTGACAGATGTCACGTGAATTGCAAATGGCATCCGACCTAGGGATAGGATAGCACGATATTTTTATCGTTATCTACATTGTGGTTGTACTGTGATATTTGGTTGGGTGGGTAAAGTAAATAAAACAATCATTTATAATTGAGCCCACAGCTATCTACTGGGATTTAAAATGTATTATTTTTTGACGTGACAACGTCTTAAATTAGGTTGCGGCTGGGAGTCACTTATGAAAAAGTGTAACGCTCGGTAACGTTACGATGAGTCACCGAACGAGAGAGAGGCCCGCCGAATGCCTTGCGTCTCTCTCCCACTCAACTATGATCGGTCTGCCGCAATTCTTATTTTCATTCAATTCCTTGTTCCTATTGTGCAATTTAATTATATTCATATCAATAAATATTCTACCGAGAAAAAGACGTTGTCACGTAAAATCTTCGCCCGTAAAACCGACTTTACAGGCAACCATTTTTTTATAAAGGCTCCTTACGTTCTTTTTTTGTTCCGTATTGCGGGTCAAGTAAGCTAGCCGTGTGTTTATATAATTTTCCATCACGCATTTTGCCAAATCTATGACGTGATTATTTTTATAATCAAACTGATGTTGCCATAACGTTGAGAATAAATTTTCATTTTTGAATGTCTGCAACGTTTTGACAACAAAAAATAAAGCACGGCGTTCAGGCTTTAGTTTTTTATAATTCTCGTTGCTGCGAATGACAATTTCGCACTGGCGGCATATTGTAACGACCACATTAGAAGGATAAAGTAGCCCACCTTTATCTCTTGCATATATGAGAGTATTTTTGTTTTCCTTTAGAGATATTAATGCCTGTACATATTTACTGTATTTTATTCTTTTTTTCAGAGAATGCACAACAAATCCCGCAATGTACTCAATGATGTTTTTAGCAAACAGTGACAATGTTATGTCTTGCAACGCTTCAATAAAGTCAGTGTCATCACTTAAAATTTTTTTTTTAAAGTTAGTAACATGAGCGTAGGTTTTGCCAACACATAAATATCTCCGCTTCTTCAATAGTTTAAAGCAATCCGCAGAAAAATGCTGAGAGCATTAGTAGCGTCTATCCACACTTTTTTCAGCTTCGGACTTTTTAGAAACCTTTAGAATTGGAAAACAAAAAAAATATAACGACTTTCTGTATTATATTATCTACCTTCAGAATAACTTTACAACTACCAAAAACTTCTGCCATCCACTGAACATGATTTTTTTATTAATTAAATAAATTAGCATTGATAAGTGCTTTTTCTTAATAAACAATTTAAAAGGACATTCGTTTAGATAAATTATTGTTTACTTTAAATTACATGAACAAAATAACTTATCGATGAAAACGATTTTACTTTGGGTTTGCCTACATCACTAGCGTACAATTTCTACGTGAGAGCGGGATAGTCATTTGCGAATATACACAGGAGAAAGGGATAGAGAGAGTGAAATAAGACAACAACGTATTGGTTTTGTAATATTTCCTCAAATTTATTTAAATCTTTTTTCTTGAGTTTATCTATAAAAGTGACATACTTATGAAAAGTGATACCGTCTTTTTGTAAACTTGATGTGGTACTACGTTTCCCGCACCATTTCACGGCGCAACAAGGCATTTTACACCCACTTTTAAAATTTATTTGTACGAAAATTTTGCGATGACGTTCGAGAACAGACTAAATCGCCAATTGGAGGCGTGGCACTATATATGATCAGTCGGTGCATATGCTTGGCGAGCGCGGTTCCCCTCCTATGCGGGGTCTATGGGTTAAATTAAAAAATAAAATTAATAAATTAATTTTAATTAAATCATTTGATTATAAGCCGAAGCTTTCCTTTACAATTATGAAATTCATCTCCCTTAATTCCCTATCCTAAATGGTGGACGCTAATTGGTCCATAGGCGGACGCAATCTGGATTTTTTGGACGCGAAATAGGTAAATCGCCTGTTTCAGCAATTTTTCAATTTATAATATAAACTACAAGTTGCTTTATCTAAAAGTGTGCAGGAAACTGACAAAGAGTAAATAAGGAATAAATAAAATCCACTTTTCGTTCAAAACTAATGCACAAACATTTTCATTTTCTCTCTCAAACTTACCAACTCTACTAAGTGGACGCGAACAGGCGAAATGACGGGTCATTTCGCCTGTTCGCGTCCACCGGCCCATTCGCGTCCAAACTACGGATCACTCTCTAAAAACAGTGGAAAATAACCGAACCGACACAGTGACAAGCACGAACGACATTTCTATGAATGCCTAGATGTATGACAGGTACACAAACATTAACAAAAGCTTCTTGCGCGCTACCCTTATTGCGTAGAAAATGCACTAGTTTAACATGTGAAACGAAGAAGAGAGCACGTACGTAATTTCAAAAAGAAAAATAGTGAGCAGCTGCGCGTTTCACGGTAAGTTTTCAATTGATTTATATCAAATTTGGGATTGAATTTTGTTTCCAGACCTTAGCCATGGACCATATTAGTCAGGATAGTGATGGTTGAGATTGTATTTTAATAAATAATGGTAAAAATAAGGTGGACGCGAATTGCTACAGTAAATTTATAAAATATCCACTTTGCGTCCGCAGTGGACGCTGTCTGGTCTAACTATCTTCAACTTGGATGTTAATTATCACACGATAAAAAGTGAAAAACGACTACTACTTTTTATATTTATTTTAATGTTCTTTACATGCATATTGTAATGGCCAATTCGCGTCCACATTATCAGGATTATAAAACAAGATACAGATGTTGAAAATCTTACTTGGACGCCAATTGGACCTATTTATAGCGAAAGAAGAGACCATGAAAAAGATTGCGTCCATCCTAAAATGAGATTTCATCTTATTTTCTTTATAATTTGTGTGTTTAATTGATTTATTTGAGATTTAGGATTGAGTATTAGAATTTCATGTTACAATTAAGGCTAGAAAAATGAATTCGCATTGAACAGTAGATACTAATCCGTATTTTTATTTTATTTTAGATGAGTTCTTTACAGGAACATGTGGAAAGAAAAAAAATACATATTCAGAAGCGGATTTAATGAAAGCGTTGGACGAATAGTTAGGACTGCGGTTGGTGACACGCTTCCCTTCCCTATCACCGTTGGAGTACACCAAGGTCCAGTGCTTAGCCCGTTTCTGTTCAGCGTAATATAAGACGTTCTGTCAAACAGCATCCGAGACCACCACGAGCAACCACCCTGGTTGCTCATGTCTGCTGATGATATTGCGCCAGCAGATTCAGACAGGGGACGGCTGGTACAACGGGTGAATAAGTGGATAAATTCACTTGAAAACGGCGGTCTGAAACTTAATCTGGCGAAGACGGAGTCCATGGCCTGCAACACCACAAATCCCCAGTCCGTCCGCATAGGCGTTGACGTGGTCGAGCGCACGGACCGTGTCAAATACCTGGGATCTGTGTTAAGCGCGTCTGAAGACATCGACCGCGACGTCAGAGCCCGAATATCCGTGGCTTGGGCCAAATGGCGTGAGATGACTGGTGTCATTTGTGACCCCAAAATGCCGATCAAGCTGACTAAAATGCAAATTGTTACTTCTTGCAGCCATTCTGGGTTTTAAGTGTAATGTGGAATATTTTTTCATTTGAAAAATAACATAGAAGTAAAACTGCTAAAAAAGAATGGGAATTTCCAAACAAAAACAATATGTTCATTAGTCTCAAATTTTGCATAGGGGTTCTTTTTAGGACGTAAGTTCTAACTAAGCTGGGATTTGCGAATAATATATAGGTATATTAGATATTTGAATTAACAACATGGTAGTTTTATAGTTATACATATACATGGTAGGTATAAAAACAAAAAATGGGGAATTTTAAACCATTTTACTAGATTTTTTTTCATTCTAACCACTCAGACATATAAACACATTCTTGAGGAGTAATAAGTCCTGTGGAACAGCATTTATGAATGAGAGGGCACACCCCACAAGGCACTTGCACTAACCCAGGTGGTGGCAACAGAGGCTCAATCGCCCTATACACTTTGCTTCCATCAGGGTATACACTACTCTCTGCCTTGCCATCATAGACTAAGGTATTAAGTATTGTTATCACATCTTCTACTTCAAGCTTTACCTGCAAAAAAGAAATTCAACTGAAAAGTTAACACTTTGCAGATAGGCCAGGAACAGTTAAAAATCTTTTGTTTATATTATTCAGGCAATAATCTCCAGAATTTCATTCAATATGAAAATGAAACAGACAATTTAATAATATGAAAAAAATCTCAACATACATTGCTTATTCCAAGATCAGTTATATATTTCAGCACCTCAGCAGCTGTAGCATATGACTGGGTTCTTCCTATTATAGGTCCTCTAGGATTATTCTTAATTTTGTCTGCTCTTTGTTGCAAAAATCTGTGACACTGCCTATTTAGTATATCTACAAATTCAGACTCAAAATCTTGATCTTGATACCAAGCCCCGCCTGAGATTGATCTATCTGGTTCTAGATTGTATAACATGTATACTTTCTTTTTTGAAGCCTGTCAATACAAATAACAATAGATCTTTATTGAATGAATACATATCAGTATCAATGAATTAATCTTAGGACCAACTTACATTTACACATTTAACTGCTTTAATAAGTTTCTTGCTTTCTAAATTTTTCAATACTTTTATTAACTGAGCATTGGCAAGATTGGAACGGATCCTGATATCACGAATCCATATGCCTTTATTTCCTGCTTCTTCAATTAAGTTGAAAACAACTTTTTCTTCATTATCAGCACCCTTGACTGCCTGCTTACTTCCTTGAGCTTTTAATCTACACAAAAACAGAAACATTTGTCCACAATCACCACTGCCAGTCTCTCATACCTTCAGAGGCTTCACATTAATATGCACCATTGCATCTACAATTTCATATTTTCAGTTCTAACATTACAAAAAAATTTCTTTCCAACACAAAACATTGTGATTCTTGGGAGATATTTTTTACCAAATTTCTGATTAAGGTCATATCGCAGCTTTCATACATAGGGGCACAATTCAATAAAAACATGATTGTTGGGAAAACGCGTTTAAAGATTTTTGAGCCCCTGTATTTTCACAATATCGGTCATAAATAAATTATACTATTCATAGCAAAATTGAAACAAACACAATTGAATGGCTGCACGAGCGGTCCTCCTTCCTCAACTACAGGCACGACACTAAATTGCTCCTTGTATTGCGGAAACTGAGACGCTTCACTCGGAAATGTGAAAGAGACACAAATAGTTTTCGCGGCTTAACAATATGCTCTGACTCTTTCTGTCAAGAGAATTGTGTAGACGTGTTAATTTTGTGCCCATATATTATTAAAACTCGAAATCTCAAAATTTGGAGATGTACCCCTATAGTAGGAAAGATGCTATATTTAATGAAATACTTTGCATTGAAGACAAAATATTTTACTATTTTTAGATAGTTATACACGTTTTCTAACAAATGAAAGGCACAGAGGTGCCAGCAGAGAAATAACCTGCCTCTAGCAGTCTACACTTGACATGCCCATAACACTGCATAGTCTTGAGTTCAAATCAAGTAAGTAAAGCATCTTTGAGACAATAACTTTTCCTGAGTGTTATTTTGGATTTAGAAATGTATAAATTATTATTTATTTTTATTTTATTTTTAATAAGTTTAAGTTTAAATATGTTGACAAGAGGTTATCTCTTTGATACCAAATATTCAGTTTTACTGGTTTCATTAAATTAAAACACGAAAGTAACCTCACCTGTACACTAAGGAACCTCCCTGGTTATAGATATCAAAACAACCTTGTTGTAATAGTTTATTAATTGTGGCTACAAGTTCAGTCGATGTAAGCTCAGGTATTGCAGCAATTATGTCTTTATCCGTGATGCCTTTAGGATTATTTTTAGCAACATTGAGGATCTTCTCTTTTAGATCTTGTTCAGATTCAGTCATTTTTACAGTTAAAGCACCACCGGTTTTGGAAATAAATACCTAGGTACTTACTTTATAGGCTAATAATCGACTTGTCAGTTAGGCTGATTTAAATTATTTGCAGAGACTTCTGCAAAATAATTTACTGAAAAAGCAAGAAAGCAAATGAAGTCTTTTAGCTTTTTTGTCTGCTGTGAGGTGTGAAATGAAGCTATTACAAAATTCATTTCATCTTTGAGTTGTCAATTTATTGTCAATGTCAAATAATTTGACCACAGATTCCAAACAAATCATCTGACATCGACCAGACCAATTGACTTTTTTTATCGTCTACTTTACGGCCTCGCGCCTTACTGCAACAAAACACTTAAAATGATTATTTGATGGAAGTGCAAAACCCTAGAAGAAACTTTTTTTTCTATGCCTTGGCAAAGTTTATTTTATCTATGGCAAAAAGTACCGCAGGGCAGGCAGCTGACAGCTCGTTCTTTGCTCTGGCTGGGTTTTATTGTTTTGTCTGAATTTTATTGGAAGTTGATGATGGGGTGTAATTATAATAAATTGTGATACTATTTGGTGGAAGAACAATATCCATATTTATTCGATTTGATGTTGTCTTAATTTAATAGCCATAAAAATGCGAAAACTAGCTTCTTACAAATATGTGTTTACGTTCATCATTTGTTTTCTGTTTGTTTACATTTACATCATGCGAAACAAGGATTCAAAAGAGAGTAATACAAATATAAAGTTAGTGCATATGAATTAACACTGGAAAACATTTTGTAATCCTGTTACATATTGTGATAATTCCTAATATTTTTTTTGTACTTTTAGATCAAATTATTTTCAAGATGGGAATACAGTAGAAAGAATTGTTATATCTGTAGTGGTTTGTGATATGAGATATAACGAGTCCCTTAATGTTGTTAAGTCTGCACTACTGTTCACAAAAACGCCAATTTATTTCGTCATATTTGCTGATGACATTTTGAGGCCTAAACTGAATGAAACATTGAGCCTATGGAGGACACTGACGAGAAACCAATGGAACTTTGAATTACAGAGAATCAACTTCCCATCTGATCATACAGTTGATTGGATGAATCTTTTTCGTAAATGTGCTGCTCAGCGCCTTTTTTTCCCTGTAAGTATTCTTGATTTACATTGTACTTATCATTCAGCTCTGTTTTTTTCTACTATATTTTTCTCCACAATTTACATTGTTTGGTTTATTCTAATACATACATACCATCACGCCTTTTTCCCAACGGGGAGCAGAGACCACATCTTTCCACTTGCTACGGTCCTGACACACCTCGTGCCCTTCCTTCACTCTCATTAATCTTTTCATACATGCTCATTGATTATGGGTACTCCTGACCTGACCTTTTCTGAGCACGTCTTGGACTTGTCCAAAGTACGTCCGTCTAGGCCTTCCTTTTTCAACAGCTCCATCCACCCTTACCTTGTAAATGTGTTTCGTTAATCGCCTTTCATCCATCCTTTCCATATGCCCAAACCATCTTAGCATTCCTATCTCAATTTTTGTGACAACATCCTCTTTCACACCACATCACTCTCTTATTATGCTATTCCTTACTTTACCACTCAATGTCACTCCTGCCAAACTTCGCAATGCTCTCATTTCTACTGCATTTAACCTACTTTCATCCTTCTTTTGCCATACCCAACTCTCACTTCCCTACATAAGCGTCGGCACTAACACTCCTGCATGAACAGCCAGTCGCGCCTTCTCTGACACCTTCTGGCTGTTCATGAAGGCATGCAGCGCTCCATTTAACACATTCCCTGCAGTCACTCTTCTATCAATGTCACCCTCATGTCTTCCATCCCTCGTGAACCTAGTCCCCAGATACACAAATTCTTTCACTTGTTCTACCTTTTCACCTCCAATTAAAACATCATATTCTGTCATATCCTCATCTCTTTCAAAAACCATGTTTTTGTCTTACTTACGTTCACTTTCATACCTCTCTCTTCTAACGACGCATTCATTAATGTTACCATTACCTGCAACTCGTCGGCCGACGACGCCAGTATGACTTGGTCATCAGCGTAGAGAAGGCATTTAACAAGCAACCTATCCATTCTCAGTCCATAATCACTGTCTTTCAGATCTGTCAAACATTCATCCATGAATAGGTTGAACAACCATGGGGACGCTACACAACCCTGTCTAACCCCTTTATGGATTTCAAACCAGTCAGTGTACGCCCCGTTTATTCTGACGCAATCACTGGAACACTCATAGAGAGATTTCAGAGCTCGTATCAGACAGCTGCTCACCCCATGCGCGGATAAAGACAACCACAAGTCAATCCTTTTCACCTGATCATAGGCTTTTTCCAGGTCCAAGAAAATGCAATAGACTTTTTGGTTTTTACCCAAAAATTTTTCCGCTACGCAACGCAAGGAAAAAACCTGATGCGTACATCCCATTCCCTTTCTGAATCCCGCTTACGCATACCAAATCTTTTCTTCCGTCTCTTTCACAACGAGTATAATCAATATATTCATATTATTAATAAAATAAATAATTAATAAATATCCCTGGACATTATTCCACACAGCGCCATCTAGCCCCAAAGTAAGCTACTTAAAGCTTGTGTTATGGGATACTAGACAACGGATAAACATACTTAAATACATTTTCTTTTGTAAATACATACTTATTATACATAGGAGACACCCAGACCAGTACAAACAGACATGTTCATGCACACAAATGTTTGTACTGTGCGGGGATCGAACCCGCGACCTCTGGTGTAGTAGCCAGCTTCTTAACCATTACACCAAGTCGGTCGTCGAATTTATATATTCTAATTTAATAAAATTATATATTATATATTCTAATACTTTTTTATTATTACAGAAATTATTGCCACATATAGACGCTATGATCTATGTGGATACAGACACATTATTTTTAGGCCCTGCTGATGAGTTATGGCATTATTTTACTAAATTCAATAGTTCACAGTTTTCTGCACTAGCCCTTGAAGACCACAATCCTAATGTGTCTTGGTACTCTCGGTTTGCCAAACATCCATTTTACGGAAAATATGGTAAATACAAATTGATTTAACCTTTAATGTAACACTAGTACCGACGTGGAGCCTGAGAGGCCGCATAACACTGAGTTTTATAACAAAACATGTTTAGTATATACACCCAACTATACCTTATATTATTATCATTAATTTGGAATCTGCTTTGGAAGGAGTTATAAGTGAAAAGATAAATAAATATTCTAACCAACTTTGGTAAACTTTGAAGACAAACGAATGACTTTTAATCCATGGCTTTATTGTTATAACTATATCTAAAAGATAACTATATCTAGATATCTGAAATGTAATTTTAAGTATAGGGGCGAGTGCAGCACGCGCAACCAGCGCTCGCATAGCCTTTTGCTGCTTCATACTCCTCTTCATACGTCTTCCCATATGTCGAATTCTTTCACATTAGCTGCCATTAGGCTATGGAACTCGCTGCCTAATAAAATTAAATTGTCAACCAGTAGGTTTTCCTTCAAAAGAGCAATCCATAACTTCTTCATAGATAAACCTTAACTCATTTAACCAAACCTCTCTCCTTTCAAGGCAATATTTTAAGATTTAGGTACGATATTTAGTGTATGTATCTTTAAATTTATGTATTATGATTATGTATGTGTAATATGTATAATTTTGGTATAAGTATGTTTTCTGCTTCGCCCAGTGGTTGACTGGTAGAGAATGCCATTAGGCATTAAGTCCGCCAATTGTACTTTTTCTTTGTGCAATAAAGAATAAATAAATAAATAAATGAAACTTTACGAAATAAAAATAATAAATAAATATACCACTTCTAGCTTGAGTCTTCGATTGGGCTTGGGACGTGTTTACCGCTAAAAAAAACTCCTTTTACTGCTCCTCAGTTCCAGAAACTACCCTTACCTTATCAAATAGTATTGGGATCCTTGATGTTGACATCTAGTGATGTACAGTTTCAGAGTCATTTGGAACAAAAGCTTGGTGTGCTAGACAGAGTGAAGCAGTACTTCACTTCTAGGCAAAGACTGCTGCTGTTTAAAGCGCAAGGCAGGTCACCTGGAGCGCCTAGATATCAACTCAGTCCTTTTGACTCGGTCCAGAAGCGTACGAGACGCGGATTGTTGACGATCCCAAAGACGATCGCAAGCGGTTTAGAACCGTTAAGTCTGAGGAGTGACTTCGACACAGAATAAAATACAAAATGGAAAACGCACTGTCGACGCAATTGCAATACAATATCAACCTTCGGTGCGCGCCTATACGGTCTAAAATAACTCTGCAACAGTACTCGTACCTAACATTTCGAAAGTAAATCTTATACCTAAGGCGCTTCGAGCGCGCGCCGCTGCGTTCTCAAAATCCTGCTAGGCGACCTTGACGTAGCCGCGTCCTGCCTACTGCGTGCGTGACAATCAATTGTCTCCGCGCGCGGACCAAGCGTGTAGGTTAAAAAGTAAACCGAATTACGTAGTGACACAGGCCTGACTTCGTCTCCCTATGCGTGTTATACATCTGTTGAGATGCGAAGCCGGTTATTACGGATTTTAACCAAGAAGCCGTTAAAAATGCATTTAATAAAATGCGGTTAATTAACCGCATTTTATGCATGTTACGGTTAAATACCACCACTAGCCTACACCAAACGCCTCCGTGGCCGAGTGGTTCCAGAGCTCGACCCAAAAACCCGGAGGTCCCGGGTACAATTCCCAGGTCGGGCAAAGTGTGTTTTTCGGAACACAGCCCGGGTTTGTGATCACCAACCCGCATTTGGCAAGCGTGGTGATTATGCCAATACTTACCCATCCATTGTAGCGATTACTTGATTTCAATGATGGAGGCCTTTGCCCAGCAGTGGGACAGTATATAGGTAGGCTAATTACTTACTTTACCAACACTAAATGGCGCTGCCGCAGCCGGCACTATTATTGACTGTTACCTCAGGAAGTCGGATATCCAGTCACACAGTGCGATGGGAATTCCGTAAGAAGCTTTACCTAAGAGTTGAAAAAACAATAAAAAGGACAGATTATTTACAGTAGGTACCTCAAGACAAATAATGGGCATCGGAAAACATTGGAATTTCGGAAACAATCGTAAAACATTACAAAAACAATTTTAAAAAGTAATGATTTTTATAAAACACTTCTAATTCAACTTTTTCGCAAACAAATAAATGTCAATGTCTTAACCGTCCCGCTATTTTACTATAGCGTCAGCCGGTTGCCTAGTTTCGGTCGGTCATCTTTGGGAACACGAAGTTAGTCGATGTCCATTTACCTTGAAAAACTGAACTCTTTTTCTCGGGCGCAGTTGGATAATTAACCGTTAATAACCGCATTTTATCGGAAGTTTACCATAAATTTGGTTAAGTTAACGGTAGCTCACGCGTTTTTACAACTATGTATAGTTATACCGTTTGTACAAAATTGTAGAATTAGCTGCCGAGGTTTTACCAATGAGTAGGTAATGGTGATCTTCAAGAGGGGTTTGAAAAGGTTTTTGCAGGGTCGGCAACGCGCAAATGTTGCACGCGTCCATTGGCTGCGATAACCGCTTACTATCAGGCGGTCCGGGTGCTTGATTGTTTCCAACGCAGTATAAAAAAAAAATTGTTCATAACTCAAAAAAAAAAAAAACGTTAGTATCGACACGCGGGCCTGAGAATTTCAAAGCGGCAAAACTTCCCGAAATTGTATTCACTGACACTACTACCACATTAACGGTATTGGCACTACTAAACTCGCAGCTACTGACGAGCACGGGTGTCACCTGCGAGGGAAGGGATAAATCTAACGATTCGTTAACCCGCCGCCGCCTCACAGGCCCCACGTCCGTACTTGAAGGTTGAGAAAGTTTAACTTTACATTGATCAGACATCATTCTGAATTATTATGTCTTGCTTTTTTCCCCCTTAGAATTTTTCGTTTTAATTTACTAGATCAAGTTGACCTACAATAAGTTTGGATTTTTAGGTTTGAACTCTGGAGTAATGCTAATGAATTTAACCAGAATGAGAAACTTTGGATGGGTTGATTATGTTACCCCAATCATGCTTAAATGGAAGCTGTACATACCATGGGGAGACCAGGTAACTATGCTCACATACTGGCTTGTACGCACAAGCCAGTATGTGTACCATAAGAGTTCTTACATACGGGACGGCAAATGCCTGCCGTCAGCTGCCGTCGACATCACATCTGTCATTTCGACGACGGCACGTCGACGGTACCCGACGACAAAGGTGTCGTCGGCATCTGTCATCACCTGCCATTTTTAGTAGTCTAAGAGCTAGGAAGCACACAACATGAGCTTATATAGCCGAAGAAATTGATTCTGGATTGCTTACTAATAGTAGGCCACTCAACGAAGCAAAAATAAGGGAAATATTTCGTGTAAAAGCGAATTTGGGCAGAAATGTAGGGAATGGTGTCTGAAGCAACATACTCAAAGTACTGATGGATTGGAGCTAACGGGTAAGGGTAACGGGTTGTGCGATGCGGCTGCGCGGAAAGGATTTTCGTCTTCGTTGCTTGGGCTATGGTGCTTACAAAAAGGAAAACAATAATTTGGAGCCGTCCCGTGTGTAAGTAGGCTCTAAATCTCTGCTAAATTGAAAAATGCTAAACGGTAAAGCTTCATGGCAAAATAAGTTGTTATGAGTCAGTGCATTAAACATTAAAAAAAATAGCTATTTCATTAATATACAGGATGGTGGTTTCAGTGGTCTGGGGAAATTATTCAATTGAACTCAACACATAGACAATGTAGCTAACATATAATTAAGCACTCTTGTTATTCTCAAGTAATACCATACCATACAAACTTATTTTACTTTATTTGTAACTTCTGTGTTATTTTGAACCGATTTGTACTGAAAAATAGTGAATCCCATAATTATCAAAGTATAGGTAGTTTAAAGCGCGGGCTGAGGCAGAAGCTTGCAAGTTTGATTCGCAAAACACAAGGCTGTTAATAAAACTTGTCTGGCTTCCATACATTAAGTAAAAAAAACCAGCAGAAAGGGTTAACAATCAGGTGATTTCTGATATGAAGTAATTTCGTAACTGAATTATTTACTAGAATTTTCGGTGTTTCGTTGAGAGTTGAGTTAGCTAACTCGGCTGCTGGATAACTACCACAAAGTCTCAATTTCTTCAAATTATTAAGGTGCTAGTCTATTAACGCCCAGCAACTTCGCAGGACATAATAAATATACTGTTCCACTACCACTCCCGCGCGGTGCTGGAGCTGGAGTGCCGGCACAACTTCCGCTCGGACCAGTGCGTGTACGGCGACGCGTGCCCCGCTGCGCGCGCGCGCGGCGCGCTCGTGCTGCACGGCAGCCGCTTCGTCTTCCACAACGAGAAGCAGCCGGCGTTCCAGGTGAGGATGGTATACTAGTGTTCTAGTTATCGACAGTTTGATGGTCTTTTCACGACTGTTTTTCAAGCGCCGGTTGAGATACTGAGGTACGCGGGTTCGATTGTGTGTATGTGAGACAGATATTTGCGTTGAGTCTGAGGGTTGTGGTACCTTCGGTGTTTTCGGTTTGCACGTGAGCATGAATCTCACCTAGAGATGTAGGGAACTCATAGGGAGCTATCTGTTGGCATTGTGGATGGATATTATTTCTGAAACATTGCCAGGTATCCATACCGGGTGATTATCAAAAGAATTGCAAAAATGGTATAACATAGGTACTAGATCGTTCAATAAGTCCCGGGACTAACATAGACATGACGGCTTATATTAAAAACTTTTTTATTTTTCGAAAGCACTGGCCATCAAAATGATACGAGGTGCATTCAATAAGTACCTAGCCTCATCGCCAGAGGGCGCTGTAGTTTCAAAAGAGTTTTACCACAGTGTAGCACATTCTTTTTTAATTCTTTTTTCAGTTTTTCATTCCAATCCCTTCATTTGTTTTAATTTGACAACTTATGGAAGCGAACGTGTCGATCGGTGTTACAAAAATGGAAAAAGAGCAATATCGTTCGGTGATTCGATTCCTATTTTTGGAAGGGAAAACGCGCATCGAAATCAAAGAGCGCTTGGATGCTGTGTACGGTGACTCTTCTCCATCGATGGCCACCGTCAAGAATTGGTTCAACGAGTTTGCACGTGGCCGTACGTCGGTTTTTGATGAACCACGTCCAGGTGCACCGGAAACAGCTGCTACGGAGGAAAACATTAAAAAAATTCACGATCTCGTATTGGCAGATCGCCGATTGAAGGTTCGGGAGCTAGCTGAGACTGTAGCCATTTCAGAAGGAACAGTGCATCATATTCTTCACGAGGAACTCGGCATGAGAAAGCTGTCGGCGCGATGGGTGCCGCGTTTACTCACACCGGAAAACAAGCGCAACCGTGAGACCACATCGGAGACGTGTTTGGCGCTGTTTAAGCGGAATCCAGCAGAGTTTTTGCGTCGTTTTGTGACCGTCGATGATACCTGGATCCACTGGTACACACCAGAGACCAAGGAGCAATCAAAACAATGGATCCAGACCGGGGAACGTGCTCCAAAGAAGGCGAAAACGGTAAAATCGGCCGGAAAAGTTATGGCCACCGTTTTCTGGGATTCACAAGGTGTGATCTACATCGATTACCTCGAGAAGGGTAAAACAATTACAGGGCTTTACTATGCCGATTTATTGGGCCGATTCGACGCCGAATTACAAAAAAAAAACGACCCCATCTGGCGAAGAAAAAAGTGCTGTTTCACCACGACAACGCTCCGGTTCACACGTCTGCCGTTGCCATGGCCAAATTGGTCGAATTACGCTACGAATTACTGCCCCATCCACCGTATTCTCCAGATTTGGCCCCTTGTGACTTCTTTCTGTTTCCTAATCTGAAAAAATCACTCGCCGGGAATAGATATGGATCAAATGAGGAGGTCATCGCCGCCACGGAGGCCTATTTTGCAGAGTTTAACAAAAACTATTTTTCGGACGGGTTAAAAAAGTTGGAGCATCGCTGGGCTAAGTGTATCGAACTGAAAGGAGACTATGTTGAAAAATAAATTGCCACTATTCCAAAATTTTCGTTTACTTTTTGTAGGCTAAGTATTTATTGAATGACCATGTGTAATTTTTTTTGAAAATCGAACGATAAAATATTGAGTTTAGTACATTCGTAAAAAATGGATAACAACGAGTTTCGCGTGTTGATAAAACATTGTTTTTTAATGGGAAAAACCACCGTTCAATCAATCAATCAATCTGCTCCGTCTAAAACAACAATTTGTCGGTGGTATACTGAATTCAAACGCGGTCGTATGGATACAAATGATGCTGAACGTTCTGGTCGTCCAAATGAAGCAGTGACTCAACAAAACATCAACCAAGTCCTGAAAAACGTGAAGGAAGATAGAAAAGTAAAATTGCTTGAGATAGCTGAGATAGTGAAGATTTCAACTGGTAGTGTCTTCACCATTTTACATAAACATTTGTCCATGAAAAAGCTTTTTTCCAAATGGGTGCCGCGTTTGCTCACGATTGATCAAAAGCAACAGCGTATTGATGCTTCAGAGCGCTGTTTGGCTATGTTTGACAGGAATAAAAAGGATTTTTTACGTCGGTACGTGACAATGGATGAAACATGGATTCACTATTACACTCCGCAATCTAATCGGCAGTCAGCAGAGTGGAGAGCACCCGGTGAAAGCCGCCCGAAGCGGCCTAAGACCAAAAATCAACTGGCAAGGTTATGGCCTCTGTATTTTGGGATGCGCATGGAATAATCTTCATCGACTACCTTGATAAAGGACAGTGAATAAATAGCGAATACTACATGGGGTTATTGGAGCGATTAAAGTACGAAATCGCGGAAAAACGGCCTCAATTGAAGAAAAAAAAAGTGATTTTTCACCAAGACAATGCGCCGTGTCACAAATCAATGGTAACGATGGCCAAACTAAACGAATGCACTTCGAATTACTTCCTCATCCGCCTTATTCGCCAGATCCTACCCCCAGTGATTACTGGCTCTTTGCAGACTTGAAAAAAATGCTTCAAGGTAAGAAATTTGACACAAATGGTGAAGTAATCGCAGCAACGGAGGCTTATTTTACAGCCAAAGAAAAATCGTTCTACACTATCGATAGAAAAGTTAGAGAACCGTTGGAGGGAATGTATCGTAGCTGAAGGAGACTACGTTGATGAATAATAGTACATTGTTCACCGAGAGGAGAAAGAGACCGATTACCGTCGAGGGTGTCGTTTGAAGCCCGAGCCGTAGGCGAGGGCTTTAAAACACTCGAGATCGGGAATCGCACTTTCTCTCAAGTGATACATAGTGCTTTATACTACACCTACGAGGAAAATAAAAAACTAAATCTTTACTAATTGAAATTTATATTGAAATTGTTGCAGTTAGTGAAGCTTAATGTAACACTTTTTCTTTCTTTATTATATTTGCTGTTTCCTTCAACTGCGGCGGAGTTAAGAAATCTTCATCATCACTATCACTACTTATCATTTTGATAGTTTTATTTTACTTTCTACGAAAACTGAATCCTCAAACAACACACAAGTCACAAATTGAAAATGGCGCCAATGGCGTCTGCAATTTTCACATGTTCTTTTTTCAAATTGTTTATCCTGCCGCCGCAGGGTCGCACTGCCAGCCCGACACCATCCGACACACAGCTAGTGGCCAGTGTCATTTTGCGAACTTGGAGATAAAAACTCACTGTAAAAACTTTTTGGCTTTTGATATTTAGGTTACCGGCGCATAGTCTTACCCAAAATTGAAAAAGAAAAACCACGTAAGAAATGGATTTTCATACACTTTTCTCTCCCGCTCAGATGCGTTTTCTCCCCGCATATTTTTTCGGTATGCAATGACGTACTTTCTACCGTAAATTTGATAAAGTATCAAGGTACTTCCCGAGCAGGTGTAGTATAAAAAATATTTTTATCAAAAAAACGTTTTTTTAGAATTTAGTCCCGAGACTTATTGAACCAAGTGTTACATGGTTAGTTATGTAGAAACTATCAGTTTGAAAATAAATTTATTGACCTAACTAGCCTTCCGCCTGCGGCTTCGCTCGCGTAAACTTCATTTCTGTAACATTTATACATGAAATCTTTATAAATTGTAGCCTATGTGTTATTCCGATGTATAAGCCTATTACTGTAAAGTTTCATCTAAATCCGTTCAGTAGTTTTTACGTGAAAGAGTAACAAACATACACACACACACACATACATACATCCTCACAAACTTCGCATTTATAATATTTGTAAAATAGTAAGAGTAGTAAGCCTTTTATTTTAAGGTCACCATACAAATCAGGCGAACAGTCAGTATTTTTTGTATGAAAACGTTGAAATTAAATTCAATTGAAAATATGAAATTTTCACTTACCTACATATTTACTACATCACTTAGTGAGAATGCTACGAGTATATCGTTTTTGTAATTCTTTAAAAAATATATATACGAGTGTTAACATTGAAACGAACTTTGTAACTATTTTTAAGTTGAATTAATAGTGAGCCCAATAATTATCACAGTATATTAATTACAATGTTTTGTGTTTCAGGCGATGTACAGAGCTATCGATGAATACGAGGTTGGTACTGATCCATCACTAAGTTTGTTAAATAACATGGAGAGATATTTTGAAGAGGCCTTACCTTCCAACTGCGGAAATCTTAAAGAAGCTTTTCTGCGCGTGCCGATACAAACGATTAATGACTTGTACTCCGCGCCTAAAAGGTAATATTACGTCATATGTTAAGATAATGGTTCGCGTGATCCACATCATTGCCAGATAGGACAAAGATTCTGACAAGTATTTCAGATCAAGAAAATAAAACAGTTTTATAAAAACGTTCATAGTTTAAAGTGCCAGTCTTTCGCGTGCTTATGCTCACTATTAGTTATAAGTAAATAGAGAGGGTGAACAGACAGACAGCCACGTGGACGCGCGACCGATCCAATAGAGATTATTATTTAGATCTTAAGTAGCCCATGGGAACAAGTGCGTGTGTGTACCTAACTTATGGTGCTCTGTGGAGTATTTTTAATTAGTAATAACCTCTGACGGGCCGTTAAACGGCTCTGAAGAGTACTCTAAAACATAGGACTGGGTGAGACCCTGTAGGTATAGTCCGAATGTGTAAATGTCGCTATTTTCGTAGAAACCCAACCAGCTATAAAAAAATATATATACATTATAAACAAAAGTATTACGTGAATGCCGACCCACTGATTCTTGCCCTAAAATAAAAAAAGATGTGTTTCTCTGTAGAGGCTCTACTCGTAGTTGAATAAACAACAATAACTCAAACCTTGTATGTTTTGTGATCTTTATCTCTCTAATGGCCAACGTTTTCGCAGAATTGGTTTGTTATTTACTTAGTGTTGTTACAGAAATTTAAAACATTGTGGTCATTCTTCGGACTACAGTCAAACAACGACATTTATATTTATTTCTTGTATTTTTTGTTGAATCTGTGTCAATTCTACACTTGGAATTCTTACTTACGGCATTATTTCCTTCGATGGTTGGGTGTGGCCTCAATTTAGGATTTTTATATGTTATATATTTATTACAACATTAATATTATGCACAATTTTTGTATTTGTGTTACCAGTAGGTTATTAAGTAAGTAGTATTTGTGATGACTTTTCGAATTTAATAGTTAAGTACGCATTTACTCTTTTGAATCTCTAAATATTACTTTTCCAAAAACTCACAAAATCGTATCTCAAGTAAACTCGATGATTAAATGTGAGTTAAAATTGATCGGATGTTATCTTCGATATCATTCCAAGATTTGAAATAAAAGTTTATTTGGTAACACATAAGTAAGTAACATAAAATTAATTAATCAAGTATAGTTGTTTAAGATTTTACTGATTTACAAAATGTATTTTAATACAGTCGTCGAAACCTAATAGGCCCGTTTTGACACTTGTCATTGCGGTGTAACTAGGGATGTGAGTGAACCCCACCGTCGGTAATCTGATTACCGATTCCCGGACAGGCCTGCTGTAGATTTCTGTCCTAAGGCCTCATTTTACTAAAAAAGTAGCTATAACATGTGTATTATGGTCTACAATAAGATTCCACGCGAGTACAAAATAAGACCTGTGTACGTAATGATGAAACTACGTGAATCGTTGGTGGATTGTTGTAACTATAGTGTTAATGATTTCTTTACTCACATTTTGCATGCTGTTGATATTCAAGCAGAATAGTCAGTATTTATTAAGTTCAATTAATATTTTTGGTTGGAAGTGATTCGTAATTTCCGGTTTTAGGAAATAATGGGTTACATCACATCACTATTATAAGAAAAAGAGGACTTAGGACGTAACTGTTTTTGAAACGTTTCGAAATGATTCAAAGTGTCATATTTCTTTGGAATGTTGTGAAAATTAAACGCGCCCTTTAATTAAGTGTTTATTTCAACGCAAAAACTGAATAATTATTTTTTATTCATTCAAAGTTTTTATGCTGAGTTTTGCTGTTAGTTACATTCTATGGTTTGCTAGCTGTCAAAATGGGCCTAATAGATTTCGACGACTGTAGTCTTCTGTTAAAAAAAAACTAAACCTCATAGTCCAATAATCATGGCAACAATTAATTATAGCTGCATAGTTAGTCCGTTATTCGCAAATTAGTGTATTATAAACGGAAAGTTAAATGGAGAATATGAAATTATTTTTTACATCGGGCCATAGTTATGAAATTATGTAGTATTGGGCCATAGTTGAGTAATTATACAGTAAGATAAAATATGATTGCAAAAGCCTAGATGTCCGCGTCGGCGATGACAGCTGATTGTTTTTACGCGGGCAAAGCTACCACGTCGCGCGAGTCGTGCCGCGCGCCACCGAACTTTCTCTGTAGACACTTCGTAATGCTACTGCTCCACCTGCGTTAGCGGGTGTGTTGACGCCTGCCCATAGTTTGCCGCCAGCCGAGTGATCGCTAATGTCCAACGTCATTAAAAATTACACTTTCGAATAATCTCAAAATCATAGCGTTCAGGGCGACGCAGGTGGAGTAACAGCATAAAGCTGGGTCCATATTTTGTATTTTATAAAAGCGGGTTCGGACGCGAAACTATTGAGCCTAATGTAAATTATATATAAACAAGTATTTCTATCTGCCTCATTTATTATAATATATTAGCTTTGCTAAGTATTGTTTTTTACAATGATATTGAGAATTATTAAATGTTAAGAAAAAAATGCATTCTGTTTATTTAAGAAGTCCTTGTCACTATCATTTATTTATATTTATTATTTATACTGAAAAGAAATCGATAAGACTAGTGGAAGATATTCTATGTGAAAATTCGAATAGTCGCTTAGACTACGTTTATTTTTATGGTGTTTGATTGCATATTTATAAAATCAAACACATTCGTATATTTTGTTTGAAAACCGTATATTGCTATGCAACTCCTTACGGTATAAAATTACATAAATTTGTAAATTTTTTTGTTGATGTGTTATCAACAGACCTGATAAAGATATAAACATCAGTAAATAAATTATTTCGAAAGCACCAAATCTCCCCGAGATGTAGAAGATTTATACATCTCATTTTTGGACTTGCCCAAAACGCTACCTACAAACTGCTGCAGCAAATAAAGTCATTTGTGGTCTATTTATTTGCGCTCTGCAAAACATTTTAGACTGCAGATTTTAGCCATATTAAATTTTACGTTTATGAATATGGTTTCTTAACAAAAGTTGCTATAAATCGTGTGGATTATCGAATAATATCGAATATTTTAACTTTACACTTTCAAAAATGTACTTTCCCACCCAAGGTTCAAGTGCCTTAAAATGAATTGTACATAAGTAAACAAACTAAAAGTTCTTATAGGTAGGGCCCTTTTTTAATGTATTATTTCTGGTTTAAGATCTTTGTTTGATCCCCACAAGAATTACTTTAAATTCCCTTGTGTGAGAAAAATATATAAATTATAATAACTTAATGTAGCAGAGCGTACAATATTATCTTACTACTTATTTAGATACTGGCGAGTTAAGAAAACAAAAAACAAAAGTAAAAGGGTAGTTACGTTAAAAAATTGAAAGAACACACGTTTAAGTTTGAACACATAATTCGCCATCCACCGCCGAATCCAGTAAAAGAGCTACGCGGAAAAACGCAAGGTTAGTTGCGCGCGACTGGAAGTGGCCTTACCAACTACGCTCAGGTAATGAGTTAGGTAATGACTTAAATAATTAGGTTAAGAGACATACATGACATTGAAGTGAGTGAAAAATCGTATTATTGAGGATGTTTTTTTTTAAATATCTTAATATTTAAGTACTTAAATAGTTTTTTAGGAGCTCTTTAAAAATAGTCGTTGAATTGGCTTCTTTAATATTTTTGGGGAGTTTGTTATACAGGCTTGTACCTTCATATATAATGTTCTTTTTTCCATAATTAGTTCTAGGGGGACGTAAGCATAAGTCATTTCCACGCCTCAAAAGTTAAGGATGTACGTTTTCCTTTTGTGTAAAAGTAATTTGACTCTGAATTTATTTTTTGAAAATTTTACAAACCAGTATGCAAGTATAGTAGGTATATGTCTGTTTAACAAAGAAAGCGTTTGATTGATTGATTGATTTAATAGTCATAAGTTTTGTTTCCTTGTAAATTTTTTCAGTGTATTCTAAAAAATCGTAACGAAACAACGCTTGTATCAGCTTGTTTTAGGCAATCTGGATAGTTTCTATGATACTTTTAACTGCCGTCCCCCAGACTTCCACCAAGTAGTCAATGTGGATTTGACTAAAGAGTTATAGACATACCGCACTTTTTGTGGTAAATTACGGACAATGCTTCGTAGCATGCCAGTAAGACGTGTCAGTTGCGTTTTAATTTTTTCGATGCGGGGTTTCCAACTGATGATCAAGGGTTAGGCCAAGATATTTTTCAAACCCTTTTTTTTCCTAAGATTTGCCCATTAATTTAAAAATTTTAATAATTTTGTATTTTCTTGTTTTTAGTCGAAAAGATGACATAATTAGTTTTTTTTTGCGTTAATCGTAAGAAGATTGTGGCGAAACCATTCATTCAAGAGATCTAAGTCCTTCTGTGCATCTGCAATAACGGCGTCGATACAGTGCCCATAATAAAATAAACTAGTGTCATCCGCGTAAAGAGTGATATCACCGATAAGGCCGATACCCTGAATACTATTTACATAGATTAAAAACAATAGGGGTCCCAGCACCGATCCTTGAGGGATCCCACAAGTGATGGGTACATTATTACTTTGGTGTTGACCAATTTTTACCATTTGACAGCATTGGTCAAATATGACTCCAATATTTTGTAGGCATTTTGCGTAACTCCAATACTGCGTAATTTATTTAGTAAGAGGCGATGACTCACTGTGTCAAAAGCTTTCCTTAAATCTATGAAGATTCCAAGAGCTAACTTTTTCTGACCAATATTGATTTTAATTTGTGTAACTAGATCTATTGTGGCGGAGAGGGTATTGGATTTGGGTCTACAACCGTATTGCTTTTTAAATATGAAGTTAATGGAGAATAGGTAATTATTGAGTCGATTAAAAATTACTCGTTCAAAGACATGATACTATTGGTAGTACAGAGATAGAACGATAGTTTCCTGGATCACTTTTGTACCCAGATTTGTGTATTGGTGACACTTTTGCAACTTTGAGGCAATCAGGGAAAACTCCCAGCTCTAAGCAGCTGTTTATGCTTGCAGTGAGTTTATCGAGTATGAGATTTTTAATGCATTTTAGGGCCTAGTGCCTATCCTGAGCTAGTGTTATTATTGGGGCTGTCAATGATTTTACCTATTTCATCAGGGGTGGTTGGCGACATCTTTGAAAGTCCATTTTCATGATTTTCATATGTATCTTGAGGCACCGAATGAAAGCTTGAGTTTCCATGATACTATTGAGGTATTTCGTTTGCTAGTGTCTGACCAATGGTTGCAAAGTACTTATTAAAGTACTCACAAATATCGGTTGGATCAGTCATAGTTCCAGACGGGGTAAGAAGCTTGGGTAGTTTCATAGGTTCCTTGCATTTGTTTTTGGCAAGACTATTTATTAGCTCCCACATTTTTTAGGCTTTTTGTTACAATCTATGAAAGATTTGTAGTAATATTCCTCCTTACGGGTTTGGCTATGTTGGGCAAGTTGGTTATTATATTATTTGATTATATTTAAAAAAATAAGAATCTGATGATGTTGTCAAATTTTACCCTATTATGTTATCTGACGAATAGGGCCTAGATTCTACTGTTCAAATTACAATTTTAGTTGAATTGAATGGCGTGATGAGTGAACCAATGTAACTTTCTTTTCGATATAAATACCTATCACCCGCTTTATCTAACACAGCTTAGGTCGCGTTTTTAGGTCCATTTTTATTCACCAATGGCGTTGTACAAAATAACTTTCAAGTACTTCAGACGCTAGCGACTATCATGTGTAACTTCTAGGCAAAGGCATCTCCTTCAAAATAAAAAATAGGATGTTTTTACTATTTCACGAAACGCTGTAAGGACTATACTACTATACTATTTTCACTGTAAGATGGTATGCCTGACAGCTCTTATTGTTCCGTTTTATGCATACTATTTCAAACTTAATACAAAGAAACTGGCAAAAGAAAATGTTATTGACTATTAAAAAACTATTGTCCTTTCGAATCTTATCAAGTAAAATATTGTTATAATTATTAACTCTTACTAATAAATGACGTAAATTAAATAAAATAAATATATCTTTACAGCGCCTGATGCGTGAAAAGGAACGCCATTCAATAGTGTGTTGACACTACTGAATCGACAAAAAATCGATGAATAGGAGCGACCATTTGTAATCACGTCATTCGCATCAGTACGAGTGCGTCTGCCTTGTGTGCTATTTTTTAACTATTATTTTTGAGATACCGCGTTTTATTTTATAAATTATTAGCCATAATCCGTTTATTAAGAATTTGTTTAAAAATAAAAAATCGGTAAATCTGATTCCATTTCCTTTGCCAACTCGATTAAATTACGTGCGTTACATCACTTTAATTGACAATAAGAACTGTCAGGGATATCATCATACGGCGAAAGTAGTATTACTATACACAGTCAGACTAACACTTAAGGTTTCCATCATTACCGACTTATTTGACTATGAAACACTCCTTTTTTCAAGATATTGGACTTTTATGTTTTTGATATGAAATGTGTATTTTGTTTCTCTATTGATCATTAAAAATTTCGGAATTTGTGATTCTAATATGCTTGTTTATACAATTTTTGTGTAGATGACAACTGGTTGATTTATGCCATTAAGTACAAATGAAATGACATAACTCTTAATTTATTCTAATTATTTTATTACTCTTAAGTTGATATTGTAAATCGAAATAGTTGTTTAATTTTATGCAGGTTCTCAATAACGTTACTTTCTACTACTGCCTTAGAGCCTGTCATTATTATTTTTTCTCTGATTTCTAATAGCCTTAATTGTTATACTTTGTTAAATGTCTGAAGAAACACAGATTTTAAGGGTGCACACCCACGTCAGACTTTTTGTCGGACCGATAATCGGGCCGATTTTGTATTTCATATTATTTCTGACCTACTTTTTGTCGGACATGTGCGTTGCTCCATTGCTATCAGTACGTTCTATTTTTCTCCTACAAAAAATCGGTCACCGATTATCGGAGCAGCCTAAAAGGCATATTTGCAGCTTACCTGCTGAAAACTGGTTTGAAAATAAAGACTGATAAAACCATTTATCATCTAACACAAAATTGTATAAACAAATTTATTAGAGAAACAGTTTACAATATAAATGGGCAATAGAGACAAAAATTAAAATTCTATGAGAAAAAACTTAAAAGTCTAAAATCTTGAAAGCGGTTGTATTTTGGGTACTTAAGGTGTTTCTTAGTCAAATCAGTCAAAAATTAAAATAACTACAAACCCCTACTTAAATGATCTAGGCCGACTTAACCTGTAACCCTGTGTATTTTACATAGTTTGAGTTTGCAAGCATTACCTACTCTGGCGCAGTCAAAGAAAAAAAACACAAAATAAAAATATATTTTTAATGTAAGTAATAAAAATGTCGATGTACAATTAATATCCAAATAAAGACAATTTCGCATTTCAAGAATTAGTCGAATTTAATAAGTTTTAGGCAATATGTCAACCTAAGAAATTATTAACAAGTTTTCACACACATTATTTTACAAAAACAATAACAACCTATGGTGTTAAATTATTTCAAGAGGAATCAAGTTTCGCCACATCTCTCATCCATTTATTAGTAACTAATTGAGCATAGTTTCTTAATACAAAAACATAAAAGGGGTGTTTTTGATATTCGTTGTAGTTTATACTTATACACGGTTGTGTTGCTTATTGTTATTTATACACGGTTTTTTTATTTAGTCAACTTACAAGTTCACTTCAATCTTTACTTATGGGCACCTTATGCAGCTGACGTAAGACCCTTTTTGCAATGGTTTGTAAAGGTTGTTGTTAAAGCGTCTGTACTAATACTTATTGCGTTAAAAACTGGACCTACCTACTTATAATATAAGCCGATAAAAATGATAAATAGTGAAAAGTTACGGCTTAAGTTATTATATCCGTCGCGTTATTTGTGTTATATTTGCTTATTGTACATAAAATAAATAGCAATTTACTAGGTACAGCCCTAATAAGTACCTCAACCTTGAGTTTACGTCACAGAAACTCTGATATATTTACTTGGTAATGATTTGGAATACTCAGAATATGACTTTCATGTTTAGGTTTTCGAACAAAATATTCATATTATTGTTTGTATGATATAAAATAAAAAATTACTAAACAAACAGTTAGATAGTTTCTTCAATAGCCTTTGTTTTCCCTACGGCTTAAATATCACCCGGTATAGGCTACAGTAACCATCCATTTCTTCGGCGTATTCTTTAGGTCGGGGTGCAGAACGTCGTTGTCAACCATATTCAGAGTTCGTATTACTTAAATTTGATACAAGAAACTGAAGCCCAATGCATCCTTTTAGTTGACAACGATGATCGGAATCAAGTAGCACATAAAAACCGTTAGTTAGTTAGTTAGGTCCTATGAAATTCAGGAAATACAAAAATTTCTAAACGACCAACTATGAAATTTTAGCAGGAACTTCGAAACATATTAAGTCCTTATTGCCATCTTGTAAAGCCCAATGTACTCTAACATTTACTGTTGGGTATATTGAGAGTATCGGGAATGCGTCCTTGTACACGTATTTCGTACCCGCTTTTACTGGGCATTCTGCCTTTTCGCCGTTTTCTGTGAAAATTTTATCACAAATAGAATTTCCATCGACGCCTACAAACGGCAACGGCAGCCCGAACACTTCTCCTAAAACGTGGTTCTTTATTTCATTGACGTCCTTATCTGAAAAAAAGAAATAGATATATTTTATTAATGTAACGAAGAGCCTAACAAAGGGTATTGGGCGTTCGTGGGTCAAATTAAAAACAATGTAGCTATGTTTTCAGAAATATTGGTGGTGGTTGTAATGCTGAATAGATTCATCTATACTAATATTATAAAGAGAAAAGATTTGATTGTTTATATCGAATAGGCTCCGAATCTACTGATCTGATAGTGAAAATTCTTTCACTAACAGAAAGTTAGACTATTATGGACTTATATAACAATCTACATTTTATTATGATTGAACAAACATTCAGTTGTAAATAATAGAAAAGCGGGTGAGATATGACAATGGACACCAGCTGTCAAACATTTGACAGAACGAAGTCTGTTGGGGCAGCTCGTTTTTAATGAAAATATTTATATTATTAAGTCCTGGCTTAGTAGTCTAATCCGCCCGGGAAGGTGGAATCCTACTAGGCCGCGGCTTTTTCTATTACATTAATTTTAGAAGAAGTAGTGATTGACTTGATAATAGGTTTTCTGTATGTATTGTCAATTGTTATTTCTTAAATACTCACCGGGCGTGAAGCTGATGGTGATGTGTTGGTTGGTGCCCTTTTTGAGTCTGCACGGAGATTTCGTACATGGAATCAGTTGCACGTTTTCGCTTAGATTGTCAAATTTCTTTCCTGCAATGAAAAAAATATTACTCAGACATCATTAGTCAGTAAACAACTCCATTGGCGTGACAATGCACCCCACTTTTATCAGAAGATTCAGAAGTACACATAGGTAGTAAAAGTGTCGTCCTTATGCAGTAATTAGGAAAAGCAACTTAAGTTAGAAGAACTTTCGATGTTGATATAAGTTATTATTTGTTTGTATATTAAGAGATAACAGACTAGTTAATTTAAATCTTAAGATTAGGATAAAAGTAAATAAGTGTTTTGCCAATAAGTAGTTACTACTTAACTAATAGATAGAATTGTAGAAAAAAAACGGTATCTCCCTGACACAGGCTTATATAGGCTGAAGTTACCTGTTTATGAATCTAAATATTTGTTAATGCCAATAAAACTATTTTTTTATTTATTTTCTTTATTTAGCATAAAACTAGGTATAAAATTTGTACAGTATTTTTATAAAAACAAAGATTTACAACAATAAAACAACTCAAGAATTATAATTATAAAAACAAAATACATAAGTAATCACAATTATAAAACCTAAGCCTAAATTAAAGTTATAAAACAATGATTTACAAAAATACTATAAAAACCTTAACCTAGGGTGCCGCCGGCAGCAGGGCAGGCAAGGCCCAGACTACCGGTGGTTAGAGCTGCAGAGAGAGGAACCTCCTGACAATCGAGCCGTGTCCAGGAGCACCGCCTTCTGCATCTGACCCTTGACCCAACCGCTGAGCGAGAGCCGCTCGAGGTGTTGGTCGAGGCTCTTCGCTATTAAGCCGTTTGCCGACACGACTATCGGGACAATGATTGTCGAATCAACATTCCACATGGCGGTCACCTCGTGAGCCAAGTCAAGGTTCTTGCTGAGTTTGTCCTTCTCAGCTTTTACGAGGTTATCGTCATGTGGAATGGTGATATCGACGAGCACTGCCTGGCGTTGGGATCGGTCTACCAGCACGATATCAGGCTTATTTGCTACAATAGTCCTGTCCGTGATGATAGAGCGATCCCAATAGAGCAATGCACAACTATTTTCGAGAACTGGTACCGGTGCGTACTTATAGTACGGTACCTCCGGCTCGACAAGCTCGATATGTCGAAGAGCAAGTAGCTGGTGGATGATCCTGGCTACTAGGTTGTGCCTGTGCAAGTACTCTCCGTTAGCAAGGTGAGAACAACCGGAAATAACGTGGCGAATAGACTCGCCAGGACGGCGGCATGCCCGACAAATGTCAACCGTACCGTCCTTCATGATGTATTTCCGGTAGTTATTCACCTTGATTACTTCATCAGCAATTGCACAGACAAAACCCTCGGTTTTCCCAAAGAGGTCCCCGAAGCGTAGCCAGTTCACCGATGCGGAGAGGTCCACACCGGGCCCTGGGCCCTGTTAAGGCCCGATAGAACCTCCCATGCAGCTCCTTGCTCTTCAATATTTCCTTGCGGTCGTCGGTGGTTAGCACCGGTAGTTGACGCCAGTTCTCGTTTGCCAAGAAGAGCGGCGTGAGCCCCTTGTCAACTGCCACAACGTCGCGATGAATCCCACACTCGTTGTTGAGGAAAAACCTCCTGAGATTGCACACCTCACGGTTGTGAAGGTCCTTGGCATTTAAGAAGCCACGACCCCCCACCTTCCGTGGGATGTACAATCTCATAACAGACGAGCGTGGGTGTAGCATGCGATGCGTTGTGAGCAGTTTTCGGACTCGTGTATCCAGAGCAACCAGCTCAGTTTGAGTCCATCTCAGTATGCCAAAGGAGTATATCAATAAGGGCATCACCCAACCGTTGAAGGCGCGCACCTTATTGCCACCTGACAAAGAACTCTTAAGTACCTTTGTAAGGCGACTAAAGAAGCGTTCCTTCACCGATTGCTTGACGTCGCCTACTGATATACTCAATGACTAGCTGTAAATTCGGTGAATCTACAACCCTCCCTTCTTGTACATGCATGACCGCACACTTGTCTACACCGAACTCCATCTTGATGGCATTGCTAAAAATCTCAGTGATTTTTAACAGTTCCATCAATACGCGGGGGCTTGGCGCAAACAGCTTCAGTTCATCCATGTACAACAAATGAGAGATGAACTCACCCCCCCCCCCCCTGCGAAGCCGATAGCCTAGCTTTGAATCCTTTAGTAAGGTACTAAGAGGATTCAAAGCTAAACAAAACCACAAAGGACTTAAAATCGCCCTGGAAAACACCTCGCTCTATCCTTATGAAGTCCTGCGGATCAGGGGAGCCATTTCCACCACCTGGTTGACGAAGGACTGTGATCCACTGCCCCATGCATGTGCTCAAGAAAGATCTCAAAGTTGTATCAATTTTATACAGCTCTAAGATCCTCCTGAGCCATGAATGGGGCACCGAATCATAGGCCTTCTTATAGTCAATCCAGGCAGCTTTCCGATTCCGCCGGACTTGTTGGCAAATAGTCGTGTCTATGAGGAGGAGTTCTTTAGTGCCTCGGGACCCAACCCTACATCCATTCTGAGCAGGGGCCAAAACATTGTTCGCAACGATATGCGAGTTAATTTTTTTTGCTAGAATGGACGTAAGGAGCTTGTAGATGGTAGGTAAGCACGTGATGGGTCTATAATTTTTTGCTTCCGAGGTACTACCTGACTTGTATAAAAGGAAAGTGACACCAGAAGTCAGGAAACTAGGGAGAGAACCAACCTCGATGGATTCCTGGAACTGCACTGCCAAGCATGAATGCGAGCATCGAAACCACTTAATCCAGAAGTTGTGCAATCCATCCGGGCCAGGACTTTTCCAGTTCTGAGCCGTCTGAATTGCACAACTAACGTCTTCGGAGTCAATACTTACTGACTCCATGGTTTCGATGGATTCGCATTTATGCTCGACAGTACGCATCCAGTCACCCTCCGTGTGCTCGACAGGCATCGACCAGATACTGCGCCAGAAGTCAATCATGACGCTTGCATCCGGTCGCTGACCATCGTTCTCACGTTGGTTAGTCTCTTCCCAGTTATTTATTTTATCATTAGGGTAATGATATTTTCAAACGGTTACGTTGTTCTATTTACTAAATTTCATCGGGTTTAATTTCAGTCTTGAAAACTTTTCAAAAAACCACTTGGATTCCGGTTATTGCCCTTCAGTTACCTAAATGCAATAATAATGCCCTTGTTTATGTGACCAAGGTAGGTTTTTGCCGGTTTTTGTTGTGAGTAACGTGTTTTATTATACAAGCTCAGTGATATTTTTTCGACCTCTAGGATCTTTAATGCGCTAGTTTAGAGGTTTTATCAAGGTTAATAAAATATTACCTAGAAGAGAAAGAGACACAGGCACAGACTAAAAAACAAAAACACATGGCTCATGACATCATAGTAGGATAAAAATAATATAATAATTGGTTTTTGGTAAGTTAATGTCTGAACCCCTTTATCATAAATACTCGTGAATGTAGTAAGTAATACTTCTGCTACAATTTCACTGATTAAATACACGTGCATCTATGTAAATATTGACGACCGACTTGGTGTAATGGTTAAGAAGTTGGCTACTACACCAGAGGTCGCGGGTTCGATCCCCGCACAGTACAAACATTTGTGTGCATGAACATGTCTGTTTGTACTGGTCTGGGTGTCTCCTATGTATAATGAGTATGTATTTACAAAAGAAAATGTATTTAAGTATGTTTATCCGTTGTCTAGTATCCCATAACACAAGCTTTAATTAGCTTACTTTGGGGCTAGATGGCGCTGTGTGGAATAATGTCCAGGGATATTTATGTAAATAATTTAAGCACGTGAAAAATCTAGGTACTTCAACTAGACCCAAATGTTTAAGATCAATTCAAACTATTAAGTATACGGAATCTTTTAACACCACCTGGAGGGAAAGTACTGTACATACTGAAGATAGACAATTTTACTCAAAGGAAACATTCCTTTATTTTTAAAAACAGAACTGCATTCACAGATTTTCGAAAATTCGCTTGCCACACCCGGGAATCGATCCGGGTAAAATCCGAAAAAATAACACCCTGTACTTTTACGTAATCGATCCATAATGTCAATCATAAGGATCAAATCTCTCTAAAAATCGTGGTAGATTAAACACAAAGACAACCATCAAATCCAATCTTATAAATTCAAAGGAATAAAATAAAGCACTTTTACTCAATGGTCCATCAGATTTCCTTGTGTTTAATTTACCACGTTTGTTAGAGATTTGATTCTTAATGTAACAGGACTTTAGTGTTAAGTTACTTCTGTTGCTAAATAAACCTCTACTGTCGTGAGCATCATGACGCGCGTTAGATTTGTTGTCGCAAGAAATGTTGCGCGCGTGCCTTGATTTCCAAAACGAGTATAAAACACGCAAACAAAACGCCAATCTTGTCAGAGCCATTTGACCCAAAATAAATTGTTTTGCATGGTATTAAGTAACACCCACCCTAAACTAGTTATTTTGAGAGTGATCGATTAATTAATAATGATTAGTATTTAATTAATGACTTATGTCTGTTCCTACTATCTTAGATAATTATAATCTTTGTGCGTACTAAATTTGACGATACGCCTTATTAATTTGTAAGATCAATCGAAATAAAAATTTACCTACCTATTACTTCATTCAATATAACATTAGAAAAAAGAAACAGGGGTCCTAAAATGAATGATAATTTGCATTTGACGTTGCCATGACGATGACATACCTGAGTATAACCTGTTACAATTGAAAACAGCCATACAACACAACAATTATGAAGGGATTATGTAACATTTTAGATTTGGTATAGTTATAGTGGTATAGTTGAGTAAAAATGTGTTCGGATAAAAAACCCTGCTTCGTTTAGGTTTTTATATCGACAATACAGTTTGTCCCGGGTAACCTGTACCAGCGAAGGTCTGTGGTCTGGGGACCCCAAAACCTATCGATTGGACCCAATGTAGGTATGTTCCGCGATTTTTGGTAGTTTTCGAGTTATGATTTTTTTTTACGAATTTTCTGAAATTTTTGATTGTGTAACTTTTTTGGTTACTGTGGCGCAAATAGTTGAGGTACATTCTTTTATTGTTAGCTGAAAACTAGGTCTGCTTGATCCAGAAGCATTTACATTTATAGCACTGAATACTAATTCAGAAAAAAAATATGAAATTGATGAAGTGGTAAATACTGTTTTTCCCTGTTTTGAACGCCATTTAAAAAAAGTTACGTGAACTTTTTCTTTCAACCTTTTTCTAAAACTTAACTATTTTATGAACTACATATTCATCACATAAATTTTAATGAGATACTTTATGGGCATCATACTTAATTTTTCATTCAAAGTGTATAAGAAGAGTAAAATTCACAATCTTGGTAACTAGCAAATCTAACTTAATTATAAGTAAACCAAATGCATTTTTCAAACAAATACAGCAATTAAAGGTTTTTTAAATAGCGATTGTCTTGATAACTATTAACTTAGCGAAAACTCTACACCGACAAAAACATTTTTTTAGAGGTCGTTAAAGCGTTTACGTGGATGATTTATGTGGACAAAAAACATTTTTTTGTTACTGAAGTAGGATTGGTTTTGAACGAGAATGTTACCATTCTTAAAACTTTTTGTGATGTAGGTATTCGTACAGAAAAATGCATCAGGCTTACTTTTAATTAAGTTTTATTTGCTACCTACCATAAGGGCGTGAATCTTACACTTCTGACTGAAAGTTAAGTTTTGGAAAAGGTTTGGAAGAAAAAGTTTGTGTAACTTTTTTTTCTAAATGGTAGGCATAAAACAGTATGTACAACTTTTTTATCTTATAATTTTTTTCTTAATTAGTTTTCAGTGCTATAAATGTCAATGCTTTTGAATCAAGTCGACCTAGTATTTAGCTAGCAATGAAAAAAAAATTAAGCATTTACTTACCTCAACCATTTGCGCAATATAACTAATACAAATACAAATATTTTATTTGCCATTAAGTAGGGTACAGTACATGAAATATGTGACATAAATGATGAGAAGTGCATTAGCCTACCTAACTACTTACAATTGTATTAGCATGCAAATAATAATAATTTAAAAATAATTCACAGTAACTTAATCAGTGCTCAGATACGCATCTGATAACTAAATCGAAAGCATTTATTATTTAAATAGTATTCACTCATTTATCTATAAAAAAATAAATATTATTTACTAAATTACAGGCTAAACATCAAAATCCTGTATCAACCACATTAAACTTTTACAATTCTTTATATTTCAAAAAATCATTGAGTGAGTAAAATGTCATGTCAAACAACCACCTACGCAAAGATGTTTTAAAACAATTTTAAGGGAGTTCCTTAATGCGATTTGGTATTTTGTTATATATAGTGCCGCACATAGCATAGCAATTGTTTTGGAATCTTCTCGTTTTTGGGACTATCTCTAGCACCAGTCTATGACGATTTCGAGTTGTTCTTTGGTATACGTCCTTCGCTTGTACGAACTTGTGAATATTCCTTTTGACAAAAACACTTACTTCTAATATGTAAAGGCATGGCAGTGGCAGTATTTGAAGCGACTTAAAGTACGACAGACAGGATACATCAGGTGCTATATTGCATATGGCTCTAATACACCGTGTTTGGGCTATGAATAGTTTTATTATGTTAGCACCAACAACAGTAACCAAAAAAGTGACCCAGTCGAAAATTCGTGAAAAAATCAAAAACTAACTACCAAAAATAGCAGAACATACATTGGGTCCAATGATCCAATCGATAGGTTTGGGGTCCCCAGAGCTACGCTGGTACAGGTTACCCGGGACACCAGGGACACCCTGTACCTATAGTTTGATTCAAGACAAAATAATTTATTTAAGCAAAAGCGCCATAAATTCTGAAGTTACTTTACTTTAAATGAGAACAATTATTTAGTGTTAAGGCCGCCTAAATTGTACTAGACTAAGTTTTTATTCGTTTTTAAGCACTGTTGTAATTATTTTCTTTGTAGTTGTACAATAAAGTATATTTATCTTATCTTAAGTGTGACAGCTGCTATTTAAGTAGATTTTAATAATTCGGCATAAATCTTAAAAGTATCTACATAATATGTTTATAGTACTTTCACCACAAAGTGTAAGTACCCTAAAAATAACCTTTTTTACTTCTGTATAATGAATGGAGTATAAAGTAAGAAACCAAACCAACAATATAGGTACTTCGCACTTTTTCTTGGATATCTATTGAGTTTTTATCCTTTAACCTGCGTGGGCAGATCTTCCGTGTGGTTTCCACTCTTAAACAATTATTGGCATTAATTAAACTAAATTTTGCATAAACCAAGTCCTTTTTTATCATTCAGAGAATCGCTTTAAATATTTATATAAACTTATACGTGAACGATCGGCCCCAAATACTTCCTTGTGTAAACTTCCCGTCATAGCAAAAAATAGACTTGAGTAGGTATGTATGTGCATGTGTAGAAGCTACTTCATGCTTAGTTTAATTAATGTGCGCTTAACACCGTGATTTACCATTCTATCTTGAAAACTCATACCTATATATGTAGGATACATCATGATAGGTGTTGGTTGACATCCATCACTCACATCACATCATGATGTGTATCAAATATTTATCATACGTAAAATCACATCAGTTCCTTCCTCCTTAAGTTAATTTTACAGGCGTTATGTTTTGTCTGATTTGTAATTTACAGTGTTTGACTGACCTGCAGTCAAACACTGTGGCTTATACATTTTTATCTTCTGTAGTACTATTACACTTTCTATGCCTCTGTGGAATATTCTTAGAATGGCTACTTACATCTGAGCATTTTCTTAAAGCTAGTTAAGAAGAAAAGTAAATCAAAGGCGTTGACCGCGCAGTTCGTTAGTGATATCGACAATAATGAAAAATGACCGTACTAAGAATATCTCATCTAAGAGTCTAATTGGCAATTTATATTTCACGAAGCACGGCTTCACGTGATGCGCAGAATACAAATTGAGATACTTGTCATCGAGATGATTTATGGGGTTTTTGTTCCCGGCACAATACAAACTTTTTGTTGGCTTCTCTGGATCATATGAATAAAATATTATGATGTTTTCGTTTTTCTCTGTTGTCCGTGGAAAAGTTTGCCAAGGACGAGGCCAGTCCGTGGCTACGCAGATCGCTGTTCCTAACATTTTTTTTGCTGTGGCTTGCCATATTATTAAAATAGACTAGATACTATACCTAAAGCAAACATTGTATACCAATGAGTTCGTAGCGATGAGGGATCAACAAGGTTGTTACTTATTAAAATATTTTTCGTAAAATCATAGCTCATTTTGTGATTTTATTAGCTGACTGGTTATTTTTCGAATTACGAGTTTTACGAGGCGCCGTTAAAAGGCTGACTTCATGTTCACTTTGGTTTGAAATTGATTCAAAAACGAATGAACAATGGTGAAAAAAAGCAATGCAACGGTGCCTACTCCAATGTAGGCAATTGTAATTGTAGGTTAATTCATTTAAGTTAGTTTTTTGTTTTTAGTATTTGGTTTATATTTTTTATTTTATTTTGTTGTGTTTACTGCATTTAATGCCAAATTGACGTATTTCTTTTACTGTAAAATCAGTGGTTTTATTAAACACATAAAACATGACTTTTAACAATAAATATCCAGCCTAGAAGATGCGCTTGTACCTACCGGGTAACCGCCGACTGACTGGAAATAAAAGATCAGATTACGAACTTGCTCGCTACGCTCAGTTTAAGAACTGAAGCCGTATTAAAGAAATATAAGTAAATTTATTTTGACACTTAAAATATACACAGGTTACCAACAAAGACAAAAACGTTACAATACCATCTTTTATTATCTTTCTCTTTTTATTTTTATCTTTCTTATTTTCAGCCAGATAAAACGATGCCGTTTCGTTCCAGTCTCATGGACGTTAGAACCTCCACGATGGCTGGAAACTTCATAGTTTAACTTACTGGCCATCAATAGTATCCTGTACCTGTCCTTCAAAATTTAATTTGTCGTTCCACGTTCCCTGTTCAGCATTTTGAGGCATTCCTACCAAAACCATCGTACTGAACAGAGCTTGCGAGCATTTTACCAGATTACCAGTATACGTTTGAATTACGTGATGGTGATTGCTTTAAATACTTTAAATAACCAATTGTAAGTAAACAGTTATAATTTAACAGGACCCGTGTATTGGGAACATCGTGGTAAGCACAGCATACTTATTTACTTACCTGTCACTATTAGATAATCATATACCTAGGACTCTCTGTATTCATTTATTGTTATTTTGTTTCATTTTTCTTTCCTACCTATACAATAAACAAGTCATCGTAGATGTGTGTGTCTGTCAGGGTTGGCTGATCTTTTATTCACTTTTCCATAACTACATCTACTCCTAAATATTTTGTGACGAATCCCGGTGCTCCGGCTCCTGTATTGCTGGCCTGCAACTGGGATTTCGCCACACAGTCAGCGGTTACTTGTCAATAATGCATCCTCTAGGCCAGATATTTACTGACGAAACTGCTCGCTACCCTCAACTTGACTGTAGGTAGATTGTTTATCCAATTGTTTATTTCATTAGAACCTTCAACAATGGATTCGTTTTAAGCAAAACGGACCCCTCATAAATATTTTGGTGAGCAATATTCTTCTAACGCTCATTTGTTTTGCTTGTCTCACAACTAATCACTGTTTACCAAATAATTTTTTATTCTTTTTTTCCTTCTTTCTAATTACCTCAGAATTACCCTAGGTATTCCGGTGCAAATTGCTTGACCACGCTGTGGAGGGGAAGAGTGTGGTCATTGTTTTATTAGCTGCCCCATTTACCTTGTTCTTTGAAAACAGGTTAGTTATTCACAAATGTAATTTATGTAAGAGATACATAAATATAAGTAACTTGTATGTACGTACACAGCCAAAGTCGAAACGCTCGCCGGGCGTCCCTGACTGTGGCACAGAGTAATTAACACATCCGCGCTCGGCCACTTGTTTTTTAGCCTAGACCGTACTTAGAATAGTTTACTGTGTTTTTATACTTCTTTTAGGTTCTATTAGGTAAAAATTATATTAGGTAGGTAACTTAAGCCCATACACTGGCAGTATTCTCATGTCAGTGTTTTGTTTCTATCTTGGACTCCAGAGAGCTTTGAAGAAATAAAACGGCGAGCGTAAAACTTCAATCTTTTGCATTATCATTGTTATGAGAATGGTATAAGTGCATACAAAACTATTGCTAAGTGTAGAAAAGAAACTTGACCAAACACGACAGAGTCAACAGTTCTTAAAATCAACATCCAAAATGTTTTTTTTCTCTGCGAGCTAAGTACTAGCATTATAGATTAAATATTGATTTTGACCTCCTAATGTCTTTGTCTTAACTCAAATTGTCCTAGATTAAGTAGGACCTATTATATTTTATATCGAGGGACTAAACGAAGCCGTCTCGGGGTGCAAACTGTAGGTACTTTTCGCTTTGACTGCGAGAAAAATAGTCAATTTAGTACAAATAACATTTAAAACCGAACAAATCTACACTTGCCAAAAGTTCTGAAATTTTCGTGGTCAGTTTTTTCTTCTGAACTGAACCACAGATTAACAAATTGAAACACATGGCGCCACCTTCTTTGCGGACAAACCATGGAACTAAAACTCTCAAAATTTTCGCAATGAAGACGGTCCACACTCCACAGATAATAGTATATTTTTACTGGCTGTTTGAGTTTGTCTATGTCACATGAAGGAAATTAAAAAACGAATTACTTTTTACTCCGTAGGGGCTGTAGTGGTCACTTTAGGCCCGCTTCGTAGGGCTATATTGGCGTACTTTTAGGGCATGAGAAGTGAAAAATAATTTAATAGGTGTCTAGATTGACCCAGGTATTCTTCTAAGTGACCATCCAGTTTGCTCGATGGATAGTTACTGACCCTGAGCTGTCGTCACCGCTAAGGTACGTGCATTCGATCCCCATAAAAGATAAACGTTTTTATTTTTACCGAGTCTGGGTGTTCATATAGGAAACACGGCCGGATGTTCTGGTGGTAACCTTTCTAGATATTTATTACTAACATCCTACTTAGTTTAGTGGGCATTCGTTTTTCGATTCAATGTTATGTAGGTGGTTATTTAACATTAATAACGAACTTGCTTTGTTTGACTTGATTGAGGTGTAATAAAGTAAACCGATGCCTAGCCTGCTTGCTCAATGGCATGTCTACTATTGTTATTGGTCATTCATTTAATTACCTCATTGCTTGTTTATAATTACCGCGAGCAGTAAATAACATAAAATAGGTATCTAATTGTTCTAGTTATTACTGTTGCGCTTTAACTTGAAATTGAGATCTCTTGAAAAAATCATTGCAGATCTGTTTAAAGATAATTGCAGTTATTTAGTTTAGGTATATAATAGGTGTTGATGATGCAGTCATCACCATCACATTATAAAGATTCCGAAATGTTAAACAAAACAGTTCTATGTTACAAGATTAACAAGCAAAAGGCAAACCACAATAGACAAATTTCGTCGATTTCGTGGCGTGCTGCCTGATACGTTCTTTATAGTAAAATTACATTTAGAAATATATGTATTGTATTGTGATAGTGTATGTAAATATAACGTAAAAACAGTTCCGCAACACATCAATGCACCAGATTCAACCAGTCGCGGTACTCGCGGTTGTAAGACAAGACGAAAGCGGGTCGACCCTGTCTCGGCCGGGCTTATGTAAAAATACACCTAGTTCGTTGCAATAGAGCTAAGTGATGCTTTCAAAACCCTGTTATGTGCGAGTAATGACAAGTCCAAATACAAAAGATTGAAGATATAAGTACCTAAGTATAGTAAATAAGAACAAACAGGCTATTCCCTCTGCATGTGCATGTACCTACTATTTACAATTTTATACCATCTTATGTACCACATAAAACAAAAATGATTATGATATGATATGATGCCTTGTCTGTCAGGAAAGTTACAGGAAAAATGGTCTGAGTTACACTTAAGTACGCACATAAATGTGAGTTTATGGATGCAACTTATGTGGCCTTTAAATTCAATTATCAAACAAGTTTACACTCAGTGTCAAATTGTGTTAATCCATTATGAGACGATCTTCTGTTATTGGTCCGATCGGAAAGTGAACCGAAATAAGTGAGAACGGGGACATAACGCCGGGTGTATAGTTGAAGAGCATGTATGAAAGGATTAATGAGAGTGGAAGAAGCGCAAGAGGTGTGTCAGGACCGTAGCAAGTGGAAAGATGTGGCCTCTGCCTACACCGTTGGGAAAAAGGCGTGATGGTATGTATGTTTGTATGTATGTATAGTCACTCACCACCAGGGCACTGCTGCACATTGGTGGCCGCGGCGAGGGCGAGCAGGGAACACGCGAGCACGACTGCGCAGCGCGGCACCATGGTGACGTTTGGCTGACCAGACACGACCAAGCTGCATCGCACAGGCCACTACAAATATTACTCACACCACTATCCTCTCGAGCGCTTCAGCGACTACGCCCAACCACGGCTTTATTTCATACGGCATAAAGCCCCAAATAGCTTAATAACCTAAATCTAACTTCAACAACTCTTAATAACGTGTTTGGTGTTAAACTTGCCCAGAAGCATTTAATTATCTCACGTTGCTGGTTGCTGTGTCTATTTATAATGAACTTTGATTTGTTGTGCAGGTATGATTGATTTGATTACTAACACGAGCGATCTTTTGTCTATAGAAGCGAATAGTTTTAACGTTGTGTAGGTATAGTTAAGTAATAAACAAATGTCCCATTCTGTGATTCTGCTGCAGTATACTAATGATGTTGTTTGAATTGAGTGTAGTAATTATGGCTAGTTATGTTTTAGCATATTTTGTAGTTAATTTATGGAACTAGAAAAAACAAAATGTACTTACTTACAACAGCAATTGGTAGGTAGTTACTTGTCTTATAAATCAACGTTGTTTACTAAGCAAAACTTGTTGACCTTGCTGATAGTAACGATTTTTTTACTATGTAGGTAGGCAGTACTTACACAGCTGTTCCTTTATTCCCAGATCGCTCAATTTACTAAAACTCGTTAATCCTTTTAGGTATAAAACAAAGTCTGTTGAAACTTTATTGACGACACAATTGGCGTAGTACGCTGTAGTACGGCTTCTCGCCTTGACTTACGCAGTGTCCCGGGTTCGATTCACAGTCGAGTCAATTCAGTAAGCGACCTTTTCTAAATTGGCTCGGGTCTGGGTGTGCTGGGCTGGTAGACGCTTCAGGCTTAATTCCTTGTCTGGTACCTCGTAACACCTGGATTTTTATCCCCACTTTGATACCATGACAAGTGGTTTGTGTCTGTTGTATTTATTTAATTATTGTGCGTCACATGGCACGTTACCTGCTATTACATGTGGGTTGATTTTAGCTTTGTGACTGGTAAAAATCCACCTTCGAAGCAGGAGATTTAAAAAAAATGGGACATAATTTGTTATCGCTACAATCGCTCATTACAAGTTTTCTTCATTTTCTTTATTTATACTCGAATTCGGTCCATTAATCCTTTTTACTACACTTGTGTCGTAACGTAACCTACCTAAGTAATAAATGATTGAAACGGCACCACTCTGAGGGTATGTATGGATAGGGTGTCATTGACCATAACGGCAAATACTGGTTCAGGGCAGCGCCTCGCCTAGTACCTATTCTACGTGATTGAAATTACCAAGCTCTATGAGCTTCCAATTAAAACAAGGCTTTCATTCAACTCAGTCTTTTATTCATTTGATAATACCTACATAAATAAAGAAAGAAAACCAAATCATGGGGTAAAAACACAAAACGCTTCTCGCATCGAGATTTGCAACTGCGCTAACAGGTTGTGGTAGCTCTTGCAAAACAACTAAGGCATTGTCAGAAGTCGTTTTTTTGCTGAGGGGACGTGCTTGTTCTCAGCTTAGCCTCCTAACATTCCAATAAAAAATACCAAAGTAGGTAGGTAACTACTTAATATAACAAAGCAAATAAAATATACTTATACGAGTAACAATCCAAAATGTTGAGACCGTAGCGCATAGCATAGATGCTAAACAAAAGCAAATGCTGAGAGAACACGCACTATCTAACCTTTGTTGAGTATTCTACTTCCGATCTGATGTTACATCTACAATAGATATCTACCTATCTATTGAATCTGTTATTCACATTGTATAGGTACTTCGTTTACTTCCCCAAACACTCGCAATAAAGGTTCTTGTTTAAATTGAAATAACGACAATTGTTTTATCTTTTTAGTTGCCTACATTTTTTACAAAGCTTATCTACGTTGAATATTTAATTATAGGTATGAACACAGTGTGAACTCTTTTTATCGTCGTTCATTATAACGAAAAACCTAGGGGTTTTACTAATGTACAATTTATCAAAAAACATTGAGATCCGTTACAAAGAGTTCACATTGTACTCATAGAACGGTAGATTATTAAATAAATAGGTAAGTACAGTAAAATACTCCAATACGTTATTTATTTTCCCTCTTTGCTTGCGTGTAATGGACGTCTTAAATTTTGCTATGCTAGCTTGCGAACAAATAGGCCATAAGTCTAACTGGCACTGCTAACTGTAACGGTTGCTATTTGTTTATTACTAAACACTTGACATTGAGGCAAAAATATACTAATAAGTATATAAAAATATCACTGGTGAATATCTAACTTATGTAAAAAAGTAGATAGAGTTTGTTAACTTGACAGCGTATTACTATACATATATCTAATGTTAGTGTGTGTGAGTTTATTAAACTGGTTAGCGTGATGCAATCGCATCAAAAGCGCCCGCAGTGCGCAGGAGTTTCTGCAGCGGGCTCTGCGTCTGCACCAGCACGGCGTAGCACAGCACCTGCCGGCCGCTCTCGTTATGCACGCGCCAGCGCAGCCAGCCCCGTTGGTTCTGCAATAAACAAATGAAACCTTGCCATGACATCCATAGGCTGTCCAATCGATTGGCAAGTTGACTCGGTCAGTAGTTAGGTAGATCACCCCGCCTTGCGTTTAGTCCAGTCATTTTAAAAAGCTAGTATAGATAGACTATCTTATAGTTCATAGAAACCGTAATTTTATGATGGTATTTAAGATTTTATTCAGCATCGTGAATTAATTAGCCAGGATTATCTGATTTATTTGGCAAACATTATGTTTTTGCAGTAGGTACAATTCTGACAGAACAAACCGTACCTACTTTGTTAGATGGTAAGAAAACCGCCTAGTTATGTTGGCACTCAGTTTCCGCGAAACAATAAAAAGTAATACCCATGCTAGATTTCTGGTGGCACGTTTATGGCCTTTTTTCTATGCTGATTCGCGTTTACGTGCTCGATGCGTCTGATCAAATAAACTCGCAAGTCGCACTTGGCCCTCTGTATTGCAGCTTCGGTGTCCTCCTAACGCATTCCAACACAATATTATGAAGTTATTAATTATGTTAAAAACTTTTCAAAATAAAAACTTCTTTAATTTTTAGTTAAAAAGTGGTTGCTCAGTGCCAATAAATACTTATCAATTGTAATGATGACTTAATTTAATGATGATAGTGACAAGTCGTATGATTAAGCTTTTTGCCCAGCAGTGGGACAGCAAACCGTTTTTTTTACAGTAATGAAAATAATTTACCTATTAAGTGGTTTTAAGTGCCCGTGCCCGCGTAGGTTTCTTCAGGTATATTAATAATAAAAAAAATATTAGTAGGTTAGGTATTATTTGAGGAATAAAATAATATTTATATACCTATTAGTAGTAGGGTCTGAAAAACTATGCTGAGGGTCAATTAAAGTAATGACATTATTGTAATTTGTTATAGTCTGTTGTTGATAAGTAATATGTTGGGGAAAAAGTTTCAACGCAGTTTAAAAAAAAATCAAAAACATTTTCAATATAGTTCATTCACATTTAACTAAAGTATCTACACACATCAAAAGTGTCTAGGGATCAACATATATTTTTGCAATAACTTTTCTCCTAATTGATATTAATTAAAATTTTCTTTAAGGATTAATCAAATAAAGTGTTTTCGTTTGTCTACAGTAACGATAAACCAAGTCACCTTTGCATTAATAAAGAAATTTGCCATTTTCCTAATAAAGGGATTTTTGACATTTGAACCACTAACATTAAAGTTCGAAAAAAAGACTGAAATAACAGTTTTCTTTAAAATTTTATTGGGTAACTTAAACAATTAATAATCCGTGTTTCTACCGCGAACACTAACAACACAAGAACATCGGTTTGGCATACTCAAAATGAGTTCATCCAAATCACGCTGTGGAATGGCCGCCCATGTTCGTTGCAACAACAAAAAAAAGGTCTTCTTGCGACTGGATACCCTCCATATTCGGCAGAGCTCTTCTCTGTAGCATATCCCATGCATGCTCAATCGAGTTCAAGTCTGGCGACTGAGCAGGCCAGGGCAGGACATTGATGTTAGCTGCGGCGAGAGTCTGTCTTACAACTCTTGCGGTGTGCGGTCGTGCATTATCATGCATTAACTGAAATAAGGGACCGATTTGCACTTGTAGAGGAACGATGACGTCTGAGACAATCGTCTCAGCATAAATTTGAGCGTTGAGGTTGCCTCTGATTCAAATCAACTCAGTTCTTCCGCCGATCCAAATACCCGCCCATACCATGATGGTTCCACCACTATAAGGATGGACTTCCTGGCAGGATTTTAATCGCTGTTGGCGTCCAGGGGTTCTCCAGTGTCGTCTTGTATCCGGTCTCATACCAAAACGAGACTCATCAGAAAAGCACACGAAACGCCATTGTTCTTCTGCCCAATTTCTGTGTTCAAGAGCCCATTGATCTCGAATCCTACGATTGTGCATTGCTATAGGTGGTACCCTTAGCGGTCTTCGGGAATGAAGGTTCACTTCATGCAAGCGGTTTCTGACTGTTTGGTCGCTAATTAAGTTCCCTGAAGAGTGATGAAGCCTCACGGCTAACATCATGGCGGTTATTGTTGGAGCTCTTCGAGTTGTGATTTGAATGTATCGGTCTTGTCTCCGTGTGGTGCAGCGATACCGTCCTCCATGGCGCTCAGCCACGGTACCAGTGCTTCGGTAACGTGTCCAAAGTCGACTGATAACACTCTGACTTGTATTCAGAGCTAAAGCCACAGTACTTTGCCGGGAACCAGCTTCTATCATTCCCACGGCTCTGAGCATTTCTTCCCTGCCTAAGTGACGTCGCCGCTCCATAATAACGTTGGTTTTAATCAGTAGTAGTGAAACAGTAGCACTAATAATGTCTTCAATGCGTTGTATGTTTTTATAGGGAAAATATTGACAGCTGATTTTCATCTTTTCGAATTTGATTGACAGTTCCTGTTTCAAATTATGAAATGCACCAAAAAGGATCCATATAAATTTATAAAATCATAAATAAATTACAAAGCCACATCTCAATCTCAAGAAATCCGCATAAAAATGCTTGATCCCTAGACACTTTTGATGTGTGTAGGTGCCATTTTGTTCGATTACTTTTTGCCATCTTGTAGATAGGGAGATGATCCCATTGCTATAGGAATTTTGAGGCTTCTGATCAAAATACCGCGACAAGTAGTTTTGGCAGTCCTCTCGTGATGTTAACCTGACACTGCCTAAAGATTTCTGAAGAGACCGAAGCAGGTGGAAATCTGAAGGTGCAAGCTCAGGACTATACGGCGGATGCATTAACACCTCCCAGCCAAATTCTCCTAATTTTTGCTGAGTGGCTAAAGATGTGTGAGGTCTAGAGTTATCATGATTTAAAACCACAGCCTTTCTGTTGATTAATTCCGGCCGCTTTCTCTCAACTTGCTTTAATCTTATCAGTTGTTCGCAGTAGAGTTCAGAATCGATGGTCCTGCCTGGTGGTAACAGCTCATAATGAATAGGTAATGGCCTTCCAATCCCACCACACACACAGCATCCCCTTGTTGCGGGTTAACCCCGGTTTCGCCACAGTCTGTGAAGCCTGACCGGCCTTTGACCACGACCTTTTTCGCACGTTCTTGTCGTATCTACGTGATCCACTTTTCATCACCAGTTATCAGCTTCTTCAAAAATGTTTCGGTTACTTTACGTCGTAATAAAGAATCACAAATGAGTACACGGTTCATTAGGTTTCTTTCAGTGAGCTTGTGAGGTACTCAAATATCGAAATATTTGTGTACCTACCCAGTTTTTCTCAAATGCGCCAAAACTGTTTTGTGGTCAATTCCCAGTTCTTCAGCTACGTCGTAACTACTGATATGCCGATCTTGCTCCACTTTTTCCAAAATGGCATCCGTTTTATCCGTAATAGGGCGGGGCGACCAGAGCGACGTGCATATTTGACATAAAAATTTCCGGATTGAAAACACTTAAACCAAATTTGTGCTACTCTCACAGACACTGCACTAGGTCCATAAACATCGCAAATTTTTTGGGCGGCTTGCGTTGCATTTTTACCTTTTTTGTAGTAAAATTTAAAAATGTATTGAATTTCTTCATTGGATTTACTCATCTTGACAGTAAGAAAAACAAATGAAAATCACTCAATTTCCTAATTTTAATTTGGAATTATCTTCTTTAAAATTTAAACTTTCAATGATACCAAAACCAGCCAGATATAAATAGTATAGCAAAAGAAATTTTATTACAAGTTCATACATACTATATGCGAAAAGACTTTTTCACTTCTCATGCTCTAAAAGTACGTCAATATAGCCCTACGAAGCGGGGCTAAAGTGACCACTTTAGCCCCTAGGGAGTAAAAAGTAATTCGTTTTTTAATTTCCTTCATGTGACATAGATAAAATCAAACAGCCAGTAAATATGCTATTATCTGTGTAGTGTGGACGGACCATCTTCATTGCGAAAATGTTAAGAGTTTTAGTTCCATGGTTTGTCCGCAAAGAAGGTGGCGCCATGTGTTTTAAATTGTTAATCTGTGACTGGTTTAGAAGAAAAAAAATCTGACCGCGTATATTTTAGAATTTTTGTCGAGGGAAATTTGTTCGGTTTTAAATAAATTTATAAAGAATGTCCTGTGACAGTGAAGAGTTTGACGTCGAGCAAAGAGCAATAGGTAATACATAATCTTTTGCCGCCAAAATCGCAGAAGATTTACTTAAAAACTTACAAAAGTTGTATTGACTGTAGGAATAAATAAATAAATAAATATATGCGCCAGACAACACACCTCTTGAAATGGTCTCGAAGTAGGGATTAATATCCCTGTGTTACGAGGTACCACACAAGGAAATAAGCTAGGGGCGTCTCCCAGCACACCCAGACCCGAGACAATTCAGAAAAGATCGTTTCCTGCATTGACCCGACCGGGAATCGAACCCGGGACACTACGGGAATCGAGGCAAGAAACCGTGCTACAGCGCACTACACCAATCGTGTCGTCAAAAGGAATAAGAAACTTTTGTAATTTTTATTTTATTATGTAATACCTATATAGTTATTAAATGTGTTTATACTAAATTGACTATTTTGTCGCACTCAAAGTGGAAAGTACAGTTTGCACCTCGAGACTAAACGCCAACTGATTATACCCTCGGTTTCATTGACTCCCTCGCACGCTCGGGAGTCAAACCACCTCTGGTATATTATGGCTTCGTTTAGTCCCTCGATATAAAATATACTATTTCCCCAACCTAATATATTAAGTTTGTTGTTGGCAAATTATATGAATATTTATTGGCACTTCCTAAATTTAAATGTGCAGTGCAGCGAGGAAGCTGTAGTGATAATATCCTCAATCATACGGAAGCTGTAAGAACATCCTTGATTTTTATGACACGCGACTGTATCACGTTCATGTTTATTCTTAAAAGTGTTGAGCTGAGGCACAAAATATCTAATATTTCTAAAGTAGCCGAGGTCGAGATTTTAATAAACTTAATACCTACTTAGGTACTTATTTGTTTTGTTTTATTTGTCTAATTTAACAATCTGAATTGTCAATGATGGATGATTAGGTATTAATTATAGTTTTTGCCAGATAAACGTGAAATTGAAAGAATATTGTTGTCGCGCCCAGTAGCAACCTTTATCTCCACTGGTGACCACGGAAGACCAGCGACTAGGTGCCGAATAGGTCGGTTCCCTGTCATAAAACTAAGTGGGCACCATTTCAGTGCTATTTAGTTTTAAGATTTACCTATTTGTAGTACTGAATAAACGTTTGTATTATTATATTATAAATAAAGCTCATTGACCCCACCTGTACCAAAATTTAGCTTCCAATGAAACTGTCGCTGATTGGTCATACAAACTGTCGCTTTCCTGTCACTTCCTGACCTCGTCCCGGTTTCATAATACCTTAGGCAAATACGTGACCCAGTACCCAAGAACTTTAAAAAACCGGCCAAAAATATTTTAAACTTTTTAAGAATCCTTTTTTTAGTTAGTTTTGATGATTATACCTATACGATATTGTTACTGTTTAAGTATGTACTTAAAAATATATTTTCGTCATTATTTTTATATTTTCAAATATGCTTTTCTTTTAAATTATTTGTTCCTTAAAACAACATGGCAGGCGATTACATAAACGTATTTAACTAATCAATTAAATACTTTAAAGATATAGGGTCAAAACAAGCAATTTCTAATTTGGTCCCAAAAATAATAAATTTTAAGTTACGCGGAGTGCTGGCCAGATTTCGCCAGAGAGGTGCGTCACCGCTGACACTTCCACCTTTTTGAATATGATATTTTTTCCTACTCGGTGGCTTGGGCTTGTGGAATACGTGTGGAATTTTGCGATTACGTTGTTTTTGTTAATTCGCTGTTTTTGCTGTTAGTCTGTTGGTTTGTTCGTTTATTAATTTGTTTTCGTTATTGTTTTGTTATTTTTTCACTCTTGTGAGTGACGAAGTGAGAATGGACTCAAATAAATCACAGCCAAGGCGGTGCCAGAGAATCTTGGAACCTCATGCAGGTGAGTAAATGTTATACACACAACAACATGGTCTAGGGATATATAAAACTTTTTTAAATAACTTGAAAAGTACTGGCCTTACAAAAAAACTATTAATGACAGATTATAAAAACATTAATAAGTTCCTTTTTAAAATTAAAATTTGTACATAAAAGGTTTTGTTCTAAGATGAAATTCGCATTCATTGAATTCTTCCAAAGAAGTAAATCTTCACGAACTTCTAACTTGATTAAAACTCCATTAATTTCTATAAATCTTTGACTAACGCATCTCCGGTGTTCATTTAATCATGCCACGTAGACACTTGACCAGGAACGAAATGTTAAGAGCAGTGGGCATGATTCAAGCTGGCGCTACCCAAATTGCGGTTTCTGAAGCCATGAGGACCAGTCAGAGCGTTATATCCAGGCTTTGGTCACGTTATCGTATCACGAAGGAAGTGGTGGAACGGCACCGAGGACCTCAACGCATTACAACACATGTAGGTACAGGACCGATTCATAGTAAATGCTATAATGCTTCAACCAAATGTAACGGCGATGCAGTTGGTTCAAAGGCTACAGAGAGAGTATGGTTTGCTGGTAAGCGGTCAAACTTTGAGAAGACGACTGCATGGAGTCAACCTACGTCCTCGTAGGCCACTTCGGTTACCAGCGCTAAGGAGAGGCAATCGAGGAAGAAGATTACAATGGGCTATTGCACACGAAAACTGAAACCATTCTCAATGGTCACTTGTGCTTTTCACTGATGAATCCAGGTTTGGATTTCATCCTGATTTACGAAGAGTACGTGTTTGGAGAGAACCTGGACGTTGGAATCGACTGCAGCACCCACAACAAGTTCATGCATATCAAGGTGGCACGATTATGGTTTGGGCAGGAATTCGTCTCGGCGGTAGAACGGACCTCGTTTGGATACAAGGCAATATGACTGCTCTAAAATACCGAGATGAGGTGCTAGAGCCTGTAATCTTGCCCCACAGACAGCAAATGGGACAAAATTTCCAGCTAATGCAAGACAATGCCTGTCCACATACGGCGCGTATCGTTACAAGTTGGTTACAACAGCATGATATCCAAGCTTTAGACTGGCCTGCACAATTCCCTGACTTAAATCCTATTGAGCATGCCTGGGATATGCTTCAGAGAAGAGCTCTTAGGAATTTCCCTGAAGATATTGTGCATGAAAACCAGCTTTTCTTGAATCTTAGCAGGACTTGGGACAGTATTCCACAACAGGATATTGACACCCTTGTTTTGAGTATGCAGAACCGCTGCAGATGCGTCAGGAGAGTCTAAGGTGGATCTACGGATTATTAATTTTAAGTTTTCAACAATTTTTATAAAAAAAATAGTTGATTTGTTTAGTTTTTGATGTTTCAAAAATAAAGTTAAGATTGAAATTTTGTCTGAGTTTTTCCTCTTCTTCTAAGTTTTTTAAAATTTTACATTATCTAAAAGTTTAATAATTATCAGATTAGATAGGCTATCAAACAAGAATTATTTTAATGTGTAGGTGTCTTAACAAAAAGTAATAGAATTTTAGTTATTTAGGTTTAATTGAAATATCCCTAGAACATGTTGATGTGTGTATTTTAATCAAATTATTACCTGTGAAATTACTAACCGTATCTATACTGATATTATAAAGAGGTAAAATTTGATTGTTTGCTTGTTTGTTTGTATTGATTAGGCTCCAAAACTACTGATCCGATCGTGAAAATTCATTCACTACAAGAAAGCTAAATTATTCAGAAGTGATTTATGCTATAGGCTTATTATGATTGAACAAACAAGTCAGTGAAAAATACTCGTAGTAAATGTAAATCAAGTCGGAGGAAAGCGGGCAAAATGGACACCAGCTGTCAAACATTTGACAGAACGGAGTCTATCGGGGCAGCTAGTATATAATATAAACTGTCTCACTGCTGGGCAAGGCCTCCATTATTGAAATCTAGTCATTGCTACAATTGTTGGTTTATTATTCATAACCAGTAGGTATTTAGTTATGAACAACATTTCTCTTGACATCTTATGATTTCAATGAAAATCTTAGGAGGTATCGTAGTTTTAAAATAGGTAACTAATAACCTACTACATGTGTCTAATGAAAAAGTAGTTCTAATTATGAAACCACAGATTCACATTGTGGTCATACTATATTTTTAATTCTATTTGTCTGAAAAAATTAACATTTTTACTTTCATCATGGTGTGTAGGAGACAAGAGTGCACTAAAAAAGGTTTGCAATGTATGTCAAAATCTATGAAGAATGGAGGTCAATGACACCCCTGTACCACGAGACCATACTCATTTGTAGTTCTTAGCTGACTGGATGCAAAATTGCACCTTGCCCGTAGCGGTCGATAGAGCTTGTCAAATCTGAAATGACGCGCCACTCCACTGCATTTTTACGCACACATCTTTATGTGAAAAGTAAAGAAAAGCAAAGCTATCGACAGTTCCATACGCTTTTTTCATATCGTTACTAATAATCCAGTTTATTGCCAGAAGTCGGTCATTGCCCTTTATTTCACATTTCTGGCACAAAGTATAGTCATAATATGTAGGTACTCGTAATGGCATTGAAACCTTCAAACAATTATTGAATAATAACGATCACTATATTTATTTTTGACAATTCATAAGTAGGTACTTACTTGTATTATTAATTAGAGATAGTTTGAGTCTAAATTATGGTTATTCAAAAACAAAGTTAACAACTTGAACGATTGGCTTTATTTGTTAGTACCTACCTATTCTGTGCCAGTAGATACTTCACTCCTTACACTTTGGCGGCCTCTCCAAACCAAAGATATCTACATTAACTAACATTACAAGAAACTTACCAAAGCCATTCTTTCCGGCACTGACATGACGCTAATCAACGATGAGACAGCGTTTGTCATCACTGGGCATGCTAATGTTTCACATCGCTCTGAAAACAGGACGTTTACATATTTTAAGTAGGAATATTTAGCAACAACAAAAATAAATTGGATCAATCAATAGGTGCTGGTTTTTTCCAGAGATGGATTAAACATCCTGATGGATTTAACACTGCATAGAGATACAGTGTTAAATTGAGATGTCCGTGGTTGAAAAGGAATGTGCTGCAAGTAGGTAGTTCCTAGATTTTAACTGCTAGAAGAGAACATAATTAACTAGTAGGTATGTTCTTATGTAGAAGTTGTATAACATAATTAAGACAACGAGCGTCATTTTTAGCAACGAGTGTCAGACGCACCAGTGCCCTTGCATGGTATGTTATGATACGCGACTGAAAAATAACCCTCAGCTGCTTCCCGACACCGAATACCAAAAACCCCTTCATGGGCTGAATCGAAGAATCGTTCAATACAATGCAAATGGCCAGGTCCTCCGGCCAAAGTTTGGCTTGCTCGACTAGGGTTAATATAATACAACCCTTTCCGTCAACGGTCTGCCAAGAAAGATTCCCATGGGAAGGAGGGACCGTTCCCAAGTAGCACAGAAGAATAGTGATTAAATCTAACATATCTGTACATTATCTAAAGTAGGTTCTAGCTAAATCAAAAAGCATTTCATATAGTTATTATCTATAAGACACAATAGTTTTTACCTACCGCTACTCTAGCAAATGAGGAATGCCCAATGCCAAGTTAGGTATTCTCAAAACTAATTTGTATTAAGTAGGTATGCCAAAAGTAAAATCTAAAAACACATTTTTTACCAAAGGTAGCCATATTAATTGAAGCTCGCTTAAAACTATAGTGAATAATTGAAGAACCACTTTAGTCTTGCAAAGTGAAAATTGATTTCGTGGATAAACTTAAGATAATTGTAACACCAAGTTCTAAAAAAAATTTAAAATTTTACTAAATGAAGTAGTATCTTGCAGTTAAATCTTGAAAGCATTTTCTGGGTATTGTAGATATCTTCTCTTCTATTTCTGTTTCAAAAGTAAATCTACAAGATAAGTTGAAACCCGTGTTCGGAGCTATGCAAAACCACACTCTTATGTAGGGTTGGTTAAAGTCTGTCTAAACAGTAGTAACTGATAGAAATATTATTTATTCTATTCATTCCATTATACATTTAGATAGGCTGTATGGGCTAAAAGGCATAAGCCTTACCTTATGTCACATTTAATTAAATATATATCTGTCACTAGCTGTCATTGAGAATCCGTCACTTCCCTAACAATGAATTCGTAGGTTATAAAATGTGAATTTTCTAATCTTTTATTTCAATAATAATCTCTTTAAATGTTAAGCATTTTCGCATTTATTCTGATAATAAAGTGTCGCAAAATGTCATAGCGCGTTTGATTTTCATTGGTCTGCACACTCGCCCGTTCCCGAACTTCCATTGCCAGCTTAAACGCTATACCAATGTTAATAGTAACAACTCTTTCTTAATATTTTCCTAAGTCCTGTGCCCACTTTTACTTCACTGAACCTTGAGGGATATCCCTAGGGATATCTTGAGACATACTCGTAATAATTTAAGCCGAGACAACAGCTGAAATTCATCTTCTTGCCCCTAGACATCTGCAAAACCCCTTTTAGGACTTTCCATTGCTACTTGGGTAATTTAACCGTTTTTCCCGAATACACGTGGCCAACACGTGCCAGCCGGTGCCTGGTAAGCACCACAAGTGTAATCAAAGTATTTACATACCTGGAGTTACTTCCGGTCTCAAGTTGATGAAGTTCATGTTTATCACCACATCTTGATCTAACTTGTTGGACACGAAACCTATAGGATATAATAAATATATTAATTTCAGAATCAAAAAATCGAAACTATTTGTATTATTTGTGCCTACGCATTATTTTCCAAAATATTGTGTTTCACCCTCGCTCATTGTTCACTTGCACTTACCAGCAACGAATTTTATTCTAACCGGTACTGCTTCTCCGAGCGTTACAAAACATGGAGATCTCATTCCACATCCATCAATATCGACCGCAGTGAGCTCGTAAGCCGAACCTGCAATTAAAGCAAACATAACGTTACTAAAGGCAAGTTTTATGATTCGTTTGTATCGTCTATCTTCTGCGCCCGACCAACCCCCAGGTTACGCTGTAGAGCAGAACAAGTTAACTGGTTATTATCATCATTTGCAGCCAAGACGTCCACCGCTGAACATAAACTTGCCGAGAACGGACGTGACGCAGAGCAACCAGTGGGGATTCGTTTGAACTTCCTTTTGAAATTAGCAGGGCTTTTATTTCAACCGCATCCGATTCCGATAACAATTTTGTAGTTATTTAGCAATCCGAATGCAGCCCGTATGAGAGTATACACTTTTGCTGAGTAATGAATAAATATGTAGATATAGTACAGTATATTTATTTTATGCTGTGACTCCTACTCCAACATATAGGAGTAGGAGTCACAGCACAAAATAAATGTAGTACTCTTACCAGGTGATTAACAAAACACCTCATTCTGTTAGGACATGGTGTCACAGAAAGAAGCGGCGGAGCGGGAGCGAGAAAACTACCCTCGCTGCTTTGCTCCGAAGAAGTCGGAAGGGGAGGAGAAGACGGGTCTATTCTATGACCAATCAAGAGCTACTTTCGATGCGGTGGTAAAGTCACATTATGTTTGTCAACAGTGTATTTATGTATCCATATTATTATAGTATTCAAATCTATATTATGCATTTTTTTCTTGTAATGATTTGACGATTTAAAAGTACGTGCTACAGGTCTATTTAAATAAAGATATTTTTGTTTGTTTGTTCAACTCTTCTCCCTAGCAATGGCCTGCGGGACTGAGAGGTGGGATCCCCTCCTACTGCTTTGCACAGGCCACGGCTACCGACGGGTGGCAACGACCAGGTGCTCCCGGCCGTTGTTGTCAAGCCTCTTTCCTCCGCCGGGGGGAGGCAAGCAGGCCCGCTTCGTAAGAGGCGGTCAGGTCGCCATGCGGTGTCCCTGGTAGTGCGGCTCATGGCCAGCTCAGGGACGTTGACGGCGATGCAGGAGCGCGGGGGGGTTTAGTTGGGTATCCTCCATGCACCAGCCTTTATGAAGACTGGGCATGGAATTGCACGAGTCCCACACACGGCTCGGCTACCCCAGGCGAGTTATGGTGCCTAATGGCATTCCCCTCCACAAAGAAAGGTGATTATCAAAAGGCTTCAAAAAAGAAATGGCATATACTCAGTAAGTGATGTAGATGCTATCTAAGTGAAAATAAAATTCATTAAATTTAATTTTATCTCAAGATCACCATATAAATCAGTCGAACAGTCATTATTTTTTGTGTAAAAAAAATAAAATAAAAGTCAATTCAAGAAAACAGTTTTTCACTTACATAGTTACTAGACTAGGTACATCACTTGCCTAGTGAGTAGGTACCTATGCCATATCGTTTGTGTAAAAGTCTTTTGATAATTACCCGGTATAATATTATGGTGTATTTCGGTAAATCAAGAAAATAAGGAAAACCCTAAAACGTCACGATGATAGGGGTATCAGCATCCATCTAGGTACTGAAATTTATTTTTATCTTGGGTATTTCCCATGATTTGTATTAATTGCTTATATCTATCGATTCTGTAAATTAAATTGATTAAATGCTCGTCATTATTGCACAGTACCTACCTACCTACAAGGATGCTAGGCAATTATTAATATACTCTAACTACATAAACAGACATACTAGAGTCTCGGAAAACAGAGTGAGCTAGACGTAGAGTGTAGAATCTGTGATTCCAACAAACTTCCACATCTGTTTATGTTATTAAGTCGGACGTTTAGAGGTTTGTTGCCATCTGATGAACACTTTGTGCTACTGGTATATATGTCATAATGAGTATTTTTAACCTTAGGTGCAAAGACTGCCAAAATAGGCCTTAGTCCTTTTTTTACTAGGTTGAAAATGCTTTTACGCACTATCCCACTGGCCGGGGGGAGGCGGCGGGGAAGTGTGTAAAATCAACCCGGGTACACCTCACCGCTTCGAAACGGGACGACATGGAGCAATAGATTACCAAGTCGTTCCAGCGGTCGGCCCGGCAACGCAACGGGGGCGTCCCGGTATACTGGGACACCTCAGACGGGAGCACCTTGAATTGGGTTAGAGGCCCCATGGCTAACACCCCGGTGCTGCTTTAGGAAGCAGGAGGAGGACGGGCGAACAGCCTTCTTCTTGTCCCCCGCCGTCTGCGTCGAGGGGGCCCGCCTGAGGAACGTCCTCTCGGGCCCTCTCGGCGGTCTACTTTTGCGTCATCACGTCCTCACATCAGCGCCGCACTCGTGGCATCTCGGGGTGGGCTCTCTCCAGGCAATTTTGTGCAGGTACTTTCCGAAACAGCCATGTCCTGAAAGCACCTGCACCAGTCGGTATGTCAAGGGCCTCTCTTTTCTCGACATACCCACTGTTTAAGGACCACTGTGTGGCCACTTTGGTGGCTTGGGATGGCGAGAGGTGTCTCGCGGAGAGGGTCCTCTTCGGCGGAACCTTAAATCACCGGCGGGGGTAGTGCGCCGCCACGCACCACCTTAGCGGAGACAGCGGATAGCAGGTCGGGGTGGCCTGCTACTTGCACATAAATAAACATGGCTCCCCGAATACGCCACCCCGACAGGCATGTCGGGGAGGTGTATTGGGTATTCGACGCCTCCGTTTAGTGAAGGAGCCGGCAACGGCCATTCGCAAAGGGGGTCGCGGTGATTGCATCGGCCATCCCGCTTTCTCCCACTTAATGCGAAACAAGGGTACCCCCAGTGAAAATTTTTACCCGGTATGCCTGTGTGAGGTAGCATAAGAGTCCGAGACTCGCACGGTGCTCCCCCGGGCAACGTGAAAGATTTTGTATACACTGGCTAATAAAAAAAAAGGTTAGAACTGCGACCAAAAACGCACGAGCCGAGCGAGCGTAACGAGCGTGCCGCGGCAGCGGCCGGCGAGTGCCAGAACCGAATTGTCGGCAAAGTTAAGTTAAAAAGTTTATAGAAAATAAATAATAGATTTCGGATTTATGATTTTGTTATTTTTGTCTATTAGAATTAGAATAACTTTATTAGGAATGAATTATGGTACCTACATTCGCAGATTTTATTGCTAATATCTGAATCAGAGCTCTTATTTCTACATATACTATACAAGTCTTGATTATTCCGAATTCGTATTTATGAAAGATCGGACAATTGTTGATTCGGGATTGTGAAATTCGGAATTCTGACTTTCGGGATTCTGAATCATTCGCCGTGAGGGCCAGCGCGAGGCCAAAAATTTCAATTAGAGTTAAATAATAGATTTAGAGAGTTGGCTGTAGACGAAGACGTTGACCAAAAGTGGTTAAATATCAAAAATGTCTGTAAAAGTGTTGGTTTGGAAGTTCTGGGGCGGAAAAAGAAAAGAAAAGGAAGAAAGTGGTAGAACGAGGAGTGCAACAATTTAGTCGAAGTGAGAAGGAAATTGAAGATCTTGGCGGAGCTGGACGACCGATGGAAAACGAGTACGAAGAAGCCAGGCGGGAAGCTAAAAGGACCATACGGTGTGCAAAACGGCAACATCTTGATAATATTGTACAGGGAATGGAGACTCTTATTAAAGCTAATTCGTCAAGGAAATTTTATCAAGAAGTAAGGTCCTTCAAGAGGGGCTATCAACCCAAAGCTCAAGTAGGTACTGGAGGATGGCCACGGGTATATAGTAACGGATAACGAGCAAATAAAGTTACTATGGAAAAACTACTTTCAGAATCTTCTAAATTGCCCATCAGTAGACCAACACTTGATCCAAACCATCCAGGACAACAATAGTGATGTGGAAGCCCCCACTTTCGAAGAGGTTCAGGATGCCATAGGGAGACTTAAAAACAACAAGGCCCCAGGTATTGACGGCATTACCTCCGAAGTGTGGAAGTATGGGGGCAGAGCAGTAAAGTCTCAACTGTTTGAACTGGTAAAGATGGTTTGGGTAAAAGAACTTCAACCACAGGAATGGTGCACAGGCGTCATTTGTCCCGTACATAAAAAGGGCTGCAAAAAGAGGTGCACGAACTACCGTGGAATAGCGCTGCTTCTCTCGGCCTATAAGGTTCTGGCATATGTACTGCTCAGGAGACTGAGCCGTACGCGGAAAGGATTCTAAGTGATTATCAGTGTGGGTTCAGGCCAAATCGCAGTACCATAGATCAGATATTCCTTCTTAAACAGTTGATGGAGAAGAAGTGGGAGTACGCGCAGGATATTCACTCGCTGTTTGTGGACTTCAGGAAGGCATATGACAGTATTGATCGGGACGCCCTGTATACCATCCTTAGAAATTTTAACCTCCACAAGAAATTGGTCGATATTATCGAGATCGCTACGAGGGAAAGTAAATTAAAGGTACGCGTCGAAGGGGATCTTACGGAGGAATTCGATGTTGTCACTGGTTTGAAGCAGGGCGATGCTTTATCGCTTATGCTTTTTAATTTGGTCTTGGAGTACGTTCTGCGAAAAGTTCTGGAACTAGATGTGGGACTTCGACTGAATGGAAGGCATAAGGTGGTTGGCTATGCTGTTGACCTAGCTCTGCTTGGAGAGAACAGTGAGGAAGTGAAGAAATCCGTAAGACTCTTGGAGTTAGAGGCGCTCAAAGTTGACTTAAGCATAAACCACGAGAAGACGGAATATCTCCATATGAAGCGATACAAGAACATTCGCATCAAACGCAAAGATCTTCATGTTGGAAGTAAAGTCTTCAGAGGGGTGGCCAAGTTCAGGTACCTAGGGTGCACCATTACTGATGCCAACTCTCGGGAAGAAGATATAGAGATCCGTGTTCAGAATGCCCTGCGATGTAGTGCCGCTCTACACAAGGTATTAGTGTCCAAGCTTTTAAGCAGACACACTAAGATCCGTGTCTACAAAACCGTTATTCGGCCTATATTAATGTACGGCTGCGAAGCTTGGACACTGACGCTTAAAGAGGAGGACAGGCTTCTGATCACAGAAAGAAAGATCTTAAGAAAGATTCTGGGGATGGTGTCAAGGTCTGATGGTAGCATGAGGGTGCTAAAAAATGCCGAGATTGAAGAACTCGTGGCTGAGCCTAACATCATTGGGGAGATTAAATCACACAGACTCCGGTGGCTTGGTCACGTTGAACGAATGGGAGAAGATCGCAAGAGAGCCTATCTGAGCCTATCTGGGTTGGCCGCCCTAGGTATCGCTGGAGCGATGTTGTGGAGGCTGATCTTCGCGAGTTGCATGCTGGAGATTGGCGTGCAAGAACACAAGATCGTGAGAACTGGCGAATTCTTGTATCGGAGGCCAAGACACATTTTGGGTCGCTGAGCCTTCGGAGTAAGTAAGTAAGTATGTAGTGTAGGTACCCGATGTGAACGCTTTTGTAACTCTTGCCGGATTCTTCTCTATTGATGAAACAACCTCCAAACCGGTGGCGGTTGAGTCACATTATTTTCATTTATGAAGTATAATATACTATCAAAGTAATATTTTATTTTTTTATTTCTATTTAGTAAATGTATTTTGTCTTGTTTTGACCTGTCTTATGTGCTTTTCAAAAGTTCATGATTAAATCATCTTTTTCAATGTTTCTTTTAAAATCACTCCAGTTATGATGAATTCAGTATGTAGAGATGGTATGATAGCAATATTTTATCATTTGAGATACTAATCTATAATACTTAGGTAATAATTGCAATGACAAGTTTATTTGAACGAAGTGTGTGATGTGCTGAGATTTATTTCTGGTGATTTTACTGAAAATGTGAATTGTCTACTTAGTTGATGGACAGTTACCAACTAAAAATGAATACCTACCTTTAACGTCATCTCATGGTACTGTCTGTAAAGTACCTAGGCAACTTAGTCGAAACATAGGGTTAGAAAACTGTAAAATATAAAAAATGGCAAGTAAAATCCGCGCGTTCATTTCTTTCAGTGATATTAGTTAAATCGCATGTTGTCAAACGTAGGTAAGACTAAGAGAGTAAGAAGGTACAAAAATAATAATAAATATATATTTCAGACCAAAGATCCATATATATTTGTGTTAGTAAAGTGAAACATACAAGAAAGGTTATTTTCCAACTTCTGGGCCAGTGTTTTCTTCTTTTTCTTATTTGTTTATTTTGATAATTAAATTGAGATCGACAATATAAAAGGTAAACTTTCTTCTTCATGGAGGCTATTGAAAAAAAAGCCTCAAAAACTTTTAGAAAAATCTATTGCCTGTAACCGGGTTCCGTGGTACTCGTTGAACGCTTTTATGCTTAGCGGAACACCAGTCCTCCAATTTATGGCATGGCATCCTACGGGTGGCCGCGGTGTCCCTGAGATTGGAAGTGGACTGGTGATGTAAAATGAAAATAAACAATAACATAAGTAAGTAAATATCGTATTTTTTTTCTAAATTTGGCTATTTTTCTGCCTTACATTTAGTTTAATTAAAAATCAAATTTGTAAAATAAATCAACTTATTTATTTATAATTATAACTACTTAAAATAACTTCCAACAACAAATTACAACTCATTAACAACTCAATTGTTTTCAATCTGATCTTCACTTTCTGTGCCTACACTAGTCTTGTCAGCGTCAGTATTTTTTTTCGGGTTTTATTTTCATCAATAAAGTGGGCAATAGGAGGATTACGAAAATGATAATTAGTGACAAATAATGTCTATCAATAAGTAGATGCCTATGATATGACTTAGTAGGTTTTGTGATTACTTAAATTTGCGAAATTACTTGATTGACTAGCTTAGCGAACCTTCATAATTAACGATTCTACGATATCGATTGATTAAAATCAAAATCAACCTTCTTGATAAATTTCTTATCAATGTCAATCTATAATTAAAAGATTTATGGTGAGTACCTCATAACTAGATAGGCTGTTTTTCGTAAAGGAGAACGTCTTGATTAATTTCGATGACCTAGGTGGTAAATTAACCTACAACTCTAGCTACGATCTCTAGTAATCCGCTGGGTTATGTAACTTCGATCGCAAGGGAGAATAGGGGGCTATTGCGAGTCGCTCGCATTTGGATAGCTTGTCAGCTGATGTCGCTGACGACGATGCAATGCAGTACCTATTCGACGTTAAATCGCAATAATCATTGTTAAAATCGCGATTTTCTTGCGACCGAAATTAGTGAATATCTCTACGGGCGTGGTTATTTCCCATAAGATTGCCAAGACTACCAACTTGTGGTTGTGAAGGCAGCCTGTCCTCGCTCGCTGTTAATATCTATCTATTGTAAAAATAAATAAACTTTTTAAATACATAATTTAAAAAAGTTTAAAAGTAAAGTAAGTAAGTAAAGTAAAAGTAAAAAATCATTTATTCACTTAAGCTTTTACAAAAAAGCACTTAAGAAATGTCAAAATTCACAAAAAAAATATATAAACGCTAATAGACGTAAATAAAATAATATAATAATAGTACATATTCTAAATAAACATAATGCGAATCTACCACCGGTTCGGACGTTGCTTCTTATCGAGAAGACTCCGGCAAGAAACTCGATAGTTACTCTTTTGAACTTTGTTTTGTTTTACAACAAATAAATTCAGAGTACAGTCAAAAGAACAATAAAAATACATTATTTGAGCAGAGGAGCAGATTATTCCTACTATAACCACAAATTCTTGTCGTTCAAGTAATCATCCACATTATAATAACCTTGTTTTATCAACTTTTTAATTGTTGACTTGAACTTGTGAAGAGGTAGATCAACAAGACTTTGAGGTATTTTGTTAAAGTATTTTACAGATTGACCCACAAAAGAATTTCCTACCTTATGTAGCCTAAGACTTGGAGTAATAAGTTTGTTTTTATTTCTAGTATTGTGTGTATGAGTATCACTCTTTTTTTTTGAACATATGCAAGTTTTTGCGCACATACATTATGTTATCGAAAATATACTGAGCGTGCACAGTTAAAATATCAATCTTCTTAAATACTTCTCTGAGCGAGTCGCGTGGCCTAAGGTTGTATATCGACCGAATGGCTCTTTTTTGGAGTAGTACAGTAACTAAAATACACTAGTCTTGCTGTTTAAATATCAGTCAGGAGTCTAATTTTTCTGACAGCACAAGCGGCCGAACTAAGTCTCCCTGCCAGAGCTGTTATATGTGGAGTGTGGACCCCACTGTAACTTAGAATCTAGAGTAATTCCTAAAAATACCGTAGAGTTCGTAATTTCTAATGTCTCATCATTCATGTTGATAATGGCATCAACCTGTTTAACATTAGGCATAGTGGATTCAATACACTTTGTTTTCTTTGCATTATATAATAAATTGTTACTTGTGAACCAACATAGTACTTTTGAAAGAGTATTATTTACATCGTCAAATGCTTGCTTACCTCTGTTGATTTTAAAAATCAACGAGGTATCATCAGCAAATAATACTATTTCACAAAGTAAGGAAGGTCATTTATATAAATATGAAAAAGCAGAGGGCCCAATATCGATCCCTGGGGCACTCCCATGCTAATGGTGGCACTGGAAAAGGTGGTTCCGTTGATACTCACTTTTTGTGTTCTGTCTGTGAGATAAGATTGTATAAGTTTAGACGAAATATCTGAAACATCGTAATGTCTCAGCTTAAGCAGTGGGATTTCATAATCCACGCATACAAACGCTTTCGAAAGATCACAAAATATTCCTATTGCATTTTGCTTGCTTTCCCAAGCATCAAATATGTGTTTGATAAGTGCTACACCTGCATCAGTAGTGCTTCTATGTTTAGTAAAACCAAATTGTTTCTCATATAGTAATTTATTTAAAGTAAAGTGTGAAAGCAGCTGATTTAATATAATTTTTTCAAAGATTTTACTAAGAGCTGGTAGTATAGAAATGAGTCTATAATTAGATGGGTCACTTTTGCTACCAGATTTAAAAAGCGGGATGACTTTAGTAAATTTCAATAAGTTGGGAAACTGACCTTCGTCAATGCAGTTATTAAAAAGTACTGCTAAGTGGGGTGAGATGATATTTATGATTGATTTAAGTAGACTTATCGAAATACCCCACAGATCTTCGGTGTTTTTCATATTAAGTTCCTTAAACACCTTGATTATGTCATGAGAATTTATATGAACAAAGTTGAACTGAAATGAGCACTTATCAACACTAGATGTGAGCAGGGACCTAGCTAGCGGGTATATTAGAAAAAATGTTTCGAATGTATTAGCTATGTCAATCTCAGACTCAATTAAATTATCTTGAATTTTAAGAGCCAATGAGTGATCTCGAGGTTTTGATTTACAAGTTTCCTTATTAATTATGTTCCAAGTAGTTTTAATTTTATTTTTTGCTTGTTTTATTTTGTCAATTAGAGTTAAATAATAGATTTAGAGAGTTGGCTGTAGACGAAGACGTTGACCAAAAGTGGTTAAATATCAAAAATGTCTGTAAAAGTGTTGGTTTGGAAGTTCTGGGGCGGAAAAAGAAAAGAAAAGGAAGAAAGTGGTAGAACGAGGAGTGCAACAATTTAGTCGAAGTGAGAAGGAAATTGAAGATCTTGGCGGAGCTGGACGACCGATGGAAAACGAGTACGAAGAAGCCAGGCGGGAAGCTAAAAGGACCATACGGTGTGCAAAACGGCAACATCTTGATAATATTGTACAGGGAATGGAGACTCTTATTAAAGCTAATTCGTCAAGGAAATTTTATCAAGAAGTAAGGTCCTTCAAGAGGGGCTATCAACCCAAAGCTCAAGTAGGTACTGGAGGATGGCCACGGGTATATAGTAACGGATAACGAGCAAATAAAGTTACTATGGAAAAACTACTTTCAGAATCTTCTAAATTGCCCATCAGTAGACCAACACTTGATCCAAACCATCCAGGACAACAATAGTGATGTGGAAGCCCCCACTTTCGAAGAGGTTCAGGATGCCATAGGGAGACTTAAAAACAACAAGGCCCCAGGTATTGACGGCATTACCTCCGAAGTGTGGAAGTATGGGGGCAGAGCAGTAAAGTCTCAACTGTTTGAACTGGTAAAGATGGTTTGGGTAAAAGAACTTCAACCACAGGAATGGTGCACAGGCGTCATTTGTCCCGTACATAAAAAGGGCTGCAAAAAGAGGTGCACGAACTACCGTGGAATAGCGCTGCTTCTCTCGGCCTATAAGGTTCTGGCATATGTACTGCTCAGGAGACTGAGCCGTACGCGGAAAGGATTCTAAGTGATTATCAGTGTGGGTTCAGGCCAAATCGCAGTACCATAGATCAGATATTCCTTCTTAAACAGTTGATGGAGAAGAAGTGGGAGTACGCGCAGGATATTCACTCGCTGTTTGTGGACTTCAGGAAGGCATATGACAGTATTGATCGGGACGCCCTGTATACCATCCTTAGAAATTTTAACCTCCACAAGAAATTGGTCGATATTATCGAGATCGCTACGAGGGAAAGTAAATTAAAGGTACGCGTCGAAGGGGATCTTACGGAGGAATTCGATGTTGTCACTGGTTTGAAGCAGGGCGATGCTTTATCGCTTATGCTTTTTAATTTGGTCTTGGAGTACGTTCTGCGAAAAGTTCTGGAACTAGATGTGGGACTTCGACTGAATGGAAGGCATAAGGTGGTTGGCTATGCTGTTGACCTAGCTCTGCTTGGAGAGAACAGTGAGGAAGTGAAGAAATCCGTAAGACTCTTGGAGTTAGAGGCGCTCAAAGTTGACTTAAGCATAAACCACGAGAAGACGGAATATCTCCATATGAAGCGATACAAGAACATTCGCATCAAACGCAAAGATCTTCATGTTGGAAGTAAAGTCTTCAGAGGGGTGGCCAAGTTCAGGTACCTAGGGTGCACCATTACTGATGCCAACTCTCGGGAAGAAGATATAGAGATCCGTGTTCAGAATGCCCTGCGATGTAGTGCCGCTCTACACAAGGTATTAGTGTCCAAGCTTTTAAGCAGACACACTAAGATCCGTGTCTACAAAACCGTTATTCGGCCTATATTAATGTACGGCTGCGAAGCTTGGACACTGACGCTTAAAGAGGAGGACAGGCTTCTGATCACAGAAAGAAAGATCTTAAGAAAGATTCTGGGGATGGTGTCAAGGTCTGATGGTAGCATGAGGGTGCTAAAAAATGCCGAGATTGAAGAACTCGTGGCTGAGCCTAACATCATTGGGGAGATTAAATCACACAGACTCCGGTGGCTTGGTCACGTTGAACGAATGGGAGAAGATCGCAAGAGAGCCTATCTGAGCCTATCTGGGTTGGCCGCCCTAGGTATCGCTGGAGCGATGTTGTGGAGGCTGATCTTCGCGAGTTGCATGCTGGAGATTGGCGTGCAAGAACACAAGATCGTGAGAACTGGCGAATTCTTGTATCGGAGGCCAAGACACATTTTGGGTCGCTGAGCCTTCGGAGTAAGTAAGTAAGTATGTAGTGTAGGTACCCGATGTGAACGCTTTTGTAACTCTTGCCGGATTCTTCTCTATTGATGAAACAACCTCCAAACCGGTGGCGGTTGAGTCACATTATTTTCATTTATGAAGTATAATATACTATCAAAGTAATATTTTATTTTTTTATTTCTATTTAGTAAATGTATTTTGTCTTGTTTTGACCTGTCTTATGTGCTTTTCAAAAGTTCATGATTAAATCATCTTTTTCAATGTTTCTTTTAAAATCACTCCAGTTATGATGAATTCAGTATGTAGAGATGGTATGATAGCAATATTTTATCATTTGAGATACTAATCTATAATACTTAGGTAATAATTGCAATGACAAGTTTATTTGAACGAAGTGTGTGATGTGCTGAGATTTATTTCTGGTGATTTTACTGAAAATGTGAATTGTCTACTTAGTTGATGGACAGTTACCAACTAAAAATGAATACCTACCTTTAACGTCATCTCATGGTACTGTCTGTAAAGTACCTAGGCAACTTAGTCGAAACATAGGGTTAGAAAACTGTAAAATATAAAAAATGGCAAGTAAAATCCGCGCGTTCATTTCTTTCAGTGATATTAGTTAAATCGCATGTTGTCAAACGTAGGTAAGACTAAGAGAGTAAGAAGGTACAAAAATAATAATAAATATATATTTCAGACCAAAGATCCATATATATTTGTGTTAGTAAAGTGAAACATACAAGAAAGGTTATTTTCCAACTTCTGGGCCAGTGTTTTCTTCTTTTTCTTATTTGTTTATTTTGATAATTAAATTGAGATCGACAATATAAAAGGTAAACTTTCTTCTTCATGGAGGCTATTGAAAAAAAAGCCTCAAAAACTTTTAGAAAAATCTATTGCCTGTAACCGGGTTCCGTGGTACTCGTTGAACGCTTTTATGCTTAGCGGAACACCAGTCCTCCAATTTATGGCATGGCATCCTACGGGTGGCCGCGGTGTCCCTGAGATTGGAAGTGGACTGGTGATGTAAAATGAAAATAAACAATAACATAAGTAAGTAAATATCGTATTTTTTTTCTAAATTTGGCTATTTTTCTGCCTTACATTTAGTTTAATTAAAAATCAAATTTGTAAAATAAATCAACTTATTTATTTATAATTATAACTACTTAAAATAACTTCCAACAACAAATTACAACTCATTAACAACTCAATTGTTTTCAATCTGATCTTCACTTTCTGTGCCTACACTAGTCTTGTCAGCGTCAGTATTTTTTTTCGGGTTTTATTTTCATCAATAAAGTGGGCAATAGGAGGATTACGAAAATGATAATTAGTGACAAATAATGTCTATCAATAAGTAGATGCCTATGATATGACTTAGTAGGTTTTGTGATTACTTAAATTTGCGAAATTACTTGATTGACTAGCTTAGCGAACCTTCATAATTAACGATTCTACGATATCGATTGATTAAAATCAAAATCAACCTTCTTGATAAATTTCTTATCAATGTCAATCTATAATTAAAAGATTTATGGTGAGTACCTCATAACTAGATAGGCTGTTTTTCGTAAAGGAGAACGTCTTGATTAATTTCGATGACCTAGGTGGTAAATTAACCTACAACTCTAGCTACGATCTCTAGTAATCCGCTGGGTTATGTAACTTCGATCGCAAGGGAGAATAGGGGGCTATTGCGAGTCGCTCGCATTTGGATAGCTTGTCAGCTGATGTCGCTGACGACGATGCAATGCAGTACCTATTCGACGTTAAATCGCAATAATCATTGTTAAAATCGCGATTTTCTTGCGACCGAAATTAGTGAATATCTCTACGGGCGTGGTTATTTCCCATAAGATTGCCAAGACTACCAACTTGTGGTTGTGAAGGCAGCCTGTCCTCGCTCGCTGTTAATATCTATCTATTGTAAAAATAAATAAACTTTTTAAATACATAATTTAAAAAAGTTTAAAAGTAAAGTAAGTAAGTAAAGTAAAAGTAAAAAATCATTTATTCACTTAAGCTTTTACAAAAAAGCACTTAAGAAATGTCAAAATTCACAAAAAAAATATATAAACGCTAATAGACGTAAATAAAATAATATAATAATAGTACATATTCTAAATAAACATAATGCGAATCTACCACCGGTTCGGACGTTGCTTCTTATCGAGAAGACTCCGGCAAGAAACTCGATAGTTACTCTTTTGAACTTTGTTTTGTTTTACAACAAATAAATTCAGAGTACAGTCAAAAGAACAATAAAAATACATTATTTGAGCAGAGGAGCAGATTATTCCTACTATAACCACAAATTCTTGTCGTTCAAGTAATCATCCACATTATAATAACCTTGTTTTATCAACTTTTTAATTGTTGACTTGAACTTGTGAAGAGGTAGATCAACAAGACTTTGAGGTATTTTGTTAAAGTATTTTACAGATTGACCCACAAAAGAATTTCCTACCTTATGTAGCCTAAGACTTGGAGTAATAAGTTTGTTTTTATTTCTAGTATTGTGTGTATGAGTATCACTCTTTTTTTTTGAACATATGCAAGTTTTTGCGCACATACATTATGTTATCGAAAATATACTGAGCGTGCACAGTTAAAATATCAATCTTCTTAAATACTTCTCTGAGCGAGTCGCGTGGCCTAAGGTTGTATATCGACCGAATGGCTCTTTTTTGGAGTACAAAAATGGTGTTAAGGTCTGCAGCTGAGCCCCACAACAGTAGACCATACGACATAACGCTATGAAAGTAACTAAAATACACTAGTCTTGCTGTTTAAATATCAGTCAGGAGTCTAATTTTTCTGACAGCACAAGCGGCCGAACTAAGTCTCCCTGCCAGAGCTGTTATATGTGGAGTGTGGACCCCACTGTAACTTAGAATCTAGAGTAATTCCTAAAAATACCGTAGAGTTCGTAATTTCTAATGTCTCATCATTCATGTTGATAATGGCATCAACCTGTTTAACATTAGGCATAGTGGATTCAATACACTTTGTTTTCTTTGCATTATATAATAAATTGTTACTTGTGAACCAACATAGTACTTTTGAAAGAGTATTATTTACATCGTCAAATGCTTGCTTACCTCTGTTGATTTTAAAAATCAACGAGGTATCATCAGCAAATAATACTATTTCACAAAGTAAGGAAGGTCATTTATATAAATATGAAAAAGCAGAGGGCCCAATATCGATCCCTGGGGCACTCCCATGCTAATGGTGGCACTGGAAAAGGTGGTTCCGTTGATACTCACTTTTTGTGTTCTGTCTGTGAGATAAGATTGTATAAGTTTAGACGAAATATCTGAAACATCGTAATGTCTCAGCTTAAGCAGTGGGATTTCATAATCCACGCATACAAACGCTTTCGAAAGATCACAAAATATTCCTATTGCATTTTGCTTGCTTTCCCAAGCATCAAATATGTGTTTGATAAGTGCTACACCTGCATCAGTAGTGCTTCTATGTTTAGTAAAACCAAATTGTTTCTCATATAGTAATTTATTTAAAGTAAAGTGTGAAAGCAGCTGATTTAATATAATTTTTTCAAAGATTTTACTAAGAGCTGGTAGTATAGAAATGAGTCTATAATTAGATGGGTCACTTTTGCTACCAGATTTAAAAAGCGGGATGACTTTAGTAAATTTCAATAAGTTGGGAAACTGACCTTCGTCAATGCAGTTATTAAAAAGTACTGCTAAGTGGGGTGAGATGATATTTATGATTGATTTAAGTAGACTTATCGAAATACCCCACAGATCTTCGGTGTTTTTCATATTAAGTTCCTTAAACACCTTGATTATGTCATGAGAATTTATATGAACAAAGTTGAACTGAAATGAGCACTTATCAACACTAGATGTGAGCAGGGACCTAGCTAGCGGGTATATTAGAAAAAATGTTTCGAATGTATTAGCTATGTCAATCTCAGACTCAATTAAATTATCTTGAATTTTAAGAGCCAATGAGTGATCTCGAGGTTATTTTGTCACGCAAAAAGATAGACTTAGCCATATGACATGATTTCTTAAAGATTTTTGAGTATAATTTGACATGATCTACTAGTTTTTGACACTTAGAATTAGCTTTTAAACCATATAATTCGTATAATTTATTTCTACTTTTATGGATGCCTGGCGTAGCCCAATCACTAAACTTAAACTTAAAATTATCGACCTTTAATTTCTTCTTATGAAAAATAAAATTATGTTCCTGTTTAATTATCTCAAAAAGGTGCATATACTGATCGTCTATGTTGTGGCATTGGGGTAGTAGATTAGAAAGGTTTTTATTCACATTACTCTTGAACTTTTCTACTCGATTCTTAGTAACCAGTCTAACTAATATCCACTGATTGAGAGACGTGACGGTGCTCAAATTTGGTCAATAGACCACAGTGATCTGATTTCAAACAATTTATAATTGATTTTTCAATTGAGATATTTTTACAAAAAATATTGTCCAAGCAGGTGGCTGATGTGTCAGTGATCCTGGTTGGTTTATCATATAGATTTAGTAAATTAAATGATTTGAAAAGATTTAAAAATCTTACAGAGGTCTGAGAAGAGTCTAAAATGTTAACATTAAAATCACCGCATACAACCACCTTCTTGTTTGCTTTACAAACCTTCTTCAGCACTTCTTCCATCGTCTCTTCAAACCGACAATAATCGGCCGAAGGGGGTCTATACACACAAACAATAATAATCTGCTCTAACTCTGCACATGAAAGTTCAATGGTTCGCTCAATTGAGAGTGCCACTATGTCTTTTCGCTCTCTACATTTAAACTTATTATGAATTAATATCAGTGACCCACCGCCAATAGCAAAACTTCTCAAGAACGAACTAATGACACTATAATTATCAATGCTAATCATACAATCATTTTCTTTCAACCAGTGTTCGGTTATACATAGGACATATGTCCATACAGTCTAAGAATAATCCTACTTCTAATTCTTTGCCAGAGAAGCCTTGCATGTTTTGATGCACAAAGTTTATAAAATTATTTCGGGGCTTCTCTTGGGGTTTAAGTCATCATCATCATCATCATCCGTGCGGTCTTTCCCGGTTGTGAACCCACACTGGTGTGTGGGGTCCCAGGGTCCGCCTTTCTTATTTTCTTGGCCCACTTCGCGCGGTCTTGTGCATCCTCAGTGGTGAGTCTATTGGCACGCATGTCAGCCTTAACGACGTCGAGCCACCGCTTCTTGGGTCGACCTCTTTTACCGGTACCTGGCGGGGGCGGCATGGCCAGACATTAGTTGCCCACGTAGTTTGCCGATCTCCGTGAGACATGACCATACCAACGAAGGCGGCACTCCTGCAGCTTGTCTGCGATGTCACGAACACGAAGGCTGCCGCGGATGTGGGTGTTCCGCACGTGGTCTTTGCGTGAGACTCCACACATCCACCGCAGCATCTTCATTTCCGTGACGCGCAGCTCCTGCTTGTGTCGCTCTAGTAACGGCCATGTTTCACTGCCATATAAAAGGACAGGCCTAATTATGGTTTTATAGACCTGCCCTTTCAGCTTGATCGGCATTTTGGGGTCACAAATGACACCAGTCACCTCACGCCATTTGGCCCAAGCCGCAGAAATTCGTGCTCTGACGTCGCGGCCGATGTCCCCGGACGCGCTTAACACAGATCCCAGGTATTTGACAAGGTCCGTGCGCTCGACCACGTTAACGCCTATGCGGACGGACTGGGGATTTGTGGTGTTGCAGGCCATGTACTCCGTCTTCGCCACATTAAGTTTCAGACCGCCGTTTTCAAGTGAGTTTTTCTACTTATTCACGTTGTACCAGCCGTCTCTTGTCCGAATCTGCTAGCGCTATATCATCAGCATACTTGGGCAATCAGGGTGGTTGCTCATAGTGGTCTAGGATGCTGTTTGACAGAACGTCTAATATTACGCTGAACAGAAACGGGCTAAGCACGGAGCCTTGGTGTACTCCAACGGTGATAGGGAAGGGAAGCGTGTCACCAGCCGATCAACTCACGAGGGACACAGTCGAAGGCCTTCTGCATGTCTAAGAAAAGGAGATGCAGAGGTATATTCTTCTGTATCCCTCCATGAGCGTTCTCTAGGCAAATACGGGGTCCATGGTCCGGTAACCCGGTCGAAACCTATACAGACACTCCGAGATTGTACACTCCTGTCGGATCCTAGAGTCTACAATGCGCTCGAGGAGCTTCATGGTGTGGGACATCACCTTTATGTCGCGATAATTGCTGCACTCCTGCACCGAGCCCTTGCCCTTGAAGACTGGCGTGATAATGCTCAGTCGCCATGGGTGAGGTATCTTCCCGGTGAGGAGAATGCAGTTGAAAAGGTGGGTAAGTTTAAGTATTTATATTTAAAGGATGTAAATCTCTGAAACCCGTGGGTACAAAACTACAGGCTCTGTTTAACTTAGATCCTTGTGTAAAAATATCATCATAAATATATTATTGCTATTATTCTGTGAAACTTATTCCTCAATTCCATTGGTGATAATCTACTCGTAATTGATGATCAAAGTTAAATGGAGCTTAGTCCAGCGCGCATTGTACCTACTATGCTGCTGAGCCTATTTGTTACTTCTGCGACGTAAGGCTGGTAAGTCGGCAGGTATGTAAAGTGCAAACCCTCTACTTTGGGCGAAGTTTTGGAATTGAGATATAGGTATAAATCTACCTAGATAGAGACGTAAAAGGAGGTCATAGGATCTCTTTAATTGATTTTTAGTTTGAGCTAGATAGATATTTAAACAGCAATATTCAATATTTTCATAAAACTTCGTTTGTGACGTAATACTGATTCATGCTATATTTGTACCTATTTTATACATGTGACACGTGGTTCGATCGGCCTGGAATTGTGCAATCATCTTCGGGTAGGTATAAACTAATCTGAAATCTGCGATGATGAATCTGAAATTACTGCAGGCTACGTGCTGTTGGCAGATAGGGCCTCATTTACTTTTCTGAATTGACTAAGCCGGGAAAATAACGATCTCATCGACCTCAGATCTCATAGAGAGCCAATCTTCAAACTCTACACACCCCAACTCTACAAGACCTAACTTCACAAACTCTACATCATAGTAAAACTACAATGTTAATAATCCAATAAACTGCTCGATAGTTAGTCCGGTATTGCAAATGGTTTTCATACTTTGTTTTAAATTGAGTAAACTTGTGAAACTTTAGGTATACATACATACGAGTACCATCGCGTCTATAGTCTATATCCCAAACGTGATAGTCAGAGGCAAGCTGACTGTTGCCGTCATGGTGAACGGAACAACTAAGTAATACCTACCTGAATAATAATACGTGGAAACAGGGATACACTACGTATTCAATATACCTAAATAAGTAAGAAGAACAAAGCAAACAATAACAAATGATTACTTCTAAATCTTCTACTAGAAGAATTAAGTATCTCTCAATAGAGCGACCAATTTCCTTCATAACGTACGTTAGGTACGAGTACTAATCTCATTTAAGGCTAGTAATAGCCGATTAAAAGATTAAAGTAAAAGCTACTGAAAATAATAAAATACTCGCATTTTTATTATGTTAGTAAAGAGGGATTAGTGATAATGAATAGGTGGCTGGATGATTTATACTGGCTCTGTGACGTCCTCTGCCTTCAGAAATGCATTTAAAAGACAAAGCGAACTGCTTTCCCATCAGTATTTTTATGAAAATAAATGGGACATTACAAAAATAACTGATTCTACTGCTAAAATAATAATAAAAATACTTTAAAACTCACCACAATCTTGGAAAATGACAGCCGAGACGTGGACGGTTACAAAAGCCACCGGCAATAATATTTTCACAAAAAACATTGGTAGGAACTTTGTTTATTTCCAAAAAAACATGTCACCTTTGACGAAAGTTATTAGGGAGACTAAAGTGAGCCAGAACGCCCATTGGTTGTGATAATCAATTTAGATAACGGCATTACAGCCACTGGATACCTACTTACAACTGCATCGGGTGATTAGCGACTTGATTACTAATTACAGACTAATGAATCAACGAGTTATTTTAAACATGAAAAGATTATACGCTTAACTAAAACTATTTCCTTTTAGCTGCCCAGACAAAAACAATATCTATTTACTTGTAAAGTGTACGTACTTACAGCAATAGATCATTTCTATTGGGTGGCAGCATAAATGGTCCTTATTGATTAACAATGGCACTATCTTTAAATGTTGACCAATAAATAAATATGCGCCAGACCACACACCTCTTGTAATGGTCTCGAAGTAGGGATCAATATACCTGTGTTACGAGGTACCACACAAGGAAATCAGCCAGGGGCGTCACCCAGCACATCCAGACACGAGTCAATTCAGAAAGTCCTCCGAGCAATGTGTCCTGCCCACTGCAACTTCAGCTTGCTTGCCCGTTTGGCTAGATCGGTTACCTTAGTTCTTTTAAGGATCTCCTCATTTCTGATTCGATCTCGCACAGAAACACCAAGCATAGCTCTTTCCATAGCTCGCTGAGTGACTCTGAGCCTATTTAGGAGGCTCACAGTTAGAGACCACGTCTCGACACCGTAGGGGCGTAGGTCATCGCGTACTGTTCAAAGACTTTTTTCGTCAGACACTGAGATATTTTGGACGTGAAGACGCTGCGTAACTGCACGAACGCTGCCCAGCCGAGTTGGATTCGCCGAGTGACCTTCTTCTCGAAGTTGGATCTTCCTAATTGTACCGTTTGCCCTAGGCATAGATAAAATAAACAATAAATAACAATAAAATAGAATACTCTTTGCCTTAGGTAGACATACTCGTCCACCACTTCGAGAATAGAGTTCCCCACTGATATTGAGGCGGGCGCTACATGACAGTTTGACATGACTTTCGTCTTATCCATGTTCAAGCCCAATAAGCTAGCAAGGACTGTATGATCAAGCCCAATAAGCTAGCAAGTTGCACCGGGCGCCCGGTTTATTTAGCCTTCTGTAGGTAAATGACTTCTAATAATCTGGCGCAAAGGTTCACAGATTTAAAGACGTCGCTAGATTATCCTTTACCCGTTAGGAATGTTCAGTACAGTTCCTTCATCCTTTGTTTTTGGCAAAATTTGCTGCAAAGTAATTTTTTCGAAAACTACAACGTGTTGAGGTTAATCAGTAGGTATGATTGTTTGCCAAAGCAATGAGTAAATCGACTGAAGTGGCTGTGTTATTTAGACCAACCAGAAAAGAGATGTCAGTCAGTCGACTCTTCGATTAACCAATCAGTGCTCAAGTTTCCGATCGTCTAAAAATGAGCCGGATTTTCGCGATCATCCTGACCAGGAAAATAGCGCGATAATAAATGTCAGATTCGTATTATCCGGAGTTTCGTGATAATGCGATCGTCCTAGGATTTTCGCTCTTTTAATTATCCTGGGACAGCGACTGATACAACAACACGCGCGTAGCGTAGATGTAATCATAGATAATGTAGATATAATCGTAAGCAACAGAAAAAAAATAAAAATTAAGAAGTTCAGTTGTTGTTGTTCATCTTGATAGCCTTCAAATATTTCAACTTTTGAAATGGTGTTTTCTGCAGAAATGTTGTAATATCAAAACAATGGATTATAATAATCATAGATTTAACAATTTTACCCAAAATAATAAGTTTAACATCGGTTTTCTTAGATTTTCAACTGATGCATTTCAAGTTGAGACTAGCCATCTATGAATTTAACACATTCACTGCCACCAAGATTTTCTTGAAGTTCATCGAGATGCCGCCATATAAAACTGCGGACACGCTATGCGTGTTCGCGGCATTGCGTTTGGGAAAAAAAGTGAACACGCCGCGCGTGTTCTTGGCACTGGTTAAAGGTAAAATTCTTTAAACGGCTATTTTTCGGTTTAAACTATGTTTACCGGTTAGTATTTCTTGTACTGTGCGAGAATAAAGCTGTCTAAAATAGTGTCGTGAGTTTTGCTACTTTTTTTTTTATATTGCCCGTCAAGATGACCTCACTCCACCTGATGGAAAGTGGTCGTGAGGTCCAGATATGAGGCTGACAAGCCCAGTCATTCAAACGAATCACTAGGCTGGCCATCCTCACCTTGAAGGCCTGCAGAAATGCCTTTTCACGCCCCGCTTGAAGAACCCGGGACTATAAGAGGAAGGAAACACATGTGCTGGAAGAGCGTTCCACGTCTGGATGGTAAATCGTCTATTTGGAATTATGGTGGAAAATAGATTTTATGGTAAGTAAATGTATTATAATGTAATACTTGGTTCTCAAACTTGTTTCACCAAAACCCCCATGCATCAATAAAAAGTTTGCTGTTACTGTGAATTGTAACATTGGAACTGTTTATGTGCAAGTACATCCGTTTTATTATTATATTGAGTGACAATACTTTTTAAACGTTAGTCTATGAATGAATGAATTCATTTAAATTATTAAACCGATAAAAGCTTTGAACTGCGGAAAGTTTGTTTACATTATTAATTTCGTATTATCGTATTGTTGGTTGGGTGGCCTTACCTAACCACATACGTATGCATTAAATTCAAAATATTTAAATGAAATAAATTGCCTTCTATCATTTTTTAAAACTAGAAAACAATAGCGATACATATTATGGGTGCAATAAAACTTAGTCAACATCGTGGTTATCTTAGCACATAAAAGTGAACCAGCAGGTGTGCCATTAGACACATTTTAGACATCGTCAATTGCCAAATGTAAAACACCGAAAGGCGAAGCAGGATAAAACCCCACACTTCTCAGTTAGCCCGACAATAACAAATAATTGGTATTCAGTCAGTAACGGCATGCATCTCTTATCGTGCGAAAACCCATATATCTATTTATCGTATCGTGTGTGTTATTGCAACAATGACCCATGTCGAGGATGTGTTAGTGGTGAAATTTACGTGGGGCGCAAGCAACCGCAGCAGGTAGCGGGAGTAGTATTGGTACTGATATGCTCGAAGTTCTTGAAAGAAACTCGTGTGCTAGCACAAATGAGGCGACGATTCAACGTCAATCTGATTTTCAACCGACTTCAAAAAAAGGAGGAGGTTCTCAATTCGACTGTCTGTTTTTTTTTATGTTTGTTACCTTATAACTTTCGACTGGGTGAACCGTTTTTTAACATTCTTTTTTTATTTGAAAGCTGGTGCTTCCCGAATGGTACTATTTTTTTGGTCTAGTTCTGACAGTGGCATCCATGAGAAAACCATATAAGTCTTAAATCTAGATAGACAAAATGCGCGACATATGGACGAATAACTCAATATTACGCCAACCGATTTTGATAATTCTTTATTTATTTGAAAGCTGATGGTGCCCGTGTGGTCCCACTTTAATTTGGTCCAGTTCTGACAGTGGCATCCATGGGAAATCCATATAAGTCTTAAATCTAGATAGACAAAATGCGCGACAAATGGACGGGTAACTCAATATTACGCCAACCGATTTTGATAATTCTTTTTTATTTGAAACCGTGTGGGTTTATTGGAAAGGATATACTTCAAGGGTAGTTTGATGAGTGTTAGGTTCTGATTATGGGATCCATGACAAAGTAACGGAACTCTTCAATTCTTAGGAGCAATTGGACGATACTTTTTCGATGTATAACATAAATAAGAACTATTCACTGAAAATCAAGAAATAAACAAAAATTTTACCAAAAAAAAAACCAACTTCAAATATACTATTCCAAAACAATGCACTAAAAAGTAAAAAAATAATTGCGTATTCTTCTAAAACTTATACGATAATATAATGTAGGTACAATTATTGTTATTGTTGGAGTCGGTGTCGGTGTGATTACACAATTATTTCTTTACTTTTTAGTGCTTTGTTTTGGAATAGTATTCTTGAAGTTGGTTTTTTTTTAGTTAAAATTTTATTAGGACCATATTATGACAGCACGATGGAGCTCCCTCCGTAAGATCAGTAATTGATTATTATAATATTAGGTTAAGTTCGCGTCAAACTTCCAGTCCACTGAGTAGATTCGCGTATTAGCAATACCTTTTTTTTATAGGAAAAAATAGGAATGTGGGATTAAAGACAACTTCAGAGCGGACTAAAAGTTCGACGAGAACTGTAGTGTGTAAGTGGCTAAGTGGAATGTGAGCGGAGGCTTGATACCGTGTCTTGCTAGATCTCCTGACTTAATTTTTATTTCCGATGTGTGGGGAGGTGAAAAGACTTGTACGTTGAGGAGGCACAAAGCTATGATGACCTCAGATGATAATTTCTACTTTCGAGCAAATTAAAATATCTACCTTATAAGACACTTGTTTATTCAACGAATAGTTTAAAGAAGCGCGCGCGTTTGTGTTTTGAGATAAGTGATTTTTCAGCTTATCACTACGAATACTACGATCGTTTCGATGAATGGCATCGCGTACACAGATAATGTGATGACGTGAGCGTTGCCAAGTATTTTAAATGGATATTATAATGTACACGCCATATGAGACTTTAATAAAAATTAAAGAAATCGTTAAAGTTGCATCTCGAAATATTTATTTTGAGATTTGGTGCGTCCATTCCAGGTCACCCCGTATTTAAACGCGACAAAATCGATAACTTTCTACTTTTTGAAGTCAGTTCAAAATCACACATCGCAAGCTTATAACTTCAAAATTAGCGAAGCGTTCAATCGAATAAAAAAGTTTGGGAACCTAAGGGCAGCTTTAGTAAGTGAACACGCCGAGCGTGTTCTCGGCACCACATAACACCTTTTTTTCGTGAAAAATTATAACTAGTTTTTTTAGGTGGCCGCTTCAATATGCCATAGCCTGTACCTTAAAAATGATGTACAAAAAATTTGAACAGAAAATATGGCCTAGTTTGAGAAAAAGCACCAAAACATTGAAAACACGCCAGGCGTGTTCTTGGCATAGAGAATTAGCTTAGCCTGAACACGCCAGGCGTGTCGGTGGCATTGAATGAGTTAATGACCGTCAACTCCTGTAACTTCGCTTGATTTCGACATGAATTTGCATACCTATTTTTAAATGTTCCCGCTGAATGAAGATAGTCTGACACATCGGCACACTATCAACCTGACCAATCAGATGGGGTCTTTTCAAGTGTCTGTGTGACACGGATCAGTTCTAAAGTTTGATGGCTGTGTTTTCAAAATGAAGGCGAAGTAAGGGAATTTGATCTAACTTCGCCTGGCTGTTGTTTCTTCATAAATTCAAACTAAATTCCGAAACCTAAGCCTTCATTCGATTAAATAAAAGTTCTAAACCAGTTGGAATGAATGTAACGTTGCACCATTAGGTGCGCCTTATATAATTAGGTTAAATTAGTAATAACTTACGATATAGGTACTTCTATTATAATATATTTATGTATAAGGTATTTTAAACAAAATCTAACAATAAAACTATTATCAAAAATAAGCATTCTTAGTAATACGGAACCGCGCATTATCAGTAACGAATAAGGTTTTAGAATTTTGGATCGTAGTAGCTAGCTCATCGCGGATCCCTTTTCAGTCGGTGGGCGGAGCCCCGGAGGCTTCCGAACCTGCGCTCGCGCGTCTTCGATATTCCCCGGCTACAGACAACTTGTTCCCTAGTTAGCCTGTGCTACAGACCGAAACTAACCGTCGAGCGTAAACCTCGTACGTTTGATTTCTATTTCCCTTGATGTTCTTAAATTCACGCGAACAATCTACGTAGTACCTTTAAGTGCTACGTTAATCCCGCTGGGGTGAGTTTCTACCATTCTTTTTATAGTAACTGTTCTGTAGTGCTAGTGATTTAGTCTGCTTTGAGCTGCTTAGTTAGAATGGAAATGCTATGTGCTGCACCTCTAATGCCTGTCAATATGCTGGGCTTCCAGGATCACAGCTACTACCGTGACCCGGCTGACGCTTTGGCTAGGGAGAATACCTGCCTACCCGCAGCTGCGTTCAGACAGTGACTGAAGACCCTCACTTCCTTCGTATGAAGCAGCTCATCCCAGAAGACCCTCGTCAGGCCAGTGTTAACTGTATTATCTCACCAGTGCTTGCGGAAACAGACGGTGTATTACACGCTTGTTAGTACACAAGTGGTTTCATTGAACCCCACCCTGAATTCTGCGGTAAGGAGGGTAGTCATCTTACACTAAACCCTAGCCGCCGCAAGAAATAAAACAAATTTGTTATTTGTAAAAAAAAAATATGTAGGCGAAGTTGGGCTGGCTTTTTTCGATAATAGGAACAAACAATAGGGTTGCAACAAGCTTCACATTGATTTTTTTTCGTAGATAATATTTTGACATTGAAACACAACACATAGTCGAATTGAGAACCTACCTCCTTCTCTTTTTTTAAAGTCAGTTAAAAATAAAAATGCACTCTAAGGCCAGCTCTAGCATTTCAGGACTATGTTTCACGGTATATGACCTTCTGCATCTTGAACCAGGAGAGTTTCGCTGCATTTTTTTTAAATTCATTGTGCCATCGTTAGGTACATAACGTTCATCGCTCTTGAAATTGTTTTGTAATATTGTTTTATTTTCAAACTGAATCACATTTACTATAGAACCAACATAAAAATCGCGTAAGCAACCATACCAAATTATTAACTATTACTTATATTTTTCTTCTTGTTTGATTTTCTGTAAGCGCCAACCCTAGTGGTAGGCGAAGTATGGGAGGACACTGTTGAAGACACCCTTCCTAACATTGCCTGTCATGATATTTCTATTTAATTAAAAGAGTTTTAATTCAAATATGAGTTACCTAACCTACTGTAAGGATATCAGATTACCTATAGTAGTTTCCTGGCAACGTGTAACTTTTCTGGGGTTCGCGAAAAAATCACATGCACCTCGCGCCACGTTGTGACCCACACTGCTTAGCTAGATGGTGGCTTTAATTTTGACAAATGAGGTTGCTTTGTTGCAATATTTAAACTATTGAAATAACCAATGAACACAAAGCAATTTTACCATTACAATAAAAAGTTACGACTGTTCAAACATTTTAGGCGAAGTGTGCTACTTATATACAAAAGGCGAAGTAACTGGAATTGACGGTATCGCTATTTGTTATTGAAAGTATGGGATTGTCTTTCTGTGTTGTTTTCTGTGTCTTAGGAGAACAACTAGCTTCCGGCCAAGAAGCTCGTAGAATAATGGTGAGTTTCCTACGCAAGGTCAGTTAAATATTAACACCCAGACACAGAACAAACGGAAATGTTCATCACATATTGTTCGCTTGTCCTGGGTGGGGATTGAACCCACGACTTTTGGCGTTGAAGGCAGTATCGCCACCATGGCGCCAGCCATGTTTGTTTGTGTATAGCCGTTACCAATTTTTATCTTTTGAAGTAAGGTTTTAAACTGGCTTATACTTTTACTCAACTGCAGCTAACAAAGGTGAATGTTTATTATGTTATTACTATTTTTTTTCTTCTTGTTTGATTTTCTATAAGCGCCAACCCTAATGGTAGGCGAAGTATGGGAGGACAATGTTGAAGATACCCTAACATTACCCGTCTCAATATTTATATTCAATTCAAAGAGTTTCAATTCAAATATGAGTTACCTAACCTTCTGTAAGGGTGGGGATTGAACCCACGACTTTTGGCGTTGAAGGCAGTATCGCCAGCATGGCAGTCATGTTTGTTTGTGTATAGCGTTTACAAATTTTTATCTTTTGAAGTAAGGTATTAAACTGGCTTATAGGTTTACTCAACTGCATCTAACAAAGGTGAATGTTTATTCTAAATTGAACACAGTCAAAGTTATGGGTAGCAAGCAGCCAATAATATATTAAGATAAATAAACTACATTCTGTAACACCACAATATGCAACATTTACACCTTACACTAGCACAAATTCTTCTGACTCAATATCAGTGTCACTGTCCTGTAAGTTTGGGGATACCCAGTTTTGTTCTGTTTCATAAATAGAATATCGAATATTTGGTGGGTTCATCACACTGCTACGAGATCCATTATGTAAAGTAAACATGGGATATTCAAAGTTTGCAGACACTCCTTGTGGTATGAGGAATGATGAAATTATATTAATAAATGTTTCAAAGTCATTTTGTGTTGCCAAATAAAAACCAATGCAACAAGAAGGGTCCATTTTGCTCAGTGGCATTTTTCTAGGTGAGCGGCAGTGAAAGGTTTGCAATGAAAAGTTTGGTTGCCATACATCTACCATTTCCTGGCAATAATGTGGATCTAAATGAATAAGCCTGTCATCTTGGTATCCAACAAAATATAGAGAATGTTTTGGTCGGCCTCCTATTATTCCAATGCAGAAATCCAAAGTTAGTAGTGAGGTGAGGCATGGGCCATAGATGGGGTTAAATTTATCAGAGCCCAGTTTGACAGGCACCAGGAGGATAAGAGATTTCCAAGATCCATTTGGAAGGTGGCAACTAGAATACACATCTTGGACGTAAATTGTAGAGTCTTGAGCAACATATACATTAAGGCTGTCAAATTCATAGTTTTCTTGGGATGCTGCTGTCATGACTGCTTTCAGACAGTGAGCTACTGAAGCTGGCCCATACCAATCCCCAGGTTTCTTACCCAATGCTTCACCTAAGTTTACCATGTGGTGTATGGATAATGGGCTATTGACTGAGGATTTATCACCAAACCATTTAATTATCACACGGTGGAGACAATCTTCCTGAAATTCTCTAGCATTTTGTATAGCCTTCTCAGGTACCCACCGCCATGATCGGCCAAGAAAATGACATACTAAAGCCTGTGCCAACATCATCTGTCCACTTCTTAGCATGCAGCCCCATCCACAGTCTGTTGTGAAAGTTGAGCCAGTAATAGTAGGAAATTCTCTACGGTAAGTCATCCACAATTTGCTAATGAAGTCAGATTTAAAGCCCTCTATGCCTTCCCCATAGATCTGTTCTATGGGTTGCTGGGCAGTTGCCTCAGTTCCGATTTCTGTTGATGATTCTAAGGAACCTGTTGGACTTAGTTTCCGATGGTAACAACGACCCAGGAGCCAAACTGGGGATTCTTTAGAAAAACTAGTTTTTAGTTTTACAGTCCACCCAAATTTCACATTATTCCACATTGACAACAATCGGGATTCAACTTTTCCTTTGAGATCTTGAACCTCATCTGAGCCATCTTGGCCAGAGTCCCTAGAGGTCGCTGGCTTTGATCTTTCCACTGTCATTGAAGGTGTATTTGATCTAGCATCTCCATTAGATTGAGTCGCCAATTCTGAATTACATGTATAACTAGCCTTGTTCATTGTATTGTACAGATAAGTACATCATAATAATTTCACATAATATGTCCGTGGGTTTGGTACGGTGATGATCAAGATTCAAATTTGATCAACATTACATTGCTTTTATACGCATTATAAACGATGAATCATAATTCCGGCCCCAGTCACATATTCAGAAGAAAATAAAGAAAGCCAAACCATTAAACTTTTCTTTCTGATCTGTGATTCTAATTCTATTATAAATTTTCGACTTCATGACAGACTGACATGCATGACAGTCTTCCGTTTTTTTTTTCGTGACGCTCAGAACAGGCTAAGGTCTGGACCATGCTGCCTTGTCATCAGTTTCATTTTTTCTTGCGAAATATATCAGTTAACTTCTTCAGTAAATATGTAAAATCCATGTTAAATCATCAGTTTCATTTATTAAATGCATGATATAATATCAAAATTCCATTTGTTATCGTTTTTTAAGTCAAGCCAGGCCCATGACTCCCGATCCAAATTACATTACTATCACCAAAAAAATTGATTTTTCATAAATTTGATATTTGATATTTCTGCAATCAGTCAGGCCCCTGGTAAATCGTCGCATCAATGATCATCATCAATTTCGCCGTATTGGCATAAGATTACTGTCATCAAAATTGTTTTTAAACCTTAACTCTTTGTGTTAAGGTTCATAAATTTCTTATTTGACATTTCTGTAATGCTTTTACAATGAAATTCTGTTTATGAGTCAGCCCTCTGGCCCCTGACTCCCAAACCAAATTTCGCTGGCATTATATAAATGTCACCAAAAAAATTTTTAAACCTTAACGCTGTGGAATAAATAAATAAATATCCCTGGACATTATTCCACACAGCGCCATCTAGCCCCAAAGTAAGCTAATTAAAGCTTGTGTTATGGGATACTAGACAACGGATAAACATACTTAAATACATTTTCTTTTGTAAATACATACTTATTATACATAGGAGACACCCAGACCAGTACAAACAGACATGTTCATGCACACAAATGTTTGTACTGTGCGGGGATCGAACCCGCGACCTCTGGTGTAGTAGCCAACTTCTTAACCATTACACCAAGTCGGTCGTCAGATATTAAGATAATAAGGTATTAAGGTTCATAAATTTCTTGTTTGACATTTCTGCAATGCTTGTACAATGAAATTCTGTTCAAGAGTCAGGCCCCTGGGGCCTTAGTCTTGAATCTTAGGGCAAAGCTCAATCTTGTGGCAATTGGGTATGGACACATTTTTTTTTTATTTTTGTTTATTTTTTTTTAATACCTTTTACTATTTTGTTGATCTAGCCAGTGGTTAATTTTTTATTAATTTTTAAACATTGCGAACTTATGACGTCAAAAATTAGCTAAGTGTTCCCACATGTGCTTTTTCCCCGATTCGTGGTAAATAAATTATGAGGAGAAAATTACTGACTTACTGCACTTACGGCTGAAACAGAGCTCGCCGTTCATCATGTAGAATCTCACGAGAATGTGAGAAGTAGACTTCAGATACAATTTATTTTGCCAAGTTCTGAAACCAAGCCCTACCTGAAAGGGTTGGGATTATAGCGAATGGCTATTTTAAGTCCTACCTACACTTCTGGGCAATGGGTGTGAGTGAAATAATGTACGTATTAAAAAAATAACTTTGTGCAAAATATTTTTCACTTGGGGGAATTCAAAATCTGCTATCTGGAAACACCATTAATAATACCTTGCATTATAATCAGTAGAAGATTTTTTTAAATATTTATTTTATTTATTTTGGCGTCAAACAGTCTTATACTCGTATGTTACAATGTTTATGAATAATAATTGTGTAAGAAGACCAACATTGCCCAAAATGGATTATGAAAAATTAACAATTGCATGATCAAACGTGATCATCAGGGAGATAATGACCAAGCAATACCTGATCGGGCAGCGGATGCATTCAAGGACAATATCCGAGTGAAGTCGCTTATATCGCAGGGACAGCTTTTACAGAGCACTAGAATAAAAGTTTCACATGTGCGTCATTCACAAATTTTAAGTTTTTATGTCAAATTTTACGTTTGTAGCACGCAAAGATCATTCACAGGTTACCGTCGTCGACCGCACCAGGAGTGGAAATACTAAATCAATTTGCCACGCAGGGCTATGTAAAATTGACAATGTATAGTGAGTATAAAGTAAATACGATATTTAGACGGATAAAAGACCTAATTTTTTAGCAACCTTTAGCATTGTATCTAACCAAACAAATACCTAAAACCCCTTGTTGCTATAAAGCACCTAATCTGTGTATTAACTTTTTAGGCACAGAAGTCACAGAACACACCAGAATGAAATAAAATGAGTAAATTATCTTGCTTATATTTTTAGCCATTAAATATCAGATTTTCAAACCTTAAACATTTAAGCTACATTTATCGAACGTAAAAACCGTTTAAATAAAAAATCTTTAGGTGTACCTATGTTCACTTTTATTTTATGCACAATTGCACACTTATTATTTTCACCACTATTATTTCACTCACTCACTATTAATTCTCACCAATATTTGAACTGCAGAAGTGCAGACACGTCGAACACTGTTCGGGGCACGTCTGTCTGCTACGGGAACGAAAACGCTAATGAGCACTAAACTAATTAGGTTACAGTAAAAATATGGGTTTATTTAGTTCAGAAGCCTTTAAGGAAGTTCGTAATTTCATCGGAAAAAAACTTATTTTTAAACTTTAAGCGTCAGTAAAGCCCTAAATATATTGTTTTATTTGAATTTCAAAATCATTGCAGTAGTTTATAATCAATAACGCTAGTTTGTAGGATCTTGCGTTAAAGAAAACCGTAAAAATATATATTTCGGGACACGCGAATGGTTGAGTCTCTGGTGGCGCCATCTACAATTAGCTTTGCGTTTTGTTCCCCATTCTACCGGTGCATAGACAAAATAAGCAAATAATAATAAAAACTCATTGACCGGTGCGTGGAGCCCAAGAAGCTTATTTAAAACACTGGAGATTGCATTGCCGAACAATCCTTGAGGAATAAAAATATGACCTTGAATGACGTCACTTATGTTTTGTCTCATTCCTTAGGGTGTCCACAGTGTCATCTAATTTAGGGATATTAGTATAATTGTTATCTTTCAAAGGTATAGTATAGTATTTGAACTTTGGTTTGCATTTTATACTAATAAAAACATAGGTACGTCTTCAAACTGGCATACTTTCAGTTTCCTAACCCCATGTTTATTAATTTTTATTTAAGCATTATACTTTTTCTAACTATGATTATGAAATTAATTTGTAAATATACCTAAATTTGTCTTTACTCCATAGTTTAGGCATTTAAGCTAACATAAAGACAAAATTAATTGCTTTCACATTTACATTAACACTAATATGAACCACCACAGAGATCTTATTACTTTTGGCGCTGTTGAAAAAGTTACCTAGCATCACCCTTTAAAAAATATATATGTGAAAAAACCATTAACACCAGTTGGTACCAACTGACAATCACTATCAGTGAGAGTGATTGTCAGTAGGTACCAAAAGTTAATGAAAATAAAACAAGAGTGTTACAGTGAATAATTTATTTACACACTTACATATTTAAAACGTGTTATTTATTAAACATTATTTGAAGCATGTACAAAGCACTTTTGACATGTTAAAAAAAGTATATAGAAATAATAATAATAAACGTAAATAATACAATAATAGTACATATCGCATTGCATTCATGAATGCATAAAACCACTTCCTGTATGTATATAATTATCTCACTATTTTACCTATTTTCTCTTTTTAATCTTGTAATTTCCTCTACCTGCTGGTTGTCTGGGAGAGATCGCTTCCTAGCGATAAAACCACCTACATTGTACAATCTAAGATTATTGCTTATGTTAAGTCTGATTATGTTGTACAGTAAAGTATATTTATCTTATCTTATATCGTAAATAAATATAATGCGAATCTACCACCGGTTCGGATGCTTTTATCGAGAAGACTCCGGCAAGAAACTCGATAGTTACTCTTTTGAACTTTGTTTACCAAAAAATAAATTCGGAGTACAGACAAAGAGAGTAGAAAAAAGAATGCACTATAGAGCAGAGGAGCAGATTATTCCTACTATGACCACAAACTCTTTTCCACCTTGTGTAGCCTATGGCTGGGAGTTTTCAGTTTTTTTTATTTCTGGTATTATGTTTATGAGTATCACTGTTTTTTTGAACAGATGCAACTTGTTGCGCAAATACATTATGTTATCCAAAATATACTGAGCATGCACAGTTAAAATATCGATCTTCTTAAATACTTCCCTAAGCGAGTCACGTGGCCTAAGGTTGTATATGGAACGGATGGCTCTTTTTGGAGTACAAAAATGGTGTTCAAGTTTGCAGTTGAGCCCCACAACGGCGCACTACGCCAATCTTGATTTCATCTTGTAAAAGGATATTTATCTCTGGCTTTGTTCATAGTCCGTTGATGAAAACCCTGTGGCACTCGCCCTACTGCAATTAATTACTTGTTGTATTTGTGTGTTTGTGCAGTAAAATATATTTATCTTATTTTACATTTAATCTTCGTATATGCCAGCGTGCAGTAGACCATCCTTTAATTTGTATAATAGATAGCCAGACATTTCTTCTTTTTTATCTTTTAGGAAGCTGGAATAAAAAAACAAATCACATAACATAATCTAGCCTGCTATAGATAATCATAATGAATATATCTCTACTAAATAATGGATAGACATACTTAATAACTTTTAGTGAATACATACATACATGATTTATTGACTTACATAGAAAACAACCAAAAATAACCATAACTGAGCAAATATTTGATTCCAAAGTACACACAACAACATGGTCTAGGGATATATAAAACTTTTTTAAATAACTTAACAAGTACTGGCCTTACAAAAAAACTATTAATGACAGATTATAAAAACATTATTAAGTTCCTTTTTTAAATTCAAATTTGTACATAAAAGGTTTTGTTTTAAGATGATATTCGCATTCATTGAATTTCTTTCAAAGACGTAAATCTTCACGAACTTCTCAGTTGATTAAAACTCCATAAATTTCTATAAATCTTTGTCAAACGCATCTCCGGTGTTCACTGAATCATGCCACGTAGACACTTGACCAGGAACGAAATGTTAAGAGCAGTGGGCATGATTCAACCTGGCGCTACCCAATTTGCGGTTTCTGAAGCCATGAGGACCAGTCAGAGCGTATCAAGGCTTTGGTCACGTTTTCGTGTCACGGGGGAAGTGGTGGACCTCAACGCATTACAACATATGTACAGGACCGATTTATAGTAAATACTGCACGAAGTCAACCAAATATAACGGCGATGCAATTGGTTCAAAGGCTACAGAAAGAGTATGGTTTGCTGGTAAGCGGTCAAACTTTGAGAAGACGACTGCATAAAGTCAACCTACGTGCTCGTAGGCCACTTCGAGTACCAGCGCTAAGAAGAAACAATCGAGGAATAGGATTACAATGGGCTATTGGACACGAAAACTGGAACCATTCTTAATGGTCACTTGTGCTTTTCACTGATGAATCCAGGTTTGGATTTCATCCTGATTCACGAAGAGTACGCGTTTGGATAGAACCTGGACGTTGGAATCGACTGCAGCACCCACAACAAGTACATGCATATATAAATATATAATTTGCGCGACCCGCGACCGCGAGCGGACGTGCGCAAAGACAACGGGTAGTGGTTTATTTATTTACGTTATAAGTTATTGGGACCGAAAATGGTTATTAATTGTGATGGGTGTGAGTCGGGAATTTACGATATATCGTTCATGGAGTGCTCGCAAGGAAATTGCAAGAAACTGTATCATCTAAAGTGTCTTGCAATAACAGAAAAAGCATTTAATGAGTTCACACAAGAACATAAGAATAATTGGCTGTGCCCTGAATGTGTACGCAATATTCCAAAGCGTGGTAATTCAGACACACCAGTTCGAGGACAGACAGTGATGAATAAAACGTTTACTCCTAGCGGATTTGTGAATACTGAGAGGGGCAGTCGGCGCCGCGAAAACGAGTTACAAACAGAAGATTACGAGATTAAAATAATGGATGAAATAAGGGAGTTTCGTCTAGAAATGCGGAAGATGTTACAGGGGCAAGTAGAAGAGTATGAAAGTCTCCAAAAAAGGTTTATTTCTACGGAAACGGAGTTACAGAAACTACGAAGCATGTTGGAGGTAGTTCAAAAAAAGGCAAACAAGGTAGACACATTAGAAATAACAGTAAAAGAGCTAAGAGACGCGAACAAATGCTTAGAGGAACGTTTGAAGGACGGGAATGAGGATACAAAACTACAAAGATCAGGGCAACTTGTAAAAACATTTGCTAATGTGACAAAACGCAGTCAAACGCAAGCGAAACTCAACCCTAACAGCGCTTCGGTTCCGGGCGTGCCGGCGCAAAATGTGCCGGTATCTCAAGGAGTGGCCATAAAACCGGCGACCTTAACTGTTCTGGAACAACAATCAGGAAAAGTAAATAACGAACAGATAGATAAACAGGAAAGTGAGGAAAAGGGAAAGGAAGAAAAATGGACAACAGTTACGAGAAACAGGAGGTATCCGAATGGTCATGTAAGAAAAGGAGGTGACATAACTACTTCGGAAATTCAAGGCACCGAGCGAAAAAAATTTCTACATGTATGGCGTCTTACGAAAGAAACTACGGCAGAAAAGGTAGAAAAACATGTGAAGAATATATGTGGTCAAGAAGTAGCTATAAAGATAGATAAAATAAAACATAAAACGGAAAGAGATTACGCGTCCTTTATTATAGGAGTCCCAGAGAGCCAATACGATTTATTATGTCAACCGGAGAAATGGCCACTGAATGTTGAATTTTGCGAGTGGGTGTGGTTTCGCAAGACAACTAATAATCCCAAAAGTACATAATAATACGGTTGAGCTCCTCTATCAAAATGTTAGAGGACTCCGTACAAAATTGGACGATTTTTACGATGGCGTGTCACTATCGGAAGCAGATTTATTTGCCATCACCGAAACGGGGTGCAATGACTCCATAAATGATGCTGAATTAATACCACCAGGATACTCAATAATCCGATGTGATCGCGCGGATGGGCGGAAGCACGGAGGCGCATGTTTAGTGGCCACACCGCGCTTCGAGCTGCGGCGAGTGGCGATACCGGGTGACGTCATCTTGGACAAACAGGTGTTCGAACTAGCCGGGGCATCTGTTTATTTACGAGAGAGATTTTTGTTTTTGTGCTGCGTAATGTATATTCCGCCAAATAGTAGTGAGACTGATTACATGATAATGTTTAGGATTATAGAACAATTTTGTGATAGATATAGTGCCGTATTAGTTTTAGGTGATTTTAATTTGTATTCTGCTTCTGTGGCTGTAAATAATTATTTTGTCTACTTGCAAACGTATTGTGGATTCACTCAGAGCAACCGAGTTGAAAATTGCATTGGTAGGTGTTTAGATTTAGTGTTAAGTACATGGGACGATGACGCTGTGAGCGTGAGTGCGGCCGCACCGCTCGTGCGCCCCGACCCGTGGCACCCCGCGCTCAGCGTGCGCGCGCGGCTCGCGCGGCGGCCGCCGCCACTCCCGCCCCACCCGCGCGTCAGCCCGGGTCGCGCCTCTCCGTTTGCGCCGATGCGATGGAACTTTCATAAGGCCAATTTCCCGATGCTGTATTCGACTATTGCAGGTATAGACTGGGGTCCAATTATTGAATTAGATTTAGAGAAGAGCTTAGATTATTTTTATGATACAATAAATTCAGTGTTTAATAATTGTGTACCGCAAAAGAAACAAAATAGAGGGTCGTCAAAGTTTACTCATCCTGCCTGGTACACGAGTGATATTATTTACAATATGAAATTAAAGGCAGCGCTTCACAAAAAATACAAAGAGAGTGGGTTGTATGCTGACTACCAGGCATTTTCAGGATACAGGGCTAAAGTTAAAAATATGTTAAAGACCGTGCATGAACAATACTGTCATCGTGTTCAGAATCGCTTACTTGAGGAACCTAAAGCATTTTGGAATTATATAAATGATAAAAAAGGTACCAGAAGTCCGCGAAGTATCGTGAAGGATGGGTCCGTTTTGAGTGAAGATCAGTGCGCGGTGGAATTTGCTAAATACTTTCAATCTGTATACAGCACAGATAAGGCTCAGCTGAACGTGGACGCGAGCGTGGCGCGGGCGGGCGGCGGCAATGCGGCCGCCCGCGTGCATCTCGACCGCCTGGAGTTCGACGACGTCGCCAACGCACTGCGCCGGCTTAAACCGAAGACCTCCTCGGGGCCGGATGGTATACCCCCTTTCGTGTTTAGGGATTGTCGAGCGTTTTTGACTGCGCCCTTACTTCACATATTTAATTTATGTTTAAGTTCCGCTAAGTTTCCGGAGAGATGGAAGATGACACGAGTCGTCCCAGTCCCGAAGGGGCGTGCAACGAGCAGTGTGGAGGGGTATAGGCCCGTGGCGGTGCTATCAACACCAGCAAAAGTGCTGGAGTCAGCCATACACAAGAGTCTATACGAGCAGGTGAACGCGCGGCTGGTGGACGAGCAGCACGGGTTCCGCGCGGCGCGCAGCACCACCTCTAACCTCCTCAACTACATGGCAGACGTGATTCCAGTGGTGGATGGTGGGGTACAGGTAGACGCCGCTTATTTTGACTTTAAAAAAGCTTTCGACTTGGTCGACAATGATGTCTTGCTGCAAAAATTAGCGGGTGTCGGTTTTACCCCTCACCTTCTGCAACTGTTTGCCAGTTATATGGCTGATAGGCAGCAGTATGTGGAGTATGCGGGCCACGTATCGGATCCTTATTTCACAAGGTCGGGGGTTAGTCAGGGCAGTTATCTTGGACCTCTGGAGTTTTTATTAATGATTAATGACCTGCCAGGCGTAGTAAAGGAGGCTAAGTGTCTATTGTTTGCGGACGACCTAAAGTTGTATCTGCCTGTCGAGGGGCCGGGGGATTGCAAAAGGTTACAAGAGGACATTGATAGGGTGGTGGCTTGGAGTGAGTGCAACCGATTGCAGTTTAACGCAGCCAAATGTGTAGTTATAACCCTATCTCGCGCGCGTAATACTGTCGTAAACAGCTACACGGTGGGAAATGTAACTATGCAAAGGGCGACAGAGGTTAGAGATCTGGGCGTTCAGCTTACTGCTAGCCTATCTTTCAGCGATCATATTAACAGCATATGTAAGAAAGCATATCGCAACTTAGGGTTTGTACTCAGAAGAGCTCACGGTTTTACCAACATCACGGCTATTATTTAAGCGAGGGTCAGGAGGGATTTAGCGTTGGCTTGTCTTATCCACAAGATGTTGAGGGGAAAAGTGGACAACGCGGAGTTCCTTAGGCATATTAGGCTTAGCGTACCGGATCGGTACGTGGGGCGGCGGCGCGCGCCGGCGCTGCTGGCGCTGCCGCGCGCGCGCACCAACCTGCTGGCTGAGGCGCCGCTCACGCGCGCAATGCGCACGTATAACGCCGTAGCGGAGCGATTAGATGTTTTTTCATGTGCTTTGAGTGAGTTCACAAGAACAGCTTTGTATATATTATGTTATAATAAGTAGATATAGATAGATATGTTATGTAGTTATAATTAGTATATTATAGTCATATGGTTGTACTGTTAGTTATACCGTCGCATTAGGTTAAGTAATCTGTAAAGATGGTGTGATGAGGAAATAAATAAATAAATAAATATTTCAAGGTGGCACGATTGTGGTTTGGGCAGGAATTCGTCTCGGCGGTAGAACGGAACTCGTTTGGATACAAGGCAATATGATTGCTCTAAAACACCGAGATGAGGTGCTAGAGTCTGTAATCTTGCCCCACAGACAGCAAATGGGACAAAACTCCCAGCTAATGCACGACAGTGCCCGTCCACATACGGCGCGTATCGTTACAAGTTGGTTACAACAGCATGATATCCAAGCTTCAGACTGGCCTGCACAATCCCCTGACTTAAGTCCTATTGAGCATGCCTGGGATATGCTTCAGAGAAGAACTCTTAGGAATTTCCCTGAAGATATTGTGCATGAAAACCAGCTTTTCTTGCATCTTAGCAGGACTTGGGACAGTATTCTACAACAGGATATTGACACCCTTGTTTTGAGTACGCAAAACCGCTGCAGATATTATGTCAGGAGAGTCTTAGGAGGATTCACGGATTATTAATTTTAAGTTTTCAACAATTTTTATAAAAAACATTGTTGTTTTGTTTAGGTTTTGATGTTTCAAAAATATAGTTAGGATTGAAATTTTGTCTGAGTTTTTCCTCTTCTTCTAAGTTTTTTTCAAATTTAACTTTATCTAGAAGTTTATTTATCAGATTAGATAGGCTATTAAACAAGGTTTATTTCAATGTGTAGGTGTCTTAACAAAAAGTTAATAGAATTTTAGTTATTTAGGTTTAATTGAAATATCCCTAGACCATGTTGATGTGTGTATTTAATCAAATCAAATGTTTGCTCAATAATATTAATTTATTATTAGCTCAATTCATAAGTATCATTATTACCTTGTAAAGTAAAGTAAAAAATATCTTTATTCATTTCACTTCATTTGTACTGCCGTTACTGGGTAAGAATGATAATACTTACTTCCGTGATTATGGTCACCCTACTTATGTAAGCTTATTTATTTTACATAGCATATTTAGGCACGAAACATATATTAGAACAAAAGATGAATGTAAACCCTTATTAAAACTATAGAGACATAGCAATAACGGCACACAACTTACTAACCTACTGCGTTGTTTATGATTTATACGTAAAAATGTATCTAAAGTGTATTTATTTAAGGATGTCCTAAGACCAAAACAAACCTGACCTTGAACACTTATCTTGAGTTTCCAAAGTAATCACTCAAATTTTATCACACTACAAGTGATTCATTCATTAATCATATTACACTGCATCCTTTTTCAAAGTAAATATCACATAAGTAATTCCCGTTGAAAACTGCAAAACAATCAAGTTAACCATAACCTAACCAAAATTTGTGTTCCGATTTTGACAGCTTTCAATTGATTTATTAGTGATGGGGTATAACAATGAACCAATTGAAGTAACCAATTTTTCAATCGATAATTATCGATAAAGTATTTACTGAGTATTATTACTCGTGAAAGTATTGTTATCGGGAAACGGAAAATAGGCAATGGGCAGCCACACTGCTAGTCCGTAGAAATCGCAGATTGTTTATTATTTCATTCTAATTAAACAGTACTGTACGCAGGATCAATTCTATTGTTGCGTCAAATGTATCGCCTTTGTTTTTCTTTTTGATATATTAACAAAAAGTATTAGTCATTATTAAAAATTAATCACAAAATAAAATAAAAAGAACTAAAATGACAGTTCAAAAACAAATGAGAAAAAAGGCGACCATTTCTTTTTCCTGCCAAATTGTAGAATTTTTCATATGATTCTTATAGATAAAATTATGTTCATAAAATAAGGTTTTAGTCAAAGTTAATAATTAACTAACTAAAACATCAGCAATCCAGTAGGCTGATTATGTAAAGCTGTTTAAAACAACAACCGTTACATTACTGCTTTAGTAAGAAAGCTGTCATATTGATTCTCACTAAAGTAACAATGTAACGATGATTTCAATCAAATTTCGACAGTTGTTGATTCAAACAGGCATACTATTTTCCGATTTAAAAACGATTCAGTATTACTTAATTACTACAAATACTGAACTACTTATTTTGAAATACTTATTTGTAGTAAGTAAGTAATACTTACTTACTACAAATACTGAATACTTTATCAAAATTGTTATTTTTTTAATAAATATATTTTTTGTATGTTTATGTATCTTTTTTTTAACTATACCAGTGTTACGCTTAGCTACCGAAGGAAATACGCTGACTGTGCAGCGTCCCCGTTCTTACCTAGAAACAAGCATTTGCGTCAACCGACGACACGAGGCGCTGAATCGGCACAACGTGAGGCATCGCGCCACCGGCGACCATCGTGGGACCCAACTCACTTTCGTTCCAACATTGAACATCGTCAAACCCCTCTTAATTATAATTGTAGTTTTAATTAAATTATTTTCAAATACTTTTTGGTTTTTTTTGCATCCTCCGGCTGTAGTCTTCATAATTGGCGCAGTCGGTAGGATAGTCGTAAAGTAGAGTCAGTGAATCGATCACACGACGAGCGGCTATCCAGAATCTACAAGAGCTGCAGTCCAGAGGAGTGTCAAGATATCGATACGGCAAGAGAATACCAAGAGTAATGAAATTGTGAGTACACTTGAATCTTTCATGTGTTGCATCCCTTATAGTTCATAATCCTAATTTTTATCTCTAGTTTTACTTATCCCTTCCAAAATTTTCCACCCTAGACAATCGGGGTCCAATTCCCCTAGGCTAGATAGACAAAGTAGGTTAGACCTTAATAGAAATATTAGTTTAGAATTAGAGGAGTCAGTCGAAGCAGTAGATTTTTCTAGTGAATAAGAAATAATCATAATGTCCGATTTAATAGACGAAATTTTTAAGTCCTTAAGACTAGTCCCCGAATTTGACGGGAATCCCAATATTTTAACACGATTTATTCAGTTATGCGATCAGTTAGTAATTAAACACGTCCAAACTGGTCCCGGACATGATTTAGCAAATCAGGCTATTTTAAATGAAATATTAAATAAAGTCACGGGTCCTGCCGCCCGTCTTATAAATTCTAATGGTATCCCATGTGATTGGATTGGCATTAGAAATGCTTTAATAAATAATTTCGCGGACCAAAGAGACGAAACTGCTCTTTTTAACGATTTAAGTCATCAAACTCAAGGCCAAGATACGCCACAAGAATTTTATGAACGCTGCCAGACCCTTTTCAGCACAATAATGACCTATGTTACTTTACACGATAATCTTGCTACAACTATTGAGGCCAAGCGTCAGTTATATAAAAAGATCGCTATGCAATCATACTTGCGCGGACTAAGGGAGCCCCTTGGCTCACGTATTAGGTGCATGCGTCCCGAATCCATAGAGAAAGCTTTAGAATATGTTCAAGAGGAATTGAACACATTATATATTTTACAAAGAAATGAAAACTTACCAGATAAAAAGTTGCAACCCCATATGCTAACCAACCCACCACCTAAGCAACCTATTTATAGTCCACCCGTATACTTACCGCCCATCAAACCTCATATATTTAATCCTTCAGGACCTCCACGTCCTGCACCTTTTTATATGCAACCACCTTCCCATCAATGGAGGCCTAATCCAGTTAACCCCCAAATGAACCGTGGTCCATCCCGTACACAACAAATTTTCAGAGCTTTACCTCCAAATTATAACCCACAGGCATTTAGAATTCCCAATCGAAATCCCAATAATTTTCAGGGTCCAAAACCCATGAGCGGGGTAAGTCATTTTGTTAGTAAGCCTTTGCCACCTAGTGGACATGATTGGCGCAGGTTGGGGAACCCGCCACCAAGTAACTATTTTAAATCCCGAGAAATGAATTTTAATGAATGTCCTGAGTACGGCCCTTACTATGATAACGCGGAGTACTACTACGCGGAGCCGGAATGTTATTATTATAATGACACGAACTATTATTACGACAATAATTACCTTGATGAATCTTACTATTCAGAACAACCTAATCCAGAGTCAGTTTCTGAACCTCTAGAAGAGAATCCCTCGTCTAGCAAGGCTGAGGATTTTCAGAAAGTAAGCCGATCAGGCAAACCAAAATAGAACTTAATTTACAGAACCAGAGACAACTACCTTACATACAAATTTCAGACCCTCCATTAAAATTACTCATAGATACAGGAGCTAATCAGTCTTTTATAAGTCCTGAAGCAGTTAAAAAATATTTCTCGAATATTGAGTTAAGCTATGATCCGTTTGAGGTAGTAAATGTTCATGCCATAAGTAGGTGTGACTATTCGATTACAGTACCTTGTTTTTCAGAATTTAACGATACTACCGATATAACGCTTTTTGTTTATAGATTCCACGACTATTTCGATGGTTTAATAGGGTCCGATTTATTAAATAAATGGGAATCCTCCGTAGATTTTAAAAATAAGGTCCTTGTTAGCCAGCATGCCACTAACCCGATTCTCGTTTATGACTCGCGAAACATTAATTTGTATGAGGACATTATACCAGCGAACTCATCTAAAATAGTAAAGATACCTATTAATATCAGTGACGGAGATGCGTTTATCCCAGAACAGGTTTTATCTAATTGCATTATAGGTGAATGTCTAACAACAGTACGAGATAACCGCGGATTTTTAGAGATAACGAATCCCAGTCAGCATGACGTAATATTCTCAGTCGACCGCCAGGTCAGTGCCGAAGTCTATAATGTGAATGTAGAGTCCCCGTGTACCGAGCAGAGTGCTACGGAGTTTTACAGCGCTACGAATGACTCGCATCAATCGTATACTACGAAGCCACTACGTCACACAAATGCTACATCGTTCCATCGTGCTACGGACGTTCTCTCTCGACTACGGACCGATCACCTTAACATTGAAGAACGCGCGAACTTAGAGAATTTATGCACCGAATACGCGGATGTATTTTACATAGAAGGAGAACCTTTGACTTTTACAAATCAAATTAAACACTCTATTAAAACTACAGATGAGTTACCAGTCTATACTAAAAGCTATCGTTACCCGTACATTCATAGGCAGGAGGTTAGTGATCAGATTAGTAAAATGTTAGAGCAAGGCATCATCAGACCATCTCAATCAGCATGGAGCTCACCCATCTGGATAGTTCCTAAGAAGGCCGACGCATCTGGCAAAACCAAATGGCGTCTTGTCGTTGATTTTAGAAAATTAAATGAGAAAACCGTTAACGATAAATATCCAATTCCCAACATCTCAGACATTTTAGATAAATTAGGCAACTGTCAATATTTTACAACTCTCGATTTAGCAAGCGGATTTTATCAAGTGGAGATGGAACCCTCAGATATTCACAAAACAGCATTTAACGTAGAACATGGTCACTACGAATTTTTAAGAATGCCTATGGGACTTAAGAATTCTCCTAGTACCTTTCAGCGAGTTATGGACAATGTCCTAAGAGGGCTCCAAAACGTCATATGTCTCGTTTACCTTGATGACGTCATCATTTTCAGTACGTCATTACAAGAACACATGATAAATCTTAAAAAAGTATTCCAAAGACTAAGAGAATCGAATTTTAAAATACAGATGGATAAATCCGAGTTCCTCAAACTTGAGACAGCTTACTTAGGTCATATCATCAGTAACAAAGGTATCAAGCCCAATCCTGATAAGATTGAAGCCATAAAAAAATACCCATTGCCAAAAACTTCAACAGAAATAAAAAGATTTTTAGGATTATTAGGATATTACAGGAAATTTATCCCAGATTTTGCACGTATAGTCAAACCGTTAACACAATGTTTAAAGAAAGGATCTAAAATAGTACTAGATCATAATTATACTAGCTGCTTTGAAAAATGTAAATTATTACTTACCAACGATCCTATCTTACAGTATCCAGATTTTTCTAAAGATTTTATATTAACAACTGATGCATCCAACGTAGCATTGGGAGCTGTATTATCACAAGGCCCTGTTGGTAGTGATAAACCACTTGCATACGCATCAAGAACTCTAAATTCTAGTGAGATAAATTATAGTACAACTGAAAAAGAATTATTGGCTATAGTGTGGGCAACTAAATATTTTCGCCCATATCTTTTTGGTAGACATTTTAAAGTATTCACAGATCACATGCCATTACAATGGAGTCTCAAAGAAACCAATGCTCGTCTCACTCGTTGGAGACTAAAACTGAGCGAGTATAATTTTACCGTAGAATATAAAAAAGGCAAACTTAATTCAAATGCCGACGCCTTATCCCGTATAGAAATTCATAATGAAGAGATTAGCTCATTAGCAGGGAACCCAACTGAGAAACCCCAATCTTTAGATGGCTCAGAAACGGTAACAGCACATACAGATGCCGAGAACCCTATTTTAGAGACCCCTATTACAGATGATCCCCTTAATAAGTTTCATAGACAAATTTGTTTCATAGTTGTTGGCGATATTAAAGGCAAAACGACCGTGTCTAAACCATTTGAGAGTCATACACGTACATCAATCCAATTATCTAAATCAAATCTCGAGCAAGATGTAATAAACGCAGTTAAAGAATATGTTAACCCTAAAGTAAAGACCGGTATTATTATTCACCCTCCTTTAGAGATGTATTCAATTATCCCTGTTTTACAGAATCATTTCAAGAGTTCCGCTATGAACATAGTTATCACTAAAGTTGAATTAGAAAACGTTAAAGATTTTTTTACGCCAACAAGAAATAATTCAAAAATATCACGAAGGTAAAACCAACCATCGCGGCATTACCGAATGTTACCTAGCATTATCTAATAAATATTTCTGCCCAAAGATGAAAGAAAGCATAACTAAATATATAAATGAATTCAATATATGCGGCCAAGCTAAGTATGACCGCAATCCAATAAAGCAACAGTTTCACATAGTACCGCCACCCACTAAACCTTTCGAAATTTTACACTTAGACTTATTTACAGTAGAAACCGAGAAATACTTAACGCTAGTTGATGCATTCTCTAAATACGGACAAGCCTATCACATAAGAGATGGCACCGCTATAAGTGTAGTACAATCTTTATTAAAGTTTTGCACACATCATGGCGTACCTTCGATAGTTATAACAGATCGAGGTACAGAGTTCACCAATCAATTGTTCTTAGAGTTTACCCGTGTCCATAAAATCCAGCATCATAAGATCTTAGCACATGCTCCAAATGAGAATGGAATAGTAGAACGATTCCACTCAACACTTTTAGAACATCTTAGAATTTTGAAACTACAGCATCGTGGCGAATCAGTCTTTAATCTCATGGCATACGCTATCTTAGCATATAATAGCTCAATCCATAGTTTCACAAAATGTAGACCATTAGATGTTATAACTGGACATTTTGATCCTCGCGATCCTCTCGATATTGAGTTAACCGAACACTTGTTACAGCAGTATATCTTAGATCATCGCGCTAGAATGACCAAGGCTTATGAGATGATTCAAGATTCATCTCGACAGCATCGTATAGAGATCATGGAAAATCGTAATAAGAATAGGGAGCCTGAAGAAACGTATAATCCAGATCAGAACGTTTTTATTAAAAACCCCATGGCCAGCCGTCAGAAGTTAGCACCGCGCTATACAAATGATACCGTTTTAGCCGATCTTCCAATTCACATTTATAGCTAAATCCAGATTGAAAAGAGTCCCTAATACCGCACGCTTGTTACAGGATAGTAGTGATGTTCCTGGTACGAGCGGTAGGAGCTCAAGAGATCATACTTGACAGCCTTGGAGATGGTCCAGGCATCATTCCTTTTAAGTTAGGTCCTTCTAAGATAATATCTCACTATCATTCTTTCTTGCAATTTATAGATATAGATAATATCAAATCTAAGGTAAATTTAGTTAGGTCACAGATAAATGATGTTCGGCCTCAGTTAAATAATAAAACTTTATCTTTGTATGAACCTCATATTGAATATCTTAGTAAAAAGCTTGAAAAGGTTTCTGATCAGTTACAGACGTTTGAGATAAATCGCGTCAAGAGAGGATTGATAGACGGATTAGGGTCAGTAATTAAAAGTATTTCAGGAAATTTAGATTACACAGATGCAAAGCGTTATGATAGTATTTTAAAAACTTTACAAAATAATGAAGATAAATTAGTTACAGAATTTAACAGCCACATAAGTTTGAGTAAAGAATGGATGTCAGAGCACACCATCATATTAAATTCCATAGTAGAAAATCAGCGTAAGATAGAAAAAGTACTTGACTTAGTTTTAGTAAGTGAAGCCGATAAGGAAAATAATTTAGTTAAGTATGCCCATTTGGCTCAATTACTTTTAATATTAGGAGATAACATAGAAGATTTAGCTGACGAATTATTAAAGTTAGCGAATCTATTAGCTTTTATACGTGCATCGAGCACTCACCATTCTATGTTAAGTTTAAATGCATTAAGATCTATGTTAGATAAGTTAAAATTATTATATAATAAAGATGAAATCATAGATTTGAACCTTAGGGAGTACTATGACGTAATCAAACTAGGTTCTTACTATAGTAATAATAAAATAGTCATAGCCTTTCAAGTACCGATTGCCTCTCCTTATACTTACGACCTTTATAAATTATCCATTGTTCCTAATAAAAACCATACTATAATAATCCCTGCCTCTCCTTATATTGCAATACATAGAAATGATTTCATGTACATAGAGACAGAATGTCCGAAGTCCAATACTTGGTACCTCTGCCAGGCGAAAACTGAATACAGACCACGAGATCAAGCGGACTGCATCCAGACTCTCATTACTACGCAGAGACTGGACACTACATGCAAGCTCTCATCAGTTCTACTCGACAAAGAAGCCCTGGAGAAGCTGGACGACAAACATTACATAGTCGCTTTTCCCAAGTCTACAAAGATCCAAACCTTCTGCGGGAAAGATACTTACTCTACACTTCAAGGCAGCTACCTCGTTACTATACCAATTGGATGCTACTTACGATCGCCAGAATTCACCATCACCAACAGTAACGATCGCACTAAAGGCACTGCACTCAAGATGATGAATCTTCCAAGATATGAAAGTCCTGTATCACCTTCCACGGGACCTTCAATCAAACTAAACTCCATCAGCTTAGAACATCTACACGCCAGTAACACCAGGATATCTCTGCAGCATCCGATTGAAATAAGAAAACCCAATGAAGAAAGCATATATCATACTACTATACCTCTTTACGTAGTATTATCAAGTGCATGTGCACTCAGTATTGTCTTACTGCTTCGAAGATATTATATGAAACGCCGCAAAAGTAATTTTAACAATCAAGGTACATCTCACGACATATATGCAGATATCCCAGAAAAACAACGAGATGCACCAGTTCTCATCCCAGCAACATTAGTTAGGTATAGTTGCTGATCTTCGGGGGGAGGTGTTACGCTTAGCTACCGAAGGAAATACGCTGACTGTGCAGCGTCCCCGTTCTTACCTAGAAACAAGCATTTGCGTCAACCAACGACACGAGGCGCTGAATCGGCACAACGTGAGGCATCGCGCCACCGGCGACCATCGTGGGACCCAACTCACTTTCGTTCCAACATTGAACATCGTCAAACCCCTCTTAATTATAATTGTAGTTTTAATTAAATTATTTTCAAATACTTTTTGGTTTTTTTTGCATCCTCCGGCTGTAGTCTTCATAATTCCAGTATTCAATGTACGATAATAACAGTCAGTAAAAAAGAAAACTACAAATAAGCGTAAAACTAATGAACTGATCTGAAAAATCGAGAATATCGAACAGAAAACGAATTGAATTCAATTGATAATTTTGTGCCCAACTCTATAGGTGATTCCAAGGTCAGGTTTGTTTTGGTCTTAGGACATCCATAAATACACTTTTTTTTTTAAGGACAAATATGATAGTTTTAGGAAATATAGACTCACCTGTGAAATTGAATGGAAGACTAAGGTTTTCAAACGTTTCAGCAATTCTTCACAACACAATACATTGTTTAAATTAAGCAATATGATAGTGAAGACACTTTTCTAGGTTCGTATTTTCGTAAACTCGAAGGATTTTTTTGACAGACGGAAATTTTAGTGTTGCTATCTAATAGCGTTTACCATATTATATGGGAGTGAAAAGCAGATAACATTTTGTATTCGCCGTTGTTTCTCAAACAAAATCACAAAAAAAAAACATCTAAAGTTGAATAATTGTTTGTTGAAAATTATTTCTTAATATAAATTAAAGAAGCTTAACATTGCAAATTTTGTTACACCTTAAGTTCATTGAGGGACTTGTTGTATCTTTAATGGCAATTTCACGTTCATGTGAGAAAGAAATAGAAAACATATTAACACATTAGCTGCCATGGGGTCACCGGTGACCCGCAAACAATAGATTTTCTATTGTGTCTGCTTTAGCGGCAGTCAAAGACTTGAGGGTCATTAAACTTACCTTCATGATTTATTTCGACGTGCATCTCCACGTATTTAAGCTTCTTGGTGGAGCCCGATGGAATTTACCGACAGCTGTCAGACAAAGGTTTTGTACATTCAGTTCCTCCTTTCTATTCGACGAGGGTAAAAATCAATCAGCGATTTGGAACGGGTCCCTAGTCTCAGTCTGTGATTAAAACATTTAAGAAAAATAACGTCAAACTACTACGCAACGCACGTGAATTTGACGCAAAGCATGTATTTTGTCTAATTTTGTGTAATTTAATCTAATCCAAAATTGTCATAAAATAAAGGAACTGTTCTTGGGTGTTTTATGTTATTTAGCGTAATGAAGTGGTAAAAGTCGAGTATTTTTTGACTACTACTACCCGTCTGTTCAACATCCTCAATATGAATAGAGGAAAGAAGTATTCTGGTAATAGAAAAAAGAGTGGTTTTATGTCTAAGGTCAAGAAAAATAAACGAGGTCCCACCGACAAGGACGGAATAAACAAAAAGGCAATTTTCAATCGATATAAAAATAAACAAAAAGTGGAAGAAGAGATGGTTAAGAAAACACTTATGGAAAGAAAACTCCAACAGAAACAAGTCAATTATTCAGAGAGTGAAGAAGAAGAAGATACGTTAAGTCAATTAATATCAAGTTTCCTTAATAAACCTGATAAGAGAATTATTGAGAGTGATGACGATTCAGAATCCGAAGATGAAATTGCCATGGACCCTGATACTAATCCAAATGATAATAAGTCGGCTGCACTAACCTCTGAAGAGGATTCTAGTGGAGAGGATACTGAGGTAAATATTATAGTTAAGTACTTATCTTTCTGAGTAAAATCTTACTTAAATTATAAATGGGAAAGTTTGTGAGTAGTATTATGTATGTATGTTTCTTACTCTTTCACGCAAAAACTACTGAAGTGATTTGGATGAAACTTTACAGTTCTACATTAGAATAACACATGCTACAATTTATAATTTTTTTATGTATGCATGTTTTAAAAATAAAGTTTACACAGGCCAAGCCGAAGGCGAAAAGCTAGTGGCTAGGCTAATAAATCTGAATGAAACATTTTCATTTCTTGAGAATCTTTCTCTCATTTGGTTTTAAAGTGTGTTCTTGACTGGTCGTCTGTCGATACACTGCCCGGCGGTAAATTTTGTTGTCTTTCTATTGTGTCTAGCACATACGACATACTATAGGTTAAGCTTATTCTTTTCTTTCATTCAAGATGGTTTCTGAAGACGTAGAAGAAATTGCTGCTGAATCTCCAGAGGATCCATTCACTAAACACTTGCAATTTGACCTGGGTGATGAGTTGCTTGTAGCACTATCCAATTGCCCACCTAGTATTGAACGAACAAAAAAATCATGGCCAGTACTTGGCAACCTGGATATTGTTATTCCAAAGGCTGTAGATATAGCTTCAAAGAAAGTTATACCCAAGATTTCAATAATAGAAGAAAATCAATATGCTGCAGCTGGAAAGATTCCAGAAATGCTCGGCAATCTTGATTTTAATAAACTGTGTTTAAAATCTCAGATACACGGTAACATAGTCTCAGCAAATAAAAATAATTTAATCAAAAGAGATTTGGAACTTACCAAAGTTTTTACACCATTACAGAAAGAGTTGTTTTCCATTTTTAATAACTATCAGGACGTTTACTACCCACACAGAAATTTTAGTAATGCCGAAGAAATTAGGTACACATATTGCCTGCACGTTGTGAATCATATGTTAAAAACTAGGACAAAAATAATACACCACAATGCAAAGCTTTCCAAAAAGTCTGAAATGTCAGATGAATATCGGGATCAAGGGCTGGTGAGACCCAAGGTATGTTGAACTGTAGACTTTTTTGAATGCAAATCTTTGCAATATTTATGAGATAGAGATAATTCTGAAGTTCTATAAAATCATCCTTAACTGCTGACAAACTTTTGGTTAAAAGTGTCAAAAAATTTTTTGGACACAGTTGTAACCAAAAGTCTTTGATGGGCAAATCTGGGAAATGGGGATGTTACAAAGAAATGTTTGGAATTATACCGATCTTACAATAACCCAGCTTTAAAAGCTAGTGGACTAGCTCAGTATATTAACTAAAGGGACGACACGATTGGCGTAGTGTGCTGTAGCACGGTTTCTCGCCTCGATTTCCGTAGTGTCCCGGGTTCGATTCCCGGTCGGGTCAATTCAGGAAACGATCTTTTCTGAATTGACTCGGGTCTGGGTGTGCTGGGAGACGCCCCTAGCTTATTTCCTTGTGTGGTACCTCGTAACACAGGGATTTAATAATCCCTACTTCGAGACCATTACAAGAGGTGTGTTGTCTGGCGCATATATATTTATTTATATATTAACTCATAAATTTATTATTGAATTTAATTTTATAACCTGACTGTGTATTTTGTTTCAAGTTTCTGTCCTATTTATCAGCTGGTGTTTTTTAGGTTTTGATCATGGTTCCATTTAAAGATGCAGCTTATAGAATTGTTAAAACTATAATGGAAATTTTAGTACCTAAGGAGGCTGGTCAGGTTGTAAATAAAAATAGGTTTGAGGCCGACTTTACTGGTGGGGAGTTGATAATGCCAAAGAAAAATCCTAAACCTGAGGATTATGAATTGCTATTCAGTGGCAATACTGAAGATACATTTCGTCTGGGAATGACCTTAACAAAAAAGACTTTGAAGGTAATATTCTAACTAGTCAAAGCTTGTTTATTAGCGTAAGCAATGGTCTAATTATTCATTTGAATGACTTAACTTGACTGACTGTTTTTGTTGCAGCTCTATACAGATTTTTATTCATCTGACATAATAATAGCCTCGCCCCTTGGATTACGAATACTGGTGGGAGCTGAGGGGGAAGAGGACAGAGATTATGATTTTCTGGCTTCCATTGAACTTCTCATCATGGACCAGACTGATGTGTTTCTAATGCAGAACTGGGATCACTTATTGCATGTCCTTGATCATTTTCACTTGCAGCCTAAAAAGACCCATGGAACAGATTTCTCAAGGGTGAGAATGTGGGCTGTGAATGGATGGGCAAAATATTACAGGTCAGTTTGACTTAACTGAACATTATTAAAAACCATTCAGGCAATTATAAAAATGAACCAGTAGTTGTATAATTGGGCCTGTTGGTTAAATATTTCAGGGAAAAAAAAGAAGATTTCTGTCTATGTTCCCTGTTGCAGAGAGCCTTTGTTTCAATCATATAAATCCATTTTTAATAAATTTGAATAGGTTAATTATATATTTGATGTGATAATATTACGTTCTCTCTTTGCAGGCAAACATTGATCTTCTCATCAGTTTCATTGCCAGAAATAAAATCTGTGATAAATAAAAAGTGTCATAACTATGCTGGCAAGGTGATAGTAGCCAATCCTGTTGAAAATGGTGCTATACAGCAAGTGATACTTCAAATTCCACAGATATATCACAGGTTTGTATACCTCATTAACAATATTTCTTATTAAGGAGTGTTATAAATGACTCATTAGCCAATATTACTGTCCCACTGCTGGGGTAAGGTTTTATTTTCCTATATGATCGGCAATCATCAAGAAAAAGGGGATGTTTAGTTGCAGATGCTGGGTAGCATTACCACACTCAAGGTTAAGCACAGATTTAATTGAATAATTTTACTACTGAGGGCCTAGTAATCAGTACAACACTCAGTTGCGTTTTTATTGTACCCTTAATTGCGAACTCCTATGTAGTATGGTACTTAGCTTAGCTCTGTATTCTCTAGAGCAGTAATTCCCAAAGTGGTTTAGGTGGACCCCAAGGGGTCCACGGGAGACTCGACGGAAGTCTATGTTGGCGTCACATTTTTTGTCGGGTATTGTGAATTTGGTAGAAATGTCGCTGGTAGTTGGTCCACCGGAACCAGCAAAATTTTCTACGCGAAAAAAAAGTCTGGTGACCTCTGCTCTAGAGTCTACTGCATATCATGTAGTTTACTATGAAGCATTAAGTAAAAGTTAATTTAACTATTGCGCACTATCTTCCCCAGGTTTAAAGCTGACAGCCCTCTGGCATCAGCAGACGCGAGGTTTGAATACTTCATTAAAGAAATCTTGCCGAAGCACAGGGACACTCTTATGAGTCACACCTTAATATATGTGCCGAGTTACTTTGACTATGTACGGATTAGAAATTACTTCAAAAAGGAAGATATAGGATTTGTTCAAATATGCGAATATTCAAAGGTGGGTTTAATTTTTTACACGTTAATTGTTGTTTTCATTTGAAACAATAAAAAAACTATATTTTCCCTATGCCATTATTCCAGGATTCAAAAATAGCTAGAGCAAGAGACATGTTTTTCCATACTGAAGCGCATTTCTTGTTGTATTCCGAGAGAGTGCACTTCTTCCGAAGATTCCGAATAAAAGGCATACGGCACATAATATTCTACCAACCGCCTACTTATCCTCATTTCTACTCAGAGCTGTGTAATCTCATGCAGGTATGTGTATATTTCTATATGTAATGCTAACGGATGGAAAATTATAGTGTATCATAATTTACACTCCAATTCTTTAGGAAACTAAACGCCGATTCGTTTGGGTTCGCAAAAAGTTTACGGGGTTGCACAGAACGACCAATGCTCTTCTGATAGTCTTGCTTGTGACGGCACCACTGGCAATACTAGGACTTAATGATCGATGTAGGTTACACCAACCAAAAAATCACTTACATACAGGGTGTCCCTGGAAGTAAAGATCAAATCAAAATAGCGAATAGCGGGGGCTATTTCTGACCTTTTTAACCCTATCAATATTGGTCCGATTTTTTAACTGTTAAAAAGTTGCGATCAATTTTAGTTTTTTTCAGCAAATCGCCTAAGTTCATACAAGAATAATTAATAAAAAAAATGTATCAAAGGTAGTCACTTATTTTTTTGCTAAAAGGTTAGCAGGTGTTTTTTGTTATTTTGACTAGTAATTTATTGAGCTAGAAAACCCATGTCAATATAAAAAGTTAAAATATTGCAAGAAAAAATCTTAGTCAAAAAATGACTCCATGTTCAAGCGGTGTCATGAAAAAAAAATACTACTGGAAGTTGTTTAGGTATTTCAAAAGCTTGCTCATTTTATACAGATTCTTTAGAGGTATGAATTTAAAAACACAACAAAATTATTTTCAAAATTCCTAAAATTGTGAGTAGGTACTCTGAACAAGAAAGTTGTCTTCTTTGGAGTTAGTCATTTTAACCTATTTAACTTTTTTTGCAAGAAAGTCCATTTAATATTACTTTCTAACATTTCCACGAAAACTCATTTTTGATCACTTCCTGCCATATAAAAGTTGTTGTAAATCAATAATACACACATCAAAAGTGTCTAGGGATCAAGCATTTTTATGCGGATTTCTTGAGATTGAGATGTGGCTTTGTAATAAATTTATGATTTTATAAATTTATATGGATCCTTTTTGGTGCATTTCATAATTTGAAACAGGAACTGTGAATCAAATTCGAGTAAAAGATGAAAATCAGCTGTCAATATTTCCCTATAAAAACATACAACGCATTGAAGACATTATTAGTGCTACTGTTTCCCTACTACTGATTAAAACCAACGTTATTATGGAGCGGCGACGTCATTTAAGCAGGGAAGAAATGCTCAGTGCCGTGGGAATGATAGAAGCTGGTTCCCGGCAACGTACTGTGGCTTTAGCTCTGAATACAAGTCAGAGTGTTATCAGTCGACTTTGGACGCGTTACCGAAGCACTGGTACCGTGGCTGAGTCGCATGGAGGACGGTATCGCTGCACCACACGGAGACAAGACCGATACATTCAAATCACAACTCGAAGAGCTCCAACAATAACCGCCATGATGTTAGCCGTGAGGCTTCATCACTCTTCAGGGAACTTATTAGCGACCAAACAGTCAGAAACCGCTTGCATGAAGTGAACCTTCATTCCCGAAGACCGCTAAGGGTACCACCTATAGCAATGCACAATCGTAGGATTCGATATCAATGGGCTCTTGAACACAGAATTTGGGCAGAAGAACAATGGCGTTTCGTGTGCTTTTCTGATGAGTCTCGTTTTGGTATGAGACCGGATACAAGACGTATACGACACTGGAGAACCCCTGGACGCCAACAGCGATTAAAATCCTGCCAGGAAGTCCATCCTTATAGTGGTGGAACCATCATGGTATGGGCGGGTATTTGGATCGGCGGAAGAACTGAGTTGATTTGGATCAGAGGCAACCTCAACGCTCAAATGTATGCTGAGACGATTGTATCAGACGTCATCGTTCCTCTACAAGTGCAAATCGGTCCCTTATTTCAGTTAATGCATGATAATGCACGACCGCACACCGCAAGAGTTGTAAGACAGACTCTCGCCGCAGCTAACATCAATGTCCTGCCCTGGCCTGCTCAGTCGCCAGACTTGAACCCGATTGAGCATGCATGGGATATGCTACAGAAAAGAGCTCTGCCGAATATGGAGGGTATCCAGTCGCAGGAAGACCTTTTTTTGTTGTTGCAACGAACATGGGCGGCCATTCCACAGCGTGATTTGGATGAACTCATTTTGAGTATGCCAAACCGATGTTCTTGTGTTGTTAGTGTTCGCGGTAGAAACACGGATTATTAATTGTTTAAGTTACCCAATAAAATTTTAAAGAAAACTGTTATTTCAGTCTTTTTTTCGAACTTTAATGTTAGTGGTTCAAATGTCAAAAATCCCTTGAGAAATTTGCCATTTTCCTAATAAGGAAAATGGCAAATTTCTTTATTAATGCAAAGGTGACTTGGTTTATCGTTACTGTAGACTGTAGACAAACGAAAACACTTTATTTGATGAATCCTTAAAGAAAATTTTAATTAATATCAATCAGGAGAAAAGTTATTGCAAAAATATATGTTGATCCCTAGACACTTTTGATGTGTGTAGTTCGTATTCGTTGTGTATCATCATTATGAAAAAAATAAAAAACAAAGCAAAAATTTATATTTTTTCCACCTGAATGAATGATTTATAATTATTGATTACACTTTTTGACTAATGGTTGACTTACTAGCTTCTGATTTTCAGAAGTCAGAAAGTCAAAAATAATATTGGAGTTGCAAGAAAACGCGATAGAAAGTAATCATAAATCTATCAAATTCCATTTTTGTGAAAATTATTTTGAAATTTTTGTTCAGTTGTTTTATATATTTTTTTCTAATTATTTTAATATTACTCAATTTGAAATCATCCTGCAGTGGTCAGAAGGAAACATTAAATGGACTTTCTGGCAAAAAAAGTAAATAGGTTCAAATGACTAACTCCAAAGAAGACTACTACCTTGTTCCAAATACTCACAACCACAACTTTAGAAATAATGAGAATAATTTTGCAATTTATACCTCTAAAGAATCTGTATTAAATGAGCAACTTTTTGAAATACTTAAACAACCTCCGTAATACCTTTTGTTTCACGACATCTGCTTGAACATGAAATCATTTTTTTGATTAAGATTTTTTCTAAAAACTTTATGACATGGGTTTTCTAGCTCAATAAAATAACTAGTCAAAGTTAGACAAATCGTCTGCTAATTTTTTGGCAAAAAAAATAAGTGACTACCTTTGATACATTTTTTTTAATAATTATTTTTGTATGGACTTAGGCCATTTTCTGAGAAAAACTAAAATTGATCGTAACTTTTTAACGGTTAGGAATCGGACCAATATTAACAGGGTTAAAAAGGTCAGAAATGACCCTCGCTATGCGCTATTTCGATTTGATCATTACTTCCAGGGACACCCTGTATTAACATTATGAGTATGGATTGCTGAAAAACTATGGAGGTCAGCAACTTATGGTTTTTTGGCGGAAAAAAAACCAAGCACTGGGCAAATAAATACACAATATGTTAACGAAAAGACTCGAAATTTGCGAAATCAGTGTGCTGTAAGAGCACTATTGCTGAGGCCATGTTGGAAAAATAACTTATTGTTTAGGGTACATTTTTGTAATATTCGAAATGTTGTTTTACCTAATCCTCTTTTGTCCGAAATCTATTCTGGCATAATATCGGTGCTCTAATTAGTTCTCCTAATGTTTCATGACATAAAGTCGTGTCCTAAGTGCCCCCGCTGCGACGAAGCCGTCACAGAAGCCATAGCTTTTGCATTTGTACTTGCCAATACAAATAAATAAATAAAATTTTATTTCTGCCTACAATTTACAATAACGTTAGAGTTCATAAAGCACCTGTCGGATGTTATACAAAATCAGATATTATTCAATAATTAATTAAAATGGACATGGCTAAAGATATCTTCTAAGAAAAAGTTTGAAAATATTAGTAGAAAAATAAACATGTTGTCTTAATTGTCATAGAAAAGCGTTTTGTCTTGCATGTCAAATCGTATTTTGGGAATTTAATTTTATAGCAAGTTTTCATTCGTAAAAATGATGATTATGGTTTAAAAACGGTATCCCTTCCATTGGCCAAATTATTTTTAACTTATCGCCTAAACTTAATTTACCAAATGTATATCTTTAGCAAATGTTTATTTCGCACTTTTTTCATTAGGTCAATTTATCATTTTGCATAATTTTACTTTGTCTAGTTTTATTAAGACAAATGTTTCATTTTGGCAAATATTGTATTCCAAAAAATATTTGGGCAAATTGTCACTTCACATACTTACTCAAATTACAGCGTATGCAAATGATAATTTCTGCTGATACGGAACACGGCGAGTGCCAGAACCGAATTTCAGCGAAAGAACATAAGAGACAAAAAAGTTTTGATATTAGACCACATCGCACGAGCCGAGCGAGCAAGACGCGGGAGCGATCAGCGAGTGCCAGATCCGAATTGTCAGTTAAATGAACATAAAATGGCGAAAAAGTGTCGATATTATGTTGGAAAATTAAATACTATTTTTTGGTATCTTTCGAAATCGTATGCCATTAAACATTTTGGTAAGAGTATGTTGTGCCAAATGAAACATGACCAGACGATTATTTGCCAAAAAAGAGATTTGCTAACTAAACATTTGCGAAAAGTGGTTTTGGGAGATGTGTTTTTGGCAAATGAAAATTTGCGGATAATAGTTTGCGATGTGATATTTTGGGAAAGGTTTTTTGGCCACAAGTAAATAATCCTAAAAAAACGCCATGAGACTTTGAATTAAAGATGCAAATTGTTTGCGATAAAACAGAGAATCCTGACACGTTAGATAATTAGGTACCTACGACGCCGCGACGTCCCCTTATTAATTGATTGTTTTGATTATCTAACAATCATTGGTCGTTCCAGGAGTCGAACCAGAACAAGTTCGGCGGCAGCGCGTGCAACATGTCGGTGTCGGCGCTGCTGTGCCGCTACGACGCGGCGCGCGCGGCCGCCGTGCTGGGCGCGCGCCGCGCCGCCGCCGCGCTCGCCGCCGCCGACGACCACCACATGTTCATGACGGGGGAATGAAATAATAAACTCATTTATCTATTCTGTCTTTTCTTTACCATTTTAAAGTAAATAAAATAAATATCTGGGACAATTAATTTTAAATACCATCTGAAAGATTGGCTAATTGAAGAATGTTTTTATACTATCAATGACTATTTGGATACGAGTTATTAAAAATTATTACTAATTGACGACTGGGAGGAATATAATATTATTTGAATTGAATTTATTAAGTTTTTATTAGTCTGTGTAATTTTTATTTTTTTGATTGAAATATATTATAATTTTTTTGTTAGTGAAATAAGTAGGTAATGACGTAATGAGAGTATCATATAGTTATCTGAGTAAAAATAAATATCAAGTATAGCATATATAAGCATGTATAAACGATCATCATAAATATTTCTACGACACCAGTGGCAGATTGTGGTGAACTTTCAAGAACCTGTGATACCACTATCTTTGAACGAAATGTTCTCATTCTCAATTTACACCAAGATCATCTGACCCCGAACTAAGCAGAGCTTGTTACTATGGGTGTCGGAGACTGATAAACATACTTAAGTATATATTTCTCAAAGCATACTTAAATAGACACAACAAACACAAATGTTTGTCTTGGGTCGGTTCGATCCCTACCCATGACACACACACACCTCCGGCGCTAAAGGCAGGGTCGCTGCCATTGCGCCAACAGGCCAGACCAAAATAAACATGCCGGGGGCCTTATTACAATTGTTTATTTCAAGTCTAGTTATAATTCTCTAAACTGAGGGTAGCGAGCAATTTCGTCAGTACCTAAATATCCAGCCTAAAAGATTCGGAAAGCGTCGTGGCCTAGTGGTAGTGCACTCCAACTCGGATCGCGGATCGTGTGGTCCCGAGTTCAAATCTGGCCAGAACTAAAATCTTTGTGTTCATTGTTTAATTTCCGACTAACTTTTTTTTTATGTTGCCCGTCAAGATGATGTTACTCCACCTCATGGAAAGCGGTCGTGAGGTTCAGATATAAGGCTGACAAGCCCAGTCATTCAAACGAATCACTGGGCTGGCCATCCTCACCTTGAAGGCCTGCAGTAATGCCTCTTCACGCCCCGCTTGAAGAACCCAGGACTATAAGAGGAACTCTCCGGTGATGGAAAACATCGATAAAAAACCAAATCAACCCAGATAGCGGTGGAAGGCTCACCACCTACCACGTTGATTTCTAATACCATTGGTGAAAAGTGGGCTTCTGAGTGTTCCGCTCACCATGACGGCAACAGTCACTTGCCTCTGACTACCCCCTTTGGGATAAAAGTCGTGATGGGATGTAAAAGATGCGTTAATGCCAGGTAACAGCTCATTGGCTGGAAATGAAAAGTCATATTACGAAATTGCTGACTACGTTCTCAGTTTAGGGAATAAACAGGTTTTATGGAATTTTAATGAGGGACCTGTCGGGGATACCAGCCTGCTAAATCGCTTAGTCCGCTGCTGATTTTCTTTTCAGTTACCATAGATTAAAATGTGTATTGGCTTCGACCGCATGCAAGCGTCGAAGGACAGGGACCTCTTATGAGGCCAATGAATTACACTAATGTAGTACCTTCAATATAAAATACTCGTAAATACGTTTTTAAACTCATGTAGTCATCTGGGGGTAAGACATAAGCGCCAGTGACAGCTTATGTCATCCTTAAAGGTACATTTGAACGATTTCTATTGTAGAAATCGTCGTGGCGTGTTGCTCTTGGCTAGCCCCCCTGACCCCTAACCAAGCAGAGCTTGTAGGACGGATTTGAAATAGGTACCATTATTAAGTGAAATCATCTCCCTGCCGAGCTTATACCGAGGTATAGGCTATATCTGATTGGTATATAACTTCATAGCATGGAGTTTTTCAGGAGGGGTTCGAAGGTTGATGGTAATGCACTCCTCAGTAGGCTGTGGTCAGGCGGCCCCCATGCTTCATGTAATTTTAGTTATAGGCAGCTAAAGCAGAAGCACAGAATAGGTAATAGTACTTACCTACTCCGTACAGGAGGTTCTCTCAAGAAACGCGGACAAGTAAAAAAGTCTTCTTTTATCTTAAAAGTTCGTGTCACTCTAGTACTTTTTTATTTGTCCGTGCTATCGTTAAAGCTAAGGCCATGTTTTGGTAGCTTGCATGCGAAATCTAAACTAATCGCGTAGCACGGGCGTTCATATTCCACTGTTAATGCTAGCGGTAGGTACGCCAAATTAACTTGCAAATGGTGATAAGGCATTGAAGTATTATGTTTTACTAGTAAATACATAGTTAAAAGCATTCAAATCGGACCGATTGATCTTTAGGCCATACGAATCATTTTGACCCGTAGCACGGTAAAAAAGGGGAGGAGTTAGGCTTTAATCTTTTTTTGTATGGGAAAAAAACTTTTTTGCTCTGAAACCTATCGTGTGTGGTATCCAATGAAAGGGCTCACTGGACCAATTCCAAAAATATCACATCATTACATTTAAGTCACTTGTATTAAATTAAAATAAAAATCATTTTCAAAATGAAAACATTCCTAACTACCAAGTTTGGGTTCCTCCAGTTATGATACGGCTGAATGATTTTTTGTAATATATTCTTCAAATGGTGTAACATCCTCATATCTAATTCTAAAAAAGGATTTTGAAAAATATTTAAATTTAGTATATTTTATAATTTTTCAATTTTACAAAATGTGATAAAATTACGATTATTTGGAACATGTATAAAGTTCCATTTTAGACACTGAGGATGATAAATACTAATGCGAGGGGAATTTTTGATATTATTAACGGGAAACGGGCGGGATATTAAGCTGGGAAGTTGTGGGGAAAAGCTTACAAACTTGAGCAGACCCTAACGCATCCCAAAAACTAAAGATGAAAGTAGCCAAGTGATACAATTTGGGAACCATTATGGACCTCACAAGATAAACACTGGAAAGTTTGTATTTAGGCAGGGGGGGTTGAGCTCACCCCGACTATTTAATTTGAATATGAACCGTCTGATCGGTGAGCTCAGCGGCACCAATGTTGGATGTCATGTTGATGGTGTTTGTATGAATAACATCAGCTATGCCGATGACATGGTGCTGCTGAGCCCATCGCTTGGCGGTCTTAGGAAGCTCTTAGAGTTATGTGAATCATACGCAATGTCACGTGGGCTTAGGTATGAGGCAGAGAAGAGTGAGTTTATGGTTTTTAAGTCGGGTACAAGACCTATCTTGACATACCGAACGTCTCACTCTGTGGTAGGTACACCTCTGCACAGAGTACATAAATTTAAATATCTGGGCCACTGGGTCACCGATGATCTTAAAGATAATTGTGACAACGAGAGGGAACGCAGATCGCTGGCTGTTCGCTGCAACATGTTGGCTCGAAGGTTTGCAAGGTGTACAGAACCAGTTAAAATTACGCTTTTTAAAGCATACTGTCAAACTTTTTACACTTGCAGCCTGTGGGCTAACTATACGCGGCGGGCATACGGCAATCTGCGAGTCCAATATAATAACGCATTTAGGGTTTTGTTGGGGCGGCCTTGGCGATGTAGTGCCTCAGGTATGTTTGCGGAGGCGCACACGGATGACTTCTATGCTATCATGAGAAAGCGCTGCGCCTCCATGCTACTCCGTCTCCGTGGCGCTGCCAACGAGTGGTAAATGTGTTTGCAGATAGGTGGGACACCCCACTAATGTGCCGTTGGGTGCAGCTTTACACTAGGCTGTTGTAATTATTAAATTGTATCTACTAACACTACCTCTTAAGATTTAAATTGTTACTAACAACATATGGACCAAGGTCTGAAATAAATGAATATAATATAATAATAATTTATCATCATTATGGACCTCACAAGATAAGCACTGGGAATATTTTTTTTTTACGCGAACGTTAATGTAAATTTTAAGTGGCAACTCGTGGTAGACGTACTGGCCTGGGCAGAAGTGCCTAATAAGGTGACCATAGCTTCGGGTATCGGTAAAACAAACAAACAATACATTGTAAAAACGGAAAATATAATTCCATGACTACAAAGTATCGAATAAAATAATATTCTTAGGCGTACACAAGTAGAATTATAAGATGAATAGGTCCATTGGTCTCTGGACATACTTTTAACAATAAATAGAGTCAAACAATATCTATGTTTAATTATAATCCTAAAGATAGACTAACAAAGGTAGGTACTTACATAAAAACGTTAATTGAGTTTACATGAGAATTTAATTTTGGTACTTGACTCTTCTTATGTTGATTGATTACGTATTACGTAGGGTTACGTACGATTATAACGTAGGGCTTTTAAATGAAATACAAATGTGTGGCTCAGAATGACTGGCGTATCGTTGCACAAAAGGATGCTTTGTTAGGAATGTGATTGGTTTTTTCTCTCTTTAATTAAGTAGGTACATGTCACATTTGTTGCTGATTATTTTTTATGAGTTACTTACGTTGAAGGTACAAGTAGGTACATTCATCTGATAAATATAATACAAGAAACTTCATTTCCAGATTCCTTTTTAGCATTCACTAGTGTGAGTAAGTACCACTTTATTTTATTTTTATTAGTTTCCGTTTCATGAACGTATTCGTGTACGTTGCTGGTAGGTAGGTACAGACCTTTTCTTTATAACGTCAGTATCAATTTCTTGAAGCATACACCCTTCAATCTGATCCACACAAAAAAAAATCAAATTATTGCACATGTTCACCTAACTCAATACCTAGTACTAAACAGAGCTAGTTAAAATAAACAATCACTGGGACAATTTTACACCAAGATCATCTGACCTGATAAATATACCTACTTAAATATTTCTAAATACATACATATATAGATAATAACACCAGACACACAACAAACACTAATGTTCATCACAGAAATGTTTGTCATGGGTGGGGATCGAACCCACGACCTCCGGCGCTAATGGCAGGATCGCTGCCATTGCGCCAACAGGCCAGTTGTTAGTTTACTTTAGAGATGCATACTTAAAAAGAGACCAACATTTTACACAAGTGCAAATATTCGTTACATTCATGTTATCCAGCGGGATGTGAACCCACAATCCGCGTCGTTGTTTCAGGACTTGTAGTCGTTGTTTCAGGACTACAAGTCCTGAAACAACGACGCGTCTAGTATTTTTATTTGTCATTGATATCGAGACATACAATAGATTTTATAGACAGGCATTACTTGTACTGTTGCCTATGTAAGACAGATCTTAAAATGAAATAACTAATAAGTAATCTATTAGGCAACTTTAAAGTAAGTAACAATAAGTAAATTCGCGTAAATATCATTATTCTATAAATATCTATTATTATCATTAAGCTATTACTAGTTAGATTAACTAGGACTTGCTCGTCAACGAGGTTGAGTTCACCTTTTGCCAGCCCCGCCATTAGGCATTTTTAAAACTATGTTATCTAATAGAAATTTGGTGTTTTGTTTTCAGTTGTTCCTAAAATATCAGATATTGGTGCCTCAATAAAGGACTTGAGAAATATCAGCTTTGGACTCATTTAGAATATAACCGCTATTTACCTGCGTTTCCAGCATTTTATTCTGATGATGACTGACAAATTGTATCCAGTGGTCAAAAGATAAATATTAATGTCCCTCGTTACCACTGCGTCAGTCATCGATAGTAGCTACACTACGGGCATTGAATCCCGTGTTACTACATAAAAGAATGGTAGAGTCACACGAAACGAACGACTGTATTAATAACACCTAGAATAAAGACCGACTTAGTTTTGTTTGGAACTATCACTCTGGGTGTTATTCTTCTATGCTCACCTAGAACATTTTCATGTAATGCAACGTTACAGAGTCGGGCGTCACATCATTGAGTGAGGAGAACCGCGCATTACAGTGCGCACTTTGTTGTACCATGTGTAATTTTTTGATACAATTTCCCTGAAGTTTTGTAAGGCAGAATTGTAATGTAATGCTCAACATAGAATCTGAAATGCAAATTACAGGCAAATGTTCGTCATGTCAGGGAGGCTTTATTGTAATGCTTAAAATCGAATCTGAAATGTTACATTACAGGAAAATGCTTCAGGTGAAGGACCACCTTAAGGCGGTTGGTGTTGCGATTCTAACTGCTATGTTTTTTTAGAAATGCACATTACTAATTTGTGTGTTTTGTTTGAGGGTCATGTGATGGCGCCATTGTCGCCGACGCCATCGGGAGGGGAGTCGGTGTAGCCGGCGGCGTCGGTGAGGTCCGCGAGCGCCGCGCTGTCGCTGGTGGCTGCGGGCTCGGCGGCGCTCGACAGGCCATCGGTGATGTTGTTTAGAGCTTGGGTAACGTTCTCGCTCACTGAGGTATTGCTTCCTCCTGTGAAGAAGTTTATGAGTTTAAATTATTTGGTGGAAAATACTGTTTGCCTTTAAAAAAAAGTCATATTTACAAGGGTAACGGTTAAAACAATCCAGCTTTGGCGGTAAAGCTATCTACTTTAGTTAAGGGACGTTACCACTGTTACTCAGGGTCACACACAACAGCAAAACAACCTAGCAAAAGCTGTGCAAAAATAGCTGTAAGTAAGTACTTAGGTTTTCATATTTTAAAGGGGTTGTGTGTAAGAGTCAAAATGTATCATAATAAGGACTAGATCATAATCTTAAAGATAATCTCTCTCTAAGTAGGTACCTATGTGAGTACCAACCTATGTTATGGCTTTTAGTATGTACAAACACAAGTAGGTACAGCCCAGTACAGTAAGTAGTACAGTAGTACTTGAAAAAAATTGCTAATGCAGTGTATAAAATGTAATATAAATTATTATTAATCCAGTCAATTTAGACATCCGAGGTTACAATAATTCGCACCCCGCTTAATGGTTACCCCGCTTAACGCAGGATGGTTCAAAACACTATCATAAATAAAATCTTAAAAGTCCTCATCGATCCGACACCTGGAAAAAAATATATTCTGATCCAAAAACGTGTTTTTCGCGATTTTCAGCAAAAATTGTAGATCAGATAATTCTCTATAAAAAATGTTCGAATACTTTTTTTCCTAAGAGCCACTGTTTCTGAGATATAACGACTCAAAAAGTTGGAAGAGTTGTTATCGTCAAAATATGTTTTCACATTATAATGACTTAACTTTCTTATTATCAATTTACTCCGTCTTACTCCTTCTGTTGATACCTGTCAGTCCAGTATGTTCCGGCCTCTCTTAAATTGTCTATTGTCAAGCCCCTCTTTAAGAAAGGCGACAAAAAGGACCTTAACAATGTCAGACCGATTGCCTTGACATCTATATTTTCTAAAATATTCGAAAGAGTAGTACACGTAAGATTAGGTGATTTCACTAATAAATACAAATATCATTAAAGACGAACAGAACGGCTTCCGCAAAAACCACAGCACAACTCTGGCCAACTTCAGATTAGTACACAATGTAGTACAAAGTCTTGACTGCAAAATGCCAGTCATAGCTCTATATTTTGACATGAGCAAAGTATTTGACTTCGATAAGCATGATAGACTCATATTGAAGTTGGAAAAGTATGGTGTTAGAGGTTCTGTAAGCAATTGGTTTGCAAGTTACTTAGAAAATAGAAAACAATGCGTAGAAATTAGAAAACGAGAGAATAGAGACGGTAATTTAAGATTGTTAAGGTATAGATCAGAGTTCAGGGAAAATAAATATGGGGTTCCGCAGGGAAGTGTTTTGGGCCCTTCCCTGTTTGTTCTCTACATAAACGATCTGCCTAAAATTACCAGGCACCAGTCTATATTGTTTGCGAATGATACCACATTTATCATTCAAGCAAAAAATACAGTAGAGCTAGATAGAGAAACCAATCTAACTGTGAGTAAGGCCATGGACTGGCTGAAGGAAAACAATTTAAGAGTCAATGTCGCGAAAACGAAAATGATGAAATTCCAAACTTATCAGTCGCATAGTAGTTATGTTGATGTCAACTATGAAGGACAGGTTATACAGCGAGTTCAAGTTCTTAAATTTTTGGGCATAACTGTTGACGAAAACTTAAGTTGGAAATTTTATGTGAATAGTGTATGTTGATAGGCTTAGTAGATTTGTATTTGTCCTTCGCAAACTTAGAGAAACAGTTTCAGTGGAGGTAGCTTTACAAGCATATCATGCTTACGTCGCATCGGTGCTACAGTATGGGTTAATGATCTGGGGGAACTGTATTGACATTAATTTGGTGCTCAGGGCTCAAAGAAAATGTATTCGGCGCTGTGTGGGGCTGAGTATACAGACTCCTGCCGGCCATTATTCAAAAGTATGTCTCTTTTAACTCTGACTAGCCTATACATGAAACAAATCTGTTTATTTGTCAAGCAACACCCAAGTTACTTCCCGGGAAGACATACTGTAACAATTAAGGCCTGTGCCTTAATTGTTACAGTATGTCTGTCTGTTTTCTCTGTAGAAAACGCCCTGAAAACATGCTGCAACTGCCCCCCTGTAGATTGACACTTTTTCAGAAAAACTCCTTTTAAAAACAAACTTCACGCGTAGCTTGTGGAGGGGTCGTTCTTCTCCTTGAACGAACATTTTAATAGAGTTTGAATGTTATTTTTTGAATGGTTATTTTGGGTTAATTTTGCCACATCTTTAAATATTGTAATTTTATTACTTATTCAATTGTTAATTTGTTTTTTGTGAAATGTTATTGGACATTTATTCATCTTATTTATATTAGACATGCGATTTAATGATGAAGAATGACTTTTTTTTCTAATTGATAATTTGTAATTTATTGTGTTTATTTAGTAACTTTGAGATATTTTCACGCTTCTCATTACTAGTAAGTTTTAGTGATACTTACTCTATTTTTAAGATCAATATTGTACCTAAAGTTATGCAAATAAAAATTTCTGAATCCGATTCTCATTAAATGTGGTTGCAAAAAAGTTGGACTGTTTTGTTTTCTAGCATGTACAAATTGTCAAGGCCGGTCGTGCTCCAATGTTGAATAATATTTTTATAGACAATTATCTGATCTACAATTTTTGTCTTAACTGATTTTATGATAAAACTGTTTTGCTGAAAATCGCGAGAACCCGCTTTTGTGACCTATGACCCAGAATATTTTTTTTTCCAGATGTCTGATCGATGAGGACTTTTTAGATTTAATTTATGATAGTGCTTTGAACAAATCCCACCGATTTTCAGCTGGGTGCGTATTATTGTAACTTTACTGCTATTTTTTGGTATAATTTGACCGGCCTATATGCTTAAAGCAACACACATAGAACTGGGTATTTACTTATATATCGTTATCAGGTTTTAATGAGATCTTCAAATAGGTACAATGCTGTATAATAAAATTACGTCTGGAATGCTGAAAGATATCTATGAAAAGGCTACGTGTAATATGTATTTTTTAATTTTTAAAATATTAAGTTATTAAGATTGGTTTACTAAGGTACATTTCCCTACCTAACCTACATTTCGTTGAAATCCGCGTTGTTTGTTAATAAACTTATACCAGTAGTAAGTATAATGTTTTACCCCACCGAAGAAGTGGGCGGAAGCTGGTTAGTTTCATAAATCCGAACAACTTAGGTGAGCTTCGATATGCTTGGTGTGGGGTGTGGTGGTGGCTTAAGGCTGTTAGGTCGCCACTTGTCGCTTCACTAGGTGGGTGAATACTCGCTAACTCAATTTGCTGGGCCGCAATGAATTTGTCGATTGCTTCGTTTGGCGGAATTTTGTGCATTTTAATAGGTACCTAACAAGGGGCCATGTTAGGGAGACCGGGTACAAAAGTAACGCGTCTCGAAAGTAACAAATACTCTGGTAGACCCGTATAGTGACCGAAACGACTCGCGCGCTCCTCCGATGTCAGGCACCGCGCTTCACGCATACGTTTAGTCGCTGCGCCTGCACCCCGGTCGTAGTTTTTGTTAGGAGACGTCAAGTGATTTTGCTCACCAAAAGTACGTTTTTTTGTGATTTTTCCTCAAGTATTAGCGCAATGTTAAAATGGTGTTATCGGTGTCATTATTTTCTTAGTAATTTGTCATTTTGTTGTCTTTAGCATGTGATAAACAATTTTGAGCTGCATGTTCCCGTTTGAATCGTTGGCCATTTTAACCTCAGAAAAGAAGCTGGGTACTAAAGTAACATGGCATAAGCAGTCAAATATAAAAAGGACTATCCAGAGAAGTAGAATGCCGATAGTATGGCAGGCAAGGAATGGTTAACCGGATTTTAAACAGACACCCGAATATCATTGTGAAGCCCACAAGCAACGAACCTGAGTCACTTTTCGAGCATAAATGAGCTTCAATTACGTTAAAATTTCATGAGAAGAAAGTGATTTTGTTTCTTTTTTTTCTTAACAAATAAGTTGATTGTATTTGGTTTTCCTTTTTAATTTACATGTTATAAGTTCCAGAAATTATGTTGTTACTTTCGTCCTAACTTTGTGGTCGAAAGTAACATTTGCCAGATTTTTTTGAGACCTTTGCAAATATTAAATCGCTTGTTAAATGGCGTCAATTGTAATGAAGATTGAAATAGTATAAATCAAAGTTATATATAACGACATTCAACTCATCGAAAATAGGTTTGATAGCTAGAAATCAGAGAAGAAGTAGGAAATGTTACTTTTCTACCCGATCTCCTCTATTTATGCGAACCTGCTTAATCTGAACCCACACGCTGCCTACGCTATTCTGGGCAATCCATTTGAAATCGTTCGGTGATTTATTTCATAGACATGATCAGTGAGCGGGCTTTGGGCATTGTAGCTGCCGCGGCCGGCGGGTGTGAGCCACCGTGGCTATATTTAGAAGCATTGCAGGCGCACTACAACACTCGGCACTTGACTCCCCGCCGGGCGCCAGTCGGTGCGCTACTCGACTCGCCTGTTAGGTACGGTCAAAGTTCATTACGCTGTTGCGTAAACACCCCAAAAACGATGTATCAATTTTCATTGTTTGACGTCTTATGGTTGTTGTAGGTACTTAAGTCGTAAAAGAAAAAAATGTTATTTGAGGTTCTTTCAGCATTTAATATAGGGTACAAGTATTTTGTTTACCAATTTGTTTACCCATAAAGTTATAAGTTAGGTACACCAAAAAATTATAGTGATCCAAAAAAACATAGTCTAAGTACTGAATATTGAATAGGTTTCTAAAATAGTAAATTGGCATAACAAATAAGATGCAAGCCACTTTTATCTGAAAAAGTGATGCGTCAACTGTTAAATGTAACCGTACGCCAAAATTAGTAAACGCTACCCAAATAAAGTACCTACACGCAAGTAAGTAGTAAGTAAAACGCTTACATTAAAATGTTTGTTTTCGAGCCAAATATGGTTATCCTCCTCAAATAAGTTACGCTGCGGCCGCACTATCGAGCTAGCGCGAACATTTGCGTTGTCGCGATCTGGCCAAAAATTTCGTCCTATCGTGAATCATCTTGGCGAACACGAATGCCCTTCGCGCCGCTGTGGGTAAATTGCTGCCCAAATTGTCGCGACAAAGTTCGTGCGGTTGGCTACACTTCGCGCGCTTGCGGTTTGAACGTATTATTAATCATGGACTGGAGTACATAATGCGAGGATATTAGTTCACAAAATTATGAATCTGAACGAGTTTTATGGAACCCTATGAGCAAAACCACAAGAAAAACGATCAAAATTAATGATCGCGTCGTTCTAGATTATAGCGACGTCGCGAAGTTTTTCTTGATGAGGCCAAGCACCTTGTCACGGAGCGAACACGAATCTTCACGTTCAAGTCTGGCCGTAGCATTACAACTTTTTTAGGTTGGTGCGAAACATACAAAAGTATCTACCTTACTCGTAAATATCGCAGGCCTTATCGGCAGTGATTAGCACGAGGCTCCACATTATAATCATTGTATCGCAAAGCTTTAAACAGGAACCCTGTTTAATATATTTGTTAGTCAAATAGGTAAATAATAAAAGCCATTTCAAATATGGGCAGGCAACCTTTACTTTTTTTGAGAAAAAACAAACTCTTTTTTGGATGCTGATATTTTATAACTAACAAAATGGCCCTATTTAGATAACTTAATTGAAAAAAAAATGGATTTAACATTTGGATAAACATAAACTATAAGTGTGTTATATTATTATTTAGATTATCTATTTAGGTGTCAGTTGCTTTATTTGACCAACGTTAACTTAAATAAATGATTACGTTTTAGTAGTAAATAGGGTAAGAACGTTTGGTAAACATTTACCAATTTAGGGTGAAAAATATTTTTTTTGAATGTAACTTTTAATTTAATTTGGTAAGCAGAACGGTGTACTTTTAGTTGATAGCTTACTATTCACCTTTGTTAGGGTTATTTTACTAGTGTAAAGTTGTGTTCTAGTAACTGCTACTACTTTATTCGTTATTAGATAACCTTTTTTTTTAAATTAAATTAGGTTTGACGTTTTTTAAGGGTGCTCAAACATTCATCGGGTTAACATTGACTGTCCAACGACAGTCAATGTTAACCCGACGTCTATCGAGCGTGCTTAGCTTAAACTTTAGACTTATCTTAAACATTGAACCTCATTGAACAGATAAGTCTATCTATATCAGTTAGGTACTTCTTATCGATTATAAATTATTTTTGTCCTACTTAAACATCTACTCAGGTATTCGTCAGTAATTTATAGGTAACAATACTCAAAAAAATGTTTAATAATTATTGTGTCAAGTCTGTGCTATAAGCTAGCTAACGAATAAAGATCTTAGACTCTTCTTCTTAGAGGGTCTTAATTTGTACGCCAGTGATTAAATTATTGAGAGCCGGTGGTTTCGCCGGGAGGTGCCGCGGTTTTCGTAAGTTAATGACTAGATTAATTATATCAAGCTTCCATCTGGCGGGCGGGGTCATTCCTTTAAAGCCCTTAAATTGATTTTAGAGAGGAGTCATCAATTTTATTTTAGACAGTTAGGTGTTTACTGACATCTTTAAAAAGTTACGAAAATCAATCGTTGATTTTTTTCAGTCTCAAATTAACTCAAAGTCAAAGTCTCAAATAAAAATAAACAAACAAAAAGAAAACACAAAAATAGCAACAGACAAAAATATTACCTACAAATAATACGATGTGTGACAGAACTACCAATGGTTACCACTTAGCTGCTATATCACGGCAGAGCCATGACGCCGGTTTTCAGTGGTACCTAACCACCACAATGTGTGAAGACCAGTCTATACGCAATGAAAAGTTAAATATTAAATATTCAGCCTAAAATATCACACTTGGTGGTGCGTGTGGGAGTGTGTAATTTACTTTTGTGTATCTGGTTATGTTCAAGAATGAGTGTTTGCAAGCTAGTGCGTTTTTTGTGAGAGGGTGAAAGTTGATAATATTTAAGGTACTATTTGGGTACAGAACGACTACTTAACAATTAGACATTTGGCTATCGATCAGGAATTTCCTAAGATTTAGTTTGAAAGAGGCCAAAGATTTAGTTATCCAGGTGGCCTTTTAGTTAGGCCAAGTGCTGTATGGAGTGTAATGTATCAAAAAACTTCTTTTCCCCATGTGGAAAACGAGATCATTTTCGCAAAACGGGCCAAAAGTTAAATAGACAAAATTCAAGATATAAAATATACATAGATAGAATTCAAGATACCAATAGATTAAATTGTTTGCCGTTTCTAACAGCAAACACCAGCAGTGTTCTTAAGGACTATATTAAACGACCTTACGCAGGCAGGCGGGTACCTACTGCAGTCAATTTATTAAGTGAGCGAGTATTGTGTAAGGTACATTTGTATGTTGTTAAATCGAGATGCAGATTTAATCTTCTGTCTTGTCCTCCGTTTCCTAGCGCCAATTACTTACAAAGCACGAAATGGTGAGAAGTGACAACTGACAGATTTTAAGTTAAAAGCTGCGGGTAATGATGATGATATTCTGCTGGAAGAAATCTTTTCAATGTAATTGTCTCTTTGTGTATGATAATAAATAAACAATATAATTACTATTCACTTGCACCTTCTGTTCCGTCCTTTCCTTATTGCTAAGCGGTTAACAAACTCATCAAGGGGTCCCGTTATTAATGCATGATCCTAATAATTTAACGGACAGCACCCAGCACACGGACGAATTCGCTGGCCAAAACCATAAGTTGTTTTTATTACATTTCAAAATGGATGGTTTAAAACTGGGAACATTTATATACGTACCTGTTGTTATCGAAAGTTACTGACAAATATAAGAGCCGATTAAAATTGGGCAAGTTCTAAGAAATACCGGAATCTCGTGATTCTCTAAAAATAACATGTTTCTTTTGATGAAGCTCCTTTGTTTTACAAAGGATTTATCTTACAAAATTATGTTTAACAGGGTCACTTGAAACATTTTCATTTTTATGAGAACATGAAAGAGCGAAGGTTTATTTATAATACAATGTAATTTGCTTAGTAAATATAAAGCGCTATCAAAGTAGTAAAACTTTGCGCATCATCGATAATACTGTACAAAACAGACTAAAATCCACTGAAATTATTTATGATAATCGAATCGTAAATACCATAGTAACTGATATAGGTACCTAGGCTATTCTGTAACATATAAAGTCCAGTTTACTGCATATTGGTGGCTGCACTAAATAAACAGTCGGAGCATCCGATGCATTAGACGGTTTATGAAGCTGTGATAGCAAACCTAGTGCGTGCGTTGTGGTTGTGGGCTAAGATAAACCTTCATAGAATACTTGGCTCTACCCAGTAAAAGCTCTTTCAAAATTACCGTACTTTCAGCAAAAAAAACGATTTTTAAATTTATCTGTTTGGATTTAGGTTACCTAATTTAATTCACCTAGAGTGTAAAAAAAAAAAAAGAATTAAGTATTAGCATCTACTTTTTCATAGTAATTATAATGAGGTTAGTAAAGTAAGAGTCACAACCATGGTCTGTGGTAAGAGTAAAAGCGTTAAAATTATTTTTGCATGTCAGTAGGATCTGTTAATATGGCCTCTGCTTTTAAGTAAGTATTTGATTGAATAAAGTAGTAAAAGACAGGTAGTACGATGTGAGTAAGGGTTATGGGAAGCGTGTCGGTGGTGTGACCTACCCGTGTAGGGCATAAAGCATGTGGGCATTGGTGTGGTGCTGGGTTGCTTCTCTACAGTGTGTGCCACCTTGCGTTGCGCGTACTGCGCGTCCTTGGGCTCCCAGAAGAACACGTAGTAGAGCGAGAGCATGATAGCGGCGAGGGAGACGCAGAAGACGTAAATGATGACGGTGAGCACGCGCATGGTCTTCTTGTCGCGCTTCCGCTCATACAGCGCGTCCAGCACCACCTCGTGCCCGCTGGCCGTGCCCAGCCGCACGGAGCCGGCGCACGAGCGCACGCTGCCCGAAGTGCACGACTTGCCCGACATTGTGATCGACGCCCTCCACTCAAATGCACCGCCGCAACCACTCCGCACCAAAACCAGGTAACTGGGACACACTTATTGATATGCCCCAGTTCCGACGATGCGCCGCGGGCGAGTCGCGACGCCGGGTCACGCCGCCGGTGTCTGCTGCTTGACACCTCCTGAAGCGGACTGCTGCCTCATTATAATCGCAACCGGAGCAGTCTTCATTTGTTTATCCTTTAATTTCACGCCCGCCTTATGTTGATCTATTCCAGTTGCTCTGACGTAGCCGTACGATCGCGATTCGTCTGTCATGAATCCGTCCCTGAAATTTCATTGTTTCAGTAGGAAACGGGATCGCAAAGATTTCAAAACAAGTTTACATATACACGTTTAAACGCACGAGTTTGGTCGTTACAGTTTCGCACTCGAGTCGGCACACTGCATTCGCGGCTACACAATTCGGTCGGTTTAGCCACTCTCCGGGAATCAGGGCGAGCGTTATTTGTGTCGAGTGAGGTCGCGAATAACAATACGCAAACAAAGTTAATCCAAGAGCGTTTGATGCGTTATTGTGACAGCAATTATTGGACGGGTGAGGAGGGGCCTCGCTCGCTGCCTGGCTGGCGCGGTGGCGGTGGCGCGCCGGGCGGGCGGCGCGCGGTGCCGGCGTCGGGAGGCGCGCGTCGTCCGCCCCCAGCCGCTTTAAGTTCATCGCTCCAAGCGCAAATCGATAGCTTAAAACATCGCTTGCAAATTTCTTGTGCTCCTACATTTAACAATTTTGCAATCCGAAGCTTCAAAGTAAGTATTTAAGGACTTGCGTAACATACCTAATAACTACTGGATTTGGCTCGGTTTAGAGAAATGTAGCAAGTTTTGCATTTTTCTTGGTGTTCTATTCCTAAAACTTAAAGAATTTGTATGGGTACTTATATACCTCGGTTTGCGGAAGACGCGAATTCGAATCGCGCTCGACATCTTAAGCCAAAAGTCCATATATATATTATAAAGCTTTTTATTGAAGTAAGCAACTACTTCTGGTTCGCCCCAGCTTCCCGTGTCCCTAAAATGATTGTTTCACACAGACATAAAAACGAGCGTAGTGTGACTTGTGAGTATACTTTGTGTGTCAAAAATCAACGTCATGTCGAACGTTGCAACTTTTTTATAACTATAGTTCTCTAAAAAATAGGATGATTAGAATGACACATAGATTTATAATCTATTGTAAGTAAATCAAAAAAGTGATAACTTTGTAACAACGGCAAATGAGCAACTACACTTGTTGCAATATTCAAACGTGAAGAATCATTCCAATTTGTTGTGTTTAGTTTTTCTAAATGGTGCTTTATATTTTAAATAAGCGTATTTTATAAAATTAGAGCCTAAAGTTGCACATTTTATACAAATTTGTAGGCATCTATGCATATAATAAAACAATAACTGATTTAGAACGGTACATACAGTATTTTTGCAGAAATCAATGGCTACCTATGTATAATTTTAACGATCAAATACGAAACAATATTTAAAAACAATGTTACGACACGGTAATAATAAGTATCAGTATTGTAACACGGCCCTATCTTTGAAAAACATGCCTACAGCCGCGCGGTACGTAAACACGCGATAGGGCTGCCCACCTACAGTATTTTTAATTACATCTGCCTACTTTGAGTTTCAATCTAGTTTTGTGAATGTATTTCGTGAATGTATTTTGTGATTGTAAATATTATATTTTTTAGATAAACGTGTAAAATACGTTGTAAATGAAATAGGAAATATTCAATAAAATAGCATGTTGTTTTCTTTGACTAGTATAGATTTAATTAAAAACTATGGTTATAATTTGTTTGATTTAAGACTTATAAATAGATCAGTTTTATAAATTTGCGACCGAAAAATATTTATGCCTGACTGAGACACGACGTACGAAATGATTTATTATTAAATTTAATAGTATAATTTTTTTATCATTATCTCTATTATTGTATACTATTATCTCTCTAATTCTGCCTGATTACGTATTTCCAAATGATTTTCCGTTTAATTCAATGTTTCTAAAAACCTACAACTCTGAGGTTTGAACATTAGCGTACCTACTACCTACCGTATCATGAACCGCCTATAACTATTATACCTAGTTCACTCGTGTATCTCTTTCTTTTACCGTATTCAGTTTATTTATTAATCCAGGCATTTTTTTCGGAAGAAAAAACGAAATACCTGTCCTTTAAAAAAGACACAAATTACGTAACTACTAGTAAGTACCCAACTAAAAATATTTTATAGTCATACCTTTCGGTGTTTCCAGGTAATTTAAAAAATGTTATCTCTGGGTGCGTTATTATGGAATTCATGCAACCAAAAACAGCACAGGATTTTTTACGAATTGCTCCTTGCCATAGTAAGTACTTGTTCTTGTTTTAATCAAAAAAATCGCGCGCTTATTGTATAAAGACCAACCCACCTTCCGTTCGTCACTGCGGCACAGTCGCGACTGCTTGCATCGCGAGCGCACCTCGAGATCCGAGGCGCGTGGACAACTCGCGTTTCGTACGTTTGTATGAAGTTACAATACTGATACATAATATTACCGTGACTACGACGTCCTTTAAAGGTAACGTCATGTTGCTAATATTTTAGAGATTTATTTATTTATTTTATTTTATTTGTTTGTTATTATTCATGAAAAAAGTATTCCCTTTAGGTGCTCTTCCACTGCAATTCTAAAAGGTTTATTTTATTAAGTAATTATCTGACATACCTAATGACATATAAAACTTTTTTTAGATTTTATTGCAATTCGTAATGAGATTTCAACCATTCCACACTAGGGAAAACTATGTATTGTTCTTGTATAGCACTGTATTACATTTTAAGACAATAATCATGCACACTGTTGTTACGTAAGTCTTGTCTAAGAGTTTTTCGCATAAATAATAGATATTCTATTCTGTAGTACCTTTTCTGTAGGGCTTGAACGAACCTCTTACGTATTCATAAAAAAAGCGAGATCGAGAAATGTTTATTATTTTCTGTGAAAAATTTGTATGCAGTCGATGTGTGTCAATATGATATCGATGTCTCAACAGTTCTCTCCCAGCCGTAGTTACATCAATTTGACAGCTGTCAGTCTAATCAACCTTTATTTTACAGACTATACTTACCTAGTTAGCTACTTCCCATAACAGTCTTCATTTAACATGTATTTTTTACCAAAAACTATGTTTTTTTAACGACTGATAATTCACGTAACTACGTGTTTGATGAACGGGAGTAGGCCCATTAAAATCGATTAAGAAATTGCGGATCCTATCCCACAGACAATACCTGCCTGCGTCAAAAAATGGCATGCTTAGTTTTTGTACAAATGGAGCGTCTTGCGTTATCTGTTTGGATTTATGTCAGTGTTGTATCACCTGTAGACACGGTGCCGTAACTAGGGGAGGCATAAATTGGCACGTGCATTGCCATTAAGAAGAGGCGCCAACTTAATAATTTTGGTAACATAAAAAAAAACACAAAAGTAAGTAATGCAATCCCGTTCGCGATCCCCGTTACTTCGCGGTTTCGGTAAATAGCGAGAGGGAATGTACAGGGTGTAAAAAGCGCATACCGAAGCCGGCATCTACGCACTTAGACCATTAAATCAAGTCACAGAAAAAATAAATTATTGATGGGAAACGAATTTTTTTTAGGAGTCAATTTTAAACCTAAAAACGGACTACGCAATGTAACGCGTGCAACAGACCGCTCCTGCGCTTTTGTGTGAGTGGCTGTTACGTAGGTATAATCAAGGGCTACGCACGATGTACATTGCGAGTTGAACGTTTTGAAGCAATTTTTTGTTAGGAAATACTTGAAAATTTGATAATGTTTCTTAGGACAAAAACTAAGTAATGGTTATAGTTCTTTTTCATCAAAATCTTGAGATTTTTTTTTGATTTGACCTTCAATAACTTGGTAACTATTGAGTTCAAGGTATGGTCTAGAAAGAAAAAATGGTTCTGATGATGTGCAGAATACGTAGGTTTCGGCTTCGTTATAGGTCTTTTTACACCCTCTATAAGGTTCACCTGCAACGCCGACCTTAGAGCCATTGGCAGAGGAGTTATTATGAGACTGTACGTATAATTTAGCCTAAGTATTACACGTAGTAGGTAACCAACGTAAACGCTCCTGTTACAGCCAGTTTAAGCTGACTTCGGATTAACTTAAGAAAATTAGATATAAGTCGTTATGCTAGAAAAGGAGCTTTTGTTTATTTATAATAATGATGAAGTATTCTATGAATTTGCATTTGACGGCAGGAGAACTCGAGGTAGACAGGCAGAGAGATGGCTTGATGAAATACTAAGAGTAGCGGGAAACAATTGGGCTGAAATAGCAAGTGACAGATCGAAGTGGAGAAAACTGGAAGAGGCCTTTACTCTAGAGAGGTCCTTAATAAACGAATAAACTAATGTTTGAAAAAAAAATTGTAACAATTTTATTACAATATCAATCGAATGCTTGAAGATAAAAAAAATATTTATTTTTATTGATATTAACATATTAATATTAATATATTATTTAATTTAAGAATGAAATTTATATATAAAATGCATGCTCTGAAATCACAGTAGCTGAATTTAAGATTTATGAGTCGAGTTTAATCTGTTTTGTATAAATTAATTCACTAGATATAAGAATATAAATTGATGTTATGAATAGCATGCCCTTGAATATTTGTAAATCTAATTTTTATTAAGGAAATAAAAGGCATTATTATTTTTATTATTATTCTATGAATTTAAGTGCTTTAAGTATTCAATCACAAAATAATTACATTACATTAATAATCAATAAATAATAATTTAATCTGAAAGTACATTTAGTATTCAATCACAAAATAATAAATAAATAATAATTTAATCTGAAAGAGCAGTTGTTTCTATTACCGACCGCTAAGAATGTACAATAAAACCAAGATACCAAGACCAAGATACCAAGACACTGGGAAGGAGTTATCAGACAAAGTTAACTCACTAATATAATGGTGAAACCGTCACATCAGCCCCGGGAATACTCGCTGTAATTGAGGACTTCTACGGACATCTGTATTCCCCGCATGCACCGAAGCCTCCACCTGACGCGAGTGACCCCAGAGCCCCTCTTACCCGCCACTATAAGGACGGGCGATCTCCCAGACGTATCGAGGCGGTTCTCAAACAGCTTAGTAATGGGAAGACTCCCAGTGAGGATGTAGTGGCCTCTGAGCTCTTCAGAGCTGGAGGAAAATCTTTTGTTGAGGAACTGAAGAGGCTATTAACTCTGTTACCACCAATGGGAATACCCCGAAGGCGTGGAGCAGAGGTGTAGAGGCATTGTTTTTCAAGAAAGGAGACAAAACTCTTCTTAAAAACTATAGGCCAATCACACTTCTAAGCCACGTCTAGAAGCTGTTCTCGAGAGTCATCACGAATCGTCTGGCATCAAGATTTCACGCCTTTCAGCCACTGGAACAGGCTGGGTTTCGTAAAGGCTATAGCGACCACATCCATACTGTTCGGCAGGTTATACAGAAGTCTGTAGAGTATTCGACTGGCGATATGTGGAGGTGCTGAGTAATTTCTACCAAGCGGCGACAATATCCGTCCAAGTGCAGAACCACCAAACAAGACCCATCCAGCTGCTCAGAGGTGTAAGACAGGGTGACTTTATATACCCGAAACTCTTCACCAACGCACTGGAGTATAACGGGAATCCTCGATGCTGGCCCGCAATACAGGAGCCGGAGCGCCGGGATTCGTCACACAATATTTAGAAGTAGATGTAGTTGTGGAATAGTTAATTAAAAGATCAGCCAATCCAGTGACTTGTTTATTAAATAGGATAAAAGTATAGGTAGGAAAGAAGAACTGTAACAAAATAACAATAAATGAATACAAAGAGTCCTAGGTAATAGATTATCTAATAGTAATAGGTAAGTAAATAGGTATGATATGCTTACCCCGATACACGGGTTCCTGTTACTTATAACTGTTTTAACTGTTTACAAAATTGGTTATTTAGAGTATTTAAAAATACACCATCACGTAAGTTATACTAGTTAAACTGGTAATCTGGTAAAATGCTCACAAACTGTTCAGTACGATGGTTTTGGTAGGACTGAATCAAAAAAGCTGCGCATGCAATGCGAAACAAAAATCGAATTGAATCAAATTTGAAAACAAGTACAAAATACTTTTAATGGCCAGCAGTTAAACCATGAAGTTTCCAGCGATCGTGGAGGTTGTAACGTCCACGAGACTGAAGGGAAACGGCATCGTTACAGGAGGATGTCTTCAAGACACTGCAGTGGGATGGACTCTTTTTTTTTTATTAACGTGGGTAAATCCTCATGAATACCTTGCCGCCCGGGAGAACGACGAGGTTATGTCAGACTACCGACTAAAACCCCGCGGTACTCGACCTCAACACTTCAGCGGCGAGGCGGGGTCCCTAAAAAGTTTCGTAACGCCTCGCCGCCAGTGCGTCCCCGTATTGGGGCCCCCTCCAGCAGAACCCTGAATGAAGGGGGAGGCTACGGAAGTACCTGGAGGACATAGGTTCTTCCGCCGTCGCGGACCCCCGTACTCAAACCCGCTGGCTCCCACCGTACGCGGACCCTACTAGGTCCGCAACCACGATCCACCTAAAAGGTGGATCCACCTAAAAGGTGGATCCACCTGAAAGGTCAGCCGCGGATCATTGATCCCCTCCAAACGGTTGTGCACCGCGGCCCCCACCTCGCGCCCTAAGGCGCTGCGCCCGTGGGCGCCCCTTTGGGCGGGCAGTGGTAGGCACCATACAACCACCACACGGCGGCACAATGGGTGGGTCGGAAGTCCACCACACTGCCATGCCTGAGCCCCCTTAGCTTCCCGGTAGTTTCAGCTGCCACCCATACTACGCCCCCCCCGCCACGACAAGGCGAAGGCTCATGAGAGTCATGGGGGGGGGGGGGGGGCAGTTGGATAGACTCTGCCTCAACATTAATGGTGACTATCTCACAACCCTCCGCTTTGCTGACGACATAGTGATAACGGCAGAATCGCTGCAGGACCTACAGAAAATGCTGCCGCGAGACACGTTTGGCTTGGTTAGTATGAATTTGGACAAGACTAAGGTCATGTTCAACGAATGCATCGTCCCTGAACCCGTTTCCGTCGAAGAAGTTGAAGTTGTCCAGGAGTACGTATACCGGGTTAAAGATTACAGCTGGGTAGAGACAACTTTGAGGGTGACATCACCAGAAGAGTACAGATTGGATGGGTAGCATTTGGAAACACCCCCTTGCCACAAAGCCTGAAGACCAAGGTGTTTCATCAGTGCGTCCTACCGGTTATGACATACGAAGCCGGAACGTGGAACCTGACAGTAAAACTGGCCCACCGATAACACGTCACCCAGATAGCTATGGAAAGTTGCAAGCCAGGAATCTTATTAAGGGCAAGGTCCGAAAGATAACCCGGCTAAGAACCAGTGACTGACGTAGTTCAGAAGTGTAGCAAACTGAAGTCGCAGTGGGGTGGTCACATCTGTCGCAGAACCGATAGTCGGTGGAGTAGACGGGTCCTTGAGTGGAGACCACGACTCGGCAAGCGTAGTGTTGGACGTCCACCGGCATGTTGGACCGACGATCTAAAGAAAAAGATGGCGAAAACGAGAGATCGTGCTTTGTGGCGCACCCTAGAGGAGGCCTAAGTCCAGCAGTGGAATGCTATAGGCTGAGATGCTGATAATAATGAAAGTCATAATTCGATTCTCGCTCTCGGGAACTGGGTTGAGTTATTTACGTTAAATTTGCTTTAAGTACTTATAAATTCTACTTTCATCAAAAGAGCAACGCTTCCTGAAATCCAATAATGAATAAATAATCAAGCAGAAATATTAGGGGTCGTTTTTTAAACCATTCGTTTTGATTTGAATTTTGATTTTATTATAATTTTTAATTTTGATTTTATATTTTTGGTCAAATTTTTGATTTAAAAAAAATTACAGTTTTATACAAAACTTATAAGAATAAACGTATGGCGTTAATTGATCTAATTATGTGAAATGTTCTATGAATCAATCAAGAAAACAAAATCGAGGTTAAATAAAAAACGTTATCAAACATTTAACAACGCCATGAATATATTGAATAACGAGCCATTAGAGATTGCGAATTCCACTGTATTTCTGGGAATTACTCTCGATTCCAAGTTACAGTGGGGTCCGCATATTTCTGCCCTGGCAGGAAGACTTAGTTCGGCAGCTTATGCTGTTAGAAAAATAAGGCTCCTGACTGATATCGCAACAGCAAGATTAGTGTACTTCAGTTATTTTCACAGTGTTATGTCGTATGGTCTTCAGTTGTGGGGCTCGGCAGCGGATCTCAACACCATCTTTGTTCTTCAAAAAAGAGCCATCCGCTCCATTTACAACCTTAGACCACGCGACTCGCTTCGTGAAGTATTCAAAGAGATAGATATTTTAACTGTGTACTCTCAATTTATTTATGATAATGTAGTATATGTCCGTAAAAACTTGCATCTCTTCAAGAAAAACAGTGATGTTCATAAACTCAATACCAGAAATAAAAATAAGCTCGTAACTCCCAGTCTAAGACTGCATAAGGTAGGGAAATCATTTGTTGGTCAATGTGTAAAATATTTTAATAAGATTCCGCAAACTCTTGTTGAACTGCCTCTTCACAAGTTTAAGTCACAAATTAAAGCTAAGTTAATGAAGCGGGGTTATTATAGTGTTGAGAATTTCTTAAATGATAAGAATTTGTGGTCATCTTAGGTATAATCTGCTCCTCTGCACACTTTTTTGTTATGACTTTACTCTGTCAATTCCATTTTTGTGTATAAAAACAAGATTGAAAAGAGTAACCATCGAGTTTCTTGCCGGAGTCTTCTCGATCGGAAACAACCTCCGAACCGGTGGTAGAGTCACATTATATTTAATTATGATAATGAACTATCATAGTATTATTTTATGTAAGTTTATTTTTATTCAGTATATTTTTGCTACAATTTTTTTTTGTTACATGACATGTCATAAGTACTTTTTATAAGTCTATATGAATAAAGATATTTTTTACTTTTACTTTACTTTACTTTAATAGTTATTAGAAGCGACTTACTGTTTCTAATACCGCCGTAATTTGAAATTGTGTTTCAACCTCAAAAAAAAACAGTAAAAAGGTAATTTTGAGGGTTCATTAAGGAAACTAATGTATAAATTTTTTTTTGTTATCCAAAAACATTATACTTAGGTATAGCAACTTTTATCATCATCATCATCATCCGTGCGGTCTTTTCAGGTTGTGAACCCACACTGGAGTGCGCGGTCCCAGGGTCCGCCTTTCTTATTTTCTTGGCCCACTTCGCGCGGTCTTGTGCATCCTCAGTGGTGAGTTTGTTGGCACGCATGTCACCCTTAACGACGTCGAGCCACCGCTTCTTGGGTCGACGTCGACTCTTCTACCGGTACCTGGCGGGGGCGTCATGGCCAGACATTTGTTGCCCACGTAGTTTGCCGATCTCCGTGAGATATGACCATACCAACGAAGGTGGTACTCCTGCAGCTTGTCTGCGATGTCACAAACACGAAGGCTGCCGCGGATGTGGGTGTTCCGCACGCCGATCTTTGCGTGAGACTCCACACATCCACAGCAGCATCTTCATTTCCGTGACGCGCAGCTCCTGCTTGTGTCGCCGGCATTTTGGGGTCACAAATGACACCAGTCACCTCACGCCATTTGGTCCAAGCCGCGGAAATTCGGGCTCAGACGTCGCGGTCGATGTCCCCAGACGCGCTTAACACAGATCCCAGGTATTTGACACGTGCGCTCGACCACGTCAACGCCTATGCGGACGGACTAGGGATTTGTGGTGTAAGTGGTGTTGCAGGCCATGTACTCCGTCTTCGCCACATTAAGTTTCAGACCGCTGTTTTCAAGTGAATTTTTCCACTTATTCACCCGTTGTACCAGCCGTCCCCACTCCCCTGTCCGAGTCTGCTAGCGCAATATCATCAGCATACATGAGCAACCAGGGTGGTTGGTCGTGGTGGTCTCGGATGCTGTATGACAGCACGTCGAATATTACGCTGAACAGAAACGGGCTAAGCACGGAGCCTTGGTGTACTCCAACGGTGATAGGGAAGGGAAGCGTGTCCTCCATGAGCGTTCTTAAGGCGAAACCCATACTGACACTCCGACTGACTGACACTCCGAGATTGTACACTCCTGTCGAATCCGCGAGTGCACAATGCGCCCGAGGAGCTTCATGGTGTGGAACATCACCTAATCCGCGATAATTATAATATAAAAATAATAGGTATAGCGACATTATGTGTGACGTAGCCGGGAGCGCGACACTATGAATCGTGCGTACGTTGCGGGCCCGTCCCACTTACTGTCAAATAACTCCGTTCACTAGTTATTTACGAACACAAACTTTACTTTTTTTACATTACAATAAACATACCCCGATCATTTTTAGTTAACGTGTTTTCTGGAACCTGTATTGTCTCTTAAGAAAGAATGAAAAAACGAGCGTTATTAGAATACAAATTTTAGGAGGGCGTTAATGGGAGCACTTACGTTACACTCTCTTGCAAAAAAACGGGCATTTTAGATTTTTTCATCTACTTACTTCAATTAATATTACAAAAAAAGAGGTTTTATTAATTTGGCGATGCCTTGACATGGTATTTTAATCATCCTGGCATGATTCTTAACGTTCCAAATTTAAATTTTGAATTTAACAAAATAAAATATTGAGATATATTATTGTGGATTGTTGTAAAATTGCTACCTACTTGTAATACTTTTTGGATATAGTCTGCAAATAAAACAATTTAACTAATCTTTCTTTTTACATTGAATACCACATTCTGATATGACTGTTAAGGGCCGGTAAAATTATAGCCCCACTTGACGTGTCTCAGCGGCGTGAGTCGTTCAACTGTCCAGAGGACTCAGCAACGTTATCAAGAAACCGGTTCGGTAAAAGGAAGACCCACCCGGTTCGGGAAGAAAACGATGCACAGAACCAAGAGATGACCGCTTTATGGTGAGTCAGGCGTTGCGGAATCGTAAGGCGTCAAGTGTGGACCTGAAGAAGAGCCTTGACGAAGTAAGAGGAGTAGAAGTTAGCTTGTGGGTGGACGGTCAGGAAGGAGGCTTTTGGTTGCCAATTTTTTTTTAAATGGGTTTGCGTTTGGTCTCAGTTTTGCCTGGTGGTAAGCGATGACAAGGCCGCTGGTGTTGCACGCTTAGCCAGAAAATGCCTATTCACTCTGGCCTTGAAGGTTGTAAGTATTCGGAAGCACAGACGCAGGGAAAGCGTTCCACACCTTAGCGGTGCGGACCAAATAAGACGCAGCAAACCGTTGGGTGCGGATTGCTGGGAAGTCAACAATATGGGGGTGGAAGCCCTCTCAGCGTCTAGCGGTCCGGTGGTAGATAGTAGAGGGTGGTATCAGGTTATGTAGTTCCGGGGCACACTCTCCTCCTCTCAAATACATCTTATAAAAAACCGATCGACAGGCGACTTTACGCCGATACTCCATTGCAAACTCTGGAGTTTGGTTCTAACGAGCGCATCGTCGTCAATGAGTCTCCTGGCTCTTCGGTCCACTGAGTCCAATGCTTCCAGCTGGTATTTGGCAGAGCCATCCCACAGGTGGCAGCAGTATTCCATACTCGACCGAACTTGTGCTTGATAAAAGTGGAGCAGCTGTTCCGGTGTGAAGTGTCGCTGAACCTTAAAGAGGATGCTAAGTTTATTGGCAGCGGTTTTTGTTTTGGAGTTTGGACTCAATAGATCTTCCAAAGTTGAGGTTAGACGAGAGGTCCATACGTAGGAGCTCGAGGTGACTGTCTATCCGTATAGCTGCATTCAGGAAAGTAGGAGTCAAGTTAAAAGGACTCCGTTTGGCGGAGAACAGACAAGCCTGGGTTTTGTTGGCATTGCACTCTACAAGGTTAGCTTCGCCCCAGTCGGACACTGCTTTTAACTTTGAGTTCACTCGCTCAACCATAGCCTCTTTAAGGGACTCAGGCTCAGCGACACTTTTCCTGGTGCACATCAACGATCTTTGGATACGCAGACGACAGCACCGTTACAGAGCGATATGTATCCGCAATGCCCGCAGCACCCCCCTGAGGAACTCCCGCATTTATAGCCAATAGGTCTGAAGAGCAGCCATCAATGACTACCATTATTGACCGTTCACTCAGAAAGTCGGATATCCAGTCACACAGTGCGGTGGGCATTCCGTATGAAGAAAGCTTGCTTTTCAGACTATCGTGCCAAACCCTGTCAAATGCCTTCGATTATAAATAAATTGAATTATTCTGAATTGTAATTACATTAATTAATTTGAATTGAATCTATAAGTATTGAATTGAACTGATTTAACGATTAAATTATATTGTGTTGAATTATATTGAATTGAATTTAATTATTGAATTTTAGTATGCTTAATTGTGATATTATTATTTATTCTTCTTTATTGCTACTTGGAATTAATGATCATGCTGTAACACGACATGTTTAGGTATAATATCTAGACCATAATTTTAATATTCTAATGTGAGTGGACTTTGATGTTATTCTGTTTTGTGTTCATAAATAAATAAATAGATGTCGAGAGAGACGGCGAGAGCTTCGCCGTGTTTCTCGATGGCTTCGCCCTACAAGTGAGTGGCATACGCAAGAAGTTCACCAGTTGAACGTTTACGGTGAAAACCGTTCTGTCGAGACTGTCGATCACTGAGCAGACTGTTGTCCTCAAGGTACGCCAGGAGATTGTTGTTTAATACACGTTTCATACTTTGCAAAGTATGGAGGTGATTGCGATTGGTCTATAATTGGCAGGGTCGGCTCGACTGCCTTTTTTGGGCACAGGTTGCACGTTTGCAAGCTTCCAGGACTTAGAAACTAGTCCCGTTTTAAGAGAGAGGCGGTACAGGCGTGTCAATACAGGAGACAAATCGGGCGCCCATTTCCCCAAGACCACTGCAGGAATTCCATCAGGACCACTGGCTTTATTCACGGCAAGAGTGCGAAGCGTTTTAATATGCGGATTTCTGACAGTACAGAACCCCCTGAAGGTAGCACAGTCCAGGAGGTGTTTTACTTCCAGCATCGAGACGCGAATGGCTTGCAAACAGAGATGCAACATTTGCTTTCTCTTTCGCAGAGTGGGCCAGAGATCCGGCTTCAGCAGTGGCGGCAGAGATGGGTGTCAAAAGTTCGATTCGACCGTTTTAGCCAAGGACTAGAGAGGGTCCCGATGGGTGAGAGGTGAGCTTCGCTAAAATACAGCTAAAACGGTCGAATCTAGTCCTCTTGAGGATGATGATTTTGAAGGACTTATTGGCAGGAGCGTTAAAGGCTCTCTACTTTTCACCGACATCGGAGGCTTTGCGTGCGCGAGCTTCAGCCCAGCTCTGGTACGCCGATTGCTTTAACGCCTAAGCAGTAGCGCACTCAGCTTTGTACCATCATGAAGTTAGGCTGTATAGGTTGGGAGAGTGAAAATTTTACAAAAAAAAAAACCAACTTCAAAAATAACTATTCCAAAACAAAGCACTAAAAAGTAAAGAAATAATTGAGTATTCTTCTAAAACTTATACGTTAATATAATGTAGGTACAATTATTGTTATTGTTGGAGTCGGTGTCAGCCAAGGAAACACTACAATATACCTAGCAATATACCTATTTCTTACATATCACGTTTACGTATGTATGTAGGGTAGTTACAAACCTACATTGGCTGACACCGACTCCAACAATAACAATAACATTATATTAACGTATAAGTTTTAGAAGAATACGCAATTATTTCTTTACTTTTTAGTGCTTTGTTTTGGAATAGTTTTTTTTGAAGTTCGAAAGTTATGAGGTAACAAACATTTAAAAAAAAAACCATACAGTCGAATTGAGAACCTCCTCCTTTTTTTGAAGTCGGTTGAAAAGGCGAGAGGAAGGCAGTTGGACATAGCGCGCACCGATAAATGGGTAAGGTACTGTCGCCAAATAAGAGGCAACTCTAATTAAGGTCCACGAGTTCAAATATCCCGCTTCTATAACTAAATTGAAATCTGATGGCGTGTAGACGTTCCTCATTAACCAATTAACCACCACAATTCGCATTACTATAGATAGTTTTACGCCGCCATTTTGTTAGTATGGGCCTCGATGCGGAGAAGTCACAACGCGTAGGCCGTTTTGTAATTTTTTTGTGCGTTTATTGTATTAATTGCAGTGTTTTTGTTGAGTTTTTGGTAAAAACTTCCAAGAATAAGGGAATAATAAGCTTCCAGGCGTGGATTGTTAAAGTAAGTAAGTAAATACAATGTTTTGTTTCGTCAATCTTGATTGGTTTTCATCGGAATTGCGAAGTGCCTAAGAAAGTCCACTTCCTTGTCACCAAATAAGCACCAGACCTTATTAGGTCAATAAAAAAATGTGATCGGCTTGTTTACATTTCTTTCAAGTCTGATTCACCTCATTCACTAACAAAATAATACACATTTTAGCAAGGCCCATTGCCAAAATATGATTCCTTTAGACTTAATAAGGCCCAAGGGCCAAAGACTGGAAACGTTCCAAAATTGTTATTAATCCGTTTATGTTTATTTCAATAAATAAATATAAATACAAAACAAAACAGCGTTTCATTGAAAATCATAAAATAAAACTTTTGTTAAGTTTTGATACTCTTAGTAAGGACCATCTGGTTATTTTTAATTAATAAATGAATTAATCCATCAGGGATGACAACATAATTCTTATCTTTAAACAAAACTAATAAAATAAAATAATTAAACAAAGTATTGACGGAAATATCTACGGAATAAGAATGACCCTTATTAGGATAGTATACTCTTAATATGGTCCATAGTGTTGTTTTTTCTAAAAAGTATTGTCATTTCATAACATAGGATATTTGATTTTAGGTTAATGTTTTGATTTAAAATATATATAATTTGTGTATTTTACATGTTTCTTAACTCGAACTAATTCTTATAAGTAACAGGTTATACCTAAGGATTTGCAAAAACGTGGGCCTTATTTGGCGACAGTACCTTATGAGCCGATGGTATCATCTTTGGGTCGATTCTGTTTAGTTAAGATCTTTAAATGTAATTTGTTGCCTAAAAATAAATGATTATGATGAAAACCCAGCAACGTCAGCGACACCGACGCATCAGTGGGAGACTCATCTGGAGACCGCGGGGACGCCCGAACCCCCCAGAATAGCCATAGGGTCTTGTCGTCCGGTCGCCAACCGGCACGATGGAGCATTCTGTGATTTTTCGCGAGTTGGCGAGGCAGCCTTTCATAGGTGGCTGGCCTACAACTTGGGCCCCCTACTAACTGCGGTCGGCCAGCAGAAAAACCGTGCTTCGGATCCCGCTGCTCTCTGGGATGAGGCTTCCGGTACAACGGCACTGCCTCGTCGCACCCGTTTTTCTCGGTGCCGCGCAACAGACCAGACCCAACCTCTCGTAAGGGCTCCCAAGACATCACGCTGGAACACGTCAAATAACGTTTGGCGGCGTGTCTTTGCCTTGGTGGTGGTAACTAGCCGCGGCCGAAGCCTACCACCAGGAAATTGTTGCTCGTTTGGCACCCCCCTGGGTGGTGCCAAACGAGCAACAATTCCACGTGTATGGTCGCAAGGGTACAGCATACGGACGCGAGCAACTTCGACCCCCATAAGTACTCGTAGTGTAGTACAATACAAAGTACATTATGATGTGGGTACCAGAATCGAACCGACCACCTTTAGGGTTATATAGATTCGAGACACTGAAACTTTTACATCCAATCACACGCTAAATAAATCTTATTTAAATCATGTTTTGTGTACCAAGTTGGCGCTGTGCCCGATCACATTGCAATCAGCCTAGCATATGGTGTCTCTCCAATAGATTGCAGTTAGAGAGAGTGCTAGGCAAATATTGGGCTCGGTAAATAAGTACATAAGTATTAATTGGAATGAATGACGTCGGCAATAGAACAAGGTAATTGGTGTTCAGTCCTGGACGAAATTGGGTTAGACGGCTAATTGGATTACAGAAACCCCTCGCGTCACCCCAATGTTCATATTATACTCGTTTTTGCATACCTAAGTCGAGAAAGGTAAAGTTTGAACATTTGTGTAATTTTGTTGACAGGATTACTAAAATTTAATCGTGTTCAATACTGCGAGTTTTGTAAAAAATTTACAAAACTCGCAGTATTGAACACGATTAAATTTCATACGGATACAAACTTTATTATAAATAAATATAATAAATATGCGCCAGACAACATACCTTGTAATGGTCTCGAAGTAGGGATTAATATCCCTGTGTTACGAGGTACCTACCACACAAGGAAATAAGCCAGGGGCGTCTCCCAGCACACCCAGACCCGAGTCAATTCAGAAAAGATCGTTTCCGGAATTTACCCGACCGGGAATCGAACCCGGGACACTACGGAAAACGAGGTGAGAAACCGTATCGTGATTATTATCTTAAAATGCAAATGTTAAAGGGGTTTTAGCTGAGTAAACCAAGAAAAGTAAAGAGATAACACCCTAACAAAGCAGTCAAGTATCTAAGTACTTCTAGCATACCTATCTAGATGATTTTAGTTATACCCAGTGCTAGGGGTTGCAGAAATGTAGAACATGTTAACAATGTCTAACAAAATCAGATACCTACATCAAGCGCAAGTGAAACATATTTAATAAGAAGCAACCAGTTTTATCAAAAACGATACTGAGTAGCAATATTCGTCTCTATTCCATTAGAATCTGAGATAGAACATAACGCGGACGCATAACGCAATAATACTACTATTAAGTAACTAAGTAAGTACCTAGTTTCAATCCGTGTATTAAATTTAGGTTGATATAATCCACTACGGCGCAGACGAGGTAGCCAAGCGACCAAAGTATCTTTCTACACCAACTATTCAGACTCCACATTGAATTCGGATTACTTCGATATTTTCAAGATACAGTTAACTAAATTTAAAATGGTACCGACTTATGCTGATTATACTTTGACCACGATATCACCAGGACGCTTAACAAAGTTTCAAGCGTTACGCACGAGCCTCATTTATGTAACTTGTACAAAATTATAACATTAGTAAAATAATATATTACCAGACTGTTTTCACTACTTATTTTACTTTTTACGACATATAACTAAGTACACTAAATGTATACTACCTATATGATACAAGAAAATCAAGTTTAATAAATGTTTTATCTGATTTTATGGATAGGTATTTGTATTGTAAGTAAGTACAGCAAACAAAGTTTAGAGAAAACAAATTAACATAATGTAAGTTCCAAACAGTCGTTAATTTCATGGCGGTTGGACGTCAGACGGTTATGAAGTTTTTTGGCCGAGAAGCCAGTTATTTGTTTGTTAGTAAGTTAAATTGTATATGATAAATTATGGCTCAACATAGGATAGGATGCGTATTGCAGAGTCACTTTGGTGATCTAACTAATCTATGAAGAGTTATGTTCAGCAGTGGGCTTCTAGAGATTTTCAAACTATTAAGATAGTGCGGTGTAACGGCGGTATTCTGAAATTTCAATACAGTGGTGTGAGTCTCTATAAAGTGCACAAATATTAAAAAGTAGAAAACAATAGTCAAATTTATCGACGGAAAAAATATTTAAAAAATACCAGTTTTTTTATTAGATATTAAAAAAAACATTTATGGTTGGGTACGCTATGCAGATTTTTTTTTTTAATTATCGCAATGGAACAAAGTTACTGATATAAACTAATAATAACATGCCATGCTCATAAACTGAACAAATACGGAAAAATAAATACCTACCATAGATTTATAATTCAATGATTTTTGCAGAAAATCATTATTATTTTACATATTTTTTCACAATAATCATATAATTTCTAAATATTAGCCCCCTTTACCCTATTTTTATTGTATTTTATATGAATTTACGTTGTATGAGCTCTCTTATGGTATTAATATCATGTTCATTTCCAATTAAAACCTTTTTTTTTTTTTTTTTCATAGGACAATTCTCTCACAAAAAAGTGTGATCCTGCTTATCATTTGTGCGAAACTACGCGCTAGAGTCTCCTTTGAGCGCTGAATTAAAATGTTGTAATTGGGTTACGAACATGGTATACTTATATTATACCATATGAAAGCTAATCCGACGTAAATTTACTTAAAATAATAATAAGGTAACTAATTAGAGCAAATATTTAGTAATCTTATAATTATTGTAAAAATTACGGAAAATAATAATGGTTCTCTGCAAAAATCATAATTACAAATCTATGGTATTTATTTTTTCGCATTTTATATTTTATGAGCATGGCCTGTTATTATTAATCATCAGCATTTTTTTTCATTGCGTTAAGGCATTTAGTTTACATTATTTCTGCAAAGGGTACCCTAACAACTGCTTTAATTAAAATTTCAATTAAAAAATTCTCCTGGATTTTTTTAATCACTTTTTCGTCGATAAAATTGACTATAATTTGCTATTTTTTAATATGTGCACTTTATAGAGACTCATACTGTATATATTATACCAATGCGAATATTCGGTGGCTCTTCTAAAGCATATTTTTAATATTGAAGAAAATTCAGAGAAAATATTATTCTACGCACAAGTATATAGTTTTGCTAATCCGCGTAGAAATACTCGTCTAGATTACACAGCTTAAAACCCTCAACACTCACTACTTTGCAGGACCGGAAAGAATTGGCAATAAATTCGACGTTAATCTTTTGTAATATAAAGCAAAGTTAAAATAAACTTTATATTCTATTCTTTATCTTTATATTCATGCGTTTATTTGAGAATTTCTCCTACTAACCACACTACTTATTATTTTCTTTCAAAATTAAATAGGTTAACTCAATAGATTTGTGTTTGTAAAACATAAAATAAGAAAATAAGAAAGGAGGACCCTGGGACCCCACACACCAGAGTCGGTTCACCACCGGGATGGACCGCACGGATGATGATGATGAGAATATACCCAATATACCACTTTTCTATTTGTTGTCACACGCTATTTTATCGACACCAGTTGCACATTTTTTTAGCTGATACAACACAATTACGACTTTAAGGTGACTCATTATTAATTTTGGCGGCAGGGATCTAAATTTTTCACAGCTATTACAAATTATATTGAAATAATATTCCATATGCCAGTTAGTGAATACGTTTTTATTATTATAGGATAGGCAGTCATTTCATCACAATCGCACCTGAGTGCCGAGTGCGAGTTGCAGTGAGAGAAGTGAATGACTTCACCATCGCGTTTTGCGAGCACGTAAATGTCAATTACTATGAAATCGAGTCAGCGCCATCTAGCGGCGAATTCGGGCAACATTAAGGCCGCTAGATGGCGTTGACTCGATACCATACAAATTCGCGTTTTTTTTCTCGCAAACGCGATGGTGAAGTCATTCACTTCTCTCACTGCAACTCGCACTCGGCACTCTGATGGTAAGTGATGATGTGGTCTATGATGGTTCATTTCTGCGCAGGAAATGCCTATTCACTATTGTCTTAAAGAAACCTAGGTTGTATTTTTCTGAAAAAACAAACGCGGGCAACAAGTTCCACAATAACTTTGCTGTTTGCATTATTAAAAAATCGGGGAAAAGCTTCGTGCGGATAGCCAGAATAACCAACACGTGAGGGTGGAAATCCGAAGCATAACTACTCGTTAAATGCTAATTTGGATTCTATTCACTTACTTTCTTACTTACTTTCATAAAAAACAATATCGTAGATTTTCAGTGCATGGTTGGTAAATGGTAAGCGAAAGCATCTAGTAGGCCGTCTGAACGCGGTGCCTCATCGCATGGCACATGCAGGAAGGAACCCGCGTGTCATTGGCCCTACTTACTACAACCGCCTACCTTTGACGAAACATTCCGGCATCAGCTGCGAAACCTTATGTTAGACAATCCTTTTTATTGCACTGACTAATATTTAAAATGTACCTAGTACATTTTGATTGATTCGTACTATTTTGTATTAATTTTTCAGTTATTTGACATTGTTATTAATTTGATCCTGATTTAATGTTCTTTTTTTTTTAGTTAATTTTGTTTTTAGTATTGTAATGTTTATTGCTTTTGTTTTTTTTTTGATATTTGTTTTGTATTTATTATTGATTATTTTCTTTGACGATCTTAGTATCAATCCCCATATACGACATACAATGTAATATACGTGTAATTTCATAATGAGAAATAACTAAATCTAATCTATTGAATCATTACCTAACAGTAGTTATTTTATATGAAAAAAACTGTTTTGCCGCAGCATACGACCTCGTGATAATACTGATTTTGCGGGTAGCCGAGTGCAGGGTTGGTTTTTAGAATATTGTTTACCAATGCCTCACCTATGCTACTTGTGATTTACATAGCAATGCTGCGAGTAAAACGTTCGCACTACGTTTTTTTACAAGCCATTTATTATATCTTAAGTTATGCACTCTATTGCTTGTTGTTTTTTTGTTGTCCATGTGAACATTAGGTATTTTGTTTGTACTGATTATGCACGCGACCATTATTTTTGACGTGACAACGTCTTAAATTAGGTTGCGGCTGGGAGTCACTTATGAAAAAGTGTAACGCTCGGTAACGTTACGATGAGTCACCGAACGAGAGAGAGGCCCGCCGAATGCCTTGCGTCTCTCTCCCACTCAACTATGATCGGAAGACGTTGTCACGTAAAATCTTCGCCCGTAAAACCGACTTTACAGGCAACCATTTTTAAATAACTTATCACTTTTTTTTGATTAAGTGAGATCTTCATGACTCCAGTAAGTTGTGTGATATTTCCGTGAGTCGGAAGGGGTCCACTCGAGGCGCTAACGAGTGCGCCACGGACGGTCGCGTCACACGGACACTTCGCGCTTCGTTGCTTTACTTCTGCTTCGTTAGCGATGCCTGCCTACTGACACTCATCAAATATGAAGTACAACTTAATTAACTAAGATGTGCTTGCTAAATATTAACGCTAAAAGACGATTCTCAGTTTGCTATTCTTATTGGATTAGTTAGTCCAAGTATAGCCGATTGAAACTACTATACTTAGGTATATTATAATGGTTAACTTTCTTTAAAGTCGCACTTTTTACAGGAAAGTGAAAATTTTACTTAGTGAGGTTCGGAAACAGAGCCTGGTGGCCGCTCCTGATCACCGATCTGTTGCCGTATATCATATTTACGGATATTCTTGTTAATTTATTGTTTTAGAAGAAGAATAAACATTAGCCTCTTTTTGTTTAAGTTACTAACTTATGTGTTGTCAAGTTTCCAATTCCGATTCCGGGGCTGTATTACCATCTTGTATAGCTAGTCAAGTTAATTTACTAAATTGAGGGTACGAGCAATTTCGTCAGTACTCGTAAATATGTATCTGGCCTAGAGGATGCATTATTGACAGGTAACCGCTGACTGACTCAAAATGAAAGATCATATAGGAAATCGCTCGAGATGGTAATACGGCCCCTGCTTTAACATCTTACCCCCTTATTCATTAAAGATAAAACAGTCATTTATAACACTGTTTTCACTATGGTAAAGTGGTCTAGAAGGACTGTTTAAGTTTTAATGAATACGGGGGTAAGGATTTAATAAGGCTTCAGTGGGTTCTTAGAGCAGCATTTAATAAAATGTACACTTCTCTTGCATGTTTTTTATGTAACAGGGAGCAAACGAGCTGAATGGTCACCTGATAGAAAGTGATCACCTCCGCCCATGGACAACTTCAACACCTGAGGTGTCACCGATGCGTTGGATAGGCTCTCATCTTGGAGGCTCCGATATCATATCCCTTTGGGCACACCGCCGCAGGTCATTCCATATCTTAGTTTAGTGGTTGAAACTCGAAAATTATTACATCACACTACTTATTCTCTTTGATGCAGGTTAGCAATAACGGTTGGAGAAATAAACTAAGTAACAGGTAAGGGTAAGTACCGAGGTCGTTAGGTTTAATTTCACTCCTTACTTTTCCGTAGCATATTGGATATTCAAAGACAAGAAACTTAGGTTGAATCTTCTCACCTTCAAAATGATTTGATTACGCACCATTACCTATGCATATGCAATATTTATTGTGACTTATGTAAAATCTTTTGTCTGTCTTCGTACTTACTAGAGTTTCCTTACTGATAAATTGGATTTTTGTAAGCCACTTGCTATATATCACTTGCTTTGCGATTTTTTACGGCACGGTTCCTGTTACCTAAGAGCCTTTTCATGAGGAATTATACTTAACACCTTTAGGTAAGAAATACTCGTATATTATCGTTAGTAAGAAAATTAAACAAACTGTCTTAAAACTGTAAAAAAACATTCTCCACTATTAAAATAATGCTTTATGACTTGGTTACTTTATATAACGTTTAATTATTTTAATTGTTGTCTGGCTCGTAGGTTCGGTTGGAAAATATTGTTCCTGTTCTTTCCCCATCGAGGTTTAATATTAACTAGCGGCCCAGACAAACTTCGATCTGTCAAAAGTTATTGGCAAATGCCAGCTGTGAACATTTAGTATAGAAAAATGATTTTGCTTTTTTTTTTCGTCAATTTCTTCCCGATGTAGACAAATCCAAAAACACAAAAATCATGAAAATCGATCCAGCCGTTTAGTTATAATCAGTGGTGTAACTAACACGACTTTCTTTCATAATATTATGTAAGTATTTAGAAATATTTCAGTAAGTACGTATCTGATACCCATACCACAAGCTCTGCTTAGTTTAAGGTCAGAATATTAGGTATATAGATGTGACGATAATTTGTGTTTGTGCTGTCTTAAACTGCCTAATGTAGTTATGCTCATAGTAATATTAATGAATTAATTTCATTACCAGGCCCTTTTTTAACTGCTGCTGTTTAGCCTCGACGTTTTAGAATAATCTCGACGGCTTTGACAGCATTACCGGTCGGAAGGAGGAGCGCAGAAGGCACTCAAATATTTAAAGTAACGATATCAGAAACATACTCATTCATAATTGATTTAGATATAGAGATACCAAATGAGATCTCATACGTATTAACTATAATAGTACCTATGCATGAACACGCTCGGCTTAGCTTGGTTGGGACAAGGACAAATTGCCTCAGCATTGAGATGTTCAAAGAAGGCGTAAAGTACCTATAGTTTCTTACTTGTTTAATTTGCTTACAATTTCTGTGTGTCCCCATGTATTTTATACGTACACAGATAATGTAATGAAATCTTTTCCCCATGTATTTTATACGTAGGTACACAGATATTGTAATGAAATCTTTTCTCCATGTATTTTATACGTACACAGATATTGTAATGAAATCTTTTCCCCATGTATTTTATACGTACACAGATATTGTAATGAAATCTTTTCCCCATGGATTTTATACGTACACAGATATTGTAATGAAATCTTTTCCCCATGTATTTTATACGTACACAGATATTGTAATGAAATCTTTTCCCCATGGATTTTATACGTACACAGATATTGTAATGAAATCTTTTCCCCATGTATTTTATACGTAGGTACACAGATATTGTAATGAAATCTTTTCTCCATGTATTTTATACGTACACAGATATTGTAATGAAATCTTTTCCCCATGGATTTTATACGTACACAGATATTGTAATGAAATCTTTTCCCCATGTATTTTATACGTAGGTACACAGATATTGTAATGAAATCTTTTCTCCATGTATTTTATACGTACACAGATATTGTAATGAAATCTTTTCCCCATGGATTTTATACGTACACAGATATTGTAATGAAATCTTTTCCCCATGTATTTTATACGTAGGTACACAGATATTGTAATGAAATCTTTTCTCCATGTATTTTATACGTACACAGATATTGTAATGAAATCTTTTCCCCATGTATTTTATACGTACACAGATATTGTAATGAAATCTTTTCCCCATGTATTTTATACGTACACAGATATTGTAATGAAATCTCGATTATATATGGTAAAACCGACATACACCAAGTGCTAATTATTCTAATAGCGCCCCCAGTTCTCTGTGATGGTAAAAAACCAACTCTGTACCTACCTACCTACTATCTTGTAAAGCAATTCGATTATGGTTCATAACTTTTCTATATCAAACCAAATCTATCATAATAATTATGTACCTACCAAAAACATGTGACTAAAACGGTTGTGACAAAAGGACAAACAGACGGATAAACAGATTAGATTTAGCGAAACATGGCGGTTACTACAAACTTAGAAAATCAAACAAACAACTTCTTCACACATCAATCAGAAAATCTTTTCATGACCTTGAGTTGGAGTCTCCGAGATGGCAGAAAATATGGCAAGTTTGATTTAGGTAAGTAGGAAGGTAGTTAGTATTCTATTTGAGCAGAACTAAGTGGTCCAAAGTGACAAGTGGACAATGAAGTATGTTTTGGGTGCAATCAAGCTCTACTTATATAAGTGTATTGTTTTTTTTAAATACCCGACAACATTCTTGAAGTAAATTATCTCGCTCTGTGTTCGACAAGTAACAAAATAAAAATCTGTTGATGATTGATGATTGGGTTAAATCCATCTCGGTATCTAACTATCTACATAACCGAAAGATATCTACATTTTACATAGGCACTCACTTTTTGCTAATCTATTCAAAGTCCACGGTCTACTTATGACTCTCATAGTTTTCTGATGAGGTTGAATGTCGAAGTCCATAGATATCACTTATTATAAATCAATCATTTTATCACTCGGTGATTACTGAATACGTAATTCAGCTTATGGCTAATTGATATTCTTCCATCTGACTTCTATATTAAGGGATTCTGTATTAAGTTTTTCAGCGGAAGCGTCATCGGCCACGTACCAGCATTGTGGAGTTCGTCGGCGGCGGCGGCGTGGAGAAAGCGGTCGGCGGCGTGCTGGCGGCGCGCGCTCGCCTCCAGCGTGTCGTTGGCCAGCGGCAGCTCCGGCGACTTCCACACGCACACGTAGTACACGGACAGCAGGATGGCGGCCAGCGACACCGACAGCAGGTACGCCAGCACCGTCAGCACGCGCACCACCGTGCTCACCGACTTCTGCTCGTAAATGTCACGGATCGGCGCGCCCATCTCCTCCGCGACGCCGTCTTCCTCCGTCTGACCGCACGCAGACATCGTTCCAGATCTATCTCAGTTAATACCTATCTCACCTACATATTTTCGCCAAACATCCTAAATCACTTAGAAAAAGTAAAACAAAGTTTGTTTGTATTTGAACGTGTGGGTATGGCGCGTGTGGTATTCGCGGATGGGCCGAGCGAGTGCGGCGCTCGCCGCGGCTCCGCACTCCGCGCTCGCACTAAGCCGATCAACTACCACACGTCATGGATTTACGAATGTTAAATTTTATGCCCTGCCGAAGATGCTCACTACCGTTTCAAAACTCAGTTACATGACGGATGCACAAAAATAAATCCGTTAACGAGCCACTAAATTTATGTTCCCATGGCTTATTTGTTTTTCAGTAACATTTGAAGCATTGCACTATGTAAACATGCCGGAATATTATTTACGTCAGCATATCAGTTGAATATTATAACTGTTCGGTGCGTATCTGAAGGTTGTCTTGTCATGATATTTTTTTTTACTTTCATGTTTGCAGATAGCCCTAGACTGGCTGTATTTCAAGTTCATCCTAGCAACAAAGTATTTTATATTTTATAACTTTCCTAGAATTAATTTTAAATTGTATTACAGGGATTACCTAAGCTACATAGTTTAGAAGGTATAGGTAGTTCACAATAATCGTATCATATAGTAAATCTAATCTCTCTACCAAATTTATTGTAATGTGATTACGGGATTGAGACTTCAATGTAACGGAGATTATGTGGCTTACGTCGATAGTTCGGTTTACCTACCTACTCTATTTAGGAAATAGGAACCGCATAAGATATTTATTTATTTCCGCGTCACTGCGCTATCCAAGTTGTTAAACGTGGCTTCATTGCATTAGCTTTTCAATAGGTGTAATAATGTGTAACAACGCACTGGCCCACTTGAAATTCGAGACTCCGCAGGCAAACCTACTCGCAGGGCAGTATTCGTAAGACTTCGCCTCTATTCTGCTGTTTCAATTTTACTGTACCTACTTGCACGGATGATCCATGTTATTGTGCCCTAATTGATTAATATTATAAAGCCTAATCAATTTGAATTTTAATGGGTTCACTTTTGAGACAAATTCTGCTGTAAGAGAACCTACGAACAATATTCAAATTTTCTGCAGCATTTTCCGGCAACATAAATAGCTTCTCTCATTGCATACTTTCTTACTTAAGAGCCCGTATTAAAGAACTTAAACTTAATCTGTTTTCAAAACCTTTTACAAAAAACAGAATAAAATGGTTCATAAAATGGTGATAAGCCGATTTGACAGAAACCACAGCTCGAGCGGAACTCTTTAGTTCAGCTTATGCCGCGAGTGTTACGCCCTGCTGTGCTTGACAGCTATATTATAGTCAGTTAGTCTAATATAATGATAGGTAAGTACGGTATAATCAATTACTTACAACAAAAGCCATGGATATGCTCCATAAAGATGTACGGACAAATTGTTGAACAATTTTCGGAATTCGCCAGCGCCGCCCACAGGGCCGCTGGGAGTTTGTCCATTAGAGATAATTGGATCGTTGTAATATGTTGTGGGGACTGAGGGACTGCCCGTGCCCGTGTCCTCGCGCGATCAATCATGCTCGAGCCGAGACGCGTCCGCGCCAGCGGCGAAGGCGCGGGATGCTCGCATAATGAGCTTTTTATAGTCTACTTTAAACTTAATTGAATGGAAGAAAGTCTTGTCGAGAGATCGTTGTCTAACGTAGCTCTTCTTACATCTAGGAAACTATTAAATATTTGCAAGAACGAAGTACTACATCACTAAACTGCCGGTAGGTATATATATCATAATTTCACAAAAAATACTTTCCTTTCTATAGTAGGTAAATAACGCTAACCTTATCAATTCTTGCAAAACTTACTTAGGGATAGCTAAAACAATCAATATTAACAATTATTTTATTAGAATTACATCACCACTATAACATTAAAACTATCTAAAACTTACTAGCTATCGGCGCCTACGCATTTTCACAGCTTGCTTTTCTTTTTATCTTTGAGCGTTTGCCGGAGCACGCGTCGCAAGATTTTCCCTGATGCGTTTCTGGGGATGGAGTCCACGAATATGACACCTCCGTGAAGACGTTTTGCATGGGATAACTAAAGAAAATAACAAACAAATTGTATATCATATTAAAACAGGCCAAATACTTAAATTAAACGTCATTAACGTAAGGAAGATTAATTATAAATAATTTATATAAATATATGCGTCAGACAACACACCTCTTGTAATGGTCTCGAAGTAGGGATTAATATCCCTGTGTCACGAGGTACAACACAAGGAAATCAGCCAGGGGCGTCTCCCAGCACACCCAGACCCGAGTCAATTCAGAAAAGATCGTTTCCTGAATTGACCCGACCGGGAATCGAACCCGGGACACTAAGGAAATCGAGGCGAAAAACCGTGCTACAACGCACTACGCCAATCGTGTCGTGCCATTGTCATTTTAAAAAAGGTATGGGCCGTGGGGCAAGTATCTTAAAACGCTAGCTGCGTTTTCTCGCTGAATGGCTATACTGAGCCTTAGAGCGGGGAAGGAGCCAGCTCTTTTGTCCTTGCTCGTGGCCGCAAGTTTTGAAGATAGTGCCCCGAAAAACTTGTTGGCACAGGGTGTTGATGTCCTTCTCGGTGAGCTTGGCGTTCTGTTTGGGCACGACGAAGGCCGTGGGCAGCTAGTCGGCCTCCTCGCTGGGCGCGCCCACCACGCGCTACCCTGTACTGTGCGGAGATGTAGCTATACTCACTCGTGTGGCCGCATAGTCGATGATGTCCTTCTCGGTGAGCTTAGCGTTCTGCTTGGGCACGACGAAGGCCGTGGGCAGCTCACCGGCCTCCTCGCTGGGCGCGCCCACCACGCGCTCCCCTGTACTGTGCGGAGATGTAGCTATACTCACTCGTGTGGCCGCATAGTCGATGATGTCCTTCTCGGTGAGCTTGGCGTTCTGCTTGGGCACGACGAAGGCCGTGGGCAGCTAGTCGGCCTCCTCGCTGGGCGCGCCCACCACGCGCTCCCCTGTACTGTGCGGAGATGTAGCTATACTCACTCGTGTGGCCGCATAGTCGATGATGTCCTTCTCGGTGAGCTTGGCGTTCTGCTTGGGCACGACGAAGGCCGTGGGCAGCTAGTCGGCCTCCTCGCTGGGCGCGCCCACCACGCGCTCCCCTGTACTGTGCGGAGATGTAGCTATACTCACTCGTGTGGCCGCATAGTCGATGATGTCCTTCTCGGTGAGCTTGGCGTTCTGCTTGGGCACGACGAAGGCCGTGGGCAGCTCACCGGCCTCCTCGCTGGGCGCGCCCACCACGCGCTCCCCTGTACTGTGCGGAGATGTAGCTATACTCACTCGTGTGGCCGCATAGTCGATGATGTCCTTCTCGGTGAGCTTGGCGTTCTGCTTGGGCACGACGAAGGCCGTGGGCAGCTCACCGGCCTCCTCGCTGGGCGCGCCCACCACGCGCTCCCCTGTACTGTGCGGAGATGTAGCTATACTCACTCGTGTGGCCGCATAGTCGATGATGTCCTTCTCGGTGAGCTTGGCGTTCTGCTTGGGCACGACGAAGGCCGTGGGCAGCTCGCCGGCCTCCTCGCTGGGCGCCCCCACCACCGCGCTCTCCGCCACGCCGGGGTGCTCCAGCAAAACGCTCTCTACCTCCGCTGGTGGCACCTGAGATTACATTACATGTTTAGTGCATTTGTCTTTCAATACAGAACTTGTGATACCTACTTCTTGCACCGCCTGTAATTAATGAAGATTCGTTAAAAGCAAGAAAGCTCAACACTTTAGTTTCTCGTCCCATTCACTTTTTCAAGTTGTGATAACAATTTCAAAGGGAAATGACAGATGGCAGGTGAAATGGGAACTACAACGACAGCTTTAAAAATGCAAAAGACCAAATATTACTACTTACTAAAAACAGTACTAAGTACTATTACTTAAAACAGTATTGTATGACTAATTCTTTAAGATTAACGCCCATAAGTAGGTACTACGCTTTCGCTGTTGCTAGGGTAGATACTCGTAGCATTGTTTTCGCGTTATTCAGTAAGCTTGACGCTAACCTATCGTAGTTATAACAGTGTTTGATGTCACTATCCCGTCGTTCAAGTTAAATCAAATTTAACTTAATTACCAATCAAAAATTGTTTTCTGAACATTTTCGTCTTTTTAATGATTAATTACTCCTTCCTATGACCACATACCAATATGGAACTAAGACTACAATCTAATCTAAATTGCAGTCTTTAATGGCCTGATTTAGATATGTATTGACACTTTATGATAAGATTTACACTCCCACGTATAATCTTGTTTCTTAAAGCATAAAACGAGGGCTGAAACAGCGACCGATAAGGGCTTCAAGATATGCGTCCTAGAGTAAATGTTGTTTGCGCAATTGTTATCCATACTGTTACTGGGTGTTCATATTTGTTACAAAATAATCTATTGTTTCCAGCCTCTGACACAACAAGCAATGCATGCAATGTCAAGTCAAGGTGATATTGGTGTCAGATGTCCTAGTCCTAGACATAAGTATCTTTAACGTGTTGTCTAGACTACTTCAAAGAGTTCTAGGTAACGAGACGTTTTATCTTGCGAAGACCTTTTTCCTATGCTTATAACTAGTGACGTGTGCATGCATACACACTGTCTTAGTGTCTTTTTTCTCTAATCTATGATGTCACTGTGTCAATTGGGTATGGGAACAATTTTTTTTTTAATTCCTTTCAATATTTTAAGTAACCAATTTGAATATTTCGTTGATCTTACCAGTAGTTAAGAGGTAATTTGTAGAGGTCGTTGCGTGAGCATTTTAAGTGAGCCGCTGATTCAGTCAACCATTTCATTAAGTTCAGATTCAGGCATCTACGTTTAACACTCTTAATGGCAATTTAATTTAATTTCATATTATATATTATTATTTATATTATATTAGTATATTTATTTTAAATCTCTATATATAGGTATGTTTATGGCATGATGATAAGTATATATAATTTATATGTATTTATGTAGTATATTAAGATCTATATATGATTTATTTAAGTTTAATAATTGTATTTGTTAGTTTGAGTATAAGTAGGTTTTAAAGTTTTAGTTAAGTAACAAATTTGTTGTTTGTATTTTCTTGCACCAAATTCCATACGTTGCACAGCCCAAAATTCGTATGTTCTCTGTTAAACCTTGTGGTTGACTGGTGAAGAATGCCTCTAGGCATTAAGTCCGCCAATTGTACCTATTTTTATAAATGTGCAATAAAGAATAAATAAAATAAATAAATAGTTATTTTTTGTTAACTTTTAAACATTGCGAACTCATGACGTCACAAATTCACTTAGTGTTCCTACGTGTGTTTTTTCCCAGATTCGTGGTAAATAAATTATCAGGAGAAAATTACTAATTTACTGCACTTACACTGAAACAGAACTCTCCGTTCATCATGTACAATCCCACGAGAATGCGAGAAGTAGACTTTAGATACAATTCATTTTGTCAAGTTCTGAAAGCAACCCTTTCCTGAAAGGGTTGGGATTATAGCGAATGGCTATTTTGAGTCTTACCTACCCGTCTGGGCGATGGGCGTAAATCAATGTACGTATACTTAATTAAAAATAACTTTGTGGAAAAATATATTTCACCTGGGGTAATTTTAGAATCACCTAGCCATTAGTCTTCCGTATGATACAGATCGCGTCATTTGATTGGTTGATGGATAGATTATAAATCACGTGAAAGGACGTTTAAAAGACCCAATAGGTTTCAATTGTGAGATGTCAATTTGATTACCGTCAAGAGTCATAGAACCATAATATACTCTTTACGGATGTTGGCAATTGGCAAACTGGGTCATTAATTTGACCCCAGTTTGCTAACGTATTTAATCAAAAATATCCTCGATACTTGGCTTTGGAAAATGTTAAATATTTAAATAAGGTATAAAATACAAATACCTCGAAATAGTTTTCGATTTAGGACATGTTTGATTTTTGTTCCCGTACCCATTCCCGCTGAGCGCACGCACACTATGTATAAAGTATGTCAGTTCATTACACTATACCTACTACAAGCATAGTCTTCATCAAATATACAGGCTTTAACTAGACTTGACGTGTTTACGTAGCTAATCCGGGTAGATTGGATTTATACATATGTAAAGTAAATAGACAGGTACCTAGAATTAAGCCAAAATTATCGCCTATAAAAGGATGAAAGAATCCTAAATAACCGAACGTACCTGATGCCCCTTGTACTTGATGAGTTCCTTCAACCGATCGATGACGAAGAAGCACCCGTCCTGGTCATAGTAACCGATGTCGCCGGTCTTGAGGAAGCCCTCGTCGTCGAGCATATCGCGCGTGGCGGCCTCGTCGCCCGCGTAGCCCTTCATCAGCTGCGGGCCCTTCAGGCAGATCTCGCCGCTCTCGTTCACTCCTAGTTTTTTGCGTGTTTCTATATCTACTACCTGAAATAAAAACGAACATAAAATCATCGTAAATAATCATCAGACTTCCACTTCCAAAAATGGTACAAGTACTTATAATTTTTTAATAAAATTAATTCTAGAGTGGGAGAATTACACTGTGCGAACTAGATTACATTACACGTTACTCATATTGCTAATACTTTAAAGTACATAAGTAAGCTAAATAGCTAATTTAAAGTGGCATATCAAAGTTAATCTTCTGCATATTTATTTACTTAGTTATTCAGTATCTTGCGCCAAAAAATGTAGCCTACCTTAGCCTTTAAACCAGGGACAGGGCTCCCTCCGCTGCCAGGTTTACTCTTTTCCCTGTCGAGATCTACAGTTGCGACTAAACTTGTTTCAGTCATGCCGTAACCTTGGAATATTCCAAGACAATTTGGTAACCTAAAAAGGACAGAAAAAGTTGAACTACAGCAGTTCTTGGTGCAATTTAGAGTAGCTTCAATACTGGCCTAAATAGTAGGTAAGCGATTTTTTACATGACCAACTTTCGCGATTTTGAGAAAGTCGACGTATGATTCACATGAAGGTTGTAAGTTCATTAATCTGAAATTTTTCACAATGTTTATTCATTTATCTGATTTGAAATGATACCACTTTAGATTATAAGAGACGGAGGCCAAATATTAGGAAGTGAGCGGGAAATGGCAGACGGCGTAGTAGGGATAAAGTAAGAAAAAGGACTCCGCATTTAGGCATACCGTTTCATAGCCTCGTCAATAGTTTCTGAGGTGAGCGGTGCAGCGCCGCACAGCACGGCGAACACGGACGACAGGTCGTACTGCGCCACCAGCGGAGACTTCGCCAAGAACACCACAATGGGTGGGACCGCCACTAGGACATTCACCTGCAAAAGTTTGAAATTATTCCATCCATCTAGGTATAATCAAGTCACCCCTCTGCACGTAAATTTAAGACGTTAATTTTGCAGGTTTATCCTCACCTGGTACTCCTGAATAGCTTTAAGATATTTGTGAGGGTTAAAACCCGAAAAATAAACCATCTGTTTCTTGATTATGAGGTAATTTATGGTAGACATCAGGCCGTACGCGTGATACCACGGCACCACAGTCAGCAACTTCACGTCTTCGAGGTTACTGCTGGTCCTGAAATTAAAAACCGTTTAGATAGGAGTTTTATAAAATAGGCATCTAATGAGTCCGAAGGATTACGTACGAACCCTGTACAAATTACAATATAAGCCCAGTAGTTACCCAAATAGTGAGTTACGGTACTGGTTGCAAGTACAAGTAGGTTGAACTATTTGTTAAGGCCCGTATTCCCTCTGCTTAGTAGTAAGTGCAGGTGCTTAGTGTTAGGAGAAAACACGCGATGGATTATTGCGAGATATTAATAAAGTGCGTCCTGAAGTGATTAGAAGCGTGTTCTATTTAATCGCACTCATCAATCGTTGTCCGCACGTGTTTTCTCCTAATCGCTAAGCACCTGCACTAATCACCTGCAATAACTACTAATCAAAGTGAATACGGCCTTTAAGGATAAAACTTACTCAAAGTTGGCCGAAGAATATAAAACATTTAAATGGGTCAATAAAACCCCTTTTGGTAGGCCCGTGGTTCCTGAGGAGTACAGAATATAAGCCACGTCCTCCCATCCGTTCACATCAGTTGTTTCAAACTGGCCTACATCTGTAGGCACCAGCACGTCTCTGTACGAGATCACGCCTTTCTCTGACGGCACTCCATTTAATTGAATTACTTTCTTAATGTACGGAAGAGATTTAAAAGTGGCAGAGTTTAGTTTCAAAGCTGCTTCTGAACAAATCATCATACTTGGCTTTGATATGTTCAATGTGTGTGTCATTTCATCTGAAAGTGAAAATAATATTAAATTAATTGTTTTTTCGTAGAGATAGCATAGTAAACGATGTATTAATACTGAAAATTGATTTAAATTTTGGAAAATTAATTGACTGAATAAGTCAGATATAAATCTAAACGAACGCATTACTTGAAAACAATTTTTTTTTTATAAAGCACGCTACACATCTTAGTACGCTAGCATGACCTAGCCTCGGCTCTACCAACGTCTGTAGCCAGCAGGCGGACCGCGCACGGACTTGCCGGAATAGATTGAAGGTGAATGAACCTTTGGTATACTGCAGGTTGAGCGGCGTGATGGTGGCGCCGCAGCACACGGCCGCCAGCGCGGCTGCAAGGTATTCAAACTTATTTTCGCTGCAAAGAGCGACAATTGTGCCTCTCTTTACTCCTAGTTTCTTTAAGCCAGTTCCAATGTTTACAATTTCTTGTAACAGCTGTTTATAAGTTGTCTGTTGACCTGTTTCACCGTTGATCTGAAAATAAACAAGATTTCAGACTGGGGCACAGGGCTGACTTTTATTGACCTTTTATAGAAGCAGGTCTCCTAAACAAATGGCAGCACTATTCTATTTTTTGGTTTATGCAGCTGCTTTCAACTGAAACTTTTAAATTCTCGTTAGATTTGAGAACCAAACTCTTATCTACCATTTTTTTTACTATTGTACCTATTTAGGTGAGTATACTTAGTACCTATTTGTTAATACGATTTATAAATCTTCGATACATCAAGTTTGGAAAATGCTCGGCTATGATTTGACGAGTTTTATTGAAAGAAGAAGTTTGAAAAGAATCCTCATTTACCATTGCAACTCTGTCAGGTTCAGTACTGCAAATGGACTTGAACTTATCTAGGAGATGCTCTCCAAAGGACAGGTGAGCAGGGACGCGGTACGACGGTCCGCCGTACACGACATTGTTTATGATGGACACCATCACGAACGTTTGTGTTTGACTTCACAAATCTGTAACAAAATATCGATATTATTCCTAAGTAGGTATATCTTTTCTTAATTGCTTCACAATAGATATTTAAAAGCATTTTTAACGTAGGTACTGCACGGTATCATACAATGCCGTTGTAGGCTCTTAATTGTTTCAAGGGAGGATAAGCGGCCCCAGCCGTTGGTCAGATTGCCTGGTAAAGCGAGATTGACTTTGGACACTCTCAAGTCTCCATTACTAGTAGGCTTTTTGGGCTCTACTCTAGGACCACTCCTAACGAAAAAGTCAGACGACAATACTAATAGTCCCAGTTCCTCAACTGTTAGGACGTGTAGGGCAACATAATTTTTTTATACCACATTGGTGACAATCAAGCGTGCCTAATGGACACATGGATATCACTCGCGCGTTGTCGACCCTGCAAAAACCTTTTCAAACCCCTCTTGAAGAACTCCATACTATAACTCAACGGGAAAACCTCGGCAGGTAGTTCATTCCACAATTTAAGCGTCTCCGGAAAGAAAACATCTCTGAAAACGAACTGTACGAGAAGTTATTCATTAACAATAAATAAATTTGTTGACAGATGTTGCTGTGTACCACTCGGAAACGTTGATCAACAAAAAGTAACTGCGGTGTGGATTCGCGGTATGGTAAATTCGGTTCACGGGCAACATGGCCCTAGGGTAGAGCGAATACCGTCATATATCGTCGATGGCGCTATACGCCTCGGCTGGCAAAGTTGGCAAAATACTGAATGGCGAACATACCCCGAAATTAAAATCGAAAATTGGATCAATGCTGCAGGGCACTGAAACGGTACGCTACCCTGAACTATAATCAAAGGCCGAGCAGTGCTGACCACTGGTAACCAAAAGAGTTCAGGCAAAGGGGATGGTAGACTAACCGCCCACCTATACCTACGACCCAAAAAAATCTACGTACTTAAATAGTTATTATATAAACAAGTGGGTATCTGAGTTTCTCTCACACACAAAGGGTGCATAGTCTTGTGAATGTTCAGCTCTGTTTCTGATATTCAGGAGGCCGTGTGTAAATATAGTTGTGCTAGAGGGATATTTATTTCTTCTGTTTCTGAGGCGCTGTAGTAAGTGATTTTTCGTGAATTTAATTTCCATCTGCAACTTTTAGGTAGGTATTTGAAATCGTTCCATCATCCATCCATTGAACTTGGCATTTCGCATCATTGAAGTATTATGTACTGGCGTACAACAACAAGAAAAGTAAAACTTAATAGGTACTTACTTCAATGTTTTGCATAAGATATTTTTCGAGGCGAAAGGTCCATAATTTGCGTCAATCGGGTTGTTTGCATATTTTATTTATGCAATATACAGTACAGACAATCTTAATATTTTGAAAAATTCTATTATTTTTATGCCATAAGGCCATACCTAGTGAATAAGTTTAAGACAGGTTTGTGCAAAGACAGGTTGTAGTTAAGTAGGTCTAGGTATTAGGCAGCTGAGGCAGCTCTGAAAACTCGATTTTTCTTAGTCCGGTCGACTGCCGCGAGGTCAATAGAATCATAGAAAAATTAAGAAACAAAAAGAGTTATGGTATTGACGAGTTACCACCTGATTAGAGAATGTGCCGATGAAGTCACTGTACCTTTCTGCTTACTAATAAATCAGTCCTATAATGAAGGTATTTTTCCCGACTTGTTGAAAACCGCTCTCATAAAACCTATTTACAAGAAAAATGATAAAACAGATCCTAGCAACTATAGACCAACTGCCATTTTACTCACAGCATCAAAAATTCTGTAAAAAGCAATGAAAAATATAGCATATTTGACGACTCGCAAAATGGCTTCCGAAAAAACAGCTCTACAATATTTAGCAGTGTATAAATATATTAAAGAGGCTGGTTCATTATTGAATAATAAACAATATGGGATAGGTATACTTCTCGATATGTCCAAAGCATATGACCGGGTTCAACATAATATCTTGCTTAGTAAACTGTATGGTAATGGTATTCGCGGAAACGCTCATAAATGGTTTGCATCGTACTTAAAGGATAGGCGCCAGCTCGTTGAAATTGAATACTTTGATAAAGATATCGGCCACATCACTCGCGTGCGCTCTGATTGCAGAACAATGAATGCTTCCATTCCCCAGGGCAGTGTAGCGGGATGCCTCCTGTTTCTGGTTTACATTAACGACCTTCCAAAGATCATGGAGGAGCCCTGTATTTTATTTGCCGACGACATTTCCTTATTAACATCATGTGACAGTAACAAGAATATCGACGAAAATCTAAACTACTTACTAACTAAAACATCGGACTGGCTAAACGACCATAATTTGAAAATCAATTTGAGTAAAACTAAAATAATAACTTTCCACCCCCCACAAAAAAAACACTTTATATATAAATTATAATTATGATGGTATAAAATTGGAATGCGTAGAAGAGTTTTCATTATTAGGTTATCGATAAACATATAAATTGGAAATCACACATACAAAAGATTAAATCAAAACTGTCTAGCTTTACCTATGCACTCCGGGAGGTAAAAAAGACCACCGATATCGAAACAGCAATAGTTATACCACGCCTATGGGCACGCTTTGCTCACCGGCGTGGTGTTGTGGGGTAACAGTACGGACGCGCCGTTGCTGCTTACTCTACAAAAGAAGTTAATCCGTATCATAGCTAATATTGAACAGACGGAGAGCTGTAAACCCTATTTTCAAAAATATAAAATACTTCCGCTGCCGTGCTTGTATATCTTAGAGGTTTGTAAATTTGTACGAAAACATATGAAATTCTACACAAAACGTAAAGACATACCCTCTAGATATACAACACGACACAAAAACAAATTAATAGTTCCAAGTTCCAGGCTTAAATTAACATCCTAAAGTACATTCCATTATTCGATTAAAGTTTATAACAAATTACCAGAATCCATAATAAGTGAAACCAATTACCCCACATTCATAAACAAAATAAAGAAATATCTACTTACTAAATGTTATTATAGTATAAATGAATGTTTAATTGATAGAGTTAGCAATAAATAAATCCTATAATTACTAAAACGTCGTGCATTGTGATCTACATCTTATATAGGTATATATATTTTTTTTGTTAATCCTTTATTTGTAAATTTGTAGACTTAACTTATCTCTATATTGAAGCGTTTCCTCTCTTTCATTACCATTTTGCGTGCCCGATAGGGTCCATATTGGTCATGTATTATATTATAATAATTTACCATCTTCTGTACATATGGCTTGCAAATAAAACATTGAGTATTGAGTATAGGTCGGCTACTTTGAGTAGCTAAAAGCGGCCAAAAAGGCGGGCACTTTGAGCTTTTATGTTTGTGTGTCCATTTATGCAAACTTAAAATAATAACTATGATACATAAATACAAGAATTAGTAAGTCTTCAACTTAACACAGAGTCACATTATGCTTAATTGTGATATTTACTATCATAGTATTATTGTAAGTTTATTTTTATTTAGTATATTTTTGCTATATATTTTTGTTGTATTTGACTTGTCATACTTTTTATAAGTCCATAAGAATAATGATATTTTTTACTTTTACTGCAGTCTTTGGGATTTGGTTACGGTGAATAGCTTAGGTTCCTCTTTTAAAATCGAATACTTTGTAATTTAAAATTGCCGCCACATTGTATGACGTAAACTTCTTCTCCATGACCACAAGACGTAGGGAATAACAAACAAACACCATGAATAGGTGCTAAACTTGTAGGCAGCTCACAACTTTTATTTTTACTTTTAGCTTGAAAGCTAATAGGTCCATGCGGAATTAAGGATATTGATAATTTGGCAGTATTTAGTATTTTATCTAGGTATAGTGGTGATATGAGCGAGCAAACAAATATCTTACCATACACTAAACTTGTATTCATAGTCACACAATTTCCGAAAACTGCAATAAACAGTCAGAAAACACTTTATCATCAATAAATGATGTGAATAATACGCAGATTCACTCACTTAACACAAAAATTGATCAAGAACCCAGATTAAGTTGACACTACCATTAACAGACTCACGTTATGTGATATGAGCGCCGAGTCTGCGTCTGCGGCTGCGAGTGGCGGCGACCTTTAGACAAAGTGCCATATTTGTTTGTAATGATGATGATATTCTTTATCACTACGTTCGAGCTGAGTGATACGTTCAAAATATTAACGGTTGTTTTTAGTAGGGCTCCGTACGTTATTGACAACTACTATTTTGCCAAATCATAATTAATTCTAGGGAAAGTAGGTACCTACTCCCCTGAACTAAATTTTCGGCGAGATAGCGAAAATTTAGTTCAGGGTTCAGGGAATCTCTGTTGTGGTAGGCTTCGGCGGGTCTATATCGTCTGTTGGAGTATTGGGTAATAGAGGTCCTGCTTAGTCACATTTCGGAAATGGATCTAGTGAGAATGCCTAGACGGACGTACTTATGACAAGTTTGAGACGTTCTTAGAATGGGTTAGGTCAAGAGTATAAACCCATAATCGAAAGGCATGTGTGAAAGGAATAATGAGAGTAGAAGAAGCGCAAGAGGTGTGTGAGGATCGCGGTGAAAATATGCGGTCTCGGCCTACACACACATAACCATCTCGACTAGGTATATTATCCCACACGGAGTAGTCAGACGCCAGTGAATGTTGCCGTCATGGTGAACGGAACGCTCACACGCCCACTTTCCACCAATGGTATATGAACAGTTAGAACCCAACTTGACAGGTGGTGAGAGCCTTCCGCTGTTATCCGGGTTCATTTGAATTCTGCCTATGCCGGGGGAAAATGGCGTGATAGTATATGTCAACTAACACAAATTAAACTAACCAATCGGTTTATTACCTAAGGGCTTAAAGCCCAAGATTTAGAGCATGCTCTATAGCTCTAATGCAAGCAGCTTTAGCGCCATTTGGGCACACTTTTTTGCAGCTCTCGGTTCTATTTTAGTTGCATAACAGAAGCACAAAGGTCAACATTTTATTAACGCCACTCTCAGGGTCATAAAGTGCTACTGAACTATGAACGAATGAATAGTTTTCAACAAGTGCGTGCGAGTGAGTGAATAATAAAATAAACATTTTCATGGCTATCACATCAGACATCAGAGTCTCCATTTGCAATTTATTAATATCGTAAATATGAATTCCATACCTCCCCTTGTTTAGAGTAATACGGCAGCTAGTAAAAACGCATCCAAGTTTAGTGTGAATATATGTGTTTATTGTAGCGCCTTCATAAATCTTTTAAAAATATAAAGATAATAATTATTTTTGCATGATATTTGATAAAACAACTTTTTTTCTTTATGTGACATGCATTAATAATGTACTATAACTATGCTTATAATATGCCACTTGGCGTCCCTATATTGACTGAAATGCATTAGTTACAATCTAAATCTTGTAAGAAAATACAAACAAAATATTTAAGAACATCTTAAGTTCTTGTTGTGCGGCTTTAGCCAGCAGGAATCACCCCAAAACCTCCTTTAGTAATGTTGGTTGTCTTTTTAGAACTTGAGACTGCATGAGAGTTGTTATTACCTATCCTATCAGAACGTCAAGCAGCTCTTTTATATAGACTACAATGAACTCACCTATGCAGTTCGGGGCATTTATCAGTGAAAAGAGGACCTCATATGTGGCGTAAAGTGGTCAAATGCACCTTTGTGACACCTTGTAGACCTTAGGCCATAAATGAGCACCAAAATGAACTGCTATAAAGATAAATGTAGTACTTTATTCCTATTCTACCACCATTAGTTTCTTCTGCAACTGAAAACTGTTGCGAATGCCAGTATGCAGCTTCTTACTGCTTTTGCATCTCTTATACAGCTACAGATACTTCAAGTGATAAAATAAGCGGCAACTTTAACTTTGTGTTTGTTGGGATATTTATTTAAGTTATAATACGTATGTATGTAGCTAATATTACACCTTGCACTTAACAAAAAACACCTCAAACAACCACATAAGCTGAAAAATACTAACAGCTCTGGAAAAGGAATTCTCCTTTTTCGCCTCACCACAACATCTTGGCTCGCCTCCTCGGTCGCATGTGCTCCGCAAAACAGGATTGGCACTTTGCTTCTCAGCAGGCAAATACTCATGCCCAGTGTGGTATTGCTCAGCTCATGCTCAGTTTGCTCCACGGAACCTCCTCTGTAAAGTGCACCCCTAGTGAGGAGGGGCGATGTAAACTGCGGTATGAGACTCACCCTCTGCCACCTGAGTATTTGGTGACCCGTGAGCATCTCCCTGCAGGATGTGACTGCCGTGTCCTACATGGAAGTCACTCAATCGACTCCGGACTCAAGTGCTTAGGCCGCTGCAGGAGCAATCTTATTACACGGCAGTATATCAGCGCGGACAAGCCAAAATGCGACTGCGGTACCTCAGATCAAACGATGCAGCACCTGCTGGTTTGCCCCCAGTGCCCCGCCCCGCCAGCTGCTCACTTAGGGATATCTATGAGGCCTCTTCCTTCGGAGTGGCGGTGGCGAAGCACTGGGCAGCTGTTATTTAGTTCCCAACAGCTGCAGCGATAGGATCATCGAAACAAAGTAGAAAGAGCCGATATAAAAGGGAAAGCAAATATTGCACGCACACAAGAAACGACTTACGAAAGTATTTTATTGTTAATGCTAAAATTCATTGATATCGTCTTGAACGGCAAATCTTAACTACTTACCCGTTTTAATATATTTAGTAGGATCTCTAAAGATCCTGCGTGACTGGTTTACCTCACTACTTAGTCGCGTAGGTGATGTATGTTCGCTTAAGATTATCTCAGACTACTTAGGCCTCTACGCTGACTGACAACAACTGCTCCACTGATTTTAGATATTCCAGCAAGTAAGTTATACTGGCAGCATGATTACTTTATTTCTTTTATTGTAACCCATGCGTATTCATAAATGTGAGTCCATGCCATTGTTATCATTTGTTGGTGTACCTTAATGATTATATATATTATTATCTCTACCATAATCTACATTGTAGCATAACGGTATGGCGACGATGGTTGGATGGTACGGTTCACGTAGGGCTAAGACAGCTCAGCTTATGGTGTATCACGAGTAGTTCATTAAGTGTTACAACATTCATGATTGAGATACCTAAGCTACGCAATGTGGTGAGAGTTTTGTTCAGGGCAAGGTCATTCTAAGGATGACAATTGTTTGTAAAATGTAAAATTTAAGCAAGTTAATAACCACATAGTGTTACTTCAACACACGTTAATCGCCAGCCGGTCATAAGTATTTATTGATTCATTTCTATCTCTATCACTATCATTACAGGTAGCTTAACCTAATGCGATATCCGACAATTCTACTATTACCTTATTTAAACCGGTCCGGCACGCTTAGCAGCAGGTGTTGCAGGAGCTCCGGGTTATGGGCCATCCCTCGCAAGAGCTTAGCCACGTAGGTACAAAATGAGCGCGAATTCCCTCCGAACCCCAAGCCGATTGTAGCCTACCATACCACGAATAAAGTAACGGGTAAACATTAGATTTTCTTTTGTGTCTAGTTTCTCGACAAGCAAGGTGATGTTAATGATTAAGTAGTTAAAAAAAAGTGTACACATGGGTACACATCTCTTTTAATTTCTGCTCTATGGCAGTTTAATTAAATGCATTATGTCTACGATTTTAAGAATTAAACTAGCATCTGGCCCGCTCCGCGCGGCCTAGGGCAGACTCGCGGCCCAGTGGGCCTACTCACTACCGCAATGTCCGTAGTTTCGGTCAAACTAATTTGTCAAAATATGATCATGATGATATTCTTGTATAATTACACTTGTAATATAATTAAACTTGTGTACAACTGCTATACTGATTTTAGATATTCCAGCAAGTAAGTATCACTGGCAGTATGATATGATTACTTTTTTTGCTGTTATTAACCCATGTGTAATCATAATTGTGTCCATGCCATTGTTATAATTCGTTGGTGTACCTTAATAATTATATTAGTTAATCTCTTCCCTACTCTACATTGGTAGCATATCGGTAATGGCGACGATGGTTGGATGGTACCGTTCACGTAGGGTTCACACAGCTACGTTATACAAATTAAACTAGCTTCTGGCCCGCGTCGGCCTATGGCCAATGGCCTGAAGGCGAAGCTAGGTCTGCGACGCGAATATACAAATTAAATTCAAGGCGTTTGGTGGGCTACGCGGTTCTAAGAAGTTGGCTTGACCCCCACGGTCTTGGTTGTAAGGTCCATTCTTCTGTTGCTTTTTCACCATAAGTTTTTAACGGTTTGGGTTAATATTTTACCGACTTGGGTTCTGGGTTATATGTATCTACCTATATCAAGATTCCAAAACAAGAGTTAGCAAATTTTCAAGCAAATAACTATTACGACCTATGATTGCTAAATGCAAAAGTATAGGAGTCGCAATGTTAAATCAAGTCTTTACATTTTAGGTAAGGACTCACCTTGACCCTTTGACAGTGGTTAATATGATTACCGTAAATACTCAATTAACGGCTTTTTAGAAACGCCGGATCTGTTCTGAAGTTTTAATTAAATATTTTTATCTACAGAACGAGGATCTACCAGAACAAAACGGTGCTTTTCTGTACTGTCCGTGTACTAGTAAAACTACTAGCCCTAGCTGGAATTCTATCTATGAGACACGCAGGGGGTGTTAACTCGTCTCCACGAAAATTCATCCAGTTAGTCAGTCTTTCCCAACGTGGGCGATAACGCCCCCTTGTGGGCGCTGCAGGCCTAAAGGGGGGCGGTAAGAGACCCAGAAAAAAAGGGGTCATTGTGTAGGGCTTTGGGGTCGATTTATAATTTCATCTACCTAGCTAGGAAGACTCTTAGACACCGACTGAGCTCTCGACTCTCGACTACATCTTGTGAACATCAACTAATATTAATTAAGATATAGCTCAAACTCGGTTCGATATAAAAGACCGCGGGCAATCATGTTTTAACAAGTTATTGTTAAATAATCCGAATTGTACATTCCTATACCAATCGGCTGTTTCTATAATACCTGTTCTTGCTTGTCGAGTACGATTGGGCGTCGAATGAGATAAACGAGTTTATGCACGTTTGTCTTATTCCTGTTGGTGCGTGCTGCTTATGCAATCCTACATAAGCGACGTAAATTTATTTTATTTTCATTTGCGGTTTCGCGCATAATAGATAAGCAGTACTTGATTTCAACACTTACGTATTTCTTAAAACAAAACAATGTCGGAAGTAAAAAAGAAGAGACGGCAATACTCTGCGGAATATATTAAATTCGGATTTATTGAAAATCCCACAAACCCGTCGTCGCCTTTGTGTCTTCTATGTCTAAAAACATTTTCGAACGAAGCAATGAAGACTGCAAGATCATTTGAATAAAATGCATCCAGATAAGACAGAAAAGAATGTAGCATATTTTCAAGACCTAGAGAAGAAGCATAATACTCAGCCAAGTGTATCAAAACTATTTTCGGCGGCTGCTAAGCAAGATGACGACGGACTTCGAGCTTCGTACAATATCTCTTTGTTAATTGCTCAAAAAGGCAAACCACACAACATCGGAGAAGAGTTAATTTTGCCAGCAATAAAGGAAGTAATAACTACTGTGCTTCATAAACCGGCCGCAGATATTATCCGAAAAACTCCTTTGAGTAATAATTCTGTGCAAAGACGAATTGATGAAATGGCTGAAAACATTGAAGAATCATTGTGCAATCATCTGAGGACTAGTCAATTCTCAATTCAGCTCGATGAGTCCACTTTACCAACTAATGAAGCGTTGTTGCTATCTTACGTGAGGTTTATTAAAGATGAGAAAATACGTGAAGAACTATTGTTTGCCAGAAATTTGGAGACAGATACAAAAGGCGAAACCATATTCAATACATTGGAAAAGTTTTGTGAAGAGAAAGAGATTCCTTTGAAAAATATTATATCAGTTGCTACGGATGGCGCTCCGGCTATGACAGGGCGCCATAAAGGCTTCATAGCATACTTAAAGAATAAAATTCCAGATGTCCTTGCTATACATTGCGTTATTCATAGACAACATTTGGTTGCTAGAAACTTAAGTGAACGACTATTTCAATCACTGCAATATGTCATCAAAGCAGTCAATAAAATCCGTAGCAGCTCTTTGAATGATAGATTATTTCATCAGCTTTGTGTTACTAATGACGAAGATTTCAACCGTTTGTTGCTTCATACTGAAGTTCGTTGGCTGTCAAGAGGCAATTGTCTGATTCGATTTTACAACCTGTTTGACTCTATGATAGAGTTCTTGGAAACTAAAGATACAGAACTGCGCAACAAGCTCATAACATCAAAGAATGATATAGCTTACATGACAGACCTGTATAAAATGTTCAACGACATGAACCTCCAACTGCAAGGCGATGAACTAAATTTAATTGAAACAAAGAATGTTGTTGCTGCTTTCCCAGCCAAACTGTTTCTGCACAAAAAGAATATGGGCAGACGTGAGTTTCACAATTTTCCGAATTTATCAGTATACTGCAGTAACGACGACTTGTTTGCCTACTGCCAACATTTGGAAAACCTCCACATTGACTTCACCGAACGATACCAGGACATTTTAAACTTGGAAATACCAGACTGGGTGTTAGATCCGTTTTCAAATGTCAACACAGCAATGTCACCTCAGCTGGAAGAAGAACTTATAGAATTGACAACAAACGAAGAAATAAAAATCAAGTTCAAAAATGGATATCAAGAATTTTGGCTACAAAAACCGATCCCGCAATTGTACCCTGGATTGTGGTCAATTGTTCAACGATTGTTGATAGCATTCCCATCGTCATATTTGTGTGAACGTGGATTTAGTGCTGTGGCAACGCTGCTTACTAAAAAGAGAAATCGTTTGCGTGTTACCGAACGTGGCGACTTGCGGCTGTTTTTGAGTAAATTGGAACCTGATATCCACAAACTTATTGACCAGCATCAGATTCAACCTTCACATTAGTTTTTATATAAGAATTGATTATGTTTGTTTTATTTTCAATAAAAGATACTCTGTCCGAATACTATAAATTTGCGTTTCAATAATCAGTTATAATTACTTAGCGGTTTTTAAGTATGTTTAAAAAGGGGGGCGTTAAAAAATAATTTATTCTTAAAGTGGGCAGTAGACAAAAAAAGGTTGGGAACCCCTGAGTTAGGTCAAACAAAGGGCTCTATAGACATTTGTACAAAGCCACAATGCCGTTTGTTGGAGGGTTAAAAAAATTTTTCTTTCTGTCAAGTTGAAGTTGACATTGGTTGACTGACTGACATCAATTGATCAATAATTTTAAGTTAGGATCGGTAGAATTTGGTTAAAAATTTAAAATAAAATACAATAGCGATAGAACAAAACACCCAACAAAAACTAGTCAGTCACATTCCAAAGACTACCAAAATAAATCTGCGTTGCCAAAATAGATATATTGTATTCTACCGGTAATTATTGCAAACCTTATCTTTAAGCAAACTAAGAAATCGATAGTGATAAGAACTTTCAGTCCATAATCCGCATCAAGTCGCTAATACGTTAGTTAATAGTAGACTTAGACAGTAGACTGCAATTATTAAAATATTAAGCCAAAGGAGTAGGCGTCACGATGTCTTTTTCTATTCATAATAATGTGATTACTGGCCCGGAAGAAGTGTATATTCCTGCCCACTTGTCCTACGGCCAGTACATGTTTGATCAACTGAAACTAGGCGGAAATGCGGTCGCTTTGGTAAGTTACACTCTTTATTTTTTATAATCCGAACCAAACCAAAACCAAATTTACCAATTTCGTTTATCATTCACTATTTCATGTAAAGCATTAAAAAATCTCTGCTTACCGCATGTAATCAAGCATTGACCAGACAAATTACCTTAATTGAGATAACAGAAATCAGAAGATATTATGCAATCCTCAATATTTTACAATCTACAATTAATATTTAATTTTTGCTCCATTGGTAATTTTATTACTCCTATTATTTTATCCTGTTTTTTCTCCTGTAGACGTCTTGTGGCTGACTAGGATTGTAACGTAATTCTTAACAAATCTGTAGATTTCTGCTGACACTGAGGAGTCCATGACACACAAAGAACTGCTACAGCAGAGTATAAATTTGGCAGCCGCCTTGCAGAAGACAGGCTTGAGGAAACATGATGTAGTAGCCATTAGCAGTGAGAACAGGTTTGAGTTCCTTATCACAGCTCTTGCTGTAATGTTTAATGGAGGCACTCTTTCACTTCTCAACATAACTTACACTCCTGGTATGTACTACAAAATATTTCAAGATGCTTTTTGGTCACAGGTTATAATGATTGATTTTTGCACAACAGCAGCCTTTTAAAACAAGTACCAACTTCTATCTATATCATTTGCAGGAGAACTGGATCATTTGTTGCACATAGTAAAGCCCAAATATATTTTTGTTTCTCCTCTTGCTGCCCAAAATGTTTATGATGCATGCCAAAATGCACCATTTGTTGAGAAACTATTCATGTATGGTGAATATGAGATTGTACCCTCTGTGATGTACAACAGCTTAGTCACGGAACACCTGAATGTGGATGATTTTCCACTTGTTGATGTGAATGGCAGAGATGACACACTTGCAGTTATGTGCTCGTCAGGAACTACAGGATTACCAAAAGGAGTAGAGCTTACTCATGTTAACCTTCTCACTTCAACATTCCATATGAAGTAAGTTCATTTAAATTATAAGATGTTAAGTTTTTTAGCCAATGTAGTTTTTGTTTTGGTGAAGACTGAGTTAGTTATTTATGAAAGGGATTAGTAATTCCTTAACTAAAACGCCTTATTAAAAATTTCTTCGTAACACTACAAGTACTACTCGTGAACATTACAAGATTATTCGGAATTGCTGCAATATGTTGTGTAGAGACACTCAAAGACGCCATATTCATAAATCTGTTGAAAATGGAGATTCAGCTCAAGTCTCGAAGTTTCTCAAGTCTCCTGCAATTGGAAAAACACATAAAGACTCTTCCCTCAAATCATGTGAACATTGACCTACTAAATAAGCACTTCTCTTCCTCTATTCCTACTAATAGTACAGTTACATTGAATACACTTCATCGACTTTTATCTTTACCAGTTCCCGACTACACCTCTTTTAATTTTAGTGAAATATATGATTGTGATGTTGAGAAGAACGTTCACTCCATCGCATCTAATGCAGTGGGTAGTGAGTGACAGCATTAGTCGTAATATGATCATACCTATCCTTGATATCCTTTCACCTGTCATTACCCGCATCCTCAATCTTTCTCTCCTCTCAGGAACATTTCCTAAAGCGTGGTTCCTTAATGCACAAATAATTCCTCTCCCTAAAAAAGCAAAATCCTTCTGCGTATTCAGATTACCGTCCTATATCCATCTTACCTGTCCTGTCAAAAGTACTTGAATTTGCTGTCCATCAGCAGCTCAGTGCTTTCCTTGCCAAAAACCAACTCTTCAATTGCTTCCAATCCGGTTTCCGCCCAGGTCATAGTATGACTACTGCACTTGTCAAAATTACGGATGACATTCGTCTTGGTATGGACCAAAAAAGTCTCACTGTATTAGCGCTTTTGGATTTCAGTAATGCCTGCGACACTGGTGGTAGAGTCACATTATGTTTAGTTATGATATTTACTATCATAGTATTATTTTATGTAAGTTTATTTTAGTATATTTTTGCTATATTTTTTTTTTGTAGCTATATGACTGGTCACAAGTGCTTTTTATAAGTCTATATGAATAAAGATATTTTTTACTTTTTTTTTTTTACTTTACACTGTTGATTTCGATATCCTACTTGGCGTGTTGCGTTCTCTCAACATATCTCCAATTGTAATTGACTGGTTTCATAGTTACTTGCATGGGCGCCGGCAATGCATTCGTGCTGAGAATGTATTCTCGTCATGGTGCGACCTTAGTGCCGGCGTACCGCAAGGTGGCGTCTTGTCTCCTCTTCTTTTTGCTACTTTCATTAATTCCATTTCCCAAAATCTATCTTCTTCTTATCACATATATCCACACGATCTCCAAATTTACTCCCAAGGTAGTCTTGTTGATCTGCCCAGAGTTATTGATACCATTAATGCTGACTTGAATCTTATTTCTAACTGGAGCAAGTCTTTTGGGCTCACTGTTAAAACACAAGTAGTAAGTGTGGGCAATTTGTGGCTGATCTCTAGGGTTGACTGGAATGTTCTGCCTTTTTTGCCAATACCTACCAAAATTGCGCTTGTCCAGGCCTTACTCTTTCCCATTCTCGACTACGCAGACTGCTGCTTTCTAGATCTTACTGAGAATCTTCTTGATAAACTTGAGCGGCTCCAGAATTTCTGCATCCGCATTATTTATGGACTGCGAAAGTACGATCATGTCTTTGAGTACAGGTCTCAGCTCAATGGGCTACCTATGCATCTTTGTCGAGATTCTCACGTTGTTTTTCTGCTGTATAACATTTGCATACATTTTGTTTAACCCACTGTCGCCACGTCTTAGGAAGTGTTCCCAATTTCTGCAGCCAGTACGAGGTCAGCCGAGGCGGTCATCTAAGAAGCTTCGCCTTGCATTCCTTCCTCCTACACACAGTCGTTCACTGTTAAATCTATTTGTCTCTGGAGTTTTATTTATTAATTTTGACACACTTCCTCGCCCTTTAACGTTCCTGCTCAGTCTCCTAATCTCTTTCCTTCTTTTGACTTCTCCCTTTCTGTTTACTTATATTCTTATTTTCTTTCTCTGATCACTTTTTGTTATTGGTGGTTTAGTTACGGATTCTATATTTTATTGTTATGTATTTGTCTTTTTATTAATATTTTTTAAAGTGAATATTTTTTTTTTAGTTTTTTGTGCACTTGCCCTTCCTAACCTTTTCCTCTACTTGGGTTGTCTGGAAGAGTTTGCTTTTAAGCAATAAGACCGCCTCATTGCTTCATCATAATCTTGTATGTAAAGTAAACCTGTAATGTTTAAGTGTAGCCATGATATTTATTATTAAAAAAGGAAGTCCTTGGAAGTATGAAATATAGATTAACTCAAACAGATTCTAAGTTTAGCTATTAATATCCTTTTTCATTTTAGGTACGTTTTTAATACTTCAACCAAGATATCCAATAAAGAAATCTTATCGGCACTCTCTTTGATTCCATGGTTTCATGCATATGGTTTCATCACAACCCTCACAGTATTGTCTTTACGTATAAAAACGGTTTATTTGAACCGCTTTGAACATGAACAATATTTGGAGACCATTCAAAAATATAAAGTAAGTTATAAATCCCTGATGTGCTGTATGCTTCGGAAATAATTTTACCTCCAAAGTTATATATTATAATATAAAATATTTTTCTATCAAATGGAAAGATTTCGAAACTGCATATGTGGTTTTTTTTACATAAAAGCAATTTAATTATTTCAGATAAACATGACGACTATAGTACCTCCTCTAGCAGTATTTTTGGCTAAACATCCGCTCGTCGACAATTATGACTTGTCATCTCTGCATGAAGTATGGAGTGGAGCAGCACCTTTCTCATCAGATTTGCAAAAAGCTATATCACAAAGGTATTTCTATGATTACAACTAAGTACTATTTTCTGTGCAAACTTTGCAGTGACTGATATTTTGCAATACCTGACTTCACTAGAGTAAATTGAGTTATGTTTTTCAGAACTGGTTTAAAGTACATTAAAAATGGCTATGGCCTTACAGAGGCTACTATGGCTTGTTGTGTGGATACAACTGCAGGAGAAAAATCAGGCCATTGTGGTAACCCTGTTCCAGGAATGAAGATAAAGGTAACTAAACTAAAACTGAAGCTTTTTTTTTTTTTTAATAAATAAATAAATTATCGCCAGACAACACACCACTTGCCAAGGTCTCGAAGTAAGGATAAATATCCTTGTGTTACGAGGTACCAGACAGGGAAATAAGCCAGGGGCGTCTCCCAGCACACCCAGACCCGAGCCAATTTAGAAAAAGTCATTTTTCTGAATTGACCCGACCGGGAATCGAACCCGGGACACCACGGAAGCCAAGGCGAGAAACCGTACTACAGCACACTGCGCCAATCGTGTCGTCAAAAATTAAGAATTCTTCTAATGGCTATGTCTTGGGACCGGACATTATGTACGTACTGTATGTAGCCTGGGTATGGGATCACCAATCCGCATTTTACGAGAGTTAAGATTACTTATTGCAATGATAACTTGTTTCTAATGATTGAGGCTCCGGATATCAGAAGGCGAATGTAAAAAGTCTTGTTACTAAAGTTAAAACTTATTTTTCAATATGATCCTAATACTATTTTATCTCTATTTGATATCTTTCCGCATTATCTAAGTGGACTTTTGACGGGATTAAAAACTAATTATAATTGATTAAACTGAAATGCAAGGTCTGTCCATAAGTTTAGTAATAAACAAAGGCTGTGTTCCAAATCGAATGAAAATCACACACAACCAAATTGACCCCGAGTGAAAACGAGGATGACCAAGCTGTCACCTGACAGTTTCCTAGTTGTTTCGGAACAGATTCGGGTGACGTTTATCACTCTGACAAGTGCGAATTTTACCGGTGCCTGGAGCCCGATGAAATTCACCTGACAGCTGTCATTCGCAGGTTTTGCTCGTTTTGTCTCTCTATTCGACGAGGGTGAAAATCACTCAGTGAAAAGCGATTTGGAACGGGCCCTTAATACAAATAATGTCATTAATGTAATAAACAAGACTAGCCCCTGAAATACCACTTCCGCTGCAAAAAGGAGTGCAGTTCACCTCTTTTGACGCTGCTTCAATTAGTCCGTTGTGGCAGCGGATGTCAAAAAAGTAGATTTACACTCGTTATTGCTCTTTCCATCAACTAATATAAAATTAATTGACAAATGGCGGATTTCTATCATTAAATCTATCTATCGTATGCGTTATCTAGTTAGATTTACGTCTGTGGTTACCACTACTAAATTGTAGTAATTATTTTTCTCTAGGTTACGGACCTGGAAACCGGTAAAAAGCTAGGTCCGAACGAAGAGGGTGAGATCTGCGTGAAGTCGGCGCTGCTAATGAAGGGCTACAAGGGCGACGCCGCCGCCAGCGCCGCGCTGCTCGACCGCGAGGGCTTCCTGCGCACCGGCGACATCGGCTACTACGACACCGACGGGTACATCTACGTCGTGGACCGGCTTAAGGAACTCATCAAGTACAAAGGGTTTCAGGTAATTACCGAAAAAGGTAGTGAATCTCTAATTTTAAAATGACGCGCCCCACTAGTTTTTTGGTTCATAATGTTTATTTGCTATTGGTAGTTACAGGTGTTATTACAATATAAGGACAATGCACACGTGACTCCCCGTAGGGGCACCGCAGAACAAACAAACATAGCGTCACACGCCTCTTAAAGCTTAGCCATGACAATAAATAATATAGTAATAATTCATAATAAAATAGGTAAAACTAATTTTACTTGTCTTCAAAGAACTCGTTCAGTGTGTAATAAACCTTTTCTAGTAGGCACGTTTTCAATCCAGTTGTAAATAAATTTAACTTTTTCATGTCTTTAATATTCTCGGGGTAAATTTTAATAGACATCAATGTGGTCCTGATCTGGCAATTTGAAGATGTTTAGTTTAGTAGATTTAATTTATTTTTATATCTATTATTGCGCTTGACTTGTGTATTTTGAGAATATATATACACATGTTTTTAATAAATTTACAAGATTCTAACATGTCAAAGTAAGTATCAGTAACATGTCAGAGTAAGTATTTTTTCTCTAATAAGAAATGGTCTGCATTAGGCCATCTGTTCGATTTGAAATATAATCCTTATACATTTTTTTTGTAAGATTTTTATGCCTTGGACGTCTGCACTGCTACTGGGGTAGCAGTGCAGACGTGACGTGACAGTGTGCCGTACGTACGCCATGAGTGAGCATACGCATAATATGCTGCAAGAGCTGTTTTAGCGTCTGTCACTCTTTTTTCAAGTGATAGTGCATGAATGTACTGTAACTTTTTTTTTGTTAATTTTAGGATGTGGGATTTCCAATTTAAATAGCAATCTATGCTTAATCCTAATAAAGTAGCAGTTGGTTCCGTATTTATTATGAAGTTTTTATATTGATATTCAATATTAAGTGGTGTTTTCTAGTATGGCCTAAATTGTACGAATATAGATAATAACTTTAATTTGCTTCAAATGTGGTACATACAGATCGAAATAGTAGTTTCACACAATTTTCCAAAAAATGGCATGCAAAATTGTAAAATTTGGATTTAAACATTAAATTTACGTCAATTATCAAAAATAAGTACGTCAAAACTTTGGTTTGAAGTATTCAAAATATTCATTTACAGATCAAAAACAGTTCTGCAGCAACCAAATTTTTAGTTGCCATTTGAATATTTCTAAAGATAGAGATTTCATATTTTCATCCAACTTGTTGAATGTCTAAATTACGTTTTTTACAAATCTAAAATTATAAATTGTACAAATTGAGTCTTATTTAAATTAACATTGAGATTATTATTAATGAGACAATTTATTATATTTGAGATGGTATTGTTAATTTCTTCATTGTATGAAAACACAGTATAACAACTGAAATATCGTCAGCTAAACGTACTCGTATGCAATCAAATCATAATGCATGAAAAGGCATTTCTGCAGGCCTTCGAGGTGAGGATGGCCAGCCCAGTGATTCGTTTAAATGTCTGGGCTTGTCAATCAAAAACCATCAAAAAAGATATTTTTTCTTTACTTTACTTTTCAAAGTTTGTAGAAATAACGGGTCAAGGATATCGGTCGTTAATTGTCCGCATTATCTGTAGCACCCTTCTTGTGTAGAGGCTTGACAGTGGAAAGCTTCAGTTTTAGTTTAAGTAAGAATTAATAATTTTAGTTTTTTTAAGATTAGGATGTAGGTTATGGGCAGTTAGCCAATTAGTGATTGTGTCTAGATTTAATGTTAGTTTAAGTTCAAATTCATTTTAGTTGGTACAAGATATGGTGATAGAAATGTCATCTGCAAATAGAGTGCAAGGATCCCATAACATTCCTGGCAAATCGTTTATATAGATTAAGGCCCGTATTCTGAAACGACGCTAAAGCGCGTTTTGAACTGTGATTACCTGATCTACTCTTGAGTTTAGAATCTGTTCTTGAGTACGTTGCTCATTCTGAAAGGAATATCAAACGGGTCTCAGTTGAATCGAGTTTCAAACAAGATTTGAGTAGAGATTGCTTTTTGTCTATGAATCAGGCTTGTTTTCGTTTACAAAAATTCATTTATACCTCTTTTACGTTCTATTACAAGCAGAAACAATGTGTTTATTGTAAAAATTAAACCGGTACACAATGGATTTGCACCAAGAAAAGGTTTAAATAAGCCTTTCAATACTTAACTTGTTCATGTAATGTAATTATTACACTGAAACTATTTCAATTTAAGTTTTAAATTATCTTGTTATTTGTTTATTTTTGCTATTAACTAACGGAACGTATTTTTAATCAGACAAGGGAGGCACTCGATATAATCTGTGCTTGGTGTATGTGTGTGTGGTTTACTATACCTACCCCTACATATAGATTTGCATACCACCCACTTTGTTTTTTTATAGGTAGTGAATTTATTTCTAATTAATTTTAATTACAAATTGTAGTTAATCCAGGAATGAGAAAATGAAATTATCTTTATTTATTGAGGTCGTCAAAATATCTAAGGATCCTTCCTTGAAGGAATCCATCGTCATTGACAAGCAAATCTCTACTCAAGCGTGGTCAGGAGGTCACTTGCGTGATCACAGATCAAATCTCTACTTGAGCGCCGATTCGCACCTGAGTGACGTTTCGGAATAAGTATGAACTGTGATCAATGAATCTGTACTCAAGGACGGTTCTAGAATAAGATCTCGGCTTTAATCGAGTTTCAAGTCAAGATTCACGCTCGAGCGTCCTTTCAGAATACGGGCCTTGGAACGACTATTGGTATTGGGTGTGTGAGGCCAGATTCCGTCAAGTGAAATGAACCTAGGCGACAGTGTACAGTACGTCTACCACGAGTTGCCACTTTAAATTTACGTTATCGTTCGTGTAAAAAAATGTATGGATGTAATGGATTTGACACTGTCATGTCTATTTAAGTATGTTATCAGTCTCTGACGCCCATATTACAAGCTCTGCTTAGTTTAGGGTCAGATGATTTTGGTGTGAATTGTCCCAGATATACATATATATATATTTTTTTATTTATATCAAATCCCAATAAAATTTTCTACGCGAACGATAACGTAAATTTAAAATGGCAACTCGTGGTAGACGTACAGAGTACAGTATGAACGCGGAACGGAATGGTGGTATGAAATTCATACCACCATTCCGCCCTAATTTTGCTCAACGCGCAAAGTGCCCGGTGCGAGTTGCATAGAGATTAGAATGGAATGTTGCCCGACTTATCCGCTAGGTGGCGCTGACTCGATGTCATACAAATTGACATTGACGTGCTCGCAAAACGCGATGGTGAAGACATTCGAATCTCTTTATTCAACTCACACTTTGTCACTATGGTCCTGGCCAGCGTTCTTTTTAGATGACGCAAATTATCCCTTTCGCAGGTAGCGCCCGCGGAGCTAGAAGCGCTAGTACTGCAGCTGCCGGGCGTGGCGGACTGCGGCGTGGTGGGCGCGCCGGACGCGCTGGCGGGCGAGCTCCCGCTGGCCTTCGTGGTGCCGCAGCCCGGCGCCGCGCTCGCGCCCGCCCACGTCGTGGCGCACGTCGCCTCCAAGGTAACTATGCGGCACATAGAGGCGCTAGTGCCGCAGCCGCCGGCGTGGCGGACTGCGGCGTGGTGGGCGCGCCGGACGCGCTGGCGGGCGAGCTGCCGCTGGCCTTCGTGGTGCCGCAGCCCGGCGCCGCGCTCGCGCCCGCCCACGTCGTGGCGCACGTCGCCTCCAAGGTAACTATGCGGCACATAGAGGCGCTAGTGCCGCAGCCGCCGGCGTGGCGGACTGCGGCGTGGTGGGCGCGCCGGACGCGCTGGCGGGCGAGCTGCCGCTGGCCTTCGTGGTGCCGCAGCCCGGCGCCGCGCTCGCGCCCGCCCACGTCGTGGCGCACGTCGCCTCCAAGGTAACTATGCGGCACATAGAGGCGCTAGTGCCGTAGCCGCCGGCGTGGCGTGAAAAAAATAAACGACAGTTGCATGTCGCCATGATCACTAAGTTCACTCATGAACACCGGCGAGATGCAAATGTTAACGATACGTCTAATTTAAATGGATAAATCATTGTTTATTTTGTTTCTTTACAAAAAAAAACCAGGGTGTTAAAAAAGTTGTAGTTAAAATGGAACAAGAATGTTTTAAAATAGTAGGTACTGCTGTCAAGCCTCTAGGATTCCAGACTCAACAGACTCACATTGTACTTTTACGGTTAGTTTCGGCACCCTTAAAAAAAAACATTTGCTCTTATCTGCCTTCTCAGCCTGCTGATTCGTAACCTAAATCAATCTAATTATCGATATTGATATTTTTTTTGTTCTCCTTAAATAATATAGATGTGATTGTTGCCTTCAGCTTCAACATATAATATAAAAAAGCTCCTATTGACCAGTTAAAATTTTACCGAACGATCGATGACCGATCGAAAATTCGTTGTGAATCATGGGAGTCAGGACGCCTAAATTAAATATTAAAATAATAAATAAAGAAATATCTGGGACAATTCACACCAAGATCAAATTGTGCAAATAGGCTTAGGTTAGGCTGTGTCCTTGCCAGATTCCCACATAGAAGTCTTCAAAACATGTTCCTACAAGGGCGGCAACTTTCGATCCCTTTTGGTGTTAAATGTAGACTGCGGTAACCGCTAACCATAAGTTCCACACGGGCAAGCATATGCAAGCCAAGCCTTCCTACTTGCCGCGAATGCGCTGCTGTCTGCAGTGACCCTCAGGTTAAAACTGAGTGCGGCTGTGCATGCTTCATTCAGGCCCATGCTCGTAACAAGAGAGGTAGTAGTACAGCAGACCCCTTATAAAAATCACAAAAAAGTTCGGCAGAAAAAAAAAATACAAACTCTTTGTTGAGTTGTACTCGTAGTATCAACTTTTTTCTTCTTGCTGACTTTACAAAAGATTCGTGAAAAGGCTAAGGCCTTAAGGGGTCGGCAACACACGCGGAAAATATTGTTGCACGAGTTCACGAGCTGAGGTAACAGCTTATCAGTCTTAGGCTGGTTTGCCACCGGCGCAGTTATAAAAACTAGACACGAGTAAAGGCTGGTTTGCCACCGACGCAGTTAAAAAAACTAGACACGAGTAAAGGCTGGTTTGCCACCGACGCAGTTAAAAAACTAGACACGAGTAAAGTCGCTAAAGTTTATAGCCATACTCGTAAACAAATTTTCTTGCTACCAGGTTCTACTAAAACAGGTTCATTGCGCAGCTACAGTCCCAAAGCCCAATCAAGAAGACCCAAACTTGATAACTAATCCTGGTGGGTTTGTATAAAGTCAGCTGCTGTACGAATGCTCAATTTTTTTAGCAATTTTATTCAATCAACTTGTGTCTCGACTCGAGTCTAAAAGTTTACCACGCGTTTCGTAGTAGATATACCTAATTATAAACTTCGCCGCGACACAGCACAGTTACTTCCGAAACTTTCTACCGAATAGTCTACTACTCCAAATCAAATACATTTTTAGTTCATCACACGACCACAATCCCGTGACCAAGCCGATTGTAATAATAAGCCATTTGAGTCTATTCTGAATTATCGTCTCATTTCAGCCCCTCGGTAACATTTATCAATGTGTTATCACAGATTATTGTAAATTCTAACTTTTCAACGTAGCAGATAACAATAACTCTGTATTTTATTTCCAGGTGTCGTCAGCGAAACACCTGAGGGGCGGTGTACGCTTCATCGACGAGATTCCAAAAAGTCCGGCGGGGAAAATTCTCAGGAGGGAATTGCGGAAACTAATCCAAAATCCAAAAAGCAAACTTTAGAATTGATAGCAGACTTGTTGGAAACGATTTTGTGTTGCTTCCTACCGGCCCTACCGTAGGTTATTAATTTAGCTTTCAGAGCTAGGGTTAGGGATACCTTTGGGTAATTTTTACTATAATGTAGACTTGGTTATGGTCCCGTTGTTTATTTGCTTTCAGCAAATATATTGTTGAACAGACATGACAAAACCAAAAATATAAGACCAGTGTGGTTATCAGTAGTGAGAGTAGCGTAGTCCATTTTTATCATTTTATTTATTGACCTTCCTAAGGGAGTACTTGAAGTATTTCATTGTATTATGTAGGCATATTATTACCAAAAAGAGTAGTGAGAGTAGCATAGTCCATTTTTATCATTTTATTTATCGACCTTCTTATGGAAGTACTTGAAGTATTTCATTGTTTTATGTAGACATATTATTACCAAAAACTTTTTTTAAAGCATTTTTATTTAATTTAATAAAAAATATTGTAGCAAAACATTTGTTTATTTACATTGTGCACTGATTCGACTTATGATAGGTAAAATTTCAAAAAATCAACTTAACCATAACTTGCTAAGCCCCGAAATTCCAAAACATTACTCAAAGTTAAAGCCGTCCTGGTATAACTATCACTTTCCGTTCAACGGGCATATTGTCAGACAGCATCAGTTCTTAAGCTCCTGAAGTTTAGGCAATGTTTTGCAATTCTGGGGTAATTTCCATAAATAAAAACCCTCACTTATTGGATAAAGCTTCTTTCAACTCCTGCGGTATCCTGGAGAGCGCGTAGCTGTGCAGGTCGGCGCTGGCGGCGGCGAGCACGCCCGTGGCGTTGGGGCGCCCCTGCGCCGCGCCGTAGCTGTACCGGTCGCCCAGGATGTCCGTGAGCTTCCCGCCCGCAGCCGCCAGGATAGCCTCTGGCGCACATGTGTCCCATTTTTTACATCCGCTACTAGCAAATACGTATACGGAAGCTTTCCCTTCAAGTAGCTGTAGAACCTGAAATTATATATACAAGCATTTTTTAACTGTTAACACTACATGTTTACGTGTGTTATATACTTATATATAATCGAAATTCAAATTAAAACTTATATTCGATACTAGATGTTTTAGAGATAAGAAAAGTAGACTATTGTGTAAAAAAATACTAAATTACCTTAAAACCCGCACCGCCGACTCTTAGAATTTGTGACGCATTCATGACTTGAAGAGCCTTCTCCACAATTGGGTTAGAATGGCTTCTAGTGGTAGTTATGATCAAGGAGTCGGGCGGCGGCGCCAGCGTGAACCCGCCCACGCCGGCTTCCTGGAGCCCCCATAAAGTCCTGCCCATCTTCTTTTCGCCACCAGCGGCACACTTGTAGTAGGGCTGATGGATCACACCAGCTACTGGTTTCTCATTGACAGATATTCCAATTAATACTGTTACATGCTCCAGAAACCCTGTAACAATTTTATCTATTAGCATCATTGTAACAAATTAATTAGTGACATCAAATATTTACCTTAGTAACAATTATAAAAATTTATAAAATACAAATTTTACCTCACAATAAAAAAAATATTATGTTTCCCCGACGTCTGAAGTCCATCTTTATGAGAGAGTACGTAGTAATCTTTCCGTCGCCATCCGCTAGATGTCGCTACTTGTTGGACTGTTTTACCGTGCTGCCCCCACTTCCTGTCAAATGTCATCTCACCCCGCCAATCCGTCAGGTTTCGTCATTGTGTTTCTCATAAAAGTTAGGTTATGTTTGTTACTTAACTTCGTCTATTTAATAATAATAACCCACTACAGGCATTTTTTTATTTAAAAAACATAATATGCGTAAATTCTTTAATTTATTTAATTTTCACTAAAAACCTAAATTTAAATAATAAAACTAAAAACTACTTAGAAAATTTTGTTTACAAATGAGATGTCACCAGCAGGCCAATTCGGGCAGGCTCGGTAAAAGAACCGTATCGTACGACACGGTAAAACTTCCGAATTTAATATTCGATAACTTGCTATTCAGAGTAATCGACTTTTAGATTCGGTTCAGATAAAATTGCCGTGCCGTACTATCGTGTGGCCACAGAGTTAATAAGCTATTTGCTCATTCATTCGTTCATTTGTATTTACGGAGGTTTTTATATTCGAAGTTAAAAAGTTTATTAATTTGTTGAACCTAAAAGTAGATACCATAGATTATTTAGGAGTTTAAATGGGCACTTTTCTACATTTTAAAAAAACCGACAACAAACGGATTGACGGCAGACGCGTCTGCCGACGTTAGATACCTACCACAGACGCAGAATTCTACCCGTCTACACGTCTGACTATGTTTATGCTAACCAGACCAGATGGATCAGAAAAGTCTAAATCAAAATTTTATTTAGTCTCTATTCTACCTACTTTGTTCTGTTTCCATGAATAGCCAGCATCCACCACCTTCGTCTTTTCCATTTTTTTTAATAACTACTACGAAACGATGCACACTCAAGTAGTAGTTAAAAGTACTATACAAATAAACAGATGCAGCTACAGTCTCAACATCCATTTTTAAAAATGTTGCGACCATGTTCCGTCTGGCGAGAATTAACACAGACTGATGGGCCAACGGACGTGTGGACGGCTCGTGGAGATCCATTATAAGCTACTAGAATTGGGAGTTTCATTCTTTAAGTGCTGAATAACGATTCTAGCGTCCCATATCGTCGGCTTTGGCGCTAATGGTTTCGCTAAAGATATGGCTTTTAAGATGTGTTTTACTAGATGACTGGATGATAAAGAGGCGGTTCCGTTCATTTCACGTATGGAAGCTATAACTGATTTGTGAACTAGTATGGTGCGGTAAGCTAGGTTGTCTTTTAAGTGTAGTTTAGCTAAATACCTCGCTACATCTGTAATGTTAGGGTTATTGGACCGAATGTTATTCTCTTGGCTGTAAGCCAGCCACTTATTCCATATAGGCATGTATGTTTTCAGTGTAGAGGCGCGCCAACCGAGAAGCTGTTTTCTTTGGATGACCATTGCTGTGTTATGGAGTTCCAGCCGAAACGAGCCAGGCTTCCAGTTTCAGGTTGTTGACTTGTGTTGGCGATCGGCCCGTCACTGTGTATTAATGTCGAGGCCAAGTTGTGAACTTTGAGTGGCCTGGTGAGGGAACGGTTCTTCAGGTCGGGTCTCCAGAATGGCTGTTGCCGTTTCGGAGCTATTAGTATTAGGTGACCTAGACTCGAGTTGAGGTGCTGAAGAACTCTCGGGATGAGGCTCCCCAGCCTCATCCCGAGAGTGGAAACGCCCAGGCCAGCAGCGTCTGCTGAATGCGTCGTGATAGTAGGCGTTGGAGTCTGTCGAGTCGAGCGATACATATCTTGGGACGACATGTGCGCTTCGGGAAGCGAACAGGTCTATGTCTGGAAGGCCCCACTGCTTGAATATGTGTGAGGTCGCTCCGTGTGTGAAGTGCCATTCGGTTTGCGTAGTGTACGACACGATTGGCGTAGTGTGCTGTAGCACGGTTTCTCGCCTCGACTTCCGTAGTGTCCCGGGTTCGATTCCCGGTCGGATCAATTCAGGAAACGATCTTTTCTGAATTGACTCGGGTCTGGGTGTGCTAGGAGACGCCCCTAGCTTATTTCCTTGTGTGGTACCTCGTAACACAGGGATATAATAATCCCTACTTCGAGACCATTACAAGAAGTGTGTTGTCTGGCGCATATTTATATTTATTTATTTATTCGGAGCCTGCGCGCTTGCGCGAGAGGTTGTAGACTTCCGTGTTGTACACTCCCGGTAGGTAGTGAGGGACTAGCACAATGTTGAAGCTGTCCACAAGGGCTAGTAATTCCGTCGTTAGCTGCAGCAGTTGTGTTGATCTTGTGCCTCCTTCGTTTTTTAAGTAGGCCATGACGGTCTTGTTGTCCGTTTGGAGAATGACTTTTGAATTTTTCAGGTTGTGAGATTGCATCGTCAGCGCTGCAATCACTGCGTGCATTTCTTTGAGGTTGCAATGTAGATCTGCTTGATGGTGACGCCAGGGCCCTTGAAGTTTTTTGTTGTTGACTACTGTTCCCCAGCACAGGTCTGAGGCGTCGGTTGTTACATAGTTCGTTGGTCGACGTTTTGGGTGAATTGGACTTACTTGAGTGACATTGTTTAACCACCATTCTACATCTTGTAGTGCTTCGGGTTGATTGGTGTGGTTGTGGCGAGACTTCATCAGTTGATTGCAGTAGCGCTGGACATTTCGGCAATGTAACCTTCCCCGAGGGGTGATGAAGGTTGCAAAGTTGAGGTGCCCTAAGAGGCATTGCGCCTGCTTGAGGGTCCAACAGCCGTATGCTCTTTGTTTCAGTAGTAGAGCGCGTATTCTCTTTATTTTGTCCACAGGGAGTGATTTTACGTTTGTTTTTGTATTCCAGGTTATGCCCAAGAAGTCTAATGTTTGAGTTGGGCTTGTCTCACATTTGTCCAGGTTGATTATCCATCCTAACTTGGTTAGCAACTGAAGGGTTGTGTTTACATTGTGGGAAAGCCGTTCCTGGCACTGGTCTGCCAGTAGGAAATCGTCGAGATAAATAACCAATCGTATACCCATTGTTCTGAGTAGTTCTGCTATCCAGTTGGTAATCGAGGCGAAAATTATCGGTGCCATTGCGAGTCCAAATGGGAGGCAAGTCAATTTGCCATAGCTGACCTTTGTAACTGACTCGTAAATAGCGTCTGTGACTTGGCGAAATTGGCACGTGAAAATAGGCTTTGCTGATATCTAATTTCGCTAACCAATCTCTCAGTTGTAAGAAGTTTGGGATTTGGTGGTGGTTTAAAAGGTGAAACGGTTTTGGGGTCATGAATTGGTTCAACGCTTTCAGATTGAAAATCACTGTTTTCGCCGCTTGTTTTTTTTCTCAAAAAGAACGAAGATATGAAACTGGGGGTTAAGAGCGCAGGTTTCAGCACACCGTCGCGGAGCATTTTCTGTATCTCGGCGGTCATGGCGTGGGATTCGGGAGTTTGATATTGTGTCAAGAAACAGGGGTTGGAGTAATCAAGAGAGGTTTCTGGTCGAAAGGTATTCGTGTTGCCGTGATTGCTTTCAAGATTGCTTTTGGAGGATTCAGGCGACGCCAAGCGCTCTGAAAGAGCCAATGTCGAACGCCCGAGAAGACTTGAAAGTATTTTTTTAGGGTAGGGTTTCTTTTTGCTACCTTCGTTTCGCCCGCCCTTCCGTTTTTGTGTATCAGAGTTGTTACGATTAGTGCCTTTAGGTTGGCTGTTCTGGTTTTGCTTGTTGTGTTTTGGTTTTGTTACGTAGGGGTTTTGTATTGTAACTCCTTTGGATTTTGTCATACCTCCAATTTTGGTTCAAACATGTATTCTTAAAAAGCTGGTATTTTCCCTAGGTCTTCGCGTATATCTGCTTTTAACAGATTTCAAAAGGGATTTTCGGCGCTGCTCTAGTACCTCCGCTCTTTTCCCGAATATCTTGCGATACTGTTTTGTATTGAGATTGGTTATCAAATAGTTCTTTGATTTTCTCGTAGAGAGATGACGAGTTAAGAGCCGTTTCAGGGTTTAGCTGACTAGAAGTGTTTGTAGTGCATTGTTAACTGCTTCGTTTTTGGGTCAGAAAGGCGTTCGACAGTGCTGCAAAGCTACGCTCCATTGAATGCCAGTGTAAGGGGGAAGCTGTATTTTCAAGTTTTCTAAACTCCTCGTTAGCTCTTAGCTCACTAAAGCACGGGTAAGCTACATACTTTTTCTGGGTCTCAAGATAACGAACCGCATTCCATTCAGGTGAATTGAACCGTTGCATGGTGGTTTTTTGGTCATTGGTGGCTTTAGCCACGCGGTCAGGGTGAGCTTTAGGGACGGCGGGTTCTTTGACGGCCACACCGAGGTCAATTATGTCACCACGTGGAGCTGGGACGAAAGCACAAAAAGGCAAATCGCTCGCTGTCATAACAGTCTGTGCCCGTGTAGGAGCAGTAGTTGGCCCTTGCAAATTGGGAATCACTTGACTAAGTATATTATTAACGTGACTCACCAGCTGGTGCGATAGTAGCTCAAACCTGTGGTCTAGATCGTCTTGTGAGTCGCTGCGTCGCCTACGCTTGGCAATGGGCGGTCGTCCCTCCAGATCTGGGCTGGTTGGCGGGCTGGGGCTTGTTGAACGCGTCATCTCTTCTGCTGATCTCTTGGGTGCGATTTATTGATCTTCATCCATGGTATGGTCGTAGCGTAGTAAGTAGCAAACGAATTCTTTACTTAAATCTCACAAATTCGTTTTTTTTTTTTAAGTTCTAAAAGCTTTTTTTTAATTAAAGTTTAAATAATTTAATTTTTTTTAAAGATTTCATGGTTTTCGAAAATACAATTATGGTTTTCTAGCGGACTTCTGGACGGTTTGAAAACCAACGCAACAATGACGAAACCTGACGGATTGCATGGCGGGGTGTGATGACATTTGACAGGAAGTGGGGGCAGCACGGTAAAACAGTCCAGTAAGTAGCGACATCTAGCGGATGGCGACGGAAAGATTACTACGTACTCTCTCATAAACATGGACTTAAGGAACACATAATATGTTTTTGTGACAAATTATTCACAATAATGGAGCCAGACCCTTGTTTAAAATATTGTACAGTGAAAAAAACTGTATCTTAACTACACCCATCTATTTTAAATAGGTTTAGTAACAATAATGATACCTAAGATTTATATTTGTTTTGGAACTGGTTGTTGTATCAATTTTGTAGGAATGCATCTAAAATAATTATTAGTTACTGTATTCATCTTCGTCACCGATAGTACAAGCTCTGCTCAGTTTTGGGTCAGAAGCCAATTGTTAAAAAAGGTCCACAGCCAGCAATGTTATTGAATTCATATCAATTGCATTCAATGCAATATCTCTACAGGGTATCATGTAAGTGGTTTTTCAACAATCCAAAGATAATCCACACAATCAGACACTTCACATCACATACCTTCTTGACTAGTGGTTTTTACTAGGTTGGTAAGTATGTGATAGGTACCAGTCAAGAACATAAAGCCGCATTGTTGCTATGGTAACAGTATTATGTTGTGCTAATTGCTAAAAATTATGTTATATGCCCATGTGAAAGTTAAAAATATTTCAATGCAAAAGCATGGTTGGTGGTAATTATGCAAATATGAGACATTTAGTAACAAATGCGGTCAATCTTACAAGTCAAGCTCCATACTGGTGTTAGTTATTATAATGAATGTATTTAACAAAACACCATAAGTATTTTAGTGATAACAAAAATAATTTTAGTTAACTTTTTAGATAGCTAAAAAGTAAAGTGGCATAGGCCACTTTTTACTAAAGGTTCTTTAGAACATCATCAACATTAAGAGACATCTCTCTAAGCGAGTGTCAACTGGCTAAACTAAAGTAAGAGTGTAAACTAAAGTGAATTGTAAAGCATAAAAATGTCGGATTCGTTAAATAATCGATTTGATTAGGATAGCAAGAATTTAAAACTCATGTCATAAGATAAACAGGTGCTTGTTCTTTAATTCCATCTTCTCGATCTAGAAAGAAGGTATTTTTATTATTTATTTATCATAGTAGAAATAAATCTTGCAAGAATTTTGGACTCTTTCTGACTTTGATGAATTCATAGACAAATAAATATTTTGGCAAAACTAAGACACAACTTCACATGCAAATTTATTACATGAAATAATAAGCATGCATGTACCTACATAACATATTAGCAACAGTTTCAACACTACTACATTTGCAAGTAGTAACACCTCTAAGCCCACTAAAGTTCAGTTCATTTACCATAGTTTGACTGCAGTAAACTTAAATACCACTTCATACTAATAAATGGATGCATTAAATACATTTTCCATCTTTCCCAATGATTCCTCTTCAACATAAGGGCACCTAGAATGGTTCATACAAGAATATTCATTACACAGACATTTCCTGCAATATACAAATAAATAAGTGTAATAAAAATATGTATACGAAATATTAACAAATAAATGCAAAAATGTTACCTTGAGTATATTCTGATGTTCCATCGAGAGGGTCAACCCAGATTACAATGTCCTCTTCTTTCACACCTTGAAGATTTATGGGACAGTTCAGAGAAAGGACATCCTTGTCTGCATCAACCACAATCCAGTCACTAGGAACATCTTGCTATACAAAAAAATAGCATTGATAAAAGAAGCAGGTGAATGAGGAACAATTTCAGATAATTTCATTCATACAAAGTAAAAAAATATATAAACAATGATAATTCCCAGTGACTACTGACAAACCAGTCCCAATGGGAAATCTTTTGTTACTGAGTCACCAGTGAAATAAATAGATTTATGTTTCACGTTTGAGTTGAAAAATGTATTCAGATATTTTAATTACAAGTCGTAACAATACACAGAGTGCTGTTCAATCTTTCTGTATGGAGTCGAAACCTGGCTACTAAGACTGCAAGACCTCCGAAAAATCGATGCGCTAGAGATGTGGTGTTGGAGATGTCTGTTAAAAATACCCTGGACGGCGTTACACACCAATGTTTCCATCTTATGTGTGAAACAATGATGTGATAAAAGGTAATGGTGCTTCAAAGTTCCTAAAAGAAGAGCAAGCTTTCAGAGAATAAGAGAAAGTTAAATCTGACAATAGTGGAACTTTTATTTGTAAGAATATTGTAATTTTAATTGTAGGAAAACTCTTTCTGTGCATTTTCTACGCTACGTGAATACAACTAATAATTTAAAAACATCACAATTTCAAACTACTTACGTCATCTTGATTGCCCTCTTCGCCGATGATGTTTATCTTAGGGTACTGTGCAGCAAGCGATGCAATAATGCACCTTTGTGCAGATCGGTCTGCTTCGGTCTGGTAATCATCTTTTGCCTACAAAAAGGGCTAAAATTAATCGATTGCTAGCAAAAAGAAACTGAATTGAAGAAAACAATAGGCATAAATAACTCGCGAAGGCACAAATACATAACAGCCATCGACTTTCTGGTATTGTATCACATGATCGAACGAAATTACTTCCTCATTGGCACCTCAAAAATTAGGTGAATGTAGGTAACAAACCTTTTCGACGATGCCAAGTTCGCCTTTACTCATAACATCTCGCACTATTTTTCCTGCTCTGCCAGCCACGGAAACAGATGAAGCCAATAATCTGACAATTAGTGGAACAGTTGTCGACATTTTTAATTTTTTTTGTGAGTAAAGTGGACTAATGAATTTGGTTTATCAAAATAAAGCCCAATGCCATGCCACTGTGACTGCAACAATGCAATGCAATCACAGACTAAATAGGGAATGCAATGCAACAATAAAATAATTTGTGTGGTATGTAATGTAGTACTGTCATCTGTCAAGTTAAACGTCACAATGTCACTGTCACCCAACGCCATTTTTTAATTTTGGTCACACCACACGATAAAGTCACGTCGTCACCATTCCTCTGAATAAAGCCTCTGTTACACTTTCTATACTGTAAATTGGGTCTCTCCCACTTGAAAAAGTAGGTTGTGTTGTGTTACCTACTTTTTCAAGCAAAATTGGCTGGTCGGAGCAGCCAATAGAATCACACCTGATTCGCCCTCGACCAATAGCCGAACGGATCGCACTTGACTTATATCTGTGGTTTTTTTATTATAATACAACTGGCTTCGCATGTTTTGTTTGACGACTTCGTTTCGTTTGCTATTTTGTTTGGTCAACCAAAATCCTTTGAGTGAGGGTTTTCGATACTTTATCTGCCCCTAGTTGGCGCTGCCGTTGCGTCGGTGCAAACAGCTGTCAGATCCCATAGAAAAAATAATTGTTTTCTGAAATTTGGAGGTGTTATTTATGGATAACGGCCAGAAACAAGTCGCTGAACTGAAGATTGAGCTCAAAAACAGAGGCGCAAAAGTCACTGGTACTAAGGAAAAGCTCATAGAAATGTTACTTAAGATACTAGTATTTGTTCACACAATTTGATTTGATTTTTTAACTTCTAAATTGCAGTTATTTGTGTTTCATTGAGTTGTAGTTGAATAATGTGTATTAATAAAGCAAAATAAACCATGTTTAATAATTCATGTACAATAATCAACTACAACTCACAAAAAACGTATATTAATTAAGCTTATGTAAGTACTGATGAAATTATTTTCTTTTTAGTTATCCATTTAAATTATATTTATCTTATCTTTGTGTTTTTCTACGTAACAATGTAATACCGTTCATTTTTGAAACAAGATTAAAATGTAAGAACTGCCCTTAATAAAACATTTGCGCCGATGCTGCAAACTCGGGAGTTTGTACAGCAACAGGTGGCAGCAGTCCTCCGTATACGACCGAACTTGTGCTCATACAAGTGAAGCACTGATGGTGTAGCTGGGCCATTGAGGATAATTTGGAGGTCCGTGTCCAACTACCCAACCTTCTCATGCCTTTGTTACACCTCAAGGGCTGTGGGAACAAGCAGGTGGTTTTTCACAAAATAATATGTAAAATACGTCCAACATTGAAGGGCATCAGCATGAGGACGAAGAGTCTAAAAAATGTGCAAAATTAAACGCTTAACAACTTTTTTAAATAGTCCTCTACTAGATATAACCGTACAACCGTAAAAATACCGATTTTTAAAACCACTATTAAAACGATCAAACCTTTTGTAGGATAGGATTTAAATTCGATTTTAAATCTAATCCGACTGGCTTAACCATAATTAAGGGAAATAAGGAATAAGAAACTGTATAGAAATTTAGGACCACCGCATATTATTGTAATATTAGGTTGGGGAAAAAGTATTTTCGCTTATAGTTGATATGTATGAACTTGTAATAAAATCTCTTTGGCCATACCATTTGTATCTGGCTGGTTTTGGTATCATTAAAAAAATTAATTTTAGAGAAGATACGAGTAATTCCAAATTCAAATAAGGAAAATGTGTGATTTTCATTTGTTTTTATTGAGTACTGTCTAGATGAGTGAATCTAATCAATTTGGTTTAAGCGTTTTCAATCCGGCAATTTTGATGTCAAAGATGCACGTCGCTCTGGGTCGCCGTAATACGGATAAAATGTATGCCATTTTTGAAAAAGTAGAGCACGATCCGCATATCAGTAGTTACGACGTAGCTGAAGAATTGGGAATTGAACACAAAACAGTTTTGGCGCACTTGAAAAAAACTGGGTCCACAAAAAAGCTCGATATTTGGGTACCTCACGAGCTCACTGAAAGAAACCTAATGAACCGTGTACTCATTTGTGATTCTTTATTGCGACGTGTCGTCGACGATGATATGAAACCGAACCATTTTAAAAGAAGCTGAAAACTGGTGATAAAAAGTGCATCACGTACGACAAGAACGTGCGAAAAAGGTCGTGGTCGAAGGCCGGTCAGGCTTCACAGACTGTGGCGAAACCCGGGTTAACTCGCAACAAGGTGATGATATGTGTGTGGTGGGATTGGAAAGGCATTATTCATCATGAGCTGTAACCACCAGGCCGCACCATCGATTCTGAACTCTACTGCGAACAACTGATGAGATTAAAGCAAGAAGTTGAGAGAAAGCGGCTGGAATTAATTAACAGAAAGGGTGTGTTTTTCATCACGATAACGCTAGACCTCACACATCTTTAGCCACTAAGCAAAAAATAAAAGAGTTTGGCTGGGAGGTGTTAATGCATCCGCCGTATAGTCCTGACCTTGCACCTTCAGATTTCCACCTGTTTCGGATTCTTCAGAATTATTTAGGCAGTGTCAGGTTAACATCACGAGAGGACTGCCAAAACCACTTGTCGCGGTATTTTGATCAGAAGCCTTATAATTCCTATAGCAATGGGATCATGTCCCTACCATAGCAATTTTAAAAAAAATGTACCCGCGGTATTTGCCTTGTCCCTCAGATTTCTTCACTAATATTTTTGGGATGAATGACTTCTAGCAGAATAAATTCATTTAAGTGTATTAAGCATATTACTAAATATATATGTAACTTGTCTTTTTATTGCTAATTCACTAAATATTACATTTACGAAGATTTTAAAACGTTGAAGCCCATCAAATCTGCATGTCCCCAACAGGCGTCAAAAAATATTTTATTTCCAAAAATTCCCGTGTATGCGAGCGGTTTAGTAAATACCCTTTTAATTATAATACTTTTAGATAAACTTGAAACATACGGTGTTAGAGGTAACTCTCTGAATCTACTGAGATCTTACCTAAGTGACAGGAGCCAAATAACTAGCATCAGTAGAATATGCTCAAAGACCAGAGAAGAAGTCGTATTTAGATCCTCCCCCAAGGCAGTTTTGGTGTACCTACCTTTGGTGTACCCCAAGGAAGTGTCTTGGGACCCCTCCTCTTTATTGTTTTATTAATGACATTCCGAAATCAATCAGTGAAAATATGATTTTGTTTGCAGATGACTGTACAGTTGTATTTAACAATGAAAATGATATAAATAATAGTTTAGCGTCTGTAATTAAATGGTTACAGAACAATAATCTAGTCATAAATTTAAAAAAAACTAAAATAATGCAATTTAAGCAGAGAATACATCAAACTTTATCTATACCAATACAACACAGTAACAAAGTAATTGAACCAACTTTAAGCACAAAATTTCTTGGCCTACTCATTGATAGCGATTTGAAATGGCAAAATCACATAGAATTTGTATGTAAAAAACTTTCCCAATCATCTTAAACCCGTTTGGCTTGGCCCCCCCCTCAATCAGATTTGACAGCCCAAATCCAATATATTGAGCATGTGACAAACCGGAAGCATTTCCGGTTGGAACATCCTCACTTTTGACGTAATAAATCATTACAAAAAAACTATTCTCACTATTTCCATTTGGGAGCTGATTTTGGGTTAATGAATAGTTTTTCTTCATTTTAAGTGAAAAACGTTTACAAAATTACGCATCCTAGCATTTCTCCCACGCATTTGAACTTCCAGTAGCTATGACATGGCTTTTATCGAGCAGTTACAATAAAGAAAGACGTTTAGTCATAAAAAGCAATCATAATATCAAGTTTGAGAACCAAAGAGGCAGTAGCCATAACTTATGAGGCACTTACGAGCACAATGTTTACACAAAGCAAAGTCGGTAACCCGAGCGGGCGATAACGACTTCAAGTGCCGACGTGTTTTTGTGGGTGTTACTTTAGTAGGATAAGGACATCATTGTTCTATGAATTGATGTTGATAATCTTGTTAGATAATCCAATAATGATTCCAATTAGTTTTTTTTACTTGCGAATAAGGCAAAAGGTTTTTACGAAAGAAATTAACCTAACCTAACGCGCAAGCCATAATGGACCATCGCCACTACGGGATAGCGCTCACAATCGCATGACAGATTGCGTCATGATTTTTTCTAACGGTCACTTGATATTTACGTAATCTATTTTTACAAAAATTAATTTAGTTTGATGTATAAACACTATTGTTGTATTGCATTATTGCTACCAATACGTTAACACAGCTAATTGCAACGATTGTTCTGTAAATTGATTCGCAAAACGCTTGAAAAAGCTATATCTAGTGGCCGATTTTATCACTATAAAACGTATATACACATGATGAAATTTTAGAATCCTAATAGTTTATGTTACTAACAATTAGCTAAACAAAGGATATAACGCTACTTTACAAGAAAATAACAGCACTTTCCGTCAGGAAAACACTTTTATCAAAACACAAATCGCTGTCAGTTTCACACCTATCAGAATATGGCGGGCTTTGAAAAACCAAAATAAAATGCTACCATTTCACAAAAAAAAAAAGGAATGGACAGATTATATACGTAAGTGAATTTATTTGTCTCTGGAAAAGTTTACCAGGCAATATTCACCTCTATCCCACAAAAATATACGTTTCAAAATCCCGTGCGCCATGTGGGCCGGCCCACATGGATCGGTATAAACAAGTAAAGTCATGTTTACACGTTTTGTGGGCGGGCGCACATGGATCGCCCTGACGGTTAACCCTTTATTGCTCATTGTTTGGGCAGAACACCGAATTTGTTAGTTTCTTAATGGTTCATGCCAGCAATTAGGGTCTAATTTATTTTCATACGTTGATGCGGCTTCTGTGCTTGTTTGGGGCGAGGCGCCGGCACGCCTTTGACACAGCGCTGTTGACAGCAGACTTGGTCGGGGCCGCTGCTGGTGCGGCACTGCGCTGTGTTCTCGCACGGGATCGGGAACAGCTCGAAGGACGCCTGTCCCTTCGGGCACACCAGCTTCTTCGCCTTCCCCGCAGAGCCTGCTCTCGAGGAACCCGCGTTATAGGTACCCGTAAAAAGCAATTAAGTTGCGTGTATGTGAATAAGTTACGTCAGCTGTTATGTCAGTCCCGACAACAACAGGCCTAGTTCAATATCAAAATGACGATTGACCTTACAATCAGAGTAGTTGCGTTTAATGTGGCAGAAATTATTATGTAATTCATGTGCTTGTTTTGTTTGTAATGTTGCTTAATTGTATCTTAAAGCTGTTTAGGCTGCGTTCTTAAAAAGTTCAATTTTGCAACGTTTTTTCAATAATCTACTAATATATTTTGCCTGGATATCAGTGTCTTTCTGTGTAAGTATGTATTTATTTCCACTGATTCCACTGAAATGCTACTGAAGAGTGCTTACTTTCAGTTAAGTTTCGCAATTTGGTTGTAAGGTTTAGGGAAATTTATTGCCTTAGTTGAAAAGATAATAGTGTTCGATTCATACCTGATTTAGAAGAGCTCTTTTTGGCTTTGGTCGCCTGCGTTGACTGTATGGGCAGCAGCTGCAGGAAGGGGCGCAGCGGCGCGAGGATCGGCAGCGCCGTGGTGGAGGTCGTGGTTGTCGGCGCCGGCGTGGTTGTGGTCGTCGTTGAGCTGGTGGTACTCGGAGTTGTACTTGTGGTGGTGGTAGTTGTGGTAGTGGTTGTCGTGCTACTGGTGCTGGTGGTGGTGCTTGTGCTACTGGGCTCTACACTACTCTTCGCGTCGATGGTTCTACAACGGAAATTACCGTTATCACTCAAATTTGTAGTCGTTATACTTAAGACAGGAAATAAACACTTGACTAGCGTTCGAGGAGACAAAATAAGATTCGGTGTAACTAGAGCTTACCAATCGTATAAATTCAATTAACATGGTAGCTTTATATTTTTTAGAGGCAAATAAAAAAGCAGTTGATTGGGGGGGGGGGGGGGTGAGTTTATAACCCGACATATAAATACCTACTTATAATACAGTAAGTAAGGGACTTGGTAAATAAAACATTTTCTAAAACTAATTCATGTAATTGTAGAACCTACGACTGAGAAACGAGATATGCAACACAGAGGTGAATGAATGTTGTTAACACGCATGGTAGGTAATATGCATGTAATTGGCAGTAGCAGTGTGTCAGTGTATTATTATTAGCAAGCAACAAGTTACAGTGGTGAGTTATTTTACAAATAGTTAGGGAGGACAAAATAAACAAAATTAACTTGATAGTAGATTAAGACTGGTTGGTTTGATTTTTTCAACTGAAAAAAAAGTAAGCATGCAATCTAGAAAAAGATGTTGACTTGGACCTATAACAGATTAGTAATTATACGTGTAGACATAATGCGTAGAATGTTAAGTAATAGTGAAGGCCACCTAAACTGCATTGCGGTTTGCGGGGCCGGGTAAGTGCTAATGATTACCGCGTGCACTGACGAATTATTGAATATTATTAAGTTTAATTTACCCGCAAACCCGGCGGCCTTAACCCGCACATTATCCATTCACTTTGATACAGATTACAGGAATAGAAAAGAACATTACCTACATATTATGAAACAACAATTATCTGAATAGTTTATTTCACAATTAAGTAACACTGTCTAACTTTATTGGATCTTCAATATCTTACGTATTTACTTTGCTACTAAATAAGGAAACGTTATGTTATGCAATTAGTTATGGACTTGTATGTGTTATATTTTATTGTTATTAAATTGTATTTGGCGTTTCATTAGTATAAAATTATCTTGATAACTGTCGTAAGAATGGAGAGTTGGTTGCGACATGAACTGCCCACCAATCACGTAAGTAGGTAAGATAGTTAATATTATCCACTTGGTCGCCAGTCACTTCGCCGGGTCGCTCACATTTTCCGCTAATCACTTTCATCCATCTAATCTAGAACCTAACCTAGCTGTTTCGATTTAGGAAAAAGTACAAAGCATGCATGTTAGTTAAGTATCAAATGTCACTAATTTCTAGGAAAATTATAAACTATGTGTACCTTTAAGGAAACTTTTACATTAAAAAATGTGGTTAATTAAAATGCATTTTTTATTTATATAAGGTCAACCGGGGTAAAAGCGTCATAATTTGATAACGAATTTCGACACTAAATTTGAAATTACCCTAATGTGTAAAAAAAAAATGGTTTGTGAATTATTTCTGTGGCCGGCCAGCTATTCAGCCATTATTTTTTATTTTCATCATTGGAAAAATGGTAAATATTTTGCCCAAAACTAAGTTATTTTAAAGAAATTGTTGAAACTAAATTATAATAAAGTTATTTAAAAAATATATACTCTTTAATCAATACTTAACTTTAAGTTATATCAATTGTAGGTACATAATTAAAGCAAAAGTAAAATGACTTGTTGACAGGACTCATAAAGTGCAGTTGTGATTTTTCCTTAGCGGGTTGTCCGCGTGTTTGCAAACCATCACGTACTATTCTTCTTGTTGTTTCGATTATTTTATTTTAACTGAATAAATACTTAATAAACTCCAATCGTATCTGGTATTTAGGTCATCTTAAATCATGGGAACGCAGTTAATTTTAAGACTTACATTTTGTCACTGTCCCTTCAATATGATGGAGTTATATTGATAGAGTTAATACAATTAGACGATTTTTACCTTTTAAATTTGTGCGGCCACAAAATATGATTACAGTAAATGTAATTACTATTCGAAAAAGCTACACTCATAATCACATAAAATATTATGTTATTAAGTACAGTTAAAAAATGACTCAGTAAAAAGTGACATAGTCACATAACCGAACAAAAAAACGATAATTTTGTGTTTAATCCTTGAAACTAAAGCTATTTTATTTGATTTATCAATAAGTCAAATGCATAATTAGTCTACTAAATTTAAAAAAGTCGCATTAGTTTCACAGTTTCCTTTTATTAAGCTTTTAAATTTAGTCACACAACGGAACCATTTTCGCCACAAAGTCAGTTTTGTTTCGATATTATCGCGAAAATACCTCGAATTCCGCGTTCCTTTTTAGTTTTCTCCATAATTAATTATATTTCCTGTTATATTATGGTTAAATTTGTAAAAAAAAATAACTTAAAAAATAAAATATTTTTTTAAAGTGGAGTACACTTTATTTTGAAATTGCTCACCTACAAGATGGCAAAAAAAATCGAACATAATGGCACCTATATACTTTAGTTAAATGTAATTAAACTACATTAAAAAATGTTTTGAATTTTCTTAAAAAATGCGAAGAAACTTTTTCCCCAACCTATTATTTTGCTCAGTTCTTAAGAGTAGGTATTTATGGATTCGTGTTTACAACTGAACGACCGTAAGGCGCTTTGCAGACGGCGGGGCAGTCCGGGCCGGTCAATTTCACCGCGAACGATAGCGCGAAGGTAATCCTATACTGCCAAGTGCCAACGCACATAGAGGGCAAAAAGACCGCGCCGCAGGTGCCCGCGGCTTTGTGTTTGCGGTGAGTCGCGGCACAAAATAAAGAGTTTACAGAAGGACCGCTCTCGCATTTTTCTACTCGCTACTATATTCGCCTGATAAGCGCGATCTGTCAGATACCGCCAAAAATAAAATACATTAGATAAGTGACTACCTACAATATACCTACCTGGTAGGCTGTAGATAACACCATGCATGAGCAGCCGCTTCGGTGGTCACCTGTCGGCGCGCGGCGCGGATGCAGCAACCGCGCGTGCTATAAATGAATATACCATAAATACTGTTGTTTTACCAATGCATGTTAAGATAAGTTACGGAAAAAGTAAAAGCCCATTTGTACTGGATTTGAATGTGTTACGAAATATAATGGTTTACCTACCTATATACTTATAATACTTGTACATAGTACTACTAACTTGCAAACGTTATCTGAGTTTTACTTTAACATCATTTGATAACATAAAAAACGTATAATCACAATTTCGTGTGGTGTTCATACAGCCAAACAGAAATATCTGCGCGAAACCATTTTTGACCATTGGACTATAATGTAAGTATCTGACGACGCCGTCCAAATAATATCTCAATGTTTTTGACAGTGCGACTGACCGCGAATCTGAAACTCACCGACTTCGCCTGTAAACTCGCGTCTCTGTGTGCGTGTGTCAAAAATGGCGTGTTGTTCTAAGCGGGCTATCTGTCAGAGCGCCGCGCATGTCTACAGTCTATGCGCTGTAGCATGGTGCGGGTGATAGTTTCAGTAACGTTTCGTTTCACTCTTGAAAGTTGCCACGATTTACAAATTATGACTTAGTATTTCAGCTGTACCACATTCGTAATATAGTAAATCATTCATAGCTGTAGTAAATTCAATTAAACCCAACCAGAATGTTCTAGTCTACAAGAAAAAACAAATTGAAAGAAAACTTAAGCAATGTGTTATGCGAATAACGTAACGCCATAGACGTATTTAGTGATGGGATGTACTGCTACGATGGATAATCGATGTTTTTTATAATAAAACAACGTTTATTGAGCGTATTTTAATTTTTATTGTTACAAAGTCTATAATTTTATTATTGAAACAACATAATATATATATTGCTAAAAAAAATACATTTTATTCGTCATTTTAACTCATATTATCTGGTCAATATGTATGTCACGATCACAATCAGACATAATGTCCCTTTTTGTTTTGTTCACGACCTTCGACCAGTCTTCAGGTTGAACGTTGTTGATTGCCTCTTCCAATAGGACTGACATCTTATTTGCCGTAAATGGCGGCGAGGTATTATCGACGACGCGATTGGCGCAGTGTGCTGTAGCACGGTTTCTCGCCTTGGCTTCCGTGGTGTCCCGGGTTCGATTCCCGGTCGGGTCAATTCAGAAAAATGACTTTTTCCCAAATTGGCTCGGGTCTGGGTGTGCTGGGAGACGCCCCTGGCTTATTTACCTGTCTGGTACCTCGTAACACAAGGATATTTATCCTTAATTCGAGACCATGGCAAGTGGTGTGTTGTCTGGCGCATATTTATTTATTTATTTACATTTACATTTATTTACATTATTTCTTGCGGCGTGACCTAAAAATAAACAGACTCATGAAAAAAAAGTATTTCAATTCAATCGATCATTTCTTAACCTATGAAATAAATGATTGTTTGAATAGGTTATGAAATAAATGATTATTTCAAAATGGGATTGAAATTAAAAGCATACCTTTTGCTTGTGCCCAAATTAGTTCAATGGCGTACTACTGGCAATGGTAGGGTGGCAGTGAAGAACCTCGTGGCCTCTTTCTTTTGCCATCTCGTCCAGAGCATAGGTAGGAGTTATTGGCTTATGACGCCGTACTGAGGCAATAAGCTCCGTTTTTAACATTTGTATATCTGCTGTAACTCCGTTTTCATTCAGCCACTTCACTAACTCACTTTTGCGGTTGGATTGGTTTGGCGGTTTATTAACTTGTACCGAATGGTAGGGCGCGTTGCCCATTATTATGGTCATAGGCTCTTTTAATTTATTTAATAGAACTATGAACCAATCTTTAAATTTTTCATAGTTCATCTCCTCATGATACTCCGTTACTTTTTTTGGACTTAAAAGCCAGCAAACAATTAGGGACAAATCCACTTGCTGTACCGGCGTGATAAATATTAAGGCGTTCACCTTTGCCCTCCGGCACTTTGGTACACGATTGTGCCGTATCGTCGGTCCAACCTTTACCCACTGAATGGTTGGCGTTTAGCCACGTTTCATCCAAAAAGACAACTTTGCTCCAATCACTTATGTTTTTGGCCTTCCTCAAAAATGTACATCTTGCTAGGGCAATGTCAGTCCTCTCCATAATAATCTTCTTTTTGTTAACTTTTTTGTAGACAAAACCAATATCTTATTTCTAATCGCATCTTTAGCAAAATTATCTAATTATGTGATTGGTTGCACCTTGGTCCGCTTTTTGTTCGGTGTCGACAATTTATTTTCAGACATCCCACCTTGGCCAACTTTCTCACGTGTTAAACGCGAAACAGTATTGCGGCCAATATCAAGAGCTTAGGCTACTCGTTCTACAATTCGATTTAATGGTAACAATGGTCCACTATTTTGTTGTTCTCTTTCAAAGTAGTCTCGGAGGCGAACTACAAGCTCCCTGGCCTGACTACCCAAAACAGTTTTTTTTTGTATGCTTAGGCATGGTAATAACAACAAACTTTAACAAATGAAACAACAAACTCAACAAACTATAACAAATAACAATTTAACGAAAATGAAAACAAACAATGAAATCGAAATGCGTGTCACAAACAAGGTGCTAGCACTCGTACTGACAGCATCGCACAGATAAACAAAATGGCCGCCGCGCCGATGCGCCATAGAGCAAAAATGTTGTAACGAAAAAAATCATAAACCCGATTTTCATTATTTTAATTTATATGAGTACAAAGATATGTAACCATAAAATATTTAAATTGAAATAAAAGCCATAAAATATTTTTATTTATATCAGACACAATATTATAAGTAGGTTTGAAATATCGTATAGACGATAGACCATAGTCAATACATGTTCAATCCCTAGAAACTACGTATTCGTGCATCCGCGATAACGGGGTCTTGTAAATACCAATTAAATAATAATTTTCGTTTTAAAATTATTTTTATAACATTATTAAATAGAACTAGATTTATGCTGCGAGTATCGCTGGCGATGTAAATGAATTGCAAAACGAACGACACATCCCTAGCCATGTGGTACTGACAGATGTCAACGTCAACACGCAACTGTCACCCGCACCATGCTACAGACAGGGTACAGCGCACAGACTGTAATTTGTGAAATAATCTACAGCCACAGACTAACTAGGGAACAAGTTCTACAGCTTATTGGAAAAAAGACTAAATGTAGTAATTTTAAGATGCCTAATGTTAAAGACAACCGCATTAGTCTAAAAATTGATGGTAATACTATGAAGCTTGTAGATACAACAGATTTTCTTGGTATCACATTAGATTCAAAACTGCTATGTAACCCTTAAATAACAGCTCTCTCAGGCAGACTTAGTTCGGCTGCATTTGCAGTGAGAAAAATTTGGTTATTATCAGATGTTGGTACTGCTCGTTCAGTTTATTTTAGTTATTTCCACAGTGTAATGTCTTACGGCATTGTACTTTGGGGTCAAGCGGCGGATATACAAACCATCTTTATCCTCCAGAAGCGAGCGATCAGATCCATCTACAAGCTTCGTGCACGGCCTTCACTTAAAGAGATTTTTAAGGAAATTGGTATCCTCAATGTAGCGTCACAATATATTTACAATTGCACTGTTTTGGTGAGAAAAAATATTGGTCTCCACACTAAACACAGTGACATACATTGCAAAATACTAGGAATAAGAATAAAATTGCACTTCCACTCTTTAGGTTACAAAAAGTTTTAGGATCCTAGGGGCAAGGTATACATTACATTATTACAACAAAATTCCAAAAACCATTTGTGAGTTACCTTACATAGATTCAAGAATCACATCCAAACAGCTTTATTAAAAAAGGGCTATTATACTACAAACTACCCTAGATAAAAATGTCTGGGTGTAAGCGCTCTGCGGGATTAAATAGCTTTACTATTGCAATAGCAACAGATGTTTTATTGTAATAGTTACTTAATAGGTACCTAGTATGTACTGATTAACCATTTTTCTTTTTGAATATTTTGCCCCGATCATGGGGCAAGGCGGGATATTTGATATATGCCATTTATAGATTATAATTATGTTAACTGTAAGTGTAAGTGTTGCTTTCGTTGTAAATGATTTTGAATAAACAGTTTGATTTTCATAATATTATGTCGGCTTTTCTCTTAGATATCTCATCTTGCCCCGGTCTCCCCTACGTTTCCCGCCTCCACTACTCTACGAAGGCTGAGGAAATCGCAGAGTACATAAAGGTCACCACAAAAGCTAACTTCACTCTGAGGGTCGAGCGGTTGGTATCCTGCCATAATTTGAATTTTAATTCATTTGTGGTGAGGGTGCCGACTGAACATCTATCGGCCTACATGAAACAGCTTTGGCCGAAAGGTGCCATTTACCGGCGCTTTCGAGGTCGGTTACCGGACACCATGATGCGTCGCACGTCGCTGATAGACCTTACGTGTGTTAGTAAATAAGTTAATTATATTATGTAATATGTATGTTAGTTTTTAAGGTTTTTATCTATGGGCCGATTATGTTTAGATAAGATGTATGAATGTAATTTGTTGCCTGAAATAAATGATATTTTATTCTATGACTATTATTTAGTATATTTTACTGTACATTTGACGATTTGAAAGTACTGATACAGTCTATTCGAATATAGTTATTTGAGTTTGAGTTTGAAAGGAATACATATTTGAATGTCAAATGTGTTTGCCAATCAGAAGTGAGTTTTTACCAAATGATTGGAGACTTAAATTGTGTATTGGAAGTAGGTACATTAAATAAATAAATAAATATCCCTGGACATTATTCCACACAGCGCCATCTAGCCCCAAAGTAAGCTAATTAAAGCTTGTGTTATGGGATACTAGACAACGGATAAACATACTTAAATACATTTTCTTTTGTAAATACATACTTATTATACATTGAGCTGAGGAACTCATTTTACGTGAATCCTCTGAAAATATATCACTAGTGTGACCACACTGTGAAATCAGTGTGTACTTTTTGTTGTTTAATACATTGTTTTAACTACTATTTTTGCACCAATTTTATTATTAAGCTTAAACTTGCAAACTCAAAATAAACAAAAAATATCTACCTATGATTTTTTAAATGTATTGTTATAATATGACTAACAAAATAATATTTTTTATTAAAATTAAATAAAAATTAAATGAACTCATTTTCTTAAAAAATAATGAGCTTTATTTTTCTCACCACAAAATAAGGTAATAATGTTTCTTACAATATTACATTTAAATAGTTTGTGGGAGACTAGAGTCTAAACAAGGCAGTAGTCTGCCTATGTCATAAGAAATAAGACAAGAAGTATCAAAATTAATAAATCACTAATTTGAACAAAATAAAATCATAAATTATTTTTTTTCGTTAACACCTAAATAACGAGACATGAAATAAAATTAAAAAATTCGACAGTAAAATAAAATTAAAAACGGTTTTGTTTTATAGAATACATGGAATAATATTCGACATGTAAATATTTGGACTGAATATTCTATGAAGTCTATAATAGTTGAAATATTAATGTTCAAAATGAAAATCTATGGACTAAATATTTTATGAAACATTTTCTGCAAAACGAATTCCTATGAAAGTTCTGTTTGCGTAACAACGGAACGTCTTTTACTTTTTACTTTTAACGTTACAATATAAATTCAAAAAGACTGAATCATTTTTTATATATAATGAGAACGCAACCAGATATAGGGAAATAATATCCCACAAATAACACCACAATGGACATAGGGAAAATACTTCACACCTAATTAGCACATCCAAAACTACTACAAACGTAGGTATCTCAGACTGTTTACTCTGTAATTATACTAGGAATATAGTCTAATAACAGATGAAAAGACAATTATCTACTTACAAGATTTTTTCTGCTCGTCAGTATACCATTTTCGGGTGCGAAATAATTTCCCTGTTTGAATAGAGTGCGTTACTTCAGCGGGAAAGTAGCTTCTAGAGTGATTTGAGTGGAACGTAAAATTAGTGAGATATATGCTGTGGATGTGCGCGGCATAAAAAAATTGTGGGCGTTGTGGTTTTGGAAAAAAATTAAAAAAACGATTCCTGCTGCAGTAACGTTGTTCTAGCAGGAAAATTCTAAACGAATGATCGAAGAGAAAAATGTTGTACATTGGCAGATAGCCCACTTCTGGGGAAACATGTGCGCCAAAAATATAATATGTGGGGCTTCAGGTTTTCGAAATATTGCGTTTCCTGCTGGGGTAACGTTTCGCGGAATCGTGTTTCTCTCAAACCATGGCATGTGCGTCTCTTTAATAAACATTCACTTGTAGCTCTTGATTTGTGCTTGCGGCACATATAATAAGATTTTGAAAATTATTCTTACATTTTCAGTAATTAAGGTGTCTCTAAAATCTGAAAAAAAAATCACAGCGCCTAAATGAGAAACTGTATCAACTCGCTGAAAACTGCATTCGATTCCGCTTTACACATCTAATGGTCAGAAAATGTTTCAAAAGTTTACATACATGCTTTATCGAATAAGAGATCGAAATAACAAAACCACCGGTACATAACTTTGACGTCAAAATATAGGAAATCAGTTCATCCTGAGATAAGTGAGTGTTAACCAAAAAACAGTGAGTTTCATAAAATAACACTGTGAAAATTTTCAGCCTCCAATGTTTCGTATTTATAGAGAAATAAACAAAAATCAAAACCTTTCAACAACGACTGATTATCCGACCGAATTCGAACGACTACGAAAAAGCGACGGTTTCATACATATCAATGACCTTCTTAACTTACTCACAAGATAGTTTTGGCTAAGTACACTGAAGTAGAAAAACTCAACTTAAACAAATAAACTTGTACCTAATCTATGACGTTTTATTAAATTATTGAAGATGTTTAAAACTATATTTTTTAAATATCTGTGAATAAAGACGTGTTTGTTACGAATACCTATTACAAAAATAAACCTACAGATACAGTTTATAAATAAAAAACCAATTAACACAACAATGAAACCATACATAAAGTATATATTTTGATTTATGCTTCAAGCAAGATGAATTATTAGCATCCATCAATACCTACCATATTAATCCCTTTTTGACATCACCTTTCCACCCATTGGCACTTGGCACCCATTGGCCCCGCGCTACCCGCTGCTGGCGTCACGAGGAGTTGCTTTGTCTAGCTTGGAGTGAGTGAGACAGCTAGTAAGCGTGCGGCATTAGTGGAAAAGAGGCGGTAGATGAACGCCACTCTGTTATTAAAAGTCATGCGAAGTGTTTTTTCAATATGAAGTGCGTCTGGGCCAGGGTTACTATTGCTACGGCGATTGCCGTTTTTAAGGGAAATTCGACCAAATTAAAGGGAAATTATTGGCGTACGGGCACATCAACTCTATCGCTAACTGACAAAGACTTTTCATGGGTTGTTTTTGTCTGAAGAACGAGTGCAGTTTGTCGCAAGCCAATCTAATTCTTTTTTGAATCGCATAGTTAAGACAATTACCCCCTAGCAAACACGGTAGTCAAAAATTTGGCAATAGCAACACTATTTTGCCGAGTCGGAGCTCTGTCGGACGCTTGTTAGCAACTGTGACGTCTGTGACGCTTTATTACTAAACTTGTTGTTGTTTGTTGATAAACAAACAGTTGCAGTTCTCATGGCACGTTTGTTGCGGTGATGCAACCGGCATTGATAATAAATACCAATAGTGAAATTAGAAATTAGTTGAAAGTGGTGTTATAATATTCATATTCAAATAATTGGCACTTATCAAGTTACGATGACGATCTGCAATGGTAAGTATTTAAAGGTATTGTTTGACTTATTTAATTAACACTTACCTACCAAGTACCAATACTAAAATTTAAACTACTATTAATATTTTATAGATGAAAGTTTGTTTGTTTTGATTAGGCTCCGAAAATACTAGACCGATTTTGAAAATTCTTTCACCATTATAAAGCTAAGTAAGTACATGATTATCAGGGAGTGAATGAGACTTTTTCTTAATCTAGGCTATGTTTTGTATGTTAAGGCTATGTTTTGATGGGAAAGACAGTCGCTGACGGACATTTAGTCTAACTTCTTACTAATATTAATTTCTAATTACTTACTAATCTTACTTAATCCTACTAATACTATACTTATTATATTATAATGCGAAAGTTTGTAGAATGTGTGTTACTCTTTCACGCAAAAACTACAGTAAGTACGAATTTAGATGGATCTCTATAGTAATACAGCTTAGACATAAAAATAACATAAAAATAAGCCATACTTACTTTAAGAACATAAATTAAGAGGATAAAATGAGAATTTCAATTTAAAATTAAGCTCTTTCATATAGGCTCATAGGTATAAGCTTTCATTCACATTTTTAAATTTTACTCTAATCTAAGATGAGGTTCTAATTATTGCCAAAAACCGATTGAACGCGATTGTACGGGCAAGAGTTTAGTGTAATACGTCCAGTAAAGAAGGTCATCCATATGTATGAAGCCGTCGCTTTTTCGTAGTCATTCGAATTTGGTCGGATAATCAGTCGTCGTTGAAAGGTTTTGATTTTTGTTTATTTCTCTATAAATACGAAACATTGGAGGCTGAAAATTTTCAGTGTTATTTTATGAAACTCACTGTTTTTTGGTTAACACTCACTTATCTCAGGATGAACTGATTTCTTATATTTTGACGTCAAAGTTATGTACCGGTGGTTTTGTTATTTCGATCTCTTATTCGATAAAGCATGTATGTAAACTTTTGAAACATTTTCTGACCATTAGATGTGTAAAGCGGAATCGAATGCAGTTTTCAGCGAGTTGATACAGTTTCTCATTTAGGCGCTGTGATTTTTTTTTCAGATTCTAGAGACACCTTAATTACTGAAAATGTAAGAATAATTTTCAAAATGTTATTATATGTGCCGAAAGCACAAATCAAGAGCTACAAGTGAATGTTTATAAAAGAGACGCACATGCCATGGTTTGAGAGAAACACGATTCCGCGAAACGTTACCCCAGCAGGAAACGCAATATTTCGAAAACCTGAAGCCCCACATATTATATTTTTGGCGCACATGTTTCCCCAGAAGTAAGCTATCTGCCAATGTACAACATTTTTCTCTTCGATCATTCGTTTAGAATTTTCCCGCTAGAACAACGTTACTGCAGCAGGAATCGTTTTTTTCATTTTTTTCCAAAACCACAACGCCCACTAATTTTTTATGCCGCGCACATCCACAGCATATATCTCACTAATTTTTCGTTCCACTCAAATCACTTTAGAAGCTACTTTCCCGCTGAAGTAACGCACTCGTTTGAATATGGGTTAAAAACGCTACATTATTTGTGTGGATTGCGGGACCACAGACATTACATTCATTCCGAGAACTCGCTGACAGCCTGTGAGAACTAAGGGACCACACTGTAAGGGCTGTATTTTTTAAACGATTACTTCTGAAATTTTTTGGGATCGTTCTACAATAACTGGGTATGGAAACAATTTTTTTTTTAAATATTTTTTATAAGTACCTTTTACTATTTCAAGTAACTTATTTGAATATTCCGTTTATCTAGCCGGTAGTTAATTTTTTATTACATTGAATATTGCGAACTCATGACGTCACAAATCTGTGGTTAATTAGAACTTAATTATGGGTTTTTGTTATTTTTAAAAAAAATATGTTTTTTTCTGTAATAACAATTAAACAAAAGTTAAATTCAATTGTTTTTTTGATACTCCGTTTTGGAGTGTTACCTTTCTGATACACTATCCTCTAAATAAGGTTCAAGAATTTTCAAAGAAGATTTTTAAAAGGTGCGATTTTTTTGACGCCGAGTGTATTTGCGGGATAAATGAAACGCATTGACTTGTCTGTCCAACTTTATTTATATCCATTAAATAATTAACAAAAGGCACAAAAGGTGTTAAAGTCGTACATACAGCCGTTTATGATATTAAAATACTTAAAAACAAATAAAAATGATCATAGAAGAAAATGCTTGCCCATATTATATCTCTTTAGTAACCTTACAAAGTAATTATTTATAATGTCTTTTATTATTAAAGGTATATACTTTTATTAACATGATTTCCATAGAATAAATTCAGAAAGTAAATAAGTTAACTATAGGTTAGCAGGTCAAATGTGTTCTTGTTCCAATTTTGTTACCTACTAACTTTAGTAACTAAATGATTTATATTATATTTTTGTTACGAAAGTTGTATAATTATTAATACTATCTTTTATATTAAACTTAATAAATAATAATACATTAAAAAATAATCATCAATATAACCCATGCATAAAAACATAACTAAGTATATAGTTTGTCAGGTTCCCTTCACCCAGATGTGTACCTATGGATTCAAAATACGCACTTATTGTTATATATTTTGTATAAATATAATTACTATATATTAATTGTAATATGAAATACACAACTATAAAAATATTTTGTTTCAAGGATTCATCACATTTTTTTATTGATTATTTACTACTGTTAGCTTACAAATGTAAGATTAGAGTGTAGTTGGTTGGCTGCCGATGGGCATGTTACATGTATTTTCAGGAAACTGTAACAGGAACCTATTACTACATTTTTACTTCACTACTGCCTTAATTCTAAAAAAAAACGTAATTTGCGAACGACAATATCGTACAACTACCAATCTACTTTACGCACGTTTTGATAAAATAGACCGAAACATCCCTCTAAAGTGAACTAAGTATTCACATATTCAAAATTACCAAATGCACCTCTTTTTGCAGAAATAAATGTCATAAATCTGGCGCATAAAATGCTAAATTGTTGTCTAGGTTTAAATTTTGCAGATAATACGTTGAAGACCTAAATCGCAGTAAAATGTTAAATTGCCTACTCGTTACACTAACTTTGGTCATGAAAACAAGCGATGAGTCCGCGCGTTTTCTCGGGGAGCTAATAAAGAGGCGTGTACACCCAGATATCGCCGCAGCTTCATCAATCGACACGCCACTGGAGGTGCACCTGTCGATCTAGCCGAGAAAACGCGCGGACTAATAGAGATTTTACAGATTAGTAACTAATTTACAGATTAGTATATAGCTCTTTAAGATTTACTGTTCTTTCAAACTCATTTCAAGTTTAAAAACGTGTTAAGCTGGCGGTTAGCACCGCGTCCGCGTGTTCGCGTAAATTTAAGAAAAAATATTGAGAGTGAGACTTCTAAGTTGTATCTATCTATCTACCCATTTATGAAACAAGGTTAACGTGAGTGCGTCAGAAGCAGCTCATTCTTAAAAGCACATTGCGGTAGCATTAACTATAACTTTTTCACTTCTCATGCTCTAAAAGTACGCCAATAAAGCCCTACGAAGCGGGGCTAAAGTGACCACTTTAGTCCCTAAGGAGTAAAAAGTAATTAGTTTTTTAATTTCCTTCATGTGACAAAGACAAACTCAAACAGCCAGTAAAAATGTACTATTATATGTGGAGTGTGGACCGTCTTCATTGGGAAAATGTTGAGAGTTTTAGTTCCATGGTTTGTCCGCAAAGAAGGTGGTGCCATGTGTTTTAAATTGTTAATCTGTGGTTCAGTTCAGAAGAAAAAACTGACCACGAAAATTTCAGAACTTTTGTCAAGTGTAAAGTTCGGTTTTAAATGTTTTGTACTAAATTGACTATTTTTCTCGCACTCGAAGTGAAAAGTACAGTTTGCACCTTGAGACTAAACGAAGCCATAATATACCCTCTTTTTCATTGACTCCTTCGCACGCTCGGGAGTCCAACCACCTCTGGTATATTAATTATGGCTTCGTTTATTCCCTCGATATAAAATATACTATAATTTACCAATTTCTTAAGCCCTTTATAAGTAATATGTGAGAAGTATTTGGAAAAAGTAAACGGTTTTATGAAAGTAAATTATAGACTTGCTTCTGTTAAAAATTAACGCGTTTAGTACCCGCGGCGAGCGCGAGTTAGCGGTTAGCCGCAGGCCCGGCGGGTTGCGCCCGCGCGTTCTGCGGTCGCTCAGCGGTTGTCTTCCGACCGCCCGTCTTGCAATAGTCGGGAGCCAAGTTTGCGGGCGAAAATCGCAATCGCGGCGGCTGCGGTCTCGCGAGTTTTAGGTAAAATCCGCCGCTCCTCCACGCGGCGGGCGCGGTTGAAAACCGCTCCGTGAGTTTTCAGACTTTAGCATACACTGGTGCGGTGTTAAAACAATTTGGTACCAATTCTAATTCCTCAATCATCATTTTGTTGCTCATGCTGGTATTTCACACACAGCTGAGTGCTTTTATGAAAGTTTCCAACTCCTTTCAATGTATGTCTTAATCAAGCTTGCTCAACCTAGGACTGTGCGTCTTTATACTATTTTCACTGTAAGATGACATGCCTGACGGCTCTTATTGTTCCGTTTTATGCATACTATTTGAAACTAAATAAAAAGAAACTGGCAAAAGAAAATGTTTTAAACTATTGTTTTTTCGAATCCTATCAAGTAAATTATTGTTATAATTATTAACCGTTAATAAATGAAGTATTTGAAATTAAATTAATACATCTTTACAGCGCCTGATGCGTGAAAAGGAACGCCATTCAATAGTGTCAGTATTGACACTACTGGATCGAAAAAAAATCGATGAATAGAAGCGACCATTTTGTAACTTGTAATCACCTCATTCGCATCAGTACCCGTGCGTCTGCCTTGTGTGCAATTTTTAACTATTTATTTTCGAGATACCGCGTTTTATTCTATTACTTATAAGCCATAACCCGTTTACTAAGAATTTATTTAAAAATTAAAAATCGGTAAATCTGGTTCCATTTTCTTTGCCAACTCAATTAAATTACATTGATTACATCACTATAATTGACAATCATGAATTTTCAGGGATATCATCCTACGGCGAAAGTAGTATAGTACGTAACGCATCTTAACGCTAGCACGCAAGCTTGCGACGCACACACACACAAATCCATCCGTTCCGTTTCGAAAGTGATTTTTTGTTCGCTATTAAAAATGGCGCACGCTTCTACTCCGTGACCTGCGCCAGGATGTGCTTGACGACCTGGTCGATGGTGTGCGTGTCGAGCATGCGCGCGATGTGCTTGTGCTCGACGGCGTACAGGAACAGGTGCTTGGTGTTCTCGCGCAGGCACTGCACGCGCGACCAGCGCGCGCGGTCGGCGGCGCGCCCGCCCACGTGGGTTATCACCTTTTCTAGCACCTGAGCGACGAAATACTTTGTGAAGCCAAGTGCTAATTAGCGAACCTAATGTCTCTAGAGGCATTCTTTAAAAAATACTAGAGGCAGGATGTTGATACTGCGTAATAGTAAAAAAAAGTTCAAAACCTATAACCAAACTACTAAAAAATCGCGGTCTAAAAAGTATAAAACATGTATAATTATTACTCGACTATGGCGAACTTTTTTCAAGGGTTGAAGTAACTTGTTCATGCTGCTAGAAATATTAAGTATAGGTTTCAAGACTAAATACACAGATAATGTTTAAAAGCCTATTTAGGGTTTTGTTTTAGTAAACGGTTTTTTAGATGAAAAGTAAGATGCTTTATGCTTACCGTATCGACAGTCTCCTCTGGCCAACCAAAACATTCTAAGGTCTCCTTGTCAATCAGCTGCGAAAGCAACTTTTTCAAATTTTCTACCAGTTCATCCTCCGACATCAACGGACTGCCTTCAGACTGAAATAAGCAATACAAATTATTAAGACTAATTTTAATGTACCATTATTTCTGTCGTGCCATTGTTGACATTCAATGTTTTGATTGTAAGGTCAGTCAAACACAATATGGTTATCAAGAAGGACTGCCGTTATGAACTAAGCTTTATTTTACACGTGCAACGCGGCGCCTTGACTCCCCACACAAAGCTTTTTTTATTCGCGTTAAAAAACGAGTTTAGTTTACTTAAGGTGGCGGCTGTCATTATGGTCTTGTGAGGGCGCCACGTTCGTTGCACCTGCAGATATACTACCCCTGGCCATGATTTACCGTTATTTGGCTTATTATAAGATAAATAATATTTATTGCACAAACAAACAAATACAGCAAGTTATACAGTAAGTAAATATAAAATATCATATTCTAGCGATAACTAGCGGCTGGAAACGCCTGCTCACATTTCATTGATATATTCACATGATTTAGTTTTTTTTTGTTTCTCTTCTGATTTATTAAATAGGATACAATAGGCATAAACAATGACATTTGCAGCTGTTTCTCAATATCATAAATTAGTAGATACAAACGGTGTCTTTCGTGTTTATTGAAAAACCAAAAAACAGCATAGACATTACTGTATAATATAAATAAGAGTTATACTATCAAAATGTAATAATCATCAATTGTGTTTCCATGCTCAAATAGGGTATATACCCGGCAGCGAGCGGTTGGTTACCCGCTTACAAGCGTTTGTTCACAACTATAGCCTCACCCCAGAACATGAATCAACTTTATTTTGTTCCTTGAACAGCTGCACACATGACGAACTTATATATGGCAGTAAAATGCTTTAGGTGGCAGAATACTGGTCTAAGAAAATATAGAGTTGCTATCGACATAAAAGAAGAAAGGCGCGAGATCTGTAGCCTGTAGTCGCAACGGTGAGGGTCCTGCTTGCTTATACCGCTGAAGGTTTTGGACTTAGAATAATTACGCATAGAAGGAGAGTCAGGGCACCCTTTTTGATGCCACAAATATCAGGACGTCACGTCTGGATCTGAACTTAGCGATGTTAATTGCTCGAGGTAAGAGCTTCTTCAAAATGTTTATTTGTGCAGTAAATATTTGCAACATCCAACAACTTACTACTACAAAAGTAAAAAAAAAAGTGATCGTGAACGGACGTGTTTGAATCTTGTGTGATAATTATTTTAATACAAAAATAGTTATTCAAGGACGATTGCAGGATGGTACGAAATGTAACGGCTGTGACGCCGTCATTTATGATATCTTGTACATGGAGTGTTCACGGGAGTTATGTAAAAAAATGTATCACCTGATGTGTCTGGCACTGACTCCAGAAAAGTTTGAAGGCTTCTCGCAGGAAGACAAGGACAAATGGGTATGTCCTGAATGCATGCGCACGGTTCCAAAGGGCAATAACTCGAACATCCCGGTTCGAAACACTATATTGCTGAATAAAACTTTCACACCATGCACATATGTAAACACCGAACGCGGAACTCGTATCAACACAAACGACATGTCTATTATCGACACGGAAAGTAAAATCCTGGATGAAATGCGTGCATTTCGATTGGAGGTCAACGCTCGACTAGATGCACAAATGAACGAGTATAGCACGCTGCTCAATAAATTAATTAGCACGGAGATCGAGCTCCAAGAAATAAAAAACCTTATGAAGGTAGTTGGAAAAAAGGCAAGCAAAGTCGATGATTTACAGCTGGAAATCAAGATTTTAAATGAAAAAAATCAACAGTTAGAAGAATGCTTAAATAAAAAAACACTCATTAAGGACACATCCAAAGAGCGGCCCCCACTATCTTTTGCAAAGGTCGTAAGCGCGAAATGTCGAGAGACCCCTCAACACACCGCAGAAAAAACATTTGTGGCCATGAAACAACCGGCTAAGGAAAAAAATAATAAAAATGAGACAGAAGTAGTTTGTTTGAGCATGGTAGAAGAAAAAAGAAAGGAACAACAAAATGGCGATAATTGGACAGTAGTAAGCAGCAAGAAAGTTAAATATCCAAATAACCAAATCAAAAAAGGGGGAAGTACTACCTCTGTTGAGATTTTGGGAACGGAAAAGAAAAAATATTTACATGTGTGGCGCCTCCAAAAAGACACTACAGTAGAAAATCTTGAAAAATATGTCAAGAAAATATGTGGAAATGAGGTATCAATTAAAGTCGAAAAAATAATTCACAAGACGGAAAGGGATTACGCCTCTTTTATAATTGGACTCCCGGAAAGTAAATATGAACAGCTATGCCAGCCAGAAAACTGGGCTGTGAATATCGAGTTTTGTGAATGGGTGTGGTTTCGGAGATCCTCTGCCCCATCAAAAGCCCCGGACAAAAGATATTGATCTATTGTATCAGAACGTGAGAGGACTTCGTACAAAGTTGATGGAGTTTTATGCAAGTATTGCATCTTCAAATGCAGATTTATATGCGATAACGGAGTCCAGTTGCAACGAATCTATTCACGACGGAGAATTATGTCCACCCGGTTACACTATTATTCGGTGTGACCGCGCGGATGGACGTAAACATGGCGGCGCGCTTTTAGTGGCCACACCGCGCTTCGAACTGCAGCGAGTTCCGTTATCCGTGTTCCGGTGAATAAATAAATAAATAAATAAACTTCTCAGAGAAGCTCAAGTAGTATTCATACATGTTAAATACTGAAAATTGTGATTACATATATGATACATGTGTAACGAATTGTTATGTTGACAGTTGATTTTGGCATCACAAATGGCGCGCCTTTTTGTATGGAACTATCCTTCAAGGTGTGTGTTCGCTAGCTAGACGGGCCACCGCACCTTGTGGGGCTGGCCGGCGAGCGGCTCGGAGGCCGTGACGCCGCCGTACAGCACGTCGGTGCCGCCGTAGCCGTCCAGGATGCGCTCCGACTCCGTGTCCATCATCGTCAGAATCGACTCCGTTTCCGACTTCTTCACGCGGTCCACGTCTGGACTCGTACCCTGTAGAGACATTTAGGTATGTTTTACAAAGCGTTAGCCTTTTTAAGGTGATCTAATAAATAGAACCTGGAGAAGTAGTTCATGTGATAATTTACTGTCTAGTCTTGTTTCGATGTAATCCAATAATTATAAACCATGTAACGGCTGTGATATTATGAAAAGTGGTATAAGAACAGACATGAAAACACATTTGACAAAGATATAATGGCCTGTGATACGCTAAAACTTCGGTATAGGAAGTTTCTGAAACATTTTGACATAGTGAGCGATGAAAGTCAAAAGCAGCTTATGGACTAGAGAGCAAGTGCAGGAATGTAAGATTGCATTAGAAGTCCTTTAACGGAGTTTGAGGCAACACCTTATTTCTATGTGGGTAAATAGTCCAGGAACTTTAGACAAAAAATGTGCTTATCTTCGGATAAAGTCCAACGAACCTGAAAATAGGTATCAAATCGCCTTTCAGCTCTCCAAATGAGGTGTGAAAAATCCCCGGAATTGGGTTGTACGCATAACTTGTGAGAGCTCAAAAACGGTGAATCATTTTTTTTTCGGTTATTTGCGAATATCTTTGTTCCTGTCAGTCTTACGGCTATGAAGTATACTTCCAAACAAAAAGAGCGGGAAATTCTCTATAAAAAAGTTGAATAGAATTTATTGATAGAACTAGTAGTTGCTACCGATAAAAGGTGTGAAACATCAGATTGATCAGTGTATGGGCACATTCGTTTACGCGATGGCTGTTCCAGGGACCATCGTTCAGTTGCCAGCCACAGCGTGAACTGTCTCTTTCTATCCAATGTATTTGACGAAGACAGAACGATGGCGCTTGCCACAGCCAATGCGTAAACAAACTTGCCCAATGGGAACGCCATAGCAGCTGCTGAGCGAAAACTTCACTCTTCTCGAAGTTTCAATGATCACAAATAAATCAGGGATCATCTTCTACTTCTCCACGCTTTCACTGGTTATGACATAACGTCTGCGCTTGTTCTTAAAGGGGAAACTGCAGCTCAGAAACTTTTCGCAAATCGTCGAGACCTACGTGCTGCAGCACAAATTTTCAACCAGAAAGATACTTCTCGAGAATCAATTTCTTCGAATGGAAATGGATATGGGAAAAAAACATGTCCTAAATCGAAAACCATTTCGAGGTATTTGTACTTTATACCTTATTTAAATATTTAACATTTTTAAAGGCAAAGGATCTAGGATATTTTTAATTAAATACGTTGGCTTCAACACTAAGGTTCTTATTGGACTTTTGACGGTAATCAAATTGACATCTCACAATTGAAACCTTTTGGGTCGTATGAACGTCCTTTCACGTGATTGGTTGATAATCTATCCATCAACCAATCAAATTACGCGATTTGTATCGTACGTGAGATTTTTAGCTAGGTGATTCTACTGCAAGGTTTTAATGGTGTTTCCAGAAAGCAGATTTTAAATTCCCCCAGGTGAAAAATATTTTTCCACAAAGTTATTTTTAATAATAAGTACATTAATTTACGCCCATTGCCCAGACGGGTAGGTAGGACTTAAAACAGCCATTCGCTATAATTGGCTTGGTTTCAGAACTTGGCAAAGTAAAATTGTATCTGAAGTCTACTTCTCACATCCTCGTGAGATGCTACATGCGGCGAGCTCTGTTTCAGCCGTAAGTGCAGTAAATCAGTAATTTTCTCCTCATTATTTATTTACCACGAATCGGGGCAAAAACACACGTGGGAACACTAAGCTAATTTGTGACGTCATGAGTTCGCAATGTTAAAAAATTATAAAAAAATTAACTACCGGCTAGATCAACCAAATATTCAAATAAGTTGCTTAAAATAGTAAAAGGTATTTAAAAAAAATTGTTCCCATAACCAATTCGAATCTTTCTAGCTGTGTATGGTGTTCCAGCTACACAAGATAACTTGATCGCATACCGTTATCTGAGCTTTATGAAAGCTATAGGCAGAGCAAGTCAGTAGATTTTAGTTTATTGCCCCCAACAGCTGACGCAGCTAAAGAGCACCTAAACGAGTAGGTATCGTGTTTACTACCAGGTACAGTATTGGTTAGGAAATCAGCTGAACTCGCAAGAATGGGGATGGGTATTCAAAAACGGTATATTACAGCCCATAAGAACTTCGCTAGGTACCTCCTGCCCCGGTGCGTCTTTTGAACATGATTTTTTGTAATTGTTCGAAAGGCATTAAGGCGTGGCGCATTGTGCGGCTGTCGAAAGTTGGGCCTCCAATGTTCAGAAGTTTGTGGGACATCTTGCTTGAATGCTGCCCGAATCGCAAATTCAATACAAAAAACAAACGATATCGACGACCCAGAAACCAATTCTGTTGATGATTCCGAGCAATTTGGGAATTTCCCAAAAATCAATAACAATTCGAGAAAGAAGAGGAAGAGACTAAAAGAGATTATGCCGTCAGAAATTAGTCACGCAACCTTAATTTTTTTAGTCATTGTTGAATGTTCACAAAGAAAAAAAAGATTAGATTATACCTGACCCGACAGGCTTGATTTTTTTACGGTAGACTTTTACATCTTTGTAATATTAGAATACGAAAATAATAACAGTATCGTTCTTTTAAGAATCATCCGCTCTTTTTTTTATAAGTATACCTTAAAGTAGTCGTAAGACCGACAGGAACGAGATTTTTGTAAAAAACCGAAAAAAAGTTATTTGTTTTACCGTTCTTGGGCTGTCACAAGTTATGCGTACAACAGGATTCCGGGGATTTTTCACACCTTATTTAGAGAGCTGAAAGGTAAGTGTACACCAATTTTTAGCTTCGTTGGACTTTTTCCGAAGTGAAATCAGTCAGTATAGCTCATTTAGAACGCGACGCAGTGCATGCAGTGGCGCGAGCGGTCCAGGCGGTGAGTAATCATGTGGCGGCGCATGTTCACTTGTTGCACACTCGCAGTGCTCAATGATTGTGACCTACCAGCACTCGCCGCACGTGCGCTAAGTGCGAGAGGCAGATTTCCGCGTGGTGCTTGCGCACGTGCCGCACTAGTTGCTCCCCGCGACGCAGTACATTCAGCGGCGCGGGCAGTCCAGGCGGTGAGTGATCATGTGGCGGCGCATTTTCACTTGTTGCACACTCGCAGTGTTCAATGGTTCCTGCAAGGATAGTGACCTACCAGCACTCGCCGCACGTGCGCTAAGTGCGAGAGGAAGATCTCTGCGTGGTGCTTGCGCAAGTGCCGCACTAGTTGCTCGCCGCGGATGTACGCGCGCGCCGCGACGCAGTACATGCAGCGACGCGGGCGGTCCAGGCGGTGAGTGATCATGTGGCGGCGTATGTTCACTTGTTGCACACTCGCAGTGCTCAATGGTTCCTGCAAGGATTGTGACCTACCAGCACTCGCCGCACGTGCGCTAAGTGCGAGAGGAAGATCTCCGCGTGGTGCTTGCGCACGTGCCGCACTAGTTGCTCGCCGCGGATGTACGCGCGCGCCGCGACGCAGTACATGCAGCGACGCGGGCGGTCCAGGCGGTGAGTGATCATGTGGCGGCGTATGTTCACTTGTTGCACACTCGCAGTGCTCAATGGTTCCTGCAAGGATTGTGACCTACCAGCACTCGCCGCACGTGCGCTAAGTGCGAGAGGAAGATCTCCGCGTGGTGCTTGCGCACGTGCCGCACTAGTTGCTCGCCGCGGATGTACGCGCGCGCCGCGACGCAGTACATGCAGCGACGCGGGCGGTCCAGGCGGTGAGTGATCATGTGGCGGCGTATGTTCACTTGTTGCACACTCGCAGTGCTCAATGGTTCCTGCAAGGATTGTGACCTACCAGCACTCGCCGCACGTGCGCTAAGTGCGAGAGGAAGATCTCCGCGTGGTGCTTGCGCACGTGCCGCACTAGTTGCTCGCCGCGGATGTACGCGCGCGCCGCGACGCAGTACATGCAGCGACGCGGGCGGTCCAGGCGGTGAGTGATCATGTGGCGGCGTATGTTCACTTGTTGCACACTCGCAGTGCTCAATGGTTCCTGCAAGGATTGTGACCTACCAGCACTCGCCACACGTGCGCTAAGTGCGAGAGGAAGATCTCCGCGTCGTGCTTGCGCACGTGCCGCACTAGTTGCTCGCCGCGGATGTACGCGCGCGCCACGACGCAGTACATGCAGCGACGCGGGCGGTCCTGGCGGTGACTGATCATGTGGCGGCGTATGTTCACTTGTTGCACACTCGCAGTGCTCAATTGTTCCTGCAAGGATTGTGACCTACCAGCACTCGCCGCACGTGCGCTAAGTGCGAGAGGAAGATCTCCGCGTCGTGCTTGCGCACGTGCCGCACTAGTTGCTCGCCGCGGATGTACGCGCGCGCCACGACGCAGTACATGCAGCGACGCGGGCGGTCCTGGCGGTGACTGATCATGTGGCGGCGTATGTTCACTTGTTGCACACTCGCAGTGCTCAATTGTTCCTGCAAGGATTGTGACCTACCAGCACTCGCCGCACGTGCGCTAAGTGCGAGAGGAAGATCTCCGCGTCGTGCTTGCGCACGTGCCGCACTAGTTGCTCGCCGCGGATGTACGCGCGCGCCACGACGCAGTAAATGCAGCGACGCGGGCGGTCCAGGCGGTGAGTGATCATGTGGCGGCGTATGTTCACTTGTTGCACACTCGCAGTGCTCAATTGTTCCTGCAAGGATTGTGACCTACCAGCACTCGCCGCACGTGCGCTAAGTGCGAGAGGAAGATCTCCGCGTGGTGCTTGCGCACGTGCCGCACTAGTTGCTCGCCGCGGATGTACGCGCGCGCCGCGACGCAGTACATGCAGCGACGCGGGCGGTCCAGGCGGTGAGTGATCATGTGGCGGCGCATGTTCACTTCCGCGTGGTAGCCCTTGTTGCACACCTCGCAGTAGTACTCTGGAAATTGTTATGAATAAAACCGGTTCTAGGCTGAATTGATTTTGTGATTAACTTGATGTTGTTTATTTCTTCCTTCTACCTTATCAAATTATTCCACATGTTACCAGACAGCATTTAAGGTTTAAGGTTTAAGATATTTATTCTCATTAAGAATTACATTAAATTCACTTAACATGAGAACATAATTTTTTTCTAATACAAAATAGGACAGATAAATGAATAAAACGAAGGAAGTCGGAGGTAGGAAAGAACAATCTTTAAATCTTTAAAACCGATCGTCTATCATGCGTCAGGCGTAGATGAATAGCGGAATATAGTTTATTCACATATGATTGAGCTAATGTAGTTAGTGGTGTTTTTTAAATTGGAACCCATCATTACTGCACAGTGCACACTAATGGTCTAATTTTTTTTAACGACAGTGCATGAAGACGCAAAAATTCAATTAAAAAAAGGTGATTTCAACAACGCAAAATTGGTCTAAAAATACAATTCCAGTATACAACAGCTTAAACTCACTTTTCGCTCTCAAGTGACCTGCCACGTGTGTGTCCAAAGTCGCTTCATTGGTGAACTCTTTCTTTGAGTATACGCAGTCGTCAAATGGGCACAGTAGGCGGTTTAGTCCCAAATGAGTTCTCTCATGAATAATGAGCCTAAAACAAATGTCAGGTTTTAATCTACAATGTTTACGCCGTAATAAATTTGAATCCATAATCGAGTGCGCTCATATAACGAAATCAAATCCTATTTTTTTTATAGAGCCCGTCAAGATGACCTCACTCCACCTGCTGGAAAGCAGTCGTGTGGTCCAGATATGAGGATGACAAGCACAATAATGCAAAGCAATTACTGAGCTGGCCATACTCACCTTGAAGGCCTGCCCTGGCACCGGTTCGTGCAGTGCTGATCCCGGAACGCGACCTGACCGAGATAGGTCAGAGTCACTTGGCGGGTTTTACGCAACTGCATGGTGGTAACATCAACAGGCCGACATAATATGTCTCCCACCTGAAGAGCAGATGGTCTGCTGTAGGGCTCCCTTAGTCTCCTCTTACGACACCCACGGATGGGGCGGTGGAAAGTATTATTTTAAAGTTCCGCCACCAGCACTGTACGCTATTTGGCAGTAACAGCTCATGACAGCGTCGCCACGTGTACTTGTTAGCACGAGTAAATAAACGGAACAGACATAGTCAAAGCTTTAACAAGCCCCGCTGCGATAGGCCCTCAACTTCGTGTAGCGTGAGTCTTAGCTTAACCACTGGCCGAGCCGGTATAAACCGGTATCAGTCTATGAACAAAAACACATCAAGAAACTTTGTAACATCCCTGATACTTTATATATACATACTCTTCACGGGAAATAGGCTAAATTTAAGTAAAGACCCTGCGTTTTTAACGATCGAATGAACTAAAAGCGACAGCCCTAAGTGCTCAGGCTATTATTGCTCGCGCGGGGCCCGAGTTAGCTTACTTCTGCTCTTTTACTAGTCTCTGTTCCATCCATTGTTTTCGTATAACGTCAGTAGATAAGATATAATGAGATAAGCGGTACTGCACAAACCAAAATATTACGGATTCGATAAAGTAGGTGTACAATTTTGGCGGCCTTATCGCTAAAAGCGATCTCTTATTATAAAGATAATACTAAAACTAATTTAGCCTTACAATAGAAACAAATACAAAATAATCTACTTATCATACATACAAACATTAGGTTTGGATTAACTAAAAGGAATAAAAAACATCTAGAAAGGAGACGATGGGTCAAATGTGATAGTAATAGTGAAGTAAGCTTTAATCGGGATTTGAAAAGAATAATAAGATAGGTTTAGAATACTTGGATTTGGAGTTGAAGGTTTTTCCGCAAGTGGGGCAGACGTTGCCGGCGTGCCGCTCCAGGTGGCGCTGCAGCTGGATGCGCTGGATGAAGGAGGCGCCGCAGATGTCGCACTTGTGCGGCTTGTGCTCCACGTGCGTCAGCGTGTGCCGCTTCAGCACCTCCGCCGTGAACGTGCTGTAGCCGCACTAAAACCACACACCGGTTATTAGAGTTTCGAAGGACTTTTAGCAGTTTAACCATCTTAGTGGTGATGAATGCAATATTTTTTGTTGCTTGAGGGCCAAGACGTTTGAAGTTAAGTTTAAAGAGTTAGCCCTGTGATGCGTTGACAATGTTCTCTTGGCCAAACTTCATTGGTTTTTAATCAATAATCGATGTTTCTACATTGCTTTATAGTAGTTGGACCTAAATATTGAAATTGCTAATTTTGAACTTTCTTATTTTCAATGTTCCGAGTCATATAGCTTTCATACCTACTTGTTTGCTGCTTGCATACATTTTTCGGAAAGTGCACCGGAGCGAAATTCTGACCTCCGATTGCAATCACCGGTTATTGAGGCAATCTCCGGTGATTACCGGGGAAAAGAGCAATTTTTCATCTAAATATACTTTCTTCGCGATGTTGTGCAAAACTAAGGAACACATTTTAGAGTTGGTGATAATTTTATCCGTTAAAACGGCGGTAACTGTTCATAGCCATGATGAGAAAAAAACTGTTCAAAATTTGTCGCACAGAACGTCTGAGGGATTGTGCTCTATATCTTCAAATTCGATAAGCGTTACTGTTAGGGAATAAGGAGGCCGATCACCGGAGTTAAATTGATTAACAACCGATTGATTCAATCGAATACTTTTACCGGTATATCACCGGTGATTCTCCGGTATTTACTGTTCCGGTGCAGACCGCTACCGGTTATTACCCCCTTTTTTGCGTGTAAAGATGATTTCAGTCCACCTATACCGGGTGATTTTGTAACTATGTGAGTGAAAATTGTTTTTTTTTTCAGTAAACTTTTACTTTGAGGTTTTAATACAAACAATACCGACTGTTCGACTGATTTTGTATGGTGATATTCAAATTAAAGTCAATCCAAAAAATAAAATTTTCACTTACATAATCACATATCGTTTTAGTGAGTCATTTGATAATCACCCGGTGTAAGGCCAACAACGACAGTAAGGCTACGAACTGATGGCGTGGTTTTCTGCCGCGCTCGCCGCGGCGGCGGTTCGGCGGCTTTTTTCCTGAGAGACCGCAGCCGCCGCGGTTGCCGCAAACTTGTGGATTTAACTAGTGACGCCTTCACACGTTACCATTCGATTTGATTTCAATAATCAATTTTATTTACGAGGATCTTTAAATCGATTAAATTAATTGAAATATTTTAAGTTTCAATACAAATGATTCGTTTATTCGTTTTTTTTATAATAAATAATATAATAGAGTCTGAATGATTCGTTGAATGAATAATATTAAATAATTTTACTTGTTTTATTTGTGTATTACAAATAATAATTATAATTTCTTGCAAATAATTTTATTATTCATGGAGTCAAAGATACTATTCTTATTTTCTATGCTTGTTAAAGGATATCATTTTTTGGGGCTTTTCTCAAAGTGCCGGCCAACAAAAAAAAGTGGTAGATACGTATAGTTAGAACTAGTCATACGGAGCAATAGTTATTATGGCATGAAAGTCGTAGGGTTGCCACAAGCCAAGTTATACAAGTTTAAAGATTCTTTATTTTCATACAGACAAGTAAAAACTAAAATAAAAATGCTTGAGATCATTACTTCTAGTAATATATATACTATTTTATTTATCCCATCACTTAAAAATCAATAAATATAACCGTCTAACTACAAGTATAATTTTTTTTGGGCAGCGCGCCGCCCGCTTTTTTAATGCGAGGCGATGCCAAAAAGTCCGTTGCGGATTTTTTACATCTAAAGCACACGACGCTCATTCTGTCTTCAGAACTGTTGGGACGAAGTTCTCCACGAATGAGCGCAGATTGCGCGCGGACTAAAGTGTGCGCGTTTGCGTTAGCGCGTGTAGAAAGAAACGTTCTATAAAACGTTTCTTCGTGCCGCGGCGCGGTCTCTCCGATTTAAACGGATTTATTGTGCGACGGACTTTTTGCAGATCATCTGTTAATGCATAAACTGTGCCAAAAATTACCCTGTATTTTCATAATGTTCTATTATCGCAGACTAAAAAGTGCACCGAGGAAAGTCTATCGTCTGCGCTGCACCTTAAGTGACAACATAGGGAAACCTTATTTGACATCTAAAAAACTTCAGGGTGTACGTATTACATTTCCATTCCACACGCGAAGTATGTACTTTTTAATGAACATACTAGCTACGCTAATTACGACGGTAGTAGTGTTCAAAAATGCTTGCTAGTATGTAATATTGCTGTACCTAGTAATGATACTTTTCTATGAATCAATTTTTATTAGAACTAGCTAGGCTAAACTATCTTTAAATAGCAAGTACCTCTCTTAAATAAATACCTACACATTACTTACCAGTAGAAAGAGAATTCCATGTTAGCCACAAAAAATTAAAAGATAATGTATTAATTTTACTGTAGTAAAAACACTTTCAAACCTTTTTTGGGGAAAAAATTGGTATAATTTTTAATTGGTATAATGAAATCTGATTTGGCAGTGTTTGTTGGGATAACACAACCAACGTTTATCTACTATCTCAAACAAGCAAAGGTAAAGGCAAAACGTATGGTAATGGAAGCACTGCTCCCATAAAAAAATAAAAATAAAGTTACCGTATCACAAAAATATTTCTTCTCTCCATGTATCTCCAAATGTTTAGCTATCGAGGTTCGAGAGGAGGTTGTCTTACCACAAATATCACATTCAAATTTTAGTGGATCTGAAATAAAAAGTCTTTTAAATATGAATACACATTGACTCTGCAAAGAAGTTGCACAAGAAAACAGATGTACCTATGGAAATGGTAAGATATTGAAATATAATCCAAATAAACTAGGCATTTTCCCCAACCAAATACATGATTATTAAAATTACTAGTAAGTACCTCATACCCATATGATAATGGTATAAAAAAGTTATTGAAATTCTTACACAAATGTACTTCTTGCCAATGTTTAATCAGTTTTGAAAAGTTTTTTGAGCGGTATTCACAATGCTTGCACGCATAAGCTGAAGACAAGATGTGTTGGTAACGCAGGTGCACTATCAGATTATCCTTTCTGGTGAATTTCGCATCACAGATCTGTAAATCAAACAACACAGACAATGTAAAAATAACAATAATTTAATTTGACTTTACACACTGGTTTTGTTGAAACTATGTTGGATACATGGTTAATATAGTTATGGTTTAAAAAGATGTGCCGCTGAATAGTATAAAAGAAAAAAAAATGTGTGAATGCATTGGCAAGAGCATGAGTCAGTGTGGTGGGTAGCAGATACCCTTTAGTAATTTGAGCTCCCAACCAATTTGGATACAGGAGAAGGCCCCCTCTGAGGCAAGCTTTACTATTGAAACTAAGCCACAAAGGAAATTATCTTTAGTCAAGAAATGGTAAAAAACAACATATCCTTACCTCACATGGGAATATAGATACTTCAGTGCCATCACAGCCACTCTGTGCCATGTGGCGCAGGACATGGGCATGCCTCACAAACTTTTTCAAGCACTGAGGGCATTCAAACTCCTTTCTGTTGTGGGATGTTTCTATGTGTTCCTTGAGCACCTTCTTGTTGGGGCAGCTGACATGACATTGATCACAAGATACACTGCCAAGTGTTTTAGAATGTTCATTCTTTAGATGCTTTATATAACTTGTTTTAAACTTGAATACCTTAGTGCATTGTTTACATTTGATGGGAGACTGCAAAAGAATTAATAAGTTTACAGCACATTTATATTATACCATATACAAACATACAGCAATCCTCACAACTTATTCATAGTGATGAGACTTCATTTAGCAATGTTATTAAGTAGTTGCAAGATTACAAAATATAATCTAAAATAATGTTCAAGGCAATGCTTCATGGCAACGGTTTTTGTGCTTGCAACAGGGGTTAAAACTTTTAGACAATATTGTAATTACTTACACCGGACTTCACTGTGCTCAGAACGATCAATCTTTTACATTTAGAACATGACGGGGCGCCTTCTGAGTCCGTAACATCGCAAGGATCTTGGCAAATTGAACAAATTTGTACTGTGTTATCATCATCATTCAGATATTCTACAACTTCTAGCTTAACCTTTTTTTTAGTTTTAGTCTGTTTCTTTCTCTTAATCCTTCCAGATTTCACAGCTTTTTTGCGTTTGGGAGGCATTTTGATATTGTACACTATAACTATTTACATTTACTCCTAATAAAGTTCATAAATTTGGATTTGTGTCTAAACTTTGATAATACTTTCACCCAGGCGCTTGTCTCTCAATAAAAAGTCGCCTATAATCGCCCATTGGGCACGGCCACAGACAAATTTGGCCACGTTGACTGACAGCTGACAGTTTTTTTTTATTGTGGCATTGGCGACTGAGCCATCAGCAAAAGGACAGCTGATAGAAAATCGTGTCAGTCTGTGCGTGCCTTGTAAGTGCGGTCTGTGGGAATGTTTTTTTTATTGGCTCGGCACGGCATGTGCATAGTTGTGAGCATTTTTGGTTGCTTGGAGGTCTAAGTAAATTGAATATTCGATTTCGCCATGTATGTACAAGAGACATCGAGTGATCAATGATCATATATATTTTTTTACCTGACCCACCAAGGACCCAGTTCCACCCACTTCATCGCATCGGCCTGCGACACACTTATTACGTACGCACTGCGTGCGACTTATTGACAGTATCGAGTGTGTTTTAGGTGGGTATAGACTGTTTTTTAAATAAAACTGAATCGATATTGTTCTGAGAATTATATTTTACTGAGTCAACTAATTAAGAACAAACAATATTCCCATGCCAAAACTTGAGTATGGAATGGGTACCTACTTAGGTTAGAGTTTATGTTAGATGCAAGTAGTTTTATTCCTCGCTTTACTTCTTCATAATGGTAAAATCAGGGGTATAAAAAATCTACGAATAAGCTCTCCTCCATCATGAAAGTTTTGAATCTTGTTGCTGGATGCGCCAATCACCACGTTCCAAGTTAATAAAAAAAATTACGACTCACATGCATTCAGTTTAATTTACTTTCATTTATCGTCTACTTACCTTACGCATAACGATTAATGATCATGGAGATGATAATAGAGATAAATGACGAAAAACTAACTGTTGAATTATACGCACAGTCTACACTAACCAGTGGGTTGGCCCCATATTAAGTCCATGGTTGGCCCCATAGAGAAAATGGCCCTAAGCGTGACTCTTGACATTGGTTACCATGGTAACGTTTGTGTGTAAACAATGATGATTGTCATTTTAGCACAAAACGGTAGTGTTTCCGTACCTACTAAGTGGTCAAAGCCAGTTAACGGTCAGCTAATAGTGCATTTATTACTTTATTAATTAAATTGCGCAAAATATGTGCCATGGAAAAAGAATTAGACCCACTGGTAATAAAGACAACTCAGGCTTCTCTTGGCAAGTATGTAAAAAGACCGCCCCTCAACGAGAAACTATTGAAGAAACCACCTTTCCGTTTCTTGCATGATATTGTGACAAGTGTACGTATTGATTTTGAATAATAACAAGATAAAGATACGCAAACTTAAGTCAAAGGTAGTTAGCAAAACTGCTTTCTACGATTTTATAGGATGCAGATAGGCTATGTATAGCGCATGGACATAATATTTGTATATTACAATATAACCTCGATGTCTAGGATACATTTAGTCTTAGGGACCATACTTTTCATGCTACTTTAAACGACCTTAATTATTTACTACCACCACGTGGCGCGGCGTCTACGTTTTCAGAACTACCTCTGATCTGTATTTTATCACTTTACTCACATCATGCTTGCAGAACGCAGTTGCGAAAACGTGTCCCGTAACCTATTCGTGATAATCTCTCATACAATTATTGTGCACTGTGTACTTCTAATTTAATTACTACTAATAAATATAAGTTGCGGTTCGAATAGCCAAGTTAAAAAGCAGGTTTACTCGTTACAGATTTATTTCGACTGGCCCATTAGTGCAATGGTAGCGATCCTGGCTTTCGCGCCGGAGATCGAACCCACACTGTTCAATTCCCAAACATGACACACATTCATGGAACGAACATTTGTGTTTATTGTGTCTGGCTTAACATTCGATCACTCGCGCGTTGTGTTGTCAGCACCCTGCGAATTTTTGAACGTAAAAATAAATATTAATTTCTTTAGCTACGCATCCGGGTGTCTCAGTACCTTCACGTGAGGACCATTATTTTGATTAATTTACTCATAAATTCTGCGCAAAATGTAACTGATTGCATGGCCTGTTGACATCGGCTCTACTGGTGGAATATCTCAGTCACTTCCAATCGCGTTGTGTGAAGTTGTGAACCAAACACGAAATCGGTTTTTACATAGCCAGCGTACATACAACCACCCACTTTCAAAGCTGCTTGAATAATAAAATATCCCACAACGATATGTAGGTATACGCCCGAAAACAGAAACGTCAATCAAAGCTCCTTACATGTATGCATAGCTGTTCCTTTCATTTCCATTGACTTGTGACAAGCCGCATCAATTTGAGGTATGCTTATCTTTTGATTTGCGTTTGTGGAGGGGTTACTCTGTCTGACTATTCTACGTAGACCGTTTCACTATACGTGTAGGAGTGACATGAACTGGCATACCAGTATGACATACGCTAGTGTGCGTGCTGTTATCGGGAACAATGATGACACGATGATTAAGACAGTGTGTATATGTATGTAAGCTAGTCTTGAGATATAACGTCATCAATATCTACATACCCTGTCAATATAATTTACAGATTGCCGCTTTTATGTACTTGCCAAATGTACGATACTCGTAACTATTTACTGCTCGGGGTTTTAGGTACTTGAAATCAGGGTTTGGAACCGATTTAAAAAATACAATTTTTTGAAACTTTCCGAACGGTTCCTTCAGTTCCTTGCATAGTATTTCGTTCGGAACGCGAACGAAATGGGAACATTATTTATGAGAACGGAAAAAAATCGGTTTATTCCACAAGAAACAGAGGCTCGTGGCGTGTCAGCAAAAAATCATTTAAAAAAAACCAGGCAACCTGTGAAAAAATTCTTAATAGTAAAGCTCCATAAACCAAATGATCCCCCTCCCAAGGACCGGTACTCGGATATGAACTTAACCCCCAGTGTAATTACATGCAAACATTGATTTTTATGTAGCCTGTCAGAACACACTAGCGAACTTGTCTGTACCACGAACTAGACGAATAAAGATATATTCTATTCTATTCTATTCTATTCTATTCAGCAAAAAATAATACATGGCGAAACTTTATACACACATCAACATGGTCTAGGGATATTTCAATTAAACCTAAATAACTAAAATTCTATTAACTTTTTGCTAAGACACCTACACAATAAAATAAACTTTGTTTAATAGCCTATCTATTCTAATAAATAAACTTTCAGATAAAGTTGAATTTAAAAAAAACTCAGAAGAAGAGGAAAAACTCAGACAAAATTTCAATCTTAACTTTATTTTTGAAACATTAAAACCTAAACAAAACAACTATTTTTTTTATAAAAATTGTTGAAAACTTAAAATTAATAATCCGTGGATCCACCTAAGACTCTCCTGACACATCTGCAGCGGTTCTGCATACTCAAAACAAGGGTGTCAATATCCTGTTGTGGAATACTGTCCCAAGTCCTGCTATGATGCAAGAAAAGCTGGTTTTCATGCACAATATCTTCAGGGAAATTCCTAAGAATTCTTCTCTGAAGCATATCCCAGGCATGCTCAATAGGATTTAAGTCATGGGATTGTGCAGGCCAGTCTAAAGCTTGGATATCATGCTGTTGTAACCAACTTGTAACGATACGCGCTGTGTGTGGACGGGCATTGTCGTGCATTAGCTGGAAATTTTGTCCCATTTGCTGTCTGTGTTGCAAAATTACAGGCTTTAGCACCTCATCTCGGTATTTTAGAGCAGTCATATTGCCTTGTATTCAAACGAGGTCCGCTCTACCGCCGAGACGAATTCCTGCCCAAACCATAATCGTGCCACCTTGATATGCATGAACTTGTTGTGGGTGCTGCAGTCAATTCCAACGTCTGGGTTCTCTCCAAACGCGTACTTTTCGCGAATCAGGATGAACTCCAAACCTGGATTCATCAGTAAAAAGCACAAGTGACCATTGATAATGGTTCCAATTTTCGTGTGCAATAGCTCATTGTAATCTTCTTCCTCGATTGCCTCTCCTTAGCGCTGGTACCCGAAGTGGCCTACGAGCACGTAGGTTGACTTGATGCAGTCGTCTTCTCAAAGTTTGACCGCTTACCAGCAAACCATACTCTCTCTGTAACCTTTGAACCAATTGCTTCGCCGTTACATTTGGTTGACTTCGTGCAGTATTTACTATGAATCGGTCCTGTACATGTGTTGCAATGCGTTGAGTCCTCGGTGCCGTTCCACTACTTCCCCCGTGACACGATAACGTGACCAAAGCCTGGATATAACGCTCTGACTGGTCCTCATGGCTTCAGAAACCGCAATTTGGGTAGCGCCAGCTTGAATCATGCCCACTGACTGCTCTTAACATTTCGATCCTGGTCAAGTGTCTACGTGGCATGTTTAAATGAACACCGGAGATGCGTTTGACAAATATTCATAGAAATTTATGGAGTTTTAATCAAGTTAGAAGTTCGTGAAGATTTACTTCTTGGTAAGAAATTAAATGAATGCGAATTTCATTTTAAAACAAAACCATATACAAATTTGAATTTAAAAAAGGAACTTAATAATGTTTTTTTAATCTGTCATTAATAGTTTTTTTGTAAGGCCAGTACTTTTTAAGTTAGTTAAAAAAGGTTTATATATCCCTAGACCATGTTGTTGTGTGTATTTATCTGAGAATGATAATATTTCATGGCGATAGATCTATTCGTAAGATAATACAAGTCGATGACAAACTATAAATATCCCTGGACAAATATCCCTGGACATTATTCCACACAGCGCCATCTAGCCCCAAAGTAAGCTAATTAAAGCTTGTGTTATGGGATACTAGACAACGGATAAACATACTTAAATACATTTTCTTTTGTAAATACATACTTATTATACATAGGAGACACCCAGACCAGTACAAACAGACATGTTCATGCACACAAATGTTTGTACTGTGCGGGGATCGAACCCGCGACCTCTGGTGTAGTAGCCAACTTCTTAACCATTACACCAAGTCGGTCGTCAAAACGTCAAAACTATAAACGTTGCCGACAACAATGTTCTTTAGTTAGTTCAAACTTTGACAACACGACCCGTGACTAAGCTGCGTGGCTGTGAAATATTATTCCTAGTTTCGAATTGATCCTATTTAATACAAAAAACCTGTTAAAAATGGATAAAACCGGTTTATAGAGCGAGAACGATTTACATTTCCTTCTTCTTCTTAATCATTTTTATTACGTTGCCGTTCGAACGGAACCAAAACCAATACGTTCTTAGGCATTTTGACCTAAACCCAAGCTTTTATAACTAAACCGGTTTCCGGCCCGGTTAGCCCTGCTTGAAATGACTTGCTATTTAAGCATCCTCTACCAGTCAACGTGGCTGAACCGGTTAATCATAGTGCAGCGGTGCCACTGAAGACGGTAGTTTAAGGTGTATTAGAGAGATTCATTATTTTAACTATTTTTTCCAGGTATTGAAAACTACAGGATTCTTTGAAGGTTTGTTTGATGAAGATGAATTGGTGTCTGAAAATGTGAAAGACAGAGAAAATAAAATAGTATTCCTCAACAAAGTGATTACTGTAGTGGGTAAGTGTTTTCTTTTTGCAATTTTCTAGAAAAGTAGAAGTATCCAAGGCATCAGTTTATGCCTTTGATATGGCTTCTCAAGACTACGACTGCCACCTACCGCGTAACCACCGGAATTTACGGAACCGGAACGGATGCGTATCATATTACCGAAGTACAAAAGACCGATGTTCATAATACCTATGAACGGAAGACCGAAAATCAAAATCCCGATTGCTTATTAGATGTATATACCTAGCGAATAGCAATTGACTTTGTCGTGTGGGGTAACAAATGCAATATAGGGTGTCCCTGGAAGTAAGGATCAAATCGAAATAGCGCTTAAAATGGGTTGATTTCTAAGCTTTTTAACCCTATCAATATTGGTCCGATTTCTAACCGTTAAAAAGTTACGATTAATTTTAGTTTTTTTTAGAAAATCGATTAAGTTCATACAAAAATAATTATTTAAAAAAATGTAATAAATAGGGTAATGCAGCAGCATATGCGTTTTACTCAAAGACATTTTCATTCCTGCAACTCAAGGTCAAGTCACAGGATAAAGGGAAGCAGGCACTTAATCATAGGCTAACATCAAGACCATTCAAACAATACCTTTACTGCAACATGTTGTCAACTAACATCCAGGCAAACAAGTTTAATACCCTTTCTAAACTAACGATCCCAAACACTGTATGGAGAAATGTCATTTAGTAAGTATAATTTGCGGCCGCTGCCGGGGGGCCGCCGGGGCGCACCTGGAGCCGTTGCTGGGTGTTTCAGCATGCAATCCGACGGCGACGAGATGTTGAACAGGCGGGCTCCAGTTGATAAGTTTGTTACAGCCGAGGACTTAAATGTATCTGATAAACCATCTTTTCAATCAAGTGGTTCGTCGTTCCACATACCGACCCACCATCTTTACCATCGTCTTTGTCTAGTGAAGGCTCTGGGCTCTGTAGATGTTGTGCAAGAGTTAGAAAATGCCAAAACACTGTACCCACTACAAGTTCAACGAAACGTAGAAAATGGACTGTAGACATGAACAAATTTATTCTACGTACTTATTTCAAAATCACAAATTTAGAAACCAATAAGTACTAAAATGAAGTACAGAACCACTTCATCAATATTTTTTCGAACGATTCCCAGAAATGCAGGTTACTAGACAACGTTTGAGAGATCAAAGACGGGAGAAGAAAGTTGATTCCTCAGAAATTCATTGATGATATATATTTAGAAGTCCAGACAGAAATCAACATAATGCAATCCCAAAATTTTCAAGCAAACCAGACCAGCCATACACTGCCTATGATCCGCAATTCACGATCATCAAACCAGCGCTCTAAATGGACAGATATGCATAATGAAGCCATCATGAAATGTTACTTCCAAGTTACAAAATTAGAAACCGACAAAACTGCGTATACGCAAAACATACACAAGCACTTTGTAGATGCTTTCCCTGAATTAGCTCACGTTACAGAACAAAGAGTAGTAGACCAGAGAAGATTAAAAAATTTAAACAAATTTATTTATTTATTTATTTATTACCAATTACAAAAAGAGCATACGTTTCTAAAGCTGCTTACAGTGTAACAAAAACCATTTTAGGTTTGAACGTACACTGGCGATCATCGCCGAGAGTCCAGAAAAACAAAGTAATTATAATAACTAGGTGGACAGAAACACATTCAGAATGTGGGTGTAACTACATTTTTTCCCCTATCGTGCGGTTTCTCGATTTATTCCACGCGCATAGACTGACACCACACGAGGAAAACTTAGCATTAATTCGAAACCGCGGAGCCACACGGGGGGAATATGTCAACTAAAGACAATTCATGAAGCGGATATTTTGTTCTGCACTTAGTTTTATCGTGTTGTCTGAGATATGTCAAAGAAATACCGTTTAAGTTTATATTTAATATTGACTTTACTAATTTCATGTTTTAAAGATGTAGGTAGGCTATTTATTAATTTAGGTACTTGATACCTCAAAAGATGCTTACCATAAAGGTTGCTGAAGCTGGGTATTATTAGTGTATTTTTATTCGCACTGCGCGTTTGCTTGTTACGTACAACAATGTTTTGAAAGTCCAGATCAAAGTAATTTTCAGCTAGAATCATGTAGTTTAGGTACTCATGTACAGGTAAAACTTTACAATATTTAAACAGTTCATGATAGTTGTTACGGTATTTGTTTCTAATTTTATCCGGTACTAATGTTTTAAGTATTCGCGTTTGCATTAGGTATATTAGATCAAGGTGTGTTTTGAACGTTCTCCCATAGCTACTGAGGCCGTAGTGGATCATAGTTTCACCCAGTGCTTTATAGAGGTTTAGACGAGAAGAGTAGGGAATTTTGTTTCTCACGATCAAAGTTTACCTAGTATCGCACGTAATTTGTCACATACGTAGTTAATATGGTCAGTCCATTTCATCCTGTCATCGATGATTAATCATAAATATTTTTGTTTCTGTACTAAATCTACGTGAGCGCAAGAGCAGTTTTGAAGACCTGAATGTAGGCACGAGTGACTATGAGCTATCAGTTTCAAATTGTGGGGAGTTCTATTTTGGCTAGAGCCTAAATACATTCGCTTGGTTTTATCAGCATTAAGAACCAGCCCCGCATCATGGGACCACTTAGTCAAAACAGTGAAGTCAGTCTGTAAATCTTCCAACGCCTGATTTATGTTTCTATTTGCTGCTATAAGAAAAGTGTCATCGGCAAATTGGTAAATTTCGCACTTTGTGATGATATTAACCACATCATTTACATAGGTGATATAGTGCAGTGGCCCAAGTACAGATCCCTGTGCTGTGCCACCAACCACTGAAACTTGTTCACTTAAGTCATCTCCTACCTTGACTACGTATGACCTATTGTTCAAATAGTCCTGACACCATTTGCGCAAGGGCCCTCGTATGCCACAGTTGTCAAGCTTACTCATTAGCATTCCGTGGTTTAAAGTATCGAATGCTTTGCTGTAATCAATAAAAACCACCAGAATGTGTTTCTTAATATCGAGATGCTCATAAACACTGTCAGTGAACTTTGAAAGCAATTGCGTTGCACTTTTACCTGGCTGAAAGCCATACTGTTTATCAGTAATAATGTTATGTGTTTTATAGAACTGGTGAATTTGTTTAGATATATTTTTTTCTATTATTTTATCTATGGCTGGAAGAATTGTAATTGGACGATAGTTGTCGTAGATGCTTTGACTGCCTTTCTTATGTATGGGCCTAACTATTCCTGTTTTGAGTAGGGGAGGGTATTTTCCTTGCTTAACGCTGGTATTTGTAAGGTGAGCTAATACACCAGCTATGCCTTCTTTTATAGTTTTTAAGTCCTGTACTCTGATGCAGTCAATGCCTGGAGCTTTTCGCGCGCTTAGGGAATCAATTTCTTTACAAACTGTTTTAACAGTAGCTTTCTGGAACCTACATGACATATTTGCACATTTAGTGTACTGTTCTCCCCTAAGCAGTTTGATATTACATTTAGGGAGGATGTGCTTAACACTATCGGAAAAGTATTCTGCGAAGCTATTAGCTATCTTTTTAGGTGTATTTTTATCACTAAGAAGTGCGTTGAGAATAATTGTATCAGTTATAATTTTAGTCCTGCCAGTAATTTGATTTAGTAATTGCCATAGCCCACGCGGATTGTTTTTATTCTCACTTATTTCTCGATTTAAGTGTGCATTTTTAGTTTCAGTAATAATTTTATTTGCATGGTTCCTAGAAGCATTATACTCTCTTTTTAGTAACATATTCCTAGGATCAGTGCTCCACCTGGTAAATAACCTATCCCTATGCTCGCATGCCTTTATAATTTTGGCGTTTATCCATTTATTAGCAGTTCGCGTTTTAATAATAGGCATTTTAGTTTTAATGACAGAGATAACACTGTAACACTGTTGAATTTTGTTGACCATTATATCATATATTCTTAAAGGACAAATCAAACTTTTGAGTGGTTGCCAGTCTATTTGCTTTAAATTGATGGCAAGTTTCTTATGATCATATTTTGTACCAAATTTAAAATCCACCCGTGTGTCTAGTGGCGAGGAACTCGAGCTCGTAGCTGCGCATACGGTGACGCGGTGGTCGGCCAGTGCAGTTCCGAGCGCCGCTGTGTATACAACTAGTGAGCGGGATCTGGTGTAAATACTTATGGTCGATACAAGACTTACTAAGTTTTCCATTCGCCAAATCTATGCGCGTATAATCAGTGACCCCGCAAGCTAGTCCATGCTTATACATAGTGGTGTTATATATGTGTTTCAAAGGAGTGCTACCTCTGAGGTCAATATTAATATCGCCTAGTATGTACAAGTCATGTTTTCGGCCTATTTTTCAGTAGTGAGTCAAGCTCCTTTACAAACAAATGCTTACTATAACTAGGAGGTCTTTGTAAGCTTTGCTTACGGTTCGGTTCTGCACTTACTGCGTTTTTGTATTGTTAGACAAGTAGGCGTTCTTTAGTTGTTTAATATCTTCCACGGAGCGAACAATACTGGGTTTCTGGTTGTCACGCTCTTTGCGCACACGCAGTATTCCCTCAAAAGTCGCTTAATGTCAATCTGCATGTTAAGTGGATCAGCAACTTCTTCGTCCGCTTCATCGTCGTCTGGGATGATTATAGATCGGCGACGCGTCGATTTGTTCTGACAGTCCTGGCAGGTCCACTCGAGGTTATCGGTGGCCCGCAGTGCTGCAAGCTGCTTGTTAGTGAGCCCAGCACATTGGTTGCTTAAATGCACTATCTTCTCGCAACGATTACACTCTAGGCCTGGCTTGGATTTCGTGAGGTTACGGTTACACTGATCATATTTACTTGCCATATTGAAGGTACTTGACGCACAAACTAATCACAGAGGTACGCGTGCTTAGCATAAGACTACTCAACGATGACTAAGTAGTAAGAAATATCTAAGTGAAAATAGAATAAATGAAATTAAAAAAGAAGTAGCAAACGAATTACAGCTTACAAATAATATGGAAGATAGACAAAACTAACAATCACAAATATCACGGCAGAACGATCCCAATAGCACACAAGCTCACACACACTCGGATTCACCCCCTCCCTTAAATTCACTTGATCTAAACATAGGTACAAACGCAGATACACACCAAACAAATACCGTTTAATGCCAACCATTTGCTCAATACACCTTCACAGAACACAAATGAAGAAGATATGATAGAAGCCTCCCATCACGATTTAAATGAAACTGTAGGTCAAGAGAGACCCGATATAGATGGCACGTTTCAACTTACACTCAACTTTTATTTGAACTCGGAACCAACAGCAAGAGATTTTATTCCAAAACAGAAATCTACTAGAAAGTTAGCAATTATAGTTAATTATTTATTTATTTTTTTATTTAATTATAGTTTAATTTTATATTTAATTATAGTTAATTATATTAATAGGGTTATTTTGCCAAAACATATAGATGAAAATACTACTTTTACAAATTTGCAAAATATTGTGTACTGTGCAGCTTGGACGGCTGCTAAAATGATGCCAACATTTCGATTCCACCTAAAGATAGCAGAAACATGACAAAGCGAGATTACAAACCAAGCTGGTAAATAAAACTAGAAAAAAGAATAGCTGAGTTAAGGGCAAATATAGGCAGAATAACACATTATATGAATGGATGCCGAACCCGGAACCTTGTAAATCAGGTAAATAAAATACTAGAAAACTATAAAATACACTCAACACATGAAGAGAATAACACACAACTGCCCCACTTTTTAGACACTTTGAAACAGAAGTTTTCGGTTTTGAGCAGTAGGTTAGCTAGATACTTAAAATGCACACTACGCAAGCGACAAAACAAACAATTTACAGTAAACGAAAAACAATTCTATCGTGGTATCAAAGACACTAACAACTTAAACAGTGATAACATTACACACCCACCAATGGATGCTTTACAATGGTTTTGGGCAAGTATATGGGAACACCCAGTTACACACAGTGAAGAAGCCACATGGACATGGTGCGAGCAGCAACTTTTTAACGAAATAGATGAAATGGTATTTGAGAGTATTCCATTTGAAACATTCAGAATGGTATCAGATAGATTGCACAACTGGAAGACACCAGGCTCTGACCATCTCCATAATTACTGGTACGAAAAGTTCACCCATATTCATATACATCTTCATAATTTTATTAACCATTTCATTCAGAACCCAGACATCATACCTCAATACATTACACAAGGCACCACATATATGATCCCAAAGGACCCAAATGACACTGCAAACCCTACTTAGGCCAATCACTTGTCTCCAAACTATTTATAAACTAATAACATCATGTCTTGCCCAAGCCATACAAATACATAGATGCAAATAATATACTTGCAGAACAACAGAAAGGGTGTAAGAAGAACAGTCAGGGATGCAAGGAACAGCTCACTATAGATGCCGTGATTCTCAAACAAGTGAAAAAGACTAAAGTCAATCTTTTCTCAATGTACATTGATTAGAGAAAGGCCTACGACTCAGTTCCTCATCATCAGATCTCATAGTTGGCTCTTACATATTCTGAATATCTATAAAATTAATCCTACAATTACACAAGTCCTCCAAAATATTATTCAAACATGGACTACGCAGCTACAATTGAACACAAAAACTGGTATTTTCCACTCTGAACCTATAAATATTAACCGAGGCATTTTCCAGGGCGATGCTCTGAGCCCACTTTGGGTTTGTCTAGCCCTCTATCGAATATATTAAACAGTACTGAACAAACAGATATCTGCAGACGATGCAACGCGGCATCCGAAACAATTCAACACATAACATAAGCATGTAAAGCAATAGCACAGACAGATTATAAATATAGACATGACCAAGTTGCTAATATTATACATCAATTAATTGCACCAAAATACAAACTACTGACACAACCACAAACTCCCTATTACAAATACAAACCTGAAACAGTTCTTGAAAACTCAACTCACAAGTTATACTTCGACCGTGCCATCTTAACAGATAAAACAATACATTTTAACAGACCCGATATCACCTTATTAAACAAATGCAAAAAACTGCCCATTTAATTGATATAGCCATGCCAAACACCCATAACTTACAAAAAACAAAAGCCGAGAAACTTTCAAAATATATAGGGTTAAAAGATGAAATTATACGCATGTGGAGATTGAACCAAGTTACCATAGTCCCCATAAGCGTGCATTCTCAACACCTGCAGAATCGTAAGAAAAATCCTACAAACCTAATAAAATGTATATCATGATGGTCACCTGGTTTTACCCGTGATCTCCATTATACCGATGTCAAAAAACATCGAACTGTTTTAACAGATACCCATAAATAATAATAATAAGCCCCCAGGGCAGTTCTATCAGCTGTTGGTGCGGGCTACCATCATCCCGACACTAACCCGCAGGGCAGCTTGTGGCGAGCTGTTGGTGTGTAGCGACACTACGGACCCGAGTTCCCCTGAGAGTCGGTCAGGCCCTCCGCCTCCGCTTGCCTTAGCCTACTGCCTTTGCTGGCCCTATGCGTCAGCACGTTTGGGTGGCCCATTTAGTGAGTGGCTAGTCACCGTCTGCCAGGAAAAAAAACATTGAGATATTTTGCATGGCAGACGTCTGTTGTCTCAAGCAATAGCCCGTATACAAGTCCACCAAACAATTCACCTCCATAGCCCAGTTTTTACTTTTCAACATTTTTGCAATAGACCTTGCATCTGCTGGTTGTTGTCTTTAGGTAAATTATCAATATTTATCTAGAGACAAAACTCAGCAGATGTACATTATCAAAGTAGATTAAGGCTGCGTTCCAAATCGAGTAGAAATTACACTCTGAGGAGTGAAAATCACTCGAACCCGTTTGAAATTGTCCCCGAGTAAAACCGAGATTGACCGAGCTGTCACCTGACAGTTTCTTAATTGTTTCGGAACGGGTTAGAGTGACGTGTATCACTCTGACAAGTGCGAATTCTACCGGTGCCTAGAGCACGATGAAATTCACCTGACAGCTGTCAGGCGAAGGTTTTGCTCGTTTTGTCTCTCTCTATTCGACGAGGGTGAAAATCACTCAGCGAAAAGCTATTTGGAACGTGCCCTAAATGGTACCAAAAAGGCCTCAACGTGTTGGCTTCGGCCCCACGCAAGCCTCAAAGGACCGGGTTCCCACGGGCCCGTGAATTTTCCAAGTACCAACATAATAATAATAAAACTTTATTTTCGGATAACATGAAATAGAGGTAACACAATGCACAATTTACGCGGCCTTATCGTTAATACCGATCTCTACCAGGCAACCTACAGGCAGAGGGAATATATTATAAGAATGGCAAGTACTATGGGGATATTAAAAAAGATACATGATAAAGTATGAATGTAAAGAAACAAGTTAAACACAGATGATACAGAAACCAATAGCAAATACACCAAAGCTAGCTAGATAATTAGAAAAAGATAAATATGAAAAATCACAGCGAAAGATAATGCGATTTTACCTTGGCCTTAAAGATAGGAAGGGCTTGAGATCTCCTAATAGAGAGGGGTAAAGAATTCCACAATCGGAAAGATTGTACAGTGAAGGATTGTGTGTAGGAGTGTGAGGAATGAGGAGGAAATTGAAGTCGAAGTATTCGAGATGATCGCCTTAGTTATCCGCGAGTTGCTAGGAGGTTGTATAGTTTACCATGACAAAGCGATTACTGCAGAAGCAAGTGACACTGTATTACTAATATGCTAATAATATGTCAAAATTGGTGACCATGCCAACAGTGAACTACCTGGGTGGGTGTGACCTAAGGTGTGCCGCAGGGTAGTAGATCCGAACCGGTACTTTTTTTTCTTGTCCTTCAATAACTCTATCAATATATTCCAGGATAATATTATTTTAAGAATTTTACTGAGCACTCTATTAAGACTAAATACATCACATTTCCAAGCGCGATTCACCTGAATTCGCTTTTTCTTTAGCTACCTACCTCAGGTGAACAACTTTTATAAAACTATTGCAAACATTATATACCTATGTATATGTTGACAGCGCTATAAACGCACATGTTAAGCTTGACGTGCTATTCAAATTTATGTTTATTAATAGATAGAGACTTATTTTAGGTTTAACTACGGGAAAACCACTTGCAGTTAAACCTTCCAAGATTGTAGCAGGTCAAGAGCCTGAAAAAACCAATGAATTACTTCAATGCATAGCACAAGCTCTGGATAAAAAATTGAGTTCTGACGAAGCAGTGAAAAAAATTAAGGAGGGTGCGAAGTTGCTCAAACCTGATGAGAAAAAAATAAAAGATTCAGTTAGGACGGCGAAGAAAACAAGTGAAGTTAGTAAACTAACTTCAAAAAGTGGTGAAAAGTTATCTAATCACAAAAAAGAAGCAGGGGTCCGAACCACAAATAAATATGAAAATGAAGGAAAGAACGTTAGCAAATCCAAACAGAAAGAAAAACCCTCCACCAAAACAGAGGCATCACCAAAAAGCATATCCCAACCATCAAAACTCGCCACATCTAAAAAACCATCCGTGGAAAAGAAAAATACAGAAAGTAGCGAAAAAACCCCAGATGTTAACATTACAGAGGCAAATGGCGAAATAAATACTAAAGTGGATTTAAAAGTAGTGAATGATGGAAAAGATGAAAAATTGGAATTAGAAAATCAGCAATCCATCAACTCGATTATTACCATACGACCACCTTTCAATTCAGAACCAGTTTCTATTGAACAAAATGAGCTGAATAACTCGTACACTATAATAGACAATGGTTTGAATTCGTCATCTTCTCAGGATCTTATGGAATCTAACGGAATGGAAGTTGAAAATAATAAAACAGTTAATACATTACCACAAAAAAAATACAAGATTATTGAAAGTACGAAAAACATCGATCAAACTGAGTCTAGCGAAAAAGTTGCCGAAAGCCTTAATCAAAACCTAACAGAAGAAAAAAAAGAAGTGATTTTAAACAAATATACCTCCAGCTCACCGCAAAATAATATAACTTCGGAATTATTGGCGAAAGGCGAAGAAAAAGAAAGTAACAATGCTTTCATAACAAGATCACCAAGTAAAGTGAATAGTATAGTCAGACCAGCAAGTGTCCGACCGTCATCATCAAGACCAGGGGCTCCTAGACCAAGAGAAAAACATGACAACATACTCACTGAAGCCGAAAACATTATTGTTGGTAAAGTGAATATCATAGCAGAAAATTCTCCAAACGAAGAGGCAGGTATTTCATAATTTATAATAACATTAGGTTAATCCAGAATAACGATGAAAACAATGGAGAAATCGATTGGATCATAGCTATTAAGGGGGACTAAAACCCGCTCCTTTCGCTAACCGGGCGATTTATAGCTATAGAATACATTTCTGCGGAAAGAACTTGATCATAAAGTCGGTCTGCGTTGGATAAGTTTAACATTGCAACCTTGATTTTTACAGGAAGAAGATACTAGTATAATTATCGCAGAGAAAGAAACAAGTGACTTAACAGCAGCCCAAAACGAGCAAGAGCAGTTGCAGGGAACACTTAATGATCATGGACATTTAGTACAGCAAATATTAGATTCGCAAAAAGAATATTCTCAAATGTCAGGCAAAACTGAAATCGTATGTACTCCAGTCAATATGAAAGAGTATTGCATGTTTTAATGGTAAAACTCAGCTAAATTTTGTTTTTTCTACATTTAGGAATGGCAGTTCGGTGCTCAAAAAGCAAGAGATGCTTCGAATAAAGAAGTGGAACAGTTACGATTCGATATTCAAGCACTGTCGCGGGTGACCAACCCGCTAGGCAAGCTTCTAGATCACATACAAGAAGATGTCGAAGTCATGCGCCAAGAACTAAGTCAATGGACAAAAACTTATGAACAAACTTCGATGGAACTAGTGAAGCAAAAAGCGTAAGTATTGGCAGGCAGCCTAACTTAGATTCTCTATAGGAAAATACAGTAGCATTATCCAATATAATTAATATATATTTTTTGTAACTAAGGAAAATGCAATGGCATACCCACCTACTCAGTCATTGATATATAAATGTTTGAACTTGACAGCTTACCACTCAATGCCTACGGAGTATGCGATAATAGTTTTTTTTTTCGGTAAAAAGTCAGTTCATTGGGTATGTATGTACCTAAGTCAGAGCTTTTAACTCTTAAACAGAATGGCATTGGATCAGCCGTAAAGAAATGTCAAACATGAAATTATACTTTACTTCACAGCAATAATAAGGTTCACGTGTTTTCAGACGACGCGACAATAAACTAATGCTAATTCGGTGAAATTAGTTTCAGCAGTCAGACCCCTGATTAGTATACAAAATAACCCATTAAATACGAAAAATCTGCATGGTACTTGAAGTATATCATACAGGTTTGTTTGCTATTTTTCAATCAAAATCGATAACTGTATGTTTCTTTTTCAGGGCAAACGTAGACTCTTTATTTTCACTTTATGCAAAAGTGAAACAACTGGACACAGATGTAGATGAGAAGTATGATAAGATTAATGATCTCAAAATAATTATACACAAAAATTCATTAAGAATTGAAAAACTTTTATCAAATGGAAAAGTGCAATAATCCTTTTGAATGTGTTAACCCTTTTTTATTAGCTATGTAAATCGAAAGATATATTAAAGAATATCACATCAGCTTCTGTAATAATTTTCTAACACCACACATTGGTAGGTACGTGTAGGGGGTGCGCCAAAGTTCACCTAAATTTTCAACTTCTACCCAATTTGGGAATAGGAAAAAAAATCATACATGTCCTAAACCGAAATGCATTGCTAGGTATTTGTATTTTATACCTTATTTAAATACTAAAGGATCTAGGATATTTTTAATTAAATAAGTTTGACCTTCATTTGACCCCAGATTGGCAACGTGCACCAAAAGTACCTATACTAAGGATTTTAATGGACTCTTGAAGGTAATCAAATTGACATCTCACAATTGAAACCTATTGGATCGTATAATAGTGACAACGGCGAAAAATAGCGATATTTCCGTAAATAATCACGAAATGGAAATTAATGAAACGGTTGATGACTTAATGGAATGGCTAGATAATAATGACCTTAAACTTAATTTAAATAAGTCAAATTTTATTCAGTTTAATAAATCTAAGCATGTCCAATACAATTTTAAACTCAACATTGACAAAATTAAAGAGATTACACACACCAAGTTTCTGGGTGTAATTATCGATCAAGACTTAGGCTGGAAGTTGCACATTGCAGTCCTGTTGTGAACCTTTCCCTTTGAAAAGTGGCACGATCAAAGCCTTGTACCAATCTTCTGGTACCCGGCTGGCCCTCCAACACAAATTAAAAAGGCGGTACAACTGACTAGCAGCTATGCCTCGCCCGGCCCTCAGCATCTCAACAGACACTCTATCATACCCTGAAGCCTTACCAGCTTTCATACTTTTTGCTGTCACTATCTCATCCATACGAATCTCACCTTCACCTCCATTTTCTTCAATGTATGGCTCAGATTTTGCTGCCAAAGCATCATCTCTTTCAGAGTACTCTTTTTTCATCTCCCTAAGATACACTTTGCCTCTTTTAAAATCCTTCCATCATCGCCTCTGATTTTCGTAAGCTCTGCTACGGTCGATGCTCCTCTAGCAGAACGTACTGACTTCTAGAAAAACTTGACATTTGTCCGAAAGTCTTCAGTAAGCCTCTTATCAAACTCATCCTTTTGTTCTTCTTTACGTTTGTTCGCTACATCCTTCACAATTCCTTTCAATCTTTTATATTCCTTTTTCGCTTCAACCACATCTCCATATGTCGCCTTTTGCATCGTTTGATTAGCTCTTATAGCCAATCCAACCATGCTTTCTTCTTTTCATCTACTGCCACCTGCACACTCTTGTCCATCCACCTACTCTTTATCTTACCACCTTTCCTTCTTCTCGTAGTTCCACAAATACTCACAGCCGTACTCACTAATCCATCTTTAACACAATCCCACACATCTTCAATCCCTTGCAGCTTTTCCGAACCTTCAAATCGCTCTAGTAACCCATTCACATACTCGACTTCCACACCTTTCTCTTGCAGCTTCTCCACCTTTACATGTTCTAGAACCCCCGTACTCACTGGAACTCTATGACGCCACTTTTCAAAGAGACCACTCATTCGTGCTAGCTCCAGGAAGTGGTCTGTGTCGACGCCAACCCCGCTATATACCCGGGTGTCCAGAACATTCCTCCTCAATCGTTCATCCACAATCACATAGTCAATCATGCTCCTCGACACCCCTTCTTCTCTTGTGTACATATCAATCCTTTTATGCTCAAACATGGTATTCATCACACACAAATTCCATTCGATGCAAATCTCTAATAAACTCCTACCATTGGCATTTACTCTATCGTCACCATGTACACCAAGAACCTTTTCATACCCATCTCGCTTTCTACCTACCCACCCATTAACCCGTATCTGTGAGTGCATATACGCCAAGAACAAAGATACGAGTCAACCCTTTTAGCCGCACCCAGAGGAGTCTCGGGCTTACACACTCATACTCATTTACACATTCGGCCATTCGCTCGGAGACATTAAGGCCAACTCCTTGAGACCCTCAGCTGTTGGCAGAAACTCCGGACCAGTAAGCCGTATAGGGTCCATGCCTCGACATGTCACATCCTTTCCGCTTAGTCTCATGCCTTTCATCCATCATGTAACATACTTCATCAATTTTGTCATTCATTCCACCCCTTACATTCAACGTAGCGAAGCGGCTCTCCGTGATCCGCTTTTCGCCCCCGCGGAGAACGAGACGTGATGGGTTGCGAACCACACCGCCGCCAACTGGATTAATAACAATTGTGTCCACTGTCCATCAGTTTATTGCACTCCATATATGTATAAATAAATAGGTCTTCAAATTAGATACATAGCACATTTAGGGGTCCGGATTGGACATGACAATGTAATAGAGGGCACTATACTTCCATATTTCTAACATTAAATAACGAACTACTTTTAACATAAAAACCAGATTATATATTGTTTTTGTATGCTTTGAATTTAAAAAAATATTTTAAAGACTTATCACTCAAATACTCAGCGACTTTATAATATGCTTTATTAATAAGTAATCGTTTATGTTTATTATTGAACTCTTTTTCTTTATCTGTGTCTTTTAAATGTTCCGGTAGGTGATTAAATATTTTTATAGCCTTATCTAGTGTGCTCACTGAGTGTAGTTTTAGACGAGACGTCGGTATGTTTAACTTATTTCTATTTCGCAATGTGTATTTAGGATCACAGCACAAATTAGACATGCGCGGCGCTCTGACAGAAAGCCCGCTTAGAACAACTTGCTATTTTTGACACTCGCACACAGAGACGTGAGTTTACAGACGAAGTCAGAGACTTTCAGCGTCACGGTCAGTCAAAAACATTGAGATATTATTTGTACGTCGTCAGATAGGTCGTCGTCGGGTAGGATAGGCTTACATTATAGTTCAATGGTCGAAAATGGTTTCGCGCAGATATTTTTGTTGCAGTGTATTTGGCTGTATGAACAACACACGAAATTGTGATCATACGTTTTTTAAGTTAACAAATAATGTTAAAGTAAGTAAAACTCAGATAGCGTTTGCAAGTTAGTAGTACTATGTACGAGTATTTTATGTATATAGGTAGGTAAACCATTATATTTCGCAACACAATCAAATCCAGTACAAATGGGCTTTTACTTTTTTCGTAACTTATCGTATCATGCATTGGTATAACACCAGTATTGTTGGTATATTCTTTTACTGGCACGCACGGCTGCTGCATTCGCGCCGCGCCGCCGACAGGTGACCGCCGAAGCGTTGGCTTCATGGTATTATCTACTGCCTACTAGGTAGGTAGGTAGAAATGTATGATTAAGGCCATTAGGCTAGCAGGTTGCTCCTGGACCCCGGTAAATGACTTCTTATAATATAAAACTTTTATACGTATTCACCCATCTTAACTCCTTTTAATCTAGCTGGACCCCTTTTGTATATTTTTGTTTTTTCGAACTGTATGTGCAATTTTTTACTTGATGTATTTTATTTTAGGCGGTCAAATCACGCTTATCTGGCGAATATAGTAGCGAGTAGCAACTCGAGCTGTAGCCAGAGCCAGACGTGACCACTTATGTCCTTTGTACGATTAGTTGGAGTCGTATGAGGGGCAGAAGCTCGTTTACAAGTTGGCACGTTGGAGAGTCAAAGCGGCCCAGGATATTTCCATGTGCCGCTGTGTAAATGACACTCTTGGTAATGCTATGCGAGGACCGCGTGGTGAAGGAGAGATGGCGCTCTTACTTCCACGAGCTGCTCAACAAGCATCACAATGAGGTGCAGCCACCTGAACTCCCTCCAAATCAGGGACTAGTGCCCCCGGTAACGCCTGATGAAGTCCAGTCGGCTCTTCGCCGCATGAATAACCGGAAAGCTGTCGGACCCGATGGAGTCCCTATCGGAGCGTGTAAATCGATGGGCTCTCGTGGTGTGGGCATATTTACCCACCTTTTCAACCGCATTCTCCTCACCGGGAAGATACCTGACCAATGGAGACTGAGCATTATCACGCCAGTCTTCAAAGGCAAGGGCTCGGTGCAGGAGTGCAGCAATTCTCGCGGCATAAAGGTGATGTCCCACACCATGAAGCTCCACGAGCGCATTGTGGACTCTCGGATCCGACAGGAGTGTAAAATCTCGGAGTGTCATGCAGTATGGGTTTCGATCGGGTTGCGGGACTATGTACAAATCAAATCAAATCAAATGTTTTATTTGCAAGAATACAGTAAATACATCAGGTGATAATGATAGAATGAGTCCAATGCATTCAGCCTAATACTAGCGTGCAAATATACTTATTACAATAAAAATTATTAATATTAATGAGATTTAAGAGAGATTTAATTTATTATATTTTATCTTTAAATTCAAGAAATTCTTTAACATTGTAAAAGCTGTGGTGTAATAACCATTTTGTCAGCTTTGATTTAAATGTATTTATGTCATGAATTAATCTGAAGTCGTCTGGTAAATTATTGAACAGCACAATACACATAATATAAACATTTATCTTATATATTCGTTTATGGCAAGTAGGATGATACAATTTGTTCATAATTCTAGCTCTAGTTTGCCTACTATTTATTTCAGCTCGTGTTTTCCTAAATTGTGGATTGGAGAATACAAACAAACAGACTTCCTTAATGTACAGCGACGGCAGAGGTAGAATCGCAAGTTTTTTGAACAGCGGTTTACAGCTGTCGTCAAATTTCGCGTTGCAGATGGCTCTTATACACTTATTCTGGATTTTAAAAGCCTGGTCAGCGTTTATTATTAACCCTGTATTTGCCTTGAGAACGCTCATGGAGGGATACAGACTGAAGAATACACCTCTGCATCTCCTTTTCTTAGACATGCAGAAGGCCTTCGACTGTGTCCCTCGTGAGATGATCGGCTGGGCGCTGCGGTCCAGAACCGTCCAGGGCCGTTCCCGAAGTCTTTATTCACATTATCCGGGACATGTACCACGATTCCAATTCCATAGTTAGGACTGCGGTTGGTGATACGCTTCCCTTCTTTATCACCGTTGGGGTACACCAAGGCTCCGTGCTTAGCCCGTTTCTGTTCAGCGTAATATTAGACGTTCTGTCAAACAGCACCCGAGACCACCACGAGCAACCAACCTGGTTGCTCATGTATGCTGATGATATTGTGCTAACAGACTCGGACAGGGGACGGCTGGTACAACGGGTGAATAAGTGGAAAATTTCACTTGAAAACGGTGGTCTGAAACTTTATGTGGCGAAGACGGAGTACATGGCCTGCAACACCAAAGATACCCAGTCCGTACGCATAGGCGTTGACGTGGTCGAGCGCACGGACCGTGTCAAATACCTGGGATCTGTGTTAAGCGCGTCCGGGGGCGGGTGCGCAAGCTCCCTCACCCTCTTTGAGCCATGTTTCGTTAATGGCCAAGATCTACACTGTGTCGACCTATTGCGATTATAAATTCGTCATGTTTCGTACCGAGAGATCCGGGATTTAATAGGCCAAATGTAAGTTTACTAGATTGTAGAAATCGAAGGACGAACGCAAAAGTAATTTGAAAATGCTTGCAATACATTAGAACACAACAGAGCAATTTTATGTGATGCTAGTCTAAAAAAGAAGCACACAATGGTAAAAACGGACCGCTTAAATTGTATATCTGTAGAGCTGTGTAATAGTGTAAAGAAAATAGGCAGAAAATTTAAAGTGACACAAAATACACACATCAAAAGTGTCTAGGGATCAACATATATTTTTGCAATAACTTTTCTCCTGATTGATATTGATTAAAATTTTCTTTAAGGATTCATCAAATAAAGTGTTTTCGTTTGTCTACAGTAACGATAAACCAAGTCAGCTTTGCATTAATAAAGAAATTTGCCATTTTCCTAATAAAGGGATTTTTGACATTTGAACCACTAACATTAAAGTTCGAAAAAAAGACTGAAATAACAGTTTTCTTAAAAAATTTATTGGGTAACTTAAACAATTAATAATCCGTGTTTCTACCGCGAACACTAACAACACAAAAACATCGGTTTGGCATACTCAAAATGAGTTCATCCAAATCACGCTGTGGAATGGCCGCCCATGTTCGTTGCAACAACAAAAAAAGGTCTTCTTGCGACTGGATACCCTCCATATTCGGCAGAGCTCTTCTCTGTAGCTTATCCTATGCATGCTCAATCGGGTTCAAGTCTGGCGACTGAGCAGGCCAGGGCAGGACATTGATGTTAGCTGCGGCGAGAGTCTGTCTTACAACTCTTGCGGTGTGCGGTCGTGCATTATCATGCATTAACTGAAATAAGGGACCGATTTGCACTTGTAGAGGAACGATGACGTTCCCGAAGACCGCTAAGGGTACCACCTATAGCAATGCACAATCGTAGGATTCGATATCAATGGGCTCTTGAACACAGAAATTGGGCAGAAGAACAATGGCGTTTCGTGTGCTTTTCTGATCAGTCTCGTTTTGGTATGAGACCGGATACAAGACGTATACGACACTGGAGAACCCCTGGACGCCAACAGCGATTAAAATCCTGCCAGGAAGTCCATCCTTATAGTGGTGGAACCATCATGGTATGGGCGGGTATTTGGATCGGCGGAAGAACTGAGTTGATTTGGATCAGAGGCAACCTCAACGCTCAAATTTATGCTGAGACGATTGTATCAGACGTCATCGTTCCTCTACAAGTGCAAATCGGTCCCTTATTTCAGTTAATGCATGATAATGCACGACCGCACACCGCAAGAGTTGTAAGACAGACTCTCGCCGCAGCTAACATCAATCAAATGTCCTGCCCTGGCCTGCTCAATCGCCAGACTTGAACCCGATTGAGCATGCATGGGATATGCTACAGAGAAGAGCTCTGCCGAATATGGAGGGTATCCAGTCGCAAGAAGACCTTTTTTTGTTGTTGCAACGAACATGGGCGGCCATTCCACAGCGTGATTTGGATGAACTCATTTTGAGTATGCCAAACCGATGTTCTTGTGTTGTTAGTGTTCGCGGTAGAAACACGGATTATTAATTGTTTAAGTTACCCAATAAAATGTTAAAGAAAACTGTTATTTCAGTCTTTTTTTCGAACTTTAATGTTAGTGGTTCAAATGTCAAAAATCCCTTTATTAGGAAAATGGCAAATTTCTTTATTAATGCAAAGGTGACTTGGTTTATCGTTACTGTAGACAAACGAAAACACTTTATTTGATGAATCCTTAAAGAAAATTTTAATTAATATCAATCAGGAGAAAAGTTATTGCAAAAATATATGTTGATCCCTAGACACTTTTGATGTGTGTACAAACAATTGTAGACTTGATAAAATAAAAATTAGTAAAAACAAAACAATTAAATTTTAACAAGTCTTTTAAAAAATGAACATAATATGCACTTAATAATAACAAAATAAAAATGTTGCTTCCCAAATTAAAATACAACAAGTGGTTTAAAAAATTAACATACGCATTTAATAACATAATAAAATCGTAACTTATCAACAATAAAAATAGTGTAAATTAGCCTCTGAAACACAGGTTTTACCTAGTTTAGAGGTTGGTTCTCCAAATATCCACTCATGAACAACAATTCTGTAATAATTTGTTAAATGTTTGTTTGTTAGTACAATAAAATCTTATTATTATTCTCTTTATTTAACATGAAACTTAGATATAAAATTTGTACAGTATTCCTACAAAAACAAAGATTTATAACAATAAAAACATCTTATGAAGTATAATCATAAAAACTAAATAATTACAATTATAAAACCTAAGCTTAAAGTTACAAATACAATGTTTTATAAAAATACTATAAAAACCTGAACCTAGGGGCCACCGGCAGCAGGGCAAGCAAGGCCCAGACTACCGGTGGTTAGGGCTGCAGGGAGAGGAACCTCCTGACAATGCGAGTATTATTATTATTATAATGAACAGATTAACGAATAAACAAGCTAACGTCACAATCAACCAAAAACTTTGGCAATATCAGCCAACGAATGCAAGCGATGCCGCGGTGCGCCGTGTTCATTCCGGGCGTATATTTTGCCCTCACGGGTCCACACATAATAGATTGGGGAAAAAGTTTCTTCGCATTTTTTGAGAAAATTCAAAACATTTTTTTGTATACTTTATTTACATTTAAAAAACTAAAGTATGTAGGTGCCACTTTGTTCGATTACTTTTTGCTATCTTGTAGGTAGGGACATGATCCCATTACTATAGGAATTTTGAGGCTCCTGATCAAAATACCGCGACAAGTGCTTTTGGCAGTCCTCTCGTGATGTTATCCTGATACTGCCAAAATAATTCTGAAGAGACCGAAACAAGTGGAAATCTGAAGGTGCAAGGTCAGGACTATACGGCGGATACATTAACACCTCCCAGCGAAACTCTCTTATTTTTTTCTGAGTGGCTAAAGATGTGTGACCTCTAGCGTTATCATGATGAAAAACCACACCCTGTCTGTTTGTTTAATTCCGGCCGCTTTCCTTCAACTTCTTGCTTTATTCTCATCAGTTGTTCGCAGTAGAGTTCAGAATCGATGGTCCGGCCTGGTAATAATGATGACAGCTGATAATGAATAATGCCCTTCCAATCCCACCACACACACAGCATCACCTTGTTGCGAGTTAACCCTGGTTTCGCCACAGTCTGTGAAGCCTTGACCACGACCTTTTTCGCACGTTATTGACGTACGCGATCCACTTTACATCACCAGTTATCAGCATCTTCAAAAATGGTTCGGTTTCATTACGTCGTAATAAAGAATCACAAATGAATACACGTTTCATTAGGTTTCTTTCAGTGAGCTCGTGAGGTACCCAAATATCGAGCTCTTTTGTGTACCCATTTTTCTTTAAATGCGCCAAAACTGTTGTGGTCAATTCCCAGTTCTTCAGCTACGTCGTCACTACCGATCTAAACGCCCTATTACGGATAAAATGGATGCCATTTTATCCGTGATAAGTAGGGCGACCAGACCGACGAGCATCTTTGACATTAAAATTTCCGAATTGAAAACGCTTAAACCAAATTTGTGCTGCTTTCACAGACTATGTGTCTGTGAGAGCATAGGTCCATAAACATCGGATTTTTTTTTCGCGGCTTGCATTGCATTTTTAACTTTTTTGTAGAAAATTTTAAAATGTATCGAATTTCTTCATTAGATTTACTCATCTTGACAGTAAGAAAAACAAATGAATATCACACACTTTCCTGATTTAAATTTGGACTTATCTTCTTTAAAATTTTAATGATACCAAAACCAGCCAGATACAAATAGTATAACAAAAGAGATTTTATTTAAAGTTCATACAGCATCACTAAAAGGAAGATCAATACAGCCTCAACCGAGAAGCTACCAGTAAAACTACACAGAAGAAATCCTCACATGCAGTGACTACTAATAGCGATGTCACCGAGCTATTGGTCCCAATTCAGGTTTGAGAGCCCAAAGTTACAATGATTGCCGCTCCATCTGAAGTTGCACAGACTGATATCCACAAGGAGAACTAACGCAAGTGGGTGGAAGTGTTGGGTCGTCGTCGGCGTAGTGCAGCCCGAAATCTCTTAAGAGGTACTGCATCACCAGGTGCTATGAAACTCTAGACGTCTGAACGTCTGCGTAACCTTAACGTTTACTATGTAAAGCTGGGGGGACTACAAGTGAGCAGATCAGCGATCACCTCAAGCTGCTAACTCAAAGTCACTCGTGCCATGTAGAGACCTTAAAGGCGCGAGGGCCATACGCTTCTTTTAAAATCTGTGTACCGTCTAAATTGTCAGAGCACGTACTGTCCGCCGAACATTTTTAGTTATTTTCAGTGTTATTTAAAAAAAAATATATATATGCCGTATGGTCTACAGTTGTGTGGCTAGGCAGCGGATCTAAACACCATCTTTGTTCTTCAAAAAAGAGCCATCCGCTCCATTTACAACCTTAGACCACGCGACTCGCTTCGTGAAGTATTCAAAGAGATAGATATTTTAACTGTGTAGGTACTCTCAATTGATTTATGATAATGTAGTATATGTCCGTACAAACTTGCATCTCTTCAAGAAACCAGTTATGATCATAAACTCAATACCAGAAATAAAAATAAGCTCGTAACTCCCAGTCTAAGGCCCGTATTCTGAAACAAAATCTGTACTTGAGTATAGATCTGAGTGACGTTTTTGTATGAACTGACGTTTTGGAATCTCTACTCAAGTACAGATCAGTGCTTGAGTACGTTTCTAGAATACGGGCCTAAGACTGCTCAAGGTAGGGAAATCATTTGTTGGTCAATGTGTAAACTGGGGGTACTAATGCAAGTCATAAGATTTCTCAAGAGACTATAAGTGTCATCTACCAAAATACGAGAGGTCTTATGACAAAACTGAAAACTTGGAACGCAAACCTTTCGCTCTCACATCATGATTTAATGGCCGTCACCGAAACTAACTTAGATTCCTCGGTGAAAGATGCAGAACTTACGGCATCTTCTTGGAATGTGTTGAGGCGTGATCGATACATGGTGGGGAACTGGGGAGGCGTCCTGCTGGCAGGCCGTGCTGGAATAATGTTATCGCGTCGAACTGAACTTGACACAGAAGACCGGAAAGATATTTGGGCTTCTTTCTCAAATGACGGACGTGGAATATACATACTCGTATGTGTGGTTTATATTACTCCAAGTGCCTCCGATAGTGTCTACCTCAATTGGTTTACCAAGGTGGAGTTTTTCGTAAATGACCTGAATAGGCCTGTAATAATTCTATGAGACCTTAATCATAACAGTGCTTCAGTCAATGTGTGTAATTGGGTCATTGTCAAATAAGAAATTTCGGTGGTCCAAAAAATAAAAAGCATTAAATTTAAAGAAAAATGTTTTATTCGTATTTAGTATCACATTAATTATACTTAGCAATGTAGAAATGAGATCGTTACACACTAATTCCTATAAAAAATAAAAAAAACTGTCAAACAGCACCACATAAAAGACGCACATGACCACCGAAAAGCTTAGAATCAAAATTATCTCTAGCCACAGTACAAAAATAATGAAGCCCTAAGTAATAATCAGTCATAATTAAATTTTTGCTTTCAAAACTAATCAACTCACATATTCTCATTATGAAATCATTTGAAAAATCACAAATTAGATTCGTGACTACCGAAAAGACTATCTTTTCGGTGACATTGATTTAATTAGAAAATATTTTCATCAAAAGAGTCGGATTCTTCCAGTTCCGTCGCACGGGTCTTATCTTTCACTTGTGCTAGTGGTACACTATCTTCTGATGAGTCTGAATCGGAACTATAAATACTGTTATACTTGTACTTTCCTGTTGAAGTGGAAGGCATATTAAAATGCGGGCTGTATGTAGGAGGTTCTGGTGATAGATCCTTTAATATCTCGGAAAATGATTTCCTCTCTCCATTTTTTTCTTAATTTACGTTGATCTCTAGGGGGTAAGTCTTTAATTGTCTTAACAATACCTTTTTCTTTTTTCTTGTAATAATATTCTCGATCTTTTTTTCGTTTCTCTGCTAAAGCTACAGGATCTCGTTTTATTTTTTCTCTTAACCTTCGCATTACAATTTTTTTTTGCTCACGTCGCCTAATTTTTCGTTCTTCTTCTGTTAGTTTTTTTCTAGTTTTAGCCATCTCCCAAAGCACTAAGCAACAAAAAGAAAAAAGCTAAATCAAAATCACATACAGAAAAAGCAACCCTCATTATGTGAATGTGCATTCTTAATAAATAATTAGTAGCAGCAAGATAGTTTGTTAGGAGCGTTATTTGTATTTTATGCATACTTAATAACTTTATTTTTATATTGTAAAATATTTTTTAAGCTTTGGCAAACACAACAAAATAAATGGTGAAACATCCAAAAAATCATAAGTAGGAAAGGCAAACCCAACTTTATTTTCTAAATTTGCAATTGTAATTAGTTATTAGTATTTTATATTTATCATAAAAATTAAATAAGTAAATGAAGTATTTTATGCATAAAAGCTTATTTTAATTATTAAAATTTCAAAAGAAAAAAATCATTTGAATAATTGAATAACTTGTCACTAGAAATGAATAAAAATGACTGAATATTACTTTCAGTTAAGCCACAATATCACCCACAGCCTAAGAACGTTAGAAAAATGTAGGTAAAAATATTATCCATTACACTTATAACTTAGTTTTAAATGTACCTATAACATTCAAGGAGACTGTTCTGAAAAAAACTGGCTTTTTTAAGCTAGCTAAAGCAAAAAAAACTTTCTGGTGGTCTTAAGTCTTTTCGGTGGTCTAACACAACCACCGAAAAGATGACCACCGAACGGAAAAATGTCGATTAAACCAGTACAAATCAAAAATGTTCTAGGTTAGAAAGCAATACGCCATATATTCAAATAAAAAACGCATTATTTCATGACGCCAGTGCAATATTATTGAACTTTGATTAAAAACTTAACAAAAAAAAACAGTAACCGGAAAGATTCAGTGAAGTTTTACAAAATAACAAGATTAAACAGGCGCAACACGTCTTTAGCCACAGCACAAATTTGACACCTAATATGGCCGTCACGTGGGTTTTGAACTGTCAAACTAAATGTCAAATGAATGGGTGCGTTCAGAAACTGAATAATTTTAGGAATATTCGTCATTTTATTTGTACTACCGAAAAGTCGAATGTTCTTTGCGACAAATGACAATGTCTTGTAATTTTTATTTAAAAAGCTTTTATGACAATTGCTTTGCTAATAAATAAAATAGTATTCATTCACAACCATTTTGAAGAAACAAATCAAATAACAAGGTAATATATGACTTGATTGTCTGGTTCATAATTTGATTAAATGGTATTGCGACGGACCACCGAAGCGGACGTTTAAAGCTTGATATTGAAATAAAGTAAAAAATATTCCTAATTGTAATTGTGAACGAATATAGGGTACTGCATTGAACCATATTTAATTATTTTTGACACATAGTTAGTTTTAATTGTTTTGACTTTAATAGATATACGTTTGGGACAAAACTAGTGACCATTTTGACAATGACTCAATTATTATTGTTATTTTATGTCATTTTGTGGTTTACTCGATAGAAATAGCATTCTCAATGTATATGGGGGTAAACTAGACGTTGTTCTGACACGGGAAAGCACTGATGCGGTGGTATTAAATTCAGACTGTGGAGGTATGGTTCGGATAACTAATACCACCCTCCTCTTGACATCACCATACAATACACAAAACTTCAACGACAGAAACCCCTTTAAGCCAGCAATATTGACACCTCCAGAGACTGGAACTTCAATAAATGTGATTGGGTCCTTCTTTACTTAGCCTTAAATAACGCTGACTGATCCACGGTAGTAACATCTACTGACGTGACATCGTGCAATTGATATAAAGTATTATTAATATCATTATATTGAACTTCTTTATTCCAAATAAGCGCTCTAAGCTCTTCTAAGTCGACTACCAAAAGATATCCAGTTTGGTACAATAATTCTGAAATTGAACCACCGATTTGAAGAAGGGAATAAACGCAACTTTTTGACAAATTCAGTTTTCTACACTTTCACAATCTTAACATGTAGGTAGCGCTTAATTATGAGCTTGAAGAAAGAAACAAAAACCATTCGCTTCGTATAAATTCATGCGGCCAAAAAAAATGTTAGTTGGAAGAAGGAAATAAATCCTTCCTTTATTCCCTTCTTCCAACTATCAACTGTACGAGTATAGAATAGAGTTAATTTTTGTATGTTTTTTACATTTAACATTTTAAACGTGCTAAATCGAGTGCGTTCGCCCAGCAAAAAGTATCGCCTTTTCAAGAATTGGATGATGCAGATAATTAGAGCCCTATATCGTGTAAATTTGCCCGAAATTTTATATTTGTGCGTCCAACAGCTTCAGAGTTATTTAAGAAAAACGGATTCTGCTGCACGAACGTTCGCCCAGCAAAACTTTTTTTAATTGATGGGTCTAGCTGTATATTAAATATGCAAAAATGTAGCTTATATACGAGCATAAATGTGCCGTGAAAGCCAAATTTGTGCCCTTTAAGATTTCAGAGTTATTTAGTTTTTTGCTGGGCGAACGTTTTGGTGATTGCCATATATCGGAAACGGTTGAACGCACACTTTTGATTTTTTGTGTACAGATACAGTAAATTTGTGCATATTTGTGCCGGAATTTTCATTAACATGACTAGCATGGTTCAGAAGTTATTCTTTTATTTCCTAAACAATGGAAAAATGCTCTGGCTCTCGAACGAACAAGACCAAGGACTTCGCGTTAGTGCCGACTGGTACCCATTATATATTCACATGATCCTGTGAAGTTTTGCCGGCCTACTACATATCGTTGCCGAGTTCTTAACGATTTTGTCTTTTTTTTGAGGTTATCTTGAGTGAAATTACTTAGAATACGAAAACACTAGTTTTCTGTGAGCTGGCTTATTACATGCTTCTACAATAATATGTGCCCTGTTTTAAGAATACGGATGCAAAAAATCATGTATGTATACCCATTACTTTAGACAATAACGATATAAAACCAATCGAAATATTTTTGGTAGATTATCCGACCAAATTCGAGTGAACATTAAAAAGCGGCCGCACGATACATCAAACTATCCTTCCGAACTTGATGGCGTTGTAACGAAATTTAAATAGTACAGATGCGTACAGAATTGTTAAGTTGGAAAATAGTTTATATTAGGGGCATGAAATAAAATGTGAATTGTTTTTTTTTATAATAATCCATACTAATATTATATGTATATGCGAAAGTAACTCTGCCTGTGGTCTGTAACCGATTTAAATGAAATTTGGAACACAGAGAGTCCAGAGCCTGAGAAAGGACATAGCTTCTTTTTAATTGGAAAAAAGTGTTTTAAAGGGTTGAAAAGGGGGATTAACGGGGACGAAGCCGCGGGCGGACCGCTAGTACACTTTAATTTGTAATTTATTATTGAAAATAAATTGTCGACCTTTTGAGATTAGTTACAATGAATGAATGATTTTAAGTATAAGTTGTAAGCTGTAAGTATAAGTTTATTGTCTGTTAATGCATGCCGTGGCAACTTGTAATAGAAACAACACTATAGCGGGATTATTATACAAGTGTACTGTAACTTTACATGGTGTATGTTTTGTAAGTGAATAAATAAAATAAAAAATTGCACCATATATCTATACCTACATATCTTAGCTGATCAAGCTTAATAGCTTGATGTGCCGTTGACAGTATATTTTTTTATTAGTTGGTAAGTAAAGCAATTTTAATAAAAGGAGTTAAACAACAATATTGGTTTTATATTGATTTATTTTTTGTACCTATGCAATAAACAATGAATATGCTTAGGTGCTCTATGTACCTTTGAGATAATTAAAACATGTACAATTAAATTAATATTAGAAATAAAGCATTACAAATTAATATTTGTAAAGCATTACACATTACAAATTAACATTACAAATAAAGGAATTTGGATAAAAGAAGATAACAGAACATTATTGGTAATTTTTATATTGATTTATTTTGTGTATGCAATAAACAATGAATATGCTTTGGTGCTATATACTCGTATGTACCTTTGAGATGATTAAAACATGTACAATTAAATTAACATTACAAATAAATAATCTGTTTTATTTTAAGGAGATTATTTGACACGTTTATTAACTTGCTAGGGTTTTTTAAACAACAAACTCGTTTAATAGTTTTCCAAGTTTTTTTTATGTCCGATTTATTTTGCTGTATTTCCGCAATGTCATGGGCTTTTTTGAGATTATGGAGGATGTTGTTGCAATGGTTCCTATAGCGCTTATATGTAACCTGTAAGTTAAGGTCATTAGGATTTTTTTTGTATTTTTGATGTAACTTGTCCCTAAAAATTACACATCGCAAGAGTCCTGGTGTCATCCAAGGCTTAACATTTATTTTTCTGCAAGGTACCTTAACTTTAAATGTAGAATCTTTGATGACAGTATTGAGATTTTTAATGAATGTTTCAGTGGCAAAATTCACATCCGTGATACTTAGAAAACTAGTCCAGTCTGTTTGCTGCAATAATGATGAAACCATAGCATAATTTTTTTTGGTAACAGTAGAATTTTGTTTATCTGATTGTGGTGTATTTGGTTCTAAAATAATATCCAAGTGTACAGTATCATGATCCGTGATTGAAGACTCACAAACGATTGTCAAAGTTTTATTGTTAGACTTAACAAAACAGTGATCAAGACAGCTACTGCCTCGAGTAGGTAATCTGTGGGTTGGTAATAATCCATACATTGCGAGAAGGTCCATGTAATCATCCGATCTTTGATCAGTGATACATGTAGCAATATCTATATTGATGTCACCTATCATGAAAATATTTGGTACATGTTTTAAGTTCTGCAGCACTGAATCTATGGAATTTTGAAAGGCAACAGGGGAAGCAAATGATAGCGATCTATATACACATATTATAGAATAGTGGATACCAATTTGAACAATTAAACAGTCAGAATCCTCAGTCATCGGTTCATAAACCGAGACATCGAGAACATTTTGTCGGACATAAACAACGACGACACTGTTTTGATTAAAATGCCTGGTTGTACTATAATAGTTTTAATTCTCTAAGTCAGGTATAAGGTCACAATCATATTCAACTGAAGTTCTTGCTAGAAATACTTCAAGTTCATTAATGTTTTTATTTAAACTTCTAATATTCTGTGTTAAGATTTTAAGTGAACTACTAATATCAGTTCTATGTAAGCGAAAGTCAACTGGATCACCAACCACTACCGAAGCGCCAACGTTGAGTTGGTCAACGTCAGCAGCAAACTCTTCAATATCATCCATATTCGTTGGTTAACAATGGGGAATTGAGATTGCGGAGTAGATGATGACCGTTATTTATAATAACAAGAACCACGACATAACTGTTAATAGATATACGTAAATGCAATATATAGTTAAAAGAAAATGTAATAAGGATATATAAAAAATATATATTTGACTCGTGATGACCCAATAGAAACAAAAATACCTCAACAAGCACAAACTTAACCAGAACTACTAATAAAATCAAAAAACAACCCAAACAGAAAACCCATGTAAAAGGAGCTATATAGCACCAACTTTGCAAGGTGAATAGTCACGCCGAACGCAGGTCTTCGACAAAAGTAAAAAAGGTTCTTTTTAGGGTACACTTTGTGGTAAAAGTACAACAAACATTATTACTTTCGAGATTTATGCCGAATTTCTTAAAAGCTACTTATGTAGCAGCTGTCACACTTAATTGTTCTCATTTAAAGTAAAGGAACTTCAGAATTGATAAAGCTTTTGCTTAAATAAATCATTTTGTATTGCATCAAACTACATTGTCGATGTAAACACCTAAAACAAACAGGGGTTTCCATTTTTACCGTCACTATAACTCTACCAAATCTGAAATTTTACTTAGGTACATAATCCCATAATACGTTGTGGCGGAACCGACTGTCGGTCGAGTGTATTATTACAAAAAAAACAATTCACATTTTATTTCATGCCCCTAATATAAACTATTTTCCAACTTAACAATTCTGTACGCATCTGTACTATTTAAATTTCGTTACAACGCCATCAAGTTCGGAAGGATAGTTTGATGTATCGTGCGGCCGCTTTTTAATGTTCACTCGAATTTGGTCGGATAATCTACCAAAAATATTTCGATTGGTTTTATATCGTTATTGTCTAAAGTAATGGGTATACATACATGATTTTTTGCATCCGTATTCTTAAAACAGGGCACATATTATTGTAGAAGCATGTAATAAGCCAGCTCACAGAAAACTAGTGTTTTCGTATTCTAAGTAATTTCACTCAAGATAACCTCAAAAAAAAGACAAAATCGTTAAGAACTCGGCAACGATATGTAGTAGGCCGGCAAAACTTCACAGGATCATGTGAATATATAATGGGTACCAGTCGGCACTAACGCGAAGTCCTTGGTCTTGTTCGTTCGAGAGCCAGAGCATTTTTCCATTGTTTAGGAAATAAAAGAATAGCTTCTGAACCATGCTAGTCATGTTAATGAAAATTCCGGCACAAATATGCACAAATTTACTGTATCTGTATACAAAAAATCAAGAGTGTGCGTTCAACCGTTTCCGATATATGGCAATCACCAAAACGTTCGCCCAGCAAAAAACTAAATAACTCTGAAATCTTAAAGGGCACAAATTTGGCTTTCACGGCACATTTATGCTCGTATATAAGCTACATTTTTGCATATTTAATATACAGCTAGACCCATCAATTAAAAAAAGTTTTGCTGGGCGAACGTTCGTGCAGCAGAATCCGTTTTTCTTAAATAACTCTGAAGCTGTTGGACGCACAAATATAAAATTTCGGGCACATTTACACGATATAGGGCTCTAATTATCGGCATCATCCAATTCTTGAAAAGGCGATACTTTTTGCTGGGCGAACGCACTCTGCTAAATCAGTCAACCATTTCATTGAGTTCAGATTCAGGCATCTACGTTTAACTCTCTTATTGGTAATTTAATTTAATTTCATATTATATATTATTATTTAATATTATATTAGTATATTTATTTTAAATGTATTAGGTCTTTACCAATGAAATTGCCGTTTTGTATGAAAAAATTTAAACGATTTTTTTTAATGTATTTTTTATTTGTATTAATCGAAGTAATCACCCATGCAGTCAATGCATCTTTGCCAACGCAGTAGCAGTTTATTGATGCCCTTCTTAAAGAAATCAGCTGGACGGGAGGCAACAAATTCTTCAAAGACATTTTGTACTGCCTCTCGGGTATTGTATTTTTTTCACGCCAATTTTTTTTCCAAATTCTGGAAAAAGTAGTAGGCGCATGGTCTGGTGAGTAGGGCGGATGACGGAGGGCTTCCAAAGCCCAGTGCTTGCAACATGGACACCGTCTGCTGTGCAGTATGAGGTCGCGCGCTGTCGTGCAGGAGCAGCGGAGACGAGCGATTGACCAATGCTGGTTGGAGATGTGCCAGCTTCTCCATCATTATGTTCAGTTCTTCACAATACACATCTGCAGTAATGCTCACGCCGTTGGGTAAGAAGCTGTGATGAATCACACCGGCGCTAGACTACCAAACAGTGACCATCACTTTTCTAGGGGTAAGTTTTCGTTTAGGGCATTGTTTAGGTGCTGAACCAGGATCCAACCAACTTGCTGAGCGCTTGCGGTTATCAAACAGAATCTATTTTTCTTCGCAGGTAACGATGCGGTTCAAAATTCCTACATTTGTGTGTCTGTTGAGCAGTGCAAGGCACGTCTCGACGCGTACTTCGCGCTGGGGATCATTGAGTTCGTGGGGTACCCATTTGTCAAGCTTTTTTACCTTGCCAATTTGACGCAAATGGACCAATATTGTTTTGACGCTAACGTCGAAAGCTGCTGCTAATTCAGCCGTAGATTGTGTATCATCAGCTTCCACAATCGCCTTAAATTCGTCATTGTCGACCAAAGTCTTCGGACGACCGCGAGGTTCATTTTTCAGGTCGAAATTTCCAGAACGGAAGCGAGCAAACCAATAACAGGTGGTGCGTTGGTTTGTAGTGTTAGCTCCGTAAACGTCGTTGATATTGCGTGCCGCTTGTGCCGCGTTGCTGCCACGACGGTACTCATATTCCATAATTACTAGAATTTTTAACGTATCCATGATGACGAAAAAGATTGAAATGCGATGAAAATGTTACACTAATCAATAAACAAATGACTACTTTTGTAAAAAGAATTCCATGCTTTTAAAATAAAATTAATTTGAAATTAGAATTCTTAGCCAAACAAAAAATGTTTTGATTTGAAATGGCCAGTATTGCAGAACGGCAATTTCGTAAAGACCTATTATATAAATAGGTATGTTTGTTGGCATGATAAGTATATATAATTTATGTGTATTTATGTAGTATATTATGATTCATTTAAGCTTACAAATTGTATTAGGTATTTGTTAGTTTGAGTATTAGTAGGTTTTAAAGTTTTAGATATGTGACAAATTTGTTGTTTGTATTTTCTTGCACCAAATTCCATACGTTGCACAGCCCAAAATCCGTATGTTCTCTGTTGAACCTTGCGGTTGACTGGTAGAGAATGCCTCTAGGCATTAAGTCCGCCAATTGTACCTATTTTTATAAATGTGCAATAAATAATCAATAAATAAATAAAAAGTTTCATAATAAATAGAAAGAAATTTTGGCCTTGTGTCAGGAAAGAGAAGATGTAGGATGTGGTATTTGATTACATGCAAAATCTGCCCGTTCCTAAGATCCCAGTTCAAGAGATGTTTTTAAGAAAACTATGGCTGTATGTGTTTTGTGTTCACGACTTAAAGACGAACTCAGCTGATTTCTACACTTAACGTAAGGGTGAAGCTAAACGGAGCCCGGATGAAGTATGCAGTTTATTGTGTAAAACTATACAGAATATGGATCTGTCAAAGAACCACGTTTTTAGGGATGCTTGCGGGGGACAAAATAGAAATAACGACCTTATAAGATTCTTTGTCGGTCTTGTTGCAAATAATAGTTTTGAGAAAATAAATCAATACTTTCCTGTGCGAGGCCATTCGTTTTTACAGTGTGACAGAAATTTCGGGACCGTTATAAGACCGATTAGGAGAAAGGACAGAATTTACGTTCCGAATGAATACCATAACCTTATTTTGGCAACAAAAATCAGGGGTTTTTCAGTTAAACCCGTTACTTCTACCGACATTCTTGATTTTAAAAACTTATGGAGCGATGTTACAAGAAAAGCTGTAAGTCATTAGACAAGACAACAACATACAAGATTTCGCATTAAAGAAGCTTTGAGTATAGTTCAAGTCATAAAGGTTACTTGACATGTTCCGAATTTATCGATGGTTTTATTAAAGCTACATTTTTACTCCAAAAACCTTTAACAACCCCGAAAATACTAGAAACTCTGGCATATGTTACTAAAATACCTATTAATGAGAAAAAAATGGACGTCATACAAAAAATAATCCAATATATTCCTGACGAATTCAAAGATTTTTACGATATTATTCTGACCTGCCTGGCCAACTACAAGACCCGAATGTGAAGAAGTAGATGAATAATAGAGTGTCCTTACGTTTTTTCTAAGAAATAAATAGTTTTTGTCACTAAATTGTTTATTATTTTAAATCATTTTGTTTATAGTAAATTATTAATTAGAAGGGAATAAATCCAACACATTTACATAACTATAAATATGAAAATAGTATATTTTTCAGCCAGTTCTTTTAGTAAATAAATCAGAATGTATATTTTCTTCATTGTCATTGATAGTGATATCAATCAATGATATCAAATTAGCCTTTAGGTTGAAAATAATAAATTATGAAGTTTTTTTTATTTATCTCCATACTTATTTTTTGGATTTATTCCCTTCTTCCAATTGGTGGTTCAATTATAAGCAGCTTAAATAAGAAAATCCAATTGCATCGCGCTTGGAAAAGGTCAAAATGTCCGAATATATTCCAGCAATTTTTTCGTGCTTCACTTAAAAAGTATATACTGTCTGCTTACAAGAGTCATTTGCAACAGTTGGAGAAAACCCTTAAGGTCAATCCTCGAGCTTTTTGGCGGCACATGTCTGGACTGCGTAGCAGTGGTGGTTTTGAGCTTAATCTCTCATACAAAGGTGAGCAATGATCGGGGGTCGCCAGAGTGGAAGCTTTTGCCAATTTCTTTGCCAGTGTATATTTATCTGAAACTTCCACGATCGAACGCAATAGCGTACATGTCGACCCCAGTGCTTATGTGCACACGGGGCTGTACACTGCAAACGATGTTGAACAGGTGATCAGGAAACTTAAACCGACTCAGTCAATAGATCCTGACGGTATGCCTGTGTCAATCAGAAAAATGTGTAAAGACTATCTGTGCGTCCCTTTGTGTCACATAATAAATTTAATCGTCACCCCGACTATCTATCCACCTGAATGGAAGTCATCCAAAGTCATACCCATCCCTAAGTCTCCTGATAAGTCTTTGGTGGAGGAGCATCAGCCCATCGCTATACTTTCGGGCTTTGCTAAACTATTCGAGATGCCTAAGTACAAAAGCATCTACAGTAAGGTTCAGCCTGTCCTTAACGAGGAGCAGCACGGTTTCCGAGCCAAAAAATCTGTCAATACTAACCTGCTAGTACTGGTTGATTATATCTCGTCAAACCTAAACAGAGGCGGCCAGACTGACGTCCTGTACTTTGATTACCGGAAAGCATTTGGCAGAGTGAATCACCGGACGCTGTTATCAAAGCTCGACGCCATGGGATTTACTCCGCACATGGTCCAATTGTTTGCCAACTACCTCTCGTGTCGACTCGACAACAGTATGTAAAGTACGGTTGTCATGTATCCAAGCCATATGATACATGCGCATTCTATTTTTTTGCGAGTGGCCTCGTCCCGCGCGCCTCGCATTCCCCTCACTCGCCGCGTGCCTGCCACTAAACACGTCTGGACAGCAGGTGTTAGTGTTAGTTTAGTGTTTAGCGTTTTGCAAAACTTGCATAAAATCTCAGAGTAAACGGAAGATTTACCATAAAAATGTGTGCAGGAGTATGTAAAATGAATGTCTTTCAAATTGTAAAAGACCTTAGGTACAAATTTAAAGGTGTTCGAGATAAACTAAACACAACAACTAATAATAAACACATCCACTAAACAGAATTGGACACTTCTTGCACTGCACACCTGCACTAATCAATCACTCCTACTAGTTACCTGCACTTGCACTAAGCAAAGTGAATACCGCCCTTAACAAACACATTCCTCGCAACTCCAGCAAAATAATGTCGAAAATCGTCATTTTAGTTCATCAGATAATTAGTTCGCCAGCTCCTGTGAATGTTTCAGTAGATTTTGAAATTTGTTCGCTAATAATTTCTGAGATATTTGAAAAAAAAAAAAAACAGTTTCTGCTGCGGTAACGTTACGCCAGCAAAATGTTTTGTCTTTAAATGGCTATATACAGGGTGTCCCAAAAAGAAGTGTCAAGCGGAAGCCCACAAAAAGAGCACCCCTTGGGGTACCCGAATCACCCCCATGTATGTTCCGCGATTGTTCATAGATTTCGAGTTATGTTTTTTTTTCTGAATTTCTGAGAATTTCGGGCCTAAAAGTTTAAATCTTTTATATACTCCAACAAGAGGGTTTTCACCCATATCATATTCAAAAAGTTCAGCAGCTTAAGCCCGCAGACTATCCGAGAAGAGTAGCGTTTTGTCAGGAAATGTTGCGGCATCAAGCTGAAAACGAATTTTTTTTTTAAATATTTTATGGACCGATAAGTCACTTTTTAAGAGATGTGGAATTTTCAACATACACAACTATCAAACTTGGAACATTGAAAATCCACACTTGACCCGGGAATCTAATTTCCTTTAAAAAATAAAAAATTTAAACTTTTAGGTCCGAAATTCTCAGAAATTCAGAAAAAAAATCATAACTCGAAAACTATGAACAATCGCGGAACATACATGGGGGTGATTCGGGTACCCCAAGGGGTGCTCTATCTGTGGGCTTCCGCTTGACACTTCTTTTTGGGACACCCTGTATATAGCCATTAAAAGACAAAACATTTTGCTGGCGTAACGTTACCGCAGCAGAAACTGTTTTTTTTTTTTCAAATATCTCAGAAATTATTAGCGAACAAATTTCAAAATCTACTGAAACATTCACAGGAGCTGGCGAACTAGTTATCTGAAGAACTGGAATGTCGATTTTCGACATTATTTTGCTGGAGTAACGCACTCGGTGGAAACGCACCCGAGTCAAGCTTTGGCTATTAGATATAGCTAAGGCGTACGACCGAGTCTGGCATCTAGGTCTTCTATCAAAGCTTCCATCTTACGGACTGCCCGAGGGTTTATGCGGATGGATTGCCAGTTTCTTGTCCAGCACACGCATTAAAGCCGCTGTTGACGGTAGTTGCCCCGATAGCTTGGACATTAATTCTGGCGTCCCACAAGGCTCTGTGCTATCTCCAACGCTATTGCTCTTACATAACAGTGACATGCTCTTTAGTGATGGTATTCATTGCTATGCGGATGACAGCACTAGAGATAACCCAGGCAGAGCAAATATCCCTCGTAACTTCGTGGAGCAAAATCTGACTGAATTAATTGTGTCTGAAATTGAGAATACCTTAGCGGATCTCCGATTGGGTTCGGGACAATTTAGTCCAGTTGCGCGCAAACTTGCGTCTTAGTTGGGTTACCTACTTGGATACAAGTTTGCGCGTTTACCGCTACGTAAACTTCATTAACTGTAGCTCCTGAGTTCCAGAACACTACCCTTACTTGCTAATAGTATTGGGATGTGGTGCTGACATATCTAGTGAATGACGTACAGTTTCGGAGTCATTTGGAACAAAAGGCGAAGTTGGCATCCAAAAAGCTCGTTGTGCTAAACTGGGCGAAGTAGTACTTCACTTCTAGGCAAAGACTGCTGCTGTATGAAGCGCAAGTCAGGCCACACGTGGAGTAATGTTGTCCCCTCTGGGCAGGAGCGCCTGTAGTGGAAATCAAGTCTTTTTGACTCGATCCAGATGCGTGCGACCCGGATTGTCGACAATCCCAAACTGGCAAGCGGTTAAGAAGAGCCGTTAAGTCTGAAGAGAGTCTTCGCCTCCCTACTAACTCATCACCGAGGTTTTCCCGGTGAGTTATAGTATAGAGTTTTTCGAGAGGGGTTTAAAAAGGTTTTTGCAGGGTCGACAACGCGCGAGTGATACCCCTGCCCCCCGATTCAGAACGGAGATGGCCCGAAACGGCAAAAGACCATATTATATTGGTACAAAAAAACATACCTAATGTACAGTTAAAACAAAAGTAGGTATGTACGTTTTTTGGACGGAAGAGTAGTTGTACCAATTTAAAATTTTGATCTTGATTTTGAAAAATGATCAAACCACAACAGATTAAAAGTAATCTTCTCATCCAGGGACTTGCTGATCTAGGTATAAGTCTGCATGTGCAGGAATTTACATACACTTGTATAAGTAAACAAATCTGAGATAGGCATAGGATAATAAAAAAGATTACAAAAGGAAGATCACCTTAACTAGAAACAATAAAACAGGTATCTAAAGAGATCAAGTTCATCAGATATATTCATAAGAAATATTCTTTTAATTTAAAAATATTGAGGCTAATTGTCTGTCCAATCACTAACCCCTTAACAATGAATTTTATAACCTGAGATGTGCTGGGTTAGGCAGAACATAAATTTAAATTAAGTAATTGTTACAACAATGTGGATCTGGACATACCCTGCAAAGTGGTCTGAATATATATTTTACCCAACGCCAATATCAATTACAGTAAGGTCTTGTACCTGAATTCAGTTAATTTACACAAAGATAGAAACTAGAAAAATGCAACCTGATCCTAAGGACTCAAGCGGGATACAAACCTGAGACTTTCCAAAGTAAATTCACCTTAAGCTTTCCAGTTGCCTACATAGTATTTAATTTTTTATACACCACCAAATAGGTTAAGAAATTAGGTGATTTCAGATACTTTACCTCAGGGCTTTGTACAAATACTTTAGTCTCAAATATACACATAAATAGCTATTTATAGCTAAGTTATAATAATAAGCAAATTAACTTTTTAATTGATAATTATTGTTGAATCGTCGTCGCTGTCCTTTCAATAAATTTGCTGCTTGTTCGATGCGCATTACCAGCTTATGCTGGTTCTCCAACCTTTCTAAGCAATTCTTACAAATGGTCTTCGGCAGTGGATCCGAGCGCGACACCTGAAAACGATGTTTTTTTATTTCTCATTGGTTAAAGTCACATCAACAAATAAAATTATATAAATAAGGAAACTTGCATTAATCGAGAGATATCTATTGATTTTTTCAGAAATACACAAACGGATCCCCTCTTCACCGTAGATGTGTAGTACTATTCGATGCATTTCAGAACACAATCTGCAAATGAATCCAGTGAGTACTCCTCTGTCTAAACTACCCATAATTGAAATGGAATTAAAATAATTATATATGAAAATAATTTTATTAAGTTTTTATGTTTTTTGAGATTATTTCACAATCACAAAGAACCAAACCACAGACGAGACAGACAATTGACAATGACAGTAAACGTCAAGTCAAGTCAAGGTTTTTTCTTCAACTTTTCTTTTGGGCGTGGATTTTGCGCCAGGTGCCACTGTCTGGCCCCTGACTCCCGAACCAAATTTCGCCGGATTGGCATTACATTACTGTCACCAATAAATTGTCGAACCTTAACGCTTTGGAATAATAATTATTAAGGTTCATAAATTTCTTGTTAGACATTTCTGCAATGCTTGTCCGATGAAATTCTGTTCAAGAGTAAGGCCCCAGGATCTGATTCTGCTAGTGGCGCCATCTCCATGAACTAACGTCAATCGCAAGGCCAAGAACATCAGGGTTTTGACAGCGATGTTGCTTTTTGACGTCAAATACTGCATTGTCGGATGTCATTGGCTGACAATCTGTCAAAATGCGCATAGGTTGCGGTAACTTACCAAAAAGCCCACTGAAGGCTTTCTCGCCTTTTTCCACAGAACTTTTAACAATAGATTCGTTGCTGGGCTGCTGGCCCCTGACTCCCCAAACCAAACGCCGCATTGGCATTACATTACTGCTACCAAATTTTTTTTATCTTTTTTTGAAAAAAAGAAAGAAAAATAATTTATTAACCCAACGTAAACAATAATACAAATAATTAAATACAACTATACAGTAAACATGTACAATAGTTTTTACGAAATGTTTAATGGGCTAATGCCTCAGCATATGTCACCTTCATAACTCTTTGGAATAGGGTTCATAAATTTCTTGTTTATCATCTCTGCAATGCTTGTCAAATGAAATTCTGTTCAAGAGTCAGGCTCCTGTTAGATAATATGGGGCTGATCGGTGTGTCCATTTGTTTGTCCAGTCCCATTTCTATCTCGCCGCTCACACCCCGCGAACGGCCCTAAATAAACTAAATGGATTTTTTTCAACCTTGTAGAGCCGCAGAAACATACTTAATACTAATATCACACCCTTATGCACAGATTGAGGAAGAAACACCGAGGGAGATCGAAAATAAATTTTATTAAGTGCTGCCCTCTATAATCTGTGGTCTGTCTGGATAAAACGACGTTCTTAAACTTGTCTGTGGTCATTCATGGTCAATCGGTCAGTGGTGGTCCGCCGTAGCTGTAAAATGGTTATTAAAAAAACAAAAAAGTCAAGTGGGTTTGCTTGCGATACTGCGAAATCTGTGGCGTTTATTTTCTTGTTTATTTTGGTAATTTAACTAATTTTTTTAAATTAAATTAATTTTATAATAACTTACTAAGTTTATTTAAAGAAATAGGTACCTACTATTTGTGGCCAGAAACATGCCCAAATTAGAGGGTAAACCAAAGGTGTTCCTTGAAGAATTTCGAGTAAAGGTAAGTGTCTCTTTGTAATGTTTTGACGACTATTTGCAAATTTTGAAATGTTATTGTGATAAATTCAAATACCAAGCCATTTTTATTGTATTGTGATAACTTCAGGCGCTTATTACTGTTATTGGCTTTTTAAGTCCAGTAGGGAAGTTCGGATTTTTACCAAGGATAACCTCTAATAAAATTGAAGGTTAGGATTTTTTTTTCTTATCCCAAGAAAACGGTCTTTTAAAAAAACGGGTCGTTATTGACTAAAATACTAAGTTTATAATTTACAGAATGCTCCTGACGACTATGGAATGGCCGATGAAAAGTGGAATTTTAAGAAATTTGCTAAAAACATGCGTATTGATGTTGTGCGTATGGATAACTTCGAAATGGAATTCGATTTAATTGGTGTTCAACCAGCATTTGCCAATGCATTTAGAAGATTAATGTTGAGCGAGGTACCAAGTATGGCAATAGAAAAAGTTATGATCAGAAACAACACCTCCATTATACAAGATGAGGTTTTGGCACACCGTTTAGGTTTGATACCTCTAAAAGCAGATCCAAGATTGTTTGAATACAGACCAGAGGGTAATTTACATTTCCAGCATGAATAAGTACACTCACCTTATTCCTCATTATTATCAGTATTTAACTAATTGAGGCCTAATATTACAGATGCTACTGAAGGAACTGATTTCAATACTTTGGAGTTTTCACTAAAAGTTAAATGTTCAAACAATAAACAAACAAAGGATTCTTTTCGTCCTGAAGACTTATATGAACATCATAGTGGTGTGTATATCATTATTACTTAAGGTTTAATACCTTCACATGGTATAATTTAGTAGGATAAAACACATTTACCCATGCACTTTGCTCTGTGTGACAGATCGCAGCCTCACTGGCAGACTCTGCAGTGATGTTGCCACATTGTTAGCATTTGCAAATAAGTCAAATAAAATACTTAATTTTATCTTTTTTTCTAATCTCTATCTTTCTTTTTCAGTTTATTCATCTCATATAAAATGGTCCTCTCTTGGTAATCAAGCATCAGTTCATACGGAGGCCAGTGTGGGCCCAGTACATGGCGACATTCTTATTTCTAAAATGAGGCCAGGCCACGAACTCGATCTACATTTAGTGGCAGTCAAGGGCATTGGCAAAGATCATGCAAAATTTTCTCCAGTTGGTAAGTATCTGATTAAAATTATGTACAAGGTGACCCGTTCCTAGTTTATCTAACAAACAATTAATGTAAAAAAAACTGTAATTCTCCTGTAAAGTTTAGTTGCAGGGTTTTATTTTGTTTTTTTTCTATAAATTTAATCCTAGTTTATAGCCTTTCAGTTTGTTACACTATGAACAGGTTATAAATTAAAAATTAAAGGTAGTTTATTAGCTATAAGAGTAGGTATTTCATTTCATAAAATAAAACATCAATATTTCTATAACTACTTAATTGTATTTTTATTTCATTTATGAAGCATAACCCATAAATATCATGGCATCTGGCTCATGTTTTTAAGTTTTATTTTGCACATTGTATAACTAACATCAGCAACTATTTTTGTTTTTGTTTGAACTATACACTGAAATAAGTTTTATAAATGTTTAGCAACAGCTTCATACCGCTTGCTGCCCGAGATCACCCTGACGCGCCCGGTGGGCGGCAGGCAAGCGACGCTGCTGCAGAGCTGCTTCTCGCCCGGCGTCATCGGCATCGACTCCGACGGGAATGCCTTCGTCCAAGAAGCACGATATGACACTTGCAGCAGAAATGTGTACAGATATGACGAAATTAAAGATTCCGTTATATTAAGCAGGATAAGAGATCATTTCATTTGTAAGTATTTTTCTATCAGCATTCTCTTTGAATTCGGAATTCTGTGATTATTGTTTATTTATTTTTATTTTGCAGTCAATGTGGAATCAATTGGAGCCATGCCGCCTAATGTTATTTTTATTGAAGCAGTTAAAATATTAAGGGACAAGTGTAAGTCATTACTTGATGAATTAAACATTTTACAATTGTAATTCAAGCTGCCAATTTTATTGTTTTCTATAGGAACCTATAGAGACTTATTCATAAACAGGTAGCCTTTTACACAACCATTATAAAATGGCTCTTAAGTAGGCAGAATAAGGTGTAAAGCTTACATGCCATTATGTGTACATAACTTCTAAAGCATAATACTGTTGCATAATAATATGGCTTATGCAGAGTCCTTATTGCCAGATACTGGTATACTACCCGGGGACGGAACAATACGTCGGTGTTACGCCTGAGCTGTGGTTGACAGTGCTCATCCGTAACTCAATCGCACAGAGAGCAAGTAGCGCTAGCACAAAGTTTCTGCTTTTTTTTTTGTTCAGTTTTCATCATTGCTACAATAGAACTTTTACCTATTTCGTTGCGTTCGCTGCACGTAGTGGCGAGATACACCGGTTTAAAACTTTATCCGATTGGCCTTAAGCTTTGGTCTCCTGATCGTAACGCACAACGCTGCGGTATGCGGTGCCGGACACATACCGCATGGAACCGCTGATGCATACTGCGACGGAACAGAACAAGAGACCATTCTAGACGTCTTCATACGGTTATGTGCCCGGCACCGCATGCCGCATACCGCAGCGTTGTGCGTTACGATCAATAGACCAAAGCTTTAGACACAAGTCTGCGTTTATCGCTAAGAAAACGCCATTTGCTGAAAATTCTTAGTTCTAAAACACCACCCCCAACCTCTCAAACAGTATTGGAATCCTTGGTGTTAAAAATACGAAGTTGGCATCCAAAAAGCTCAGTGTGCTAAACAGAGTAACTTCACTTCGAGGCAAAGACTGCCGCTGTATTAAGCAGCGCAAGTCAGGCCACACGTAGAGTTCTGTTGTCACCTTTGAACAGGAGCGCCTGAATATTAACTCAAGAGTCCTTATGACTCTGTACATAAAAGTGTGACCAGAACATGGGTTGATGACGATCTCAAGCTGACAAGAGGTTTAGAACCTTTAAGTCTGAGTGGAGACTTTGGTCTCCCTATGCGTGTTCTACCGCTTATACAACGGGTTCTATTCTTAAGAACTGTTAGATATGATGCTCACTGCTACTTTCTAGCACCGCACCGCTCGCCACCGGCAGGAAGTTCATCCTCACATCCAGGATCCGCCATCGTCTCGTACATTTCGGCTTCAGAGATGCTTCCTTCCATGGACGCTTGAATTTTATTGTGGAATGAACCACCTGCCAAGGAAAACGTTAAAGAAAACTTTAAGAAAACTTAATGACCAATATTATGGAGTTCTTCAAAAGTGGTTTGAAAGGTTTAGCTCCTTTCAAAACTTTAGATGCAGTCTGTTGGTGTTTTGTACGTTCAGCAACGCGTGCTAAACAAAACAAACTTTTCTAAAGTTTTCTTAGAGATGACCACGGGAATAACAGCTAACAGCAGTTCGTTGTTATTATTCTGAGGTTGCTGCCTATTCTTCGAGTTTTTTCTAAACTGGTGTCTATTGAAACTTAAGCAAATATATATTTAAAAAAATTAAACATGTCGCCGGCGAAGCTAGGGAGCTCGTTTTTTTAAGAACGTGGATCTATTATTAGGGCAAGATATATAAGTGACATTAAGTGAGAGATTTTTGTAATTATTGTACCTATACCCCAAGGATTACTTCGGAACTGAGCTGTTGAAATTGAATAGGTTGCCTACTTTCCAATTTTACATTGACCTAATTTGACCCAATCTTAAATCGAACCGAAAATTGTACTACTTATTAAAATCTACATGGGTAAGTAATCTCTTTCCGCCTCTTACTCAATAACTCACTTGGTCATTCATTATCTTAAGTGTAACTTAGATAATTCGATTAAACAAGCGGATATCGTTTTGACATTCGAAGGGAACAATCGCTGCGAGATAATCATTGAAGCAATAAAGTGTAGCGAAAGTACTGGTGTCCCCCAAATGATAATCTGTATCAACACGGCCGCGGTTATGCAAGCCGCCGCTCGCCGCGCAGACCCGCGCAGTGCCCGCTGCGCTCCCGGCTGCGACGCCGACACCACCACTCCACAGACCACCACAACCGACAACACTCAACATTATTTACATTCATACTATTTAGTGCCATTACTTATTTATTACGACGGTGATTCAATGTGATATAATTAATAAATGTTATAAATTCAGTTGAGTGAAATTACATCAGTAATCAACAAAATGCATTCAAAAGAAGTTTTATCGATCCTCGTGTTTACAATCGGACTCCTGAGTTCAGGTAAGATTGTTTATTTTTGAATTAAAACAAAACTATTAAAAGCTGTGCCAGCTGTGCCTAGTTTACAAAAAAAGTACCTCAGCAGAATTTTAAAACAGTCCTAGATATGCCTAAAGGTGAGTATCTGGTGCGACCTGGGATGTGTTGGTTTACCCATGTTATTAAATCTTTGGTAGACGTAGAAAATCAGGCGTATGCAGATTAAGTATCAACTTTAATTATTATGTAATTCAAAAACCATTTTGGTATTGCAGCATAATATAATATCTATCTATCAACATAGCGGCCTGCGCTGCGGCATGATTCTCATGATAAATAGAATAGCATCACAAAAAAACAATAGAGGACCGTAAGTATGGTACCTACATTACCGGTGAAGGAAAACATCTGAGGGAAACTTGCGCCAAACCAGGCAATTATTCGACCGTTCTCACACCTGCCATTATAATAGTGTATCCTTGCCAGAATTCGGCGAATCATTGCATGAAGTTGAGGAGCCCTACGTAGATGCTGTCCTGCAATATGTAAGTAAAATTGTAACCCTTGAATCCAGAGACGTAGCTCAAAGTTGGGCACCATTCAGATGGAAGAGACAGCTATACATGTAGAGGCTGCTAAAGTCGTTAAGTACTCAGTTGTCGTTTCAGTATTTGGGCGTAATGACATAACGCTACTTGTGAGGGATAGGTACCTAACTTTGAGAGGGTAACGTTAGAGTGCGCTTTTCGTTCCATAATGATCATGTGGTAAGAAAATATGTTTTACAAAATGTATTTTGATCATGGAGCAATTCTACTTAATTGAGACATTTTCGGTTGCTTGAATTGTTGCATTTGCAACGGATTTAATGGGTCGTCTGTTTATTAGACACTTAATATTACACAATCCAGCTAGTATTTGTGCAGCTTAGCATCGATAAGGAAAGTTAAAAGACAGTAACGAAATTTTAAAACTTTAACGTAAGTTAGTTTCTTCCGATTGCGGTGATCAAGCCCCTAAACAATTATTCATTGGTGTTATCTTATACGGTCCTTCGTATAATTGAACCAAATGATAGTAGGTAAGGTGCTTATTTCACTAAGATACATGGAAATCAAGCCATATTGCAAGGTGCCGACTTAATCGCCACGCTTGCGTAATGCGAATTAGTAACTATAATCATTAATTCTGAAAAATTAAACAATAAGGTAATTAAATATTCGCGGCGTATTGTAGGTAAATCTTTAAAGACCTTCATTATAATCAAGTTATCGGTAAAAATAATGAGTTAAAATATTGAATACCGATTTTTAATCTCAAATTCTCAATACGCGACTTTTACTTTCGTTACGAAGGTTTTACTTTAAATAAGTAAGTATGTCAAGTCTTATTTAAGTTAACCGGCTATATCTTTCTGAGAAAAACGCAGTGTGAACTGCAACCTGCATTGGGTCAGTCCACATAACAGACCGGTCCGGATCGCGGCGTGGTGCACTTGCGTAACCAAAAAATTAAATAGGTATATGCTCAAGCTGTAGCTGGTGTCGTTCACCTGTAGTGTAGCAGCCAAATGCACGCTCACTTCAATGGTCATTTGCCGCAACTGTCATAACTGTCTCTCGGAATCCCTAAAAGAAATCTTAAAGTAAAGTTAAGATAACAATATGCATGTGTTTGAGCACCTAATTAAGGTGTGTGGTTTTGAGCTGACATTGATCTGTTTATCCGCTTAGATAACATCTAACCTTTTTAGATGGATTTTAATTCGGATAAAATATATAATAAATTCAGTTTGTTAGTAGAAGTAGGATAGATATTTGCCTGTTTGTAATTAGGTGTCATCTTAACTAACCTAGTCTAGACGCTTAGTTATTCTAAACTACACAATAGTTTTGTTGCATCCGTTGTGGTCAGGTCATCTGTCGTACAGAAAGTATCTGTGTAGCATAAACTCATAAAGAGTTTTGAATAGAAGACAAATCTCCGATGCGATGCCAAAGCTGGCGAGCGCTATGGTCAATAATAAAGCAGCAGCATAATATAATAATGATGACTTATCTAAAACTTGCCGAGTTTATGGCATTTTCTTAGTATCCAAGACACAGGATCAATCCCCACGACACTCATCCCTGTTTGCCTGGGTGTTATTATTATCGACTTAGGTATGGACTTAATGACTTTACTTTTGATGACCTGTAGCTGCCTGCGAGCGCCGGTTGTCCCATAGGAATGCGGGTTCGACTGCCGCACCGTCGCAAATCATTGGTCATGAAACAGATATTTTTGTTAGACCAGAGTATTTGTGGTGTACTTCCGTTATTTCTGGTTCCCATATCACAAGGAAAATCTCGGAACAATAACATTTAATTCGGAACGAGTGCTTCGTAAGTAGTATCAACTCAAATGTACTACTTTCCCTTTTCATAAAAGCTTATTAACTAAATAACAGAACTACTTATCGAATAGATAAATCGAGGATTCGGTCAAGGTGAAGAAACAGATCTTTTATCTTTTTTCAACTCACTCAATACCCATGGCTGTTCTTGCATATTGTGCCTTTCAGTATGGATGGACTTCATTCATAGTTCAGCAACGTCGATGTTTCACATGAGCGGATCGTTAGGTATAGTGTTGCCCAAAATCGGTCTTGTCTTGTTCTTGCATTTTCGCAAGATCAAGACTGAGAACAAGACCGCCTAATTTTAGCAAGACCAAGACCAAGACTGACCGTGCAAGATTTGAGCAAGAACAAGACTAATCCTGCAAGACTCTTGCGTCTTGCAGTTAGGACTAAGTGTCGTTTCAGGGAGTATTGGAGTTCGGGTATACGCTTAGGGAATCCAAAAAATATAGAAAAAAAATGGAAAATTGGACTGATTAGGATGAACATGAAGACGTAATAGACTTTGAGAAACTATGCATGTCCCTCAACGTCATTTGGATCTGGATGTTGTCTTCAAGGCTTAGATGTTGACGAGTTAGAGGAGTACCTAAGTAAACCGAGAGCAGCCAGCTCGGAAGACATTTTAGAGTGGTGTAGGACGCATGAGAGAGAGTATCCGACTTTATCGAAGACTGCCCGTGATTTTCATTCAATACCTGCACTTCAGTATCTGCCGAGAGATTTTTTTCTAAAGCGTCATTAGTAATTAGAAAACATAGAAATAGGCTGAGTGATGAGTCAGCCAGATGGTTACTTTGTATTAATTCTTGTTCAAAAGAATTAATTTATAGTAATAGTAATGTCAAAGCTATTGTGTACTGTTCTGTAATTGAATTTGTGTTGTATTTTGAATTAAATAAATGGTGAATTCAATGAATACTGTTCTATAATTTAATTTGTATAGTATTTTATTTTTCATTTAAATAAATGGTAAATTGTATAAATTGTGTAACTCTTTTATTCCATTGCATATAAGGTGAGGCTTTGGCTGTCTTTCTATCTCTTTCTAGACATTCAGGGGGGTCCAAAGATACACGTCAATTTATTTTTAGCTTCTGTATAATGTATAATGTTCGTAAAATTGTTGAAGTTAAGTTAAAAGTGAAGTTAATGTCAATAATTGGTTATATTATCTGTTTTAACCATCTTTTAACACATGTAAGCTAATTAAATGTAAACGTTTATTAAGGAACAGACTGACTCCCGTAGGTCACGGTAGATAGGTCAGTTGGTTAGAGCATCGGCACGGATCGCTTAGGTCGTGGGTTCAAACCCCACCCAGTGGCAGATAATTTTTTTAATTTCTCAAAAAAAAATGTTCTTAAATGTTTAGACATTTATTAATTTGGTTGGTCTTTACTATGGTTATGTTAATTCAAGCTCAAATGTACCTACTCTGTTACGTTGTTATAAGATATAAATGAACGTTTGATAAATAGCAATAGGCATAAAGGTAATTGCGAGACTAGCGAGACTCTTGCTGCAAGACCAAGACCAAGACCAGGTGTATTGGCGCAAGACCAAGACCAAGACTGGCTAAGTCTCGTCTTGTTCTTACATTTGGGCAACACTAGTTAGGTAGTTAGGTACCTATCGATGTAACGTCCACCGGATCTTAAGCAAATTAGCAAGAAGGTAAATATCCTTAAACGCGCTGCATCTTTAGAAATCGACAAGTATTTACCACGTGAGTTTAATAATAGGTTGAGGAAAAATTTTCTTCGCATCTCTCTTGAAAGAAATATTGATTGACTACATGGTATACTAGTCGGAAAGGAAATTAGGACGAGCTCGTTCACTTTTTTTGCGGTAAGGGGAAGAAAATACATACCCTTTCAAGTTATTTTAGTTGTTCAGAAGCGTTCACATCAACCTATACAAAACCATTCCAGAATGGTTCTTATGCCAGCAGCATAAAGTGCCTCTATGTAAAGGTTGATGTGAACGTGTCTGTGCATGGCAATGGGTAAGTAAAGTTCCAACAAACTGAATTTAAATGAAGAAGACACTAGAGGACGCTTGTACATGGGCTGCTCCGTAAGTTTTGCGACTAGTATGAAAAACACGGTAATTTTTCATTGAAAGTGTCTTTGTTGTTTCTCAAGATATTCTTCGTGATGATTAATAGACTTTTGCATTCGCTCAAACCATTTAAGGCATCCATGCACCTCCTAAACATGTGTTTTATACACATCAACCGCTTCTTCTGGCGTCGAAAATCGTTAAACCATGCATTTCATTCTTGATGTTCGCGAGCAAAAAAGAAGGCATTGGGTGCCAAATCAAGACTGTACGGTGGATGACCCATTAATTCAATTTCTTCACTAGTCAAATAAGCGGTTCTTTGAGCTGATGTGTGAAATGTGGCATTGTCATGGTGAAGAATGATTCGCCGTCTTGAGTTTTTTATCCATAACTCGTCGATAACTTCTGGCAATCAAATGGTTGTGTACCACTCAGAATTACTAAACCGTTCTACGTTTCTCGAAGTGCACTGTTGCTACGTGACCTGTTTTTCCAAAAAAAACACGCGACCATTTGTTTCGAGGTGCTTCAAACGCGAACAACTTTTGTTGGGTTAGGTTCACTTTTTCAAGACCCCACACAGTCGACTGCTGTTTAGTTTCCGGCTCATATGCACAGATCCATGACTGTCTCGTCACCTGTGTAAAGGTTATATACAGCAGATGACGCCCTTCGATCGAATTTCTTTGGCATTTTGTTGCACCAATTTACAAGATCTAATTTCCGAGCAATTGTCAAATTATGTGGGATCCAACCAACGTGAACAATTTCTTTAAACGGCCAAATTTTCATGCTAAGTATATTGTTTTAAAGCAATTTATACCAACACCCAGAGATGCTTGAATCTCACGATATCACGATACATCTTAAGTCGATCTTTCATTAACAATTCACGCACAGCATCAATGTTTTTTGGCACAACAGCTGATTTTGGACGAGCTTCGCGAGGTTCATCAGTGAGTGAAATACAACCAAGAATAAATTCATTAAACCAGCGACAAAAAGTAGCTTGTGTGGTGCTTCATTTACAGAAGTAGAAGCAAGTTGATCGATGCACTCTTGTCTCGAATCTCGATAATCCACAACGAAAGTCGTAAAAATTATCGCACGAAAGTGTTCTCGGGTTAGTTCCATTTTTTCGCTGAGACAGTTTTGAAGTCACTATATTTAATCAAGCAGACAAAACTTTCGGGTAAAAAAAACTTACCAACTGTCAAACTTTTTGGCGGTAAAGTTAGATTTTACCAATTTCTTTTTTAAATAGAGTTTTTTACGGCTCTGGGAGATTTTACCTAACAATACCAGTGATGCCAATTGCCAAGTCGCAAAACTTACGAAGCAGCCTATGTAGTAGGACTGTTAAATATTTTTACCACTTCGAGTTTCGCGATGGTACTCAAACTCAAACTCAAATAACTTTATTTAAATAACACTGGATCAGAACTTTCAGTACAGACCTACTTACTCATTTTGTATTTGATGGCTGTGCCAAAACCTTAGCAAGCGCAACATAATATAACCTACGTATTTAATTGCAACATAATTCTTAATAATGCATTATCTAAACGACAATAAAATTGTTCTGGCCATGTTACCTTCAATTTAGTCGTTTAACCTACTTACCTGAGTCGGATTTTTGTTAACCTTCATTGACACCTCGCCGGTGCACTCGGCCGCTGCGCCCGCGCCGAGCCTGGCCACGGGTCGCTGCACATTGCACCCAGATACTTAGTATCTAATTGCTTATCTACATTTTGTTTCATTAAACCACCAATTAAAATTAAAGATCAGCTATTAGAAAATACTTTCAACAGACTCTTTCTTAATATAAACCTGTAAAGCACTTAGCATTGCAATTGAATATTTAAACAATTAAACTAGGCAGATTGAGCTGTTACCTAACCTTATGTGAACTGTTAAAACTACAGTTTGCAATCTCCGAGACTTTTTTATTTGTGATTTGTATGACACAACAATTCACGCAACAGTTAGCTCGCAACCATTTATGCTATTTCATGTTTCCTAGCTTAGCAGTCATTTATCTACCCGCATGTCTAATGCTAATGCCCCGGGTATTTCAAGCTACTGCTTGTGCATTAAAATTACGCTTGTGACATCTAGTAAAACTAATGGCAGGATCTTAGAATAATTATAGAAACCAAGTCCGCGCGCCTATTTTGAAGCACCTTAATTGGAGCCATAAATGGCTCCAAACAGACCGCTTCGCAGTGTTCATTACAGCTCCGCAATGTTCAATGTCAAAGCACGCCGCACGTAAGCAAGTAATAGTCACGCATGTGTGGATCGGATTAGTGCTTCACTTCTGACGGGGCCGTTGTATGAGGATTACTCTTCTATACGTTATTATTCTAAGGGCAGGGTTCCGAAATCAACAAAAGTACACAACTGCATAAAGTTAATATTCGGGCGAGAAAATTTAAGTAAGTGCACTATGGGTAAACATTTTTATCTCACACGTTCTGGAGTTGACAAACACAAGGAATTTTAATAAGTATAGTTAGGTAACTATAGGTATAGGTAGGTACCTATTTAGGTAATTTTGTACCCATAGTTAAATTAATTGAAGTCGCATAACCATAATAAGCGGTGGATGGTGATTTTACTCCGTGACCCAATGAAGTCTGCCGCCGAAACGCGGTGGCTCTCGAGGCTTGCAGTCCGGTAGAGAGGCCGTCGCGTCGGGCACGCTCGGGTGGCACGGGCACGGCGGCGGCGGCGGGGCCTTGCTGGTGCTGGTGTGCACGCGAGCCCGGCAGAAATACCCGAACTCTGGACGGAACATACTCAGCTTCAAAGCCATGCAGTCATCAAAGGCGGCCTGAGTACGGCGACAGTGGCTGAACGCGAAGTCACCTGAACTTTTATCGATACATTGAGCGTATTGATTGAACTCCTGCAGGCATTCCGACTTGATCCTTTTGAATACTCCCATTGCGCATTCGGTTACTCGCTTACCGAGCTCCACACACGGTCGGGCGTCGTTTGTTTCTTGCCTGCACAGCATGAACTCATTGTTAACGTTCTCGCAAGACTTGCCGAGGTATGGGGCAGCCGACATCAACGTAGCTGTTGAAACATCTATCTCCTGGGTATTCAAATCATTATATTCGGGAAGTTTCACCTCTTTTGTTAGAACCATGTCTGTATTGTGTATTAATTTGTTGCGTATTCACTCTCTCTCGAGTACCTACTAGAAATTATTTTAAACTGATCTTTGATAAATTACCAGTAATGCGAATTGAACATCACTGTTCAGTTTGTCACCAATAATGTCATTATTCCTATGATTTAGTCAGTGAAACTGCTTTTAAACGTCAATTGGTACAAAGCAAAGATACAAAAAGTTTTTAAATGACTCCATCATACTTGCAGGCTGGCCTTTATAGGCTGTTCTGTTGAGACGCGCGTGGAGCCCTGCAGAAACTTTGATTTGCACCCTGAATCTCTCACATAAGACGCTTTCTTGCTATTTGTCAGCTCATAGCCTCAAAAATTTTACTTGTTTAACTGTGTCCTTATACTGCACCAACAACTGCATTATTCAAACAGAGTGACCACCTCTGCGGAACGGGCGAAATATTGCATGCTACCGCAGCTGCAACATTATTATTTCTGTTAATTGTAGGTACGTCAGTCAGTGAGGAGAAATTCAAATTCCACTCGCTGGACTAAGTGGGACCAGACTTATAATCATGCATAAACCCAAGCTGTTTCTTGAAATGCATCAAACTTTACGAATTATGGTTGAACTACTTACCACGAGTAAAGTCTGGCTGCACCGAATCGCTGGTTCGATTCGCGATTCGGTGATGCTAGATGTAGTTCAACCCTTATTCAAAGAAAATGTATTGTGTTGTCCTAGTGACCCCAACCGCTTCTATTGGCTCTTCATAACATGACATGTTATGTTACAGGCGAGGGGCAGTCGCTGTCGTGCCCGGCGGTGCGCACGACCAGCGGCTGGCTGGACCTGTTCCCGCTGCCGTGCCGCAAGCACGCAGAGTGCCGCAGCGTCATGGGGCCCAGCCACCTCTGCTGTAAGGGCTTCTGCACAAAGGGCCTTGCCGCGCAGCAAGCACAGCGGTATGACATATATTTTTACTCTTCATTACGACGTGTCTAATACTTAAACAGCATGTTTCAATGCTTAGGATTACCTACCTATATTTTTTCAGTGAGGCAAATTGGCTAGAGAATCTTGATGGACTTGTAAGATGAAAAACCTATCAGTAAAGTACCCTAAGTATTGATGGTCCTGCAAACAGTTAGACAACCCTTCCTAATTTTTTATTTAAAATTTTAATAACATCAATCAGACACATATTATACAACTACCAAGAAAATACCGCTGTCACATCACATCAGTATTAACTATACACCTGCTACGTAGATACTTCTAAAGTAGATACCTACTGCAAAATTTTAACAAAAATAAAACCAACTTCAAAAAAAACTATTCCAAAACAAAGCACTAAAAAGTAAAGAAATAATTGCGTTTTCTTGTAAAACTTAAACGATAATATAATGTAGGTACAATTATTGTTATTGTTGGAGTCGGTGTCAGCCAAGGAAACACTACAATATACCTATTTCTTTACGTATGTATGTAGGTAGTTACAAACTTACATTGGCTGACACCGACTTCAACAATAACAATAATTGATAGTGGACTAGTGCAGGCCACGATTAACCTGCCCCCGATTCAGAACAAAGTTATCGACCGATTCGGTTATTTTCTTTTATTTTTAATTATATTTTTTAAGTAGGGTAGGTTTTATCTAATTTGATTTATAAAAACTTAGGGCCTTCGGCTATGTCACTTCTTGATAATGTAGCTTTATTTTGGTGAAAGTTTTTTTTAATCCGTCCTGTAGTTTCGGAGCCTTTTCAACACAAACAAACAAATCATTCCTCTTTAGAGGTAATTTGATAAAGAAAGACAAAAATAAAATTTACAATTCAGAGTAAGTGGCGTCTCTCAGGCTTTTCGTAGAATGAACTAGTGAGTCTTTTGAGGGATTTTATGTTAATATAGAAAGATAGCTTAAATTAGCCTGGGGCCGTATTACAATCTACTTACCGCCACCGTGACAGCGCGACCGTTCACAGTTCTAAAATACTCACTTTTCGTTTTAGTCTATACAAAGTGAACATTTTAGAACCGCAGACGGCCACGCCCCGCGACAGTGGCAAAAGATTGTATTAAGGCCCCTGGGAAACGGATCTTACCCGCGTAAATACGCAGGGTCCTATTATTTATGATTGAGAATTAAGGTCAACTGGGGCAATTGCGATCATGGAGTAATAGCATTTATTTGACATTTAACGAAAACGAATACCTTCACAACTACTATCGCCCTCTAGTGAAATCTCTTTTTACAATATTTATAAACCAAGGTCTGTCAGATGGCGTTGTGTAACACAAATGTCATATTTTCGTCATTTTTCCCAAAATTAAAAAAGAAAAACCACGTTAGAAATGGATTTTCATACACTTTTCTCTCCCGCTCAGATGCGTTTTCTCCCCGCATATTTGTTCGATATGCAATGACGTACTTTCTACCGTAAATTTGATAAAGTATCAAGGTACTTTCCGAGCAGGTGTAGTATAAAATCATTTAAAATCCTATAAATTTTTAGTGTTTTCGAAGTGTGATGTGATTTTATCATTTATCTATTTATTGTACTGTGTCGGTACCTACGAGTATACATACTTATACAGTAATGCTTCATTTTGAAAAAATAAGGACTTGAACTTTTAAGGTTCTATAAAAGTTCTGGGTTAATTGCATCTGTTCTTTTGAGGGAAATTGCGTCCTTGTGGCGCATTTACCCCAAAACCAGTAAACGTCAACCTTTTTTCTGTATTAATGCTTATTTATAAATTTTTATGCCATATACTTATTATTTGTGAGAAAAAATAAGGATTTCTCAAAAGATAAATATTGTTAGGTAGGTATTATTTAGTATACTTATCTACACTACAGTAAAATATTTTTCATTACTCATACTCTGAAAGTAGGTCTGAAGTTGCCTGAGGAGCGGGATGAAAGTAATACTTTTCATCCTTATGGAGAATCACTTTCAACAGACAGCTGTCAAATTATTTTTAAAAAAAACTAGTTCTTTTTCACATATTGAACCATGTTCCAACTTTCTATACAGCCACGATGTACCTACAATTGAAATAACTTAAAGTTAAGTATTGATTAAAGAATATATATTTTTTAAATAACTTTATTATAATTTAGTTTCAACAATTTCTTTAAAATAACTTAGTTTTGGGCAAAATATTTACCATTTTTCCAATGATGAAAATAAAAAATAATGGCTGAATAGCTGGCCGGCCACAGAAAAAATTCACAAACCATTTTTTTTTTACACATTAGGGTAAAAATCAGGGTAAATTTCAAATTTAGTGTCGAAATTCGCTATCAAATTATGACGCTTTTACCCCGGTTGACCTTATATAAATAAAAAATGCATTTTAATTAACCACATTTTTTAATGTAAAAGTTTCCTTAAAGGTACACATAGTTTATAATTTTCCTAGAAATTAGTGACATTTGATACTTAACTAACATGCATGCTTTGTACTTTTTCCTAAATCGAAACAGCTAGGTTAGGTTCTAGATTAGATGGATAAAAGTGAATAGCGGAAAATGTGAGCGACCCGGCGAAGTGACTGGCGACCAAGTGGATAATATTAACTATCTTACCTACTTACGTGATTGGTGGGCAGTTCATGTCGCAACCAACTCTCCATTCTTACGACAGTTATCAAGACAATTTTATACTAATGAAACGCCAAATACAATTTAATAACAATAAAATATAACACATACAAGTCCATAACTAATTGCATAACATAACGTTTCCTTATTTAGTAGCAAAGTAAATACGTAAGATATTGAAGATCCAATAAAGTTAGACAGTGTTACTTAATTGTGAAATAAACTATTCAGATAATTGTTGTTTCATATGTAGGTAATGTTCTTTTCTATTCCTGTAATCTGTATAAAAGTGAATGGATAATGTGCGGGTTAAGGCCGCCGGGTTTGCGGGTAAATTAAACTTAATAATATTCAATAATTCGTCAGTGCACGCGGTAATCATTAGCACTTACCCGGCCCCGCAAACCGCAATGCAGTTTAGGTGGCCTTCACTATTACTTAACATTCTACCTACGCATTATGTCTACACGTATAATTACTAATCTGTTATAGGTCCTAGTTAACATCTTTTTCTATATAGATTGCATGCTTACTTTTTTTTTAGTTGAAAAAATCAAACCAACCAGTCTTCATTCAATAACAAGTTAATTTTGTTTATTTTGTCCTCCCTTATTATTTGTAAAAGGACTCACCACTGTAACTTGTTGCTTGCTAATAATAATATAATAATACACTGACACACTGCTACTGCCAATTACATGCATATTACCTACCATGCGTGTTAACAACATTCATTCACCTCTGTGTTGCATATCTCGTTTCTCAGTCGTAGGTTCTACAATTACATGAATTAGTGTTTTATTTGCCTCTAATAAATATAAAGCTACCATGTTAATTGAATTTATACGATTGGTAAGCTCTAGTTACACCGAATCTTATTTTGTCTCCTCGAACGCTAGTCAATGGTGTTTATTTCCTGTCTTAAGTATAACGACTACAAATTTGAGTGATAACGGTAATTTCCGTTGTAGAACCATCGACGCGAAGAGTAGTGTAGAGCCCAGTAGCACAAGCACCACCACCAGCACCACCAGCACCAGTAGCACGACAACCACTACCACAACTACCACCACCACAAGTACAACTCCGAGTACCACCAGCTCAACGACGACCACAACCACGCCGGCGCCGACCACCACGACCTCGACCACGGCGCTGCCGATCCTCGCGCCGCTGCGCCCCTTCCTGCAGCTGCTGCCCATACAGTCAACGCAGGCGACCAAAGCCAAAAAGAGCTCTTCTAAATCAGGTATGAATCGAACGCTATTATCTTTTCAATTAAGGCAATAAATTTCCCTAAACCTTATAACCAAATTGCGAAACCTAACTGAAAGTAAGCACTCTTCAGTAGCATTTCAGTGGAATCAGTGGAAATAACTACATACTTACACAGAAAGACACTGATATCTAGGAAAAATATATTAGTTAGTAGAGTAAGTAGGTATTGAAAAAACGTTGCAAAATTTAACTTTTTAAGAACGCAGCCTAAACAGCTTTAAGATACAATTAAGCAACTTAACAAACAAAACAAGCACATGAATTACATAATAATTTCTGCCACATAAAACGCAACTTGTAAGGTCAATCGTCATTTTGATATTGAACTAGGCCTGTTGTTGTCGGGACTGACATAACAGCTGACGTAACTAATTCACATACACGCAACTTAATTGCTTCTTACGAGTACCTATAACGCGGGTTCCTCAAGAGCAGGCTCTGCGGGGAAGGCGAAGAAGCTGGTGTGCCCGAAGGGACAGGCGTCCTTCGAGCTGTTCCCGATCCCGTGCGAGAACACAGCGCAGTGCCGCACCAGCAGCGGCCCCGACCAAGTCTGCTGTCAACAGCGCTGTGTCAAAGGCGTGCCGGCGCCTCGCCCCAAACAAGCACAGAAGCCGCATCAACGTATGAAAATAAATTAGACCCTAATTGCTGGCATGAACCATTAAGAAACTAACAAATTCGGTGTTCTGCCCAAACAATGAGCAATAAAGGGTTAATAGTAATAACAGTTTAGCTAACACATTGCTTTTTTAACCTAGATAAATAATTCTGCTGCGTGCTCGCTTCATAACGACATATATATAACATAATAAGAACTAATCCATTGGTCTAGGGGACCCTTGTGTCGAGATAATAACTTCTACATATAACACTAAACTTACACTAACTAGGGCATTTCCTAAAAAGCTAGGTAGGTACCTACCTTAGATCAAATTACAACATTCTACCTTATTTAATAACCGATCTCGTATTCGGATTTGATTTGGATAGTACGCAGATTTCAGTGGATCCACATCTTAAGTTTGTTGTGAAAGGGCGTTAAAGGTTTTGCACAGCAACCTCAGGTTTAGACTTTGACGTTAGCCGCGTTTCTGAAGTGCATGCAATTCGCTATCGCGCTAACTAAAAGTCGCCGTGTGAATCGTGCAGAATACTAGGATCCTTATAGTTTTTTTTTAATATATATTGAACCGGCACTATATTTTCCTCGGTAAGTACCTATATTGTGTATGTAAAGAGCTTCGTTTGAATTGTTGTAGCATTATTAGGCGTGATCCCACGGGAGTGCCCAGCGACGCCACTGGGCGAGCTGCTGTTCGAGGTGCAGTCGTGCAAGTCGGACGCAGACTGCTGGCCGCGCGTGTGCTGCCCTGACGGCGCGCGCTCTTACTGCCGCACGGCCAAGGCGCGCCTCGACCTTGTGCCCATCGCTAACCAAATCGACGGGCGTAAGTATTTGCACCCTTTCTAATGTCAGGGACGACTGCACTGGAAGGCGCTTTTATCTCCTGGGATGGCAAGGACGCGGCACTATCGTCAGTGGCCAGTGTATCTCACTTTCATGGTCGACGAATTCGACGATATAGAGGTCATGGCACAATCGGAAGAAGGACTCGGCAGTATGCCTGAAAACCTCAATCGTGTTTCCTAACAAGTGAACCTAAAAAAATGTGGACAAGACGAAGGTTTTTTTTTTACTTTTCGTTAAACGCCTGTGTTACGCCCACTTTAGCATCCTTTAGGAACTCAATGCCAGTGCCCTAAGCTGAAGCAACGTAGATGACGCTGCGATCAGTGTGTTACTATGCCACTGCATGGTAACACACTGATTGAATAGAAAGTCCAGTCACTTAGAGAGACTTTGAAAGCGTTTAGTCTACATTCGACAGATTCTACTTTGGACATCATAGTCTACATAAGACAGATTCTACTTAGGACAATTCTACATTTGACAGATTCTACATATGACAGATTCTACATTTGACAGATTCTACATATGACAGATTCTACTTAAGACAGATTTTGAAAAAAGTAAGACAAGTAAAGGACATTGTGGAATTAAAAATAACACACATAGAAAAGACCTAACGTAGTGGCACCAATGATCGACACTTTAAGGAGATAGTGGGCTTCTTAATAAGATTAAAGGTCATTTATTCATCTTTAAACCAAAAGTAACGATTGAGTATGGTAAGGTATATTCTTGAGATAAGAATAGGAAGTATTATTTTTATTAACTATACACGGACTAGAAAAAAATCCCAAAAAATGGAAAAGTATATAAATCTCCAATCATCGACACCGAATCTCCAGTAGTCAACACCCAGTCATCGACAGCTGCCACTTACCGACACCCAGTTAACGACTGTTGACTATAATGTGTATATATGCTTTACTTGTTACTGTTGATGGAATTTTCTCTCGTTTCATTCTCTTCTTATTACTAACCATGCAATTTTCCGGCCAAAACAAACTCCTCTTAAAAGGAGACGGAACAATCACTCCTAAAACTTTTTCTAAAGACTTTTGTGGTGTTGTGTATTGTGGTTCCATAGTACCAATGATAGGTTGTAGAGATAGGTTATTTCCTATTACTTCAGGGAAACTGGATGAAGATGAACGATTCGGTGGTGGAAGTCCTTGATCGAGTAATGTATTAACTGTGGAGTTATTATCAGATTGTTGCCTTTGAAGATCTCCTGTTACATCAGCTGAACCGGTGGGTGAAGTAAGTTCTGGTATTTAAACAGATTGGTTAACAGTATCAGTCTTGGGGATATCGTTAGGTTGTTGCATTAGAGGATGTTTAGATAAATCGGTTGGTAAAAAACGTTCCGGCGGTGAAAGAGATTGGGTAACAGCATCATGCCTGACGTTACAGTTTAGTTGTTGAGGAAGATATTCTACTATTACTTTAGGCAAATTAGTTGACGATATGGACACAGATAGAAATGTTTCATCATCAGTGATGACTGTTTTTGCTACAGGCAAACTGGGAGTCACGCCAATGTTATCATCTACTGACTTCTTCGAGTTGTTTGCTGATGAATCAGTTTCTATTAAGTCATTGGAATTGCCATCTTTTGGTGGATTTTCCGTCTGCATGCTGTTGAAGTGCATTTCTTCAGGTTCTGTAGGCACAGCTTTACGGGTATCTGGTGGTATAACCATTGCTTCATTGGTTACAATAACATCGTTTGTTTGAACAGTGGTTACATCATTTGACGAATACCTGGCCTGTTCCAATGTGTCTGATGTTGTCGGAGCATTCGCCGAACTTGAATGACACAACGCGTCTTCGGATTTGTTTTTGGCCCAAATCAAATACAAAGCCTCGTCTTCAGCAGGGATTTCTCTTTCCAGTGTGTTTCTATTTTCAAAGTATAATTTATTGAATTGTTGTAACTTTTGAGCTGAGAACACGTTTACGATTTCACGTTCTAAATACTTTATAAACTCTTTCTGCATTGGATTGGTTTTAGTTGTGGTTTCTATTTCGGTTTTAGAAATTTTAGACATATCGATGTAATCAGGTCCAAATGGAAAAAGGCCCCTCGCTCGGAATCCGTTTTGGATACGATCTTGTGTTACATTTTTGAGAGCTTTTTGCAACACTGGGGCAAAGTTCTCTTTTCGAAGAATTTTGCCCAGGTTCTCCATTTTCCATTGCGTTACGGCTTTTTTCCAATGAGCTTTGAGTGGTCTGAATACTGACAAGTCCATCGGTTGTAGAAGATGCGTAGAATTTGGGTACAAAGCAACGACTACAATACCATTTTCGGAGCAAAAATCTGATAAATGAAGCGTCAGGTGTGATTTGTGGCCATCCACAAAAAACAAGATCGGTTTTTCAATATTATTTTGCTGTAACCAAGGATTGAAGACATTAGTCATATATTCATAGAATGTGCGTATCTTGACAAGTTGTCTGGTACTTGTTGTGTCAAGTTTGGATGTCTCTTCATGAACGACTGAAACCACTTCTTGCTGGGCCTACTGTTTGTAAAAGGATTTGGTCTGTTTTGATCAATTATTATTTTTTGCACACTGTCTAATAGCGAATCTTTTGTCAATGGAATATGTCTTTCATATAAAGCTAATATCCACTTTTCCAAAATGTCTTCCTCCCCTTTAGTTAAAACTGTGCTCGGCCCCATAGTGCAACCCATTGTTGTTTTTCCCGAAATTTTATCATGGAGCGTAATCCTAGGTACTCCGAAACGTTTCGCAGCAACTGCAATCTTTTCGCCATTTTTAACAGCTTCTACAGCTTTTTCTAACTGCTCGGGAGAATATTTTTTTCGGAGCCAGCTGTAAGAACCAATCATCGACATATATTATTCCCCAATAATCGACACTTGTCGATTACTGGTAGCTCGACTATGATTAGTTTACTTCAAATATCTACTAAATGAGCAAAGTAATAAGAACAATATTCGGTTGTCAAATGAAAAATGTTTCAAAAAATTATTATCGACACGTGTCGATTATTGGAAAAGTCAGTTTGTGAAAACCAGTGATCGACACCAACATTTTACTAATATCAAAATAACTTTAAAATTTCGTTATAACAAAAATAGATCCTATAGTTCTTATAGTAACCCGTGAAAAAGATAAAATTCAAATAAGTTACATTACAGTGGTGTAATTAACAAAAAACGTACTCACTTCCTTAAGGATTTCAGTAAGAAATGTTGTTATTTTCACCGGTACTCCAGCCGCAATCAGTTGTTATACCGCCATTTTCAAAACAAAATGGCGGATTTTGCTTAAATGTCAATGGGAGGCAGTCAAAAGTGTGCTATCTATGGTACAGTGTTGCCATATTAAGAAATCGATTTCTTACTCTTATTTTATTGAATCAAAAAATAAAGTTTCGGTGATTGGTTCTTGTCGGTCATTGGTGCCACTACGTTATTTATTGATTAGGATATTTTTTTTAGAATATCTTAAATGTATACAAAAAAGTAAAGAATATTTTTGTAAGCAGTCACTTTTACTAAATACTTACACAATTACCAAATTTGCATTTTTTTGATAGATAACGTATAAAAAATAATCACAGTGGAAAAGCTGTTAATCAACAGGAATTTTCAGGCTCATTAATTTTTATTAGATATATTTTTGTAACATAGTTACATAGGTATTTAAACAATCACATTGTAAAAAATTTTTTGTTAAATCACAAAAAAAACTACGTTTCTAAAAAATATTCCTTACTTTTTTGTAAACATTTAATATATTCTAAAATAAAAAAATCCTAATCAATAAATAGGTGTTTTCTATGTGTGTTATTTTTGATTTCACAATGTCCTCTATTTGTCTTACTTTTTTCAAAATCTGTCCTAAGTAGAATCTGTCATATGTAGAATCTGTCAAATGTAGAATCTGTCCTAAGTAGAATCTGTATTATGTAGACTATGATGTCCACAGTAGAATCTGTCAAATGTAGACTAAACGTTTGAAAGGGCAAAAGCTAGTTGTTTTAAAATCCTAATACCACTATTTACTTCGGAAGTCTCCATATTCCTAATTTACTATATTAAAAACCATATTGATTAACTGTATAACACAAACTTTATTTTCACTAAGAAACCAAACTGACAAGACTTGACAATCATCAATCACGTAACCTAGGTTACAAAACCAACGACAATCCTAAGACGTAGAAACCTCATCATCCCCCCTCAATTCTAATTCATCACAAAATAAGAATTGTTATAAAATGAGAAACAATAAAACATTTAAAATTTCCAATTTAATAATCCTATCCCCCCTCAATTTCAAGAACTTTATTCAGTTCATTAAAGCACAAATGCAAGTTGTTGAAATTGATACTGAAAATAACTTATTATATTAACCTCATCTATCTATACCTAACTACATACAAAGAAACTATTTAATTGTAACCTAATTTTTGGACAAAATATTTGTGCTTCAGTTTTCCTAAAGCCTTTGTCAAAATATCTGCTACATTTTCATTTGTGCTTACATATTTCACAATTATATCCCGTTTACTAATTAAATCTTTGATGAAATGGTATTTTATATCAATATGCTTTGACCTCTTACTATTTTAATTTGACTCCATTAACTTAATCGCACTTTGATTGTCTACAAGTAATATTGAATTTGACGGACAGTTAAAATCTTGTAACAAACCCTTTAAACAAATTAAATCGGCACACGCTAGAGCCGCAGCTACATATTCAGCTTCGGCTGTTGATAAGGCGACCATATTTTGTTTCTTACAGAACCAGGCTAACAAATTATTGCCAAAAAAAACTACAGAACCACTCACGCTTTTCCTGTCTTTTTTATCGCCAGCCCAGTCAGCATCGGTATAGGCAACTAAGCTACACCTGCTATCCCGTTTATATACGAGAGATTTTGATTTTGTTTCTTTCAAATACCGCAAGACACGCTTAGCTGCTTTCCACAGTGATAAAGTAGGCGCATCTAAAAATCTACTTAAGAAAGATACTGCGAAGCAAATATCAGGTCTGGTCGAAGTAGCTAAGTATAGTAAACTACCAATTAGCTCGCGATATGGTATATCCCAAGCAATAGTTTCATTGTCATCTGTGGTAAAATTTACTTCCATCGGCGTCTCAGCTCCTTTGCAATCTGTCATGTTAAATTTATCAAGCAATCTATTTATTGCTGATTCTTGAGAGATTAAAATTGATTCTCGCGTTCGCACAATATCCAAACCCAAGTAAGCACTAACTTCCCCAAGATCCTTAACGTTAAATTCATTTTTTAAAAAGCCATGTGCTTTGTGTAAGTTTATTTCATTTTTTGACATTAGAATGATATCATCAACATACACTAGCAGATATACATCGTCCAAAATATAAAAACAAAAATCATGTTTAGATTGTACAAATCCTTTCTGCATTAAAAAGGAATGAAGTCTTTCGTTCCAGCATTTGGGTGCTTGTTTTAACCCATAAAGCGATCGTTTTAGTTTCAAAACAACACCTTTTTCAACTCTTATTCCTAAAGGCGGTTTTATATAGACATCTTCCTTTAAAAAACCATTTAAAAACGCCGTCGGAACATCTAATTGTTTCATATACATATCATTTTGTACTACTTGGCTCAGCATCATACGAATTGTAGGCATACGGGCTACTGGTGAATATACATTAAATAGTGTTTCTTCTTGAAAACCTTTCGCCACCAATCTGGCCTTTTTTGTACCATCCTTTTTAGTAGTGAATACCCATTTGGTATCTATAGCCTTTTTATTTTCAGGTAATTTTGATTCTTCCCAGGTTTCCAAAGATTTAAGGGAATTTAATTCTTTGTCTATGGCATCTTGCCAGTCTTGACCCCTTTCAACGGCTTCTTTGTAAGAAACTGGGTCACCTGTACACAAACAGTAGGCCATGTGAGTTTCATAATCTTCTAACCTTTTCGGAGGTCTAACATTTCTACCACTTCTTGTTTTTATTAAATGTTCATTTGTGTCACCGTCTCTTTCATTTAAATTCTCTTCAGTACAATCTTCAAACATTTCTTCTGGTTCAGTAATTCCTTCGTCACAACTCGTATTATTAATGATAACCTCTTCTCTATCTTCATTACTTTGTTCAGGTTCTGCTATCCTATTATTATTTTCTGAGATAATTTCTGACATACTTCCTCTTTGCCACTCTTGTTCCATATCAACTTGATTACTTTCGTTGTATATAATGTCGTTTTCATTAAATCTTACATCTCGTGATATAATAATTTCGTTCTTTTTAGGATCCCATAGATTATAACCTGTCCTGTTGTATCCTACCATTCTGCACTCACGTGATCTTTCAGAAAGTTTATCCTGTTTAGGTAAAATGTAAGCCCATGCCTTTGCGCCAAATGCACGTAGTTTATTTAGGTCTCTAGTTCCATATAAAACTTCACAAGGAGTTTTATAATCAATAGCCATAGAGGTACAACGGTTTAACTGGTAAGCTGCACATTTTATAGCTTCACCCCACAAATTTTTGGGTAGCTGAGTTTCAACAAGCATAGTCCTTGCTTTGTTGTATAAACTTCGATTCATTCGTTCTGCAACGCCATTACTAGCTGGTGAACATGGTAAACTATATTCTAAAGCGATACCTTTCAGAGCACAATATTCACGTAATTTATTGCAGGTATATTCACCTCCATTGTCACATCTAATCCTTTTAACTGTTTTCTCAAATTCGTTTTCGTATCGGCGAATGTAGTTAAAAACATTCTCAGCGGCCTCAGATTTTCTTTTTAACAAAAAAACTACGCAAAAATGGGAAAAATCATCTATGATGGTTTGAAAATAGATTTCACCCTGTATGGTAGGAGTATTTGATGGGCCCGCTATATCACTGTGCAACAGTTCTAAGACCTGACGTGACCTAGGTCGCTCTAACGTTTTGAATGGTAGCCTTGTTGCCTTACCTTTCATGCACGCGTTACATACATTTTTGTTTAGCGGTAGCTGCAGCCTTTGTAATGTTTTAGAGCTAGTATGACCTAAACGTCTATGCCATAACATGACCTCTGCTGAATATAAAGCCGCGACTCCATTCTCTACTACAATTTCACCCTGTAAGATATAAAGTTTTCCATTATTGTATGCACATATAGTAGAGCCATTATAAAAAATAATTTTTGCTTAATCATTTACAAATACGATTTCGTTTGGTTTTTCCAGTAACTTTCGTACAGATAGAAGATTATATGCTAAATTTGCCACTATAAGTCCGTCAACAGTGAACTTAACATTCCCACATTTTACTGGTAAACTGCCGCTTTGATATGCAACTAATTTTTCACTATTAGCTGTGTTAATTAGTATGGGCTGTTCAAGGTTTTTTATATTTATCATATACTGTGTATAACGATCAGATATAAAATTTTGTGATGCACCAGAATCTATTACAAAGGAAATTGATCGATTAAAAAATGTCTTACAAGTTAAATTAAACTCTCCATCAACCATGCAGCCCACTTCCTCGTAACTTTCTTTGACAATTATTGCATTATCTCTCGATGTAGTCGCTCTATTTGCATCTCGAGTGCGTCCCTGAATTCTGCCACGACCACGTCTATATACATCAGGACCCCGCACAGAAATTCCCCGTTGGGATGCATAAAACTGTCTGTTTTGAGTATTTTTATGACAATATCTTGCTGTGTGTCCTCTTTCATTACAATTCCAGCATTCAATATTAAATGCACTATCTTGGTTTGGTGCAATCATGTCATTTAGTCTAATTTCTGCATCAAGTAGAGTCCTTTTTGTCTTTTCTAAAGTAAGATTTTCATTCATTGCTTCTAAGGCTGTCGTAACATTATTGTATTTACCGGGTAAAGCCGGTAACAAATGTACCACTTTATCAGACTCGTCCATTTTTGACATCACTTCAATGTATTTACCAGTTTGTCAAATTTTAAGAAAAAATCTTGTAATTTTTCGTTCATGTCACATTTCAACTCGATTAGCCTCTTTTTCAAATTATATTTATTCATTATACTTTTTCGTGTTAAGATGTTTTCTAAAGAACCCATCATATCTTTTGCACTTTTGCACCCTTTCACAATCTCCAAAAAATTATCTCCTATGCACTGTACTATTAGCGATCTCGCTTCTGCGTCCTTCTTTTTATCTGCCTCCTTTACCTTAACACAGGCCAATATATCACCAAGACCTTTCTCCTCCATTAGCATCTCTAATCTAAATTTCCAATTATGAAAATTGTTTCCGTCCTCTAACCGACAAATCACGTTTTGTGGTTATAATTGAGCCATATTTTACTCATAGAGGCCTTTTGCTCCAGTATTATATTTTATTTAGTATTTTTTTAGTAAAATTCTGTATGAATTACTTACAAAAAAAAACGTAAATTTGGCAAATTTACACCCTAAACACTAAAAATCAGGAATATGGGGCGGCCCATAACCTTTTAAAATCCTAATACCACTATTTACTTCGGAAGTCTCCATATTCCTAATTTACTATATTAAAAACCATATTGATTAACTGTATAACACAAACTTTATTTTCACTAAGAAACCAAACTGACAAGACTTGACAATCATCAATCACGTAACCTAGGTTACAAAACCAACGACAATCCTAAGACGTAGAAACCTCATCAAGTTGTATCGCTACGCAATCGAAATAATAATGAGAAAATCCGTAGAAGAACTAACGTGAAGGACGACGTGGCCCAGCGTGTAAGTAAGATGAAGTGGTAATGATAGTGGGCAGGGAACAAAAGCACGCACAACTGATGGCAGAATTTTTCTGGTGTTTTAGATAAAAGCAGCGTGACGTAAGAAACGTTAGCCCAGCAGGAACCGTTTATATACCTAAAAAAACTATCAAGAGCATTTATACTTAAAAATCTGTAGTTAATTAGTTACTTTATCTAAGTGTACAGTCAGTCACATATTCGGAGCTTGACCCGTGTACTTACCTATTCATATTTTTATGCGTCCCGTCGGTGCGTACTGTAACGCCCTACACAAAACGTAATACTATGCAATAGCTAGTATTATTGACGTAAGCAATCTGCTTTTTCGAGTTAGGCAGCGCAGGTAACGTGTGGCGACGGCTCGTATGAACAATATGTGTGCATAATATGCATGCTCATTGCTCAAAGGCCCCTACTTGCACAACATTTTAAATCCAGATTCACAACTAAATAGATATTTACACCCAGACACAGAACAGAATAAGTACAAACGTACGCCATATGAATGTTTGTTCTGGTTGGGAACAAACCCGCGACCTTTGGCGCTATATTACTCTACTCGTATACCCGCCAAACAATTTTACTGGAATTATAACCCGTATGCCATAACAATAGAGATAGAATACGTTGTAGACTGCGCCAGCAGCTTCGGCGCTGCCAGATGGAGTCAGCTCATATTTGTGTGTGAAAGTAAAGCACATAATAAACCTATAAACTGTCACACTGCTGGGCAAAGGCCTCTATCATAGAAATCAAGTCATCGCTACAATTGTTGGATAATGGCTTAATCATCACGCTTGCCAAATGCGGGTTGGTGATCACCAACCCAGGCTATGTTTCGAAAAATCCGAAAACACAGTGAGCCCCACCTGGGATACGCGGGATTTTCGGGTTTCTGGCCTTTGTAACTTAGTATAATATTAAGTATAACAGTGCTCTTGCAAGTGATGTCATAATCACAAATGATATAATTTACAGCGGTCCGGATGCTGGAGCAGTACTTGCAATGCACGCCGCCGCCGAAGCAGGACCTGTTCCCGCAGCGCTGCAGCTCCAGCGTGGACTGCTTCCCCAACCTGTGCTGCGCAGAGGGCGGCAAGAAGCACTGCCGCCCACCCCAACGAAGTCTATTGGCTCTACTCGCTGGCGTCACCCAGGTTACCTAAACGAATATCTAAAATATTTTCTTTCCAACTTATGTTAAAAAACCGTTAGCACCAGCATGAGGTCATTTCAACTCTGAAATTGATAATTGCTGTCCTATAGCTTGTATTGTTAAACAATTGCTGCCATCACCCTTTTTAATAAACAAAACACAAGTCATTCTGATGGCAAATTAACCTCCAGTTCCTGAGGTTCCTGACAAAAAGCAACGCCGCAGCAATTTCGAAAATATTTTTGCTCGTTTCATTCTGTCAGTAAAGAGTAAACATATTTATTTATTTCCATGATAGCTACGCGGGATTGAACTTTTAAAAACTTTGATGGTAGCAATTTGGCAACAGCTGGCCGTTGAAAACTAGGGATTCAACAACGCACACATTACGTACTACAGCTAGGTGACCGGCCAAACTGACATCAGGCCCCCGACTCCCAAACCAAATTTCGCTGGATTGGCATTACATCACTCACTGTCACCAAAAACATATTTGAACCTTAACGCTTTGTAATAAGGTTCATAAATTTCTTGTTTGACATTTCTGCAATGCTTGTCCAATGAAATTCTGGTCAAGAGTTAGGGGCCAGGGGATGGGGGACTCAAATATTTTGTTTCATGTTTACAACATGTTTCATGTTTTCTACAAATAATTTATTATTATGTGAAAATTATTATTTTTATTTCCAGAGAGTTGGATCTACTTTGGGAAACCTACGACTAGGATCATCACAGTCAAACAATAAAGTGTAGTAAAAATATAAGTGTCAGTTTGTAAAATGTTGAAAAAACTAGAAAATCACTAGTTTTATGATGTTATTCTATTTTTATATATTTTTTTACTTTTGTACAGATGCTTAAATTAATTAAGTAGTTAATTTATATTGAAATAAAGCTGTTTTAATATTATCTTACTGGGTTTGACTTTGCCACCACAACTACCTTTTTTTTTTATCGTGGGGAAATCCTCATGGATACCTCGCCGCCCGGGGGAACGACGAAGTTACGTCGGACTTCTACCGACTAAAACCCCACGGTACTCGACCTTAACACTTCAGCGGCGAGGCGGGGTCGCCAGTGTTTCCCCGTATTGGGGCCCCCTCCAGCCGACCCCCCAATGAAGGGAGGAGGCCACGGAAGTACCTGGAACACACAGGTACTTCCGCCGTCGCGGTGGAAGCCGTGCATTGCGGGCAAAAGCACCCCCGTACTCAAGCCCGCTGGCTCCCACCGGACAACCACGATCCACCTGAAAGGTGGATCCGCTGCCGCATCTGACGGTGCACATGGGGGGCCAGCCGCCACGACAAGGCGACGGCTCATGGGGGGGGGACCTCAACTACCATAGCTTAACCCTTTCTTTACGGGTGTCTACTGTAGCAAAGAGGAAATAATAACTAGACTAGAGATGATCTGAGAAAGTGGGCTCGTATTACAGGTGTCAACAATGGCTGATTTGACACAGACCACAGACTAACTAGGGACAAAGGCAATTTTTAAAAAAATATTTAAAATTTATCGTGGTGTAAATTTATCGGTTTTAACGACTGACTTAGAAAGCTGAAGTTACTCCTCCCGACATTTAAGTTCACTAAAATATCACTAGATGTCTTCTTAATAAAAAAAGGATTATTTTTTAATTCACAGCAAACAACTTAACATCCATCTATTTATATTCACACACTGGAAATTCGGAATTCTGACTTTCGGAGTATTGAAATTTCGGATTTTTAATATTCGGATTTATGATTTTTATTTTCGGGATTCTAAATCATTCGGAATTATGAAATTGGGGATTTCGGAGTTCATTTTTTCGGAATTATGTAGTGTACCCTAAAAATATACCTATTGGCCAGAAAATGAGGCGCGGAGGTCCAGCCAAGGCAAGGTCTGCTCTCATTATTCGACAAATCTACAGACAGTAGATTTGTATGTGATTTCAGAATTTTATTGTTGATCTCGTTGTGTCCTAATTAAGTACCTAATAAATAATTATCATATTTTTTCAAATAAAAATATGTTTTAATCATATAAACTGCAGTATCTATACGATAACAAAATAGACCCTCTGTCTGTAAAAAAAGAGGTAAATAGTTTACTGTACGTTAGTAATTATTAGGTAGGTATACGTTAATAAAATAAATATAAATATGCGCCAGACAACACACCTCTTGTAATGGTCTCGAAGTAGGGATTAATATCCCTGTGTTACGAGGTACCACACAAGTAAATAAGTCAGGGGCGTCTCCCAGCACACCCAGACCCGAGTCTATTCAGACAATACCGTTTCCTGAATTGACCCGACCGGGAATCGAACCCGGGACACTACGGAAATCGAGGCGAAAAACCGTGCTACAGCGCACTACGCCAATCGTGTCGTTAATAAAAATGCTTTACATTTAAATAAATAGTAATGAGACACGAACATAAATTGATGCTTAAATATTGATATTTTAAGGTATGTAGCTATTTTGCTGTGCAATCAGTATTTTTGATTAGTATTGGGATTTTTATTTTATACAAAAGAAAGATTTTTGAGTTAAATACTACCCATAAAAAAAGGGCGCGAAAATACCCAACGTTCCGATGTAAACTACAGTCTTTGAGGATGAGTAGTTGGATTGCTAGAGAGGTAGAATAATGGATGGTGGCTGCATTCATATTTATTAATTTTATATTCCTCTCGGGGGTATTTCTTAAAATAAACATGATAAATAAGAACATAGAATTCAAACAGTTACATTTTCTACGCGGCCAAATAAGTACACCCTTTTTTCATCTCTCTATTATCACGTGGAAGACACGTGATAGCCACGTCTTAGTGATCTTCAAAGCGAAAAAAAGACTGAAATATCGTATTAACTTTTTTTATTCTCATGAAAAAGAAAAATAAGCGAAGAAACATAATTATGTTAAGACTGTGATGACTTTTTTAAATTACTATCGATATGTGTAAAAAATTAAGTGCATTATCGATGCATATCGTGCTTCCTTTTTAAAGGCACATCACATATATACTTACAGTGAAAAACAATGCAAATTTAAAATATGGTTTATTTTACAATTGGAGGTTGATAATTACCGTATTTGTTGTTTAATTGCTTCGTAATTTAATATCTAACACATTACGTACATACGTGTTCGTTTATAAAAAAAACAGTGAATTTGGACTTGTAACTTTCTACTTTATGTGGTTACCCATTTTTTTGTGCCCGTCATTGGCAATAATATGTAAAATGTGCATGTGATTACAAACCTACATTAGTGTCTGCATCTACATAAACCTAAGATTTCAAACACGTAAGTCTTAATAAGGTTCTCTATTTGAGTGAAGTAGCGCAAAATTTTTGGACTTTTGAAAAATGCTCCGTATTGATTGCCCGATTTTTTAATTATGTTTGGTCACTCATTTTTGCCGGAGCCGCTGATGAGAACGTTGGTAGTCCCTGTGGTGAAGAACAAGACCAGGGATGTGTCCGATAAGAGCAATTATAGACCCATCTCACTGGCCACCATTGCAGCAAAGGTGCTTGACAGTGTGCTTAATCTATGCCTCGGTAGCTATTTAAAGTTTGTCCCATGGAAGTAATAAGTAGGTACTTGTTGTACTAAGTACTTACTCGTATTACTTCCATGCTTCAAAACTTACTTGTTGAAAATTGTTTATCCTCCTTATAATTTTGCAGCTGGTCTTCATACTTTATGACTTCGATTTTCTGTTCTTCAAGGAACACAGACAATTTTTTCCACGTTTATTCAGTATTGCATTCATTGTTGTAGCAAATTTTATTAATTTCTATGATTAATAACACCATAAAAGCACACAGAAAACCATCAGTTGGATATTCGTTGTATGATAGGCACTATTAAAAATATAAATATATGTGAGCGTAGAAAGAAAAGACAGGTATAATTTTAATCACCTTTATTTTACGAACCATAAAGAATATCTTCTGCAGATAAGCACTAGCAACTATTGTTATGCGGCTTTGCTATTTTTATTGCACAGGCGTTTACTGGCAATAAAAATATTTTAGTCTGTTTTAATCTTATAATGTCTGTAAGTTCGTTTGTATTCGTACTAAAAATAAATATGTACATAAAAGGAACATTTAATTAGAATATACTTTATGATATTCTGAGCACTCTATTAGAAAATATACACGTGGCCGGGCTGCAGAATACACTGTACAGCCCGGCCACAAGAAAGTGCTTATAAAATGTGTTCGTGGTGAACAATAGAGGTACAGTAAGAACAATGAAAAAACGACAAATTGATATGTTAAAATATTACAAAATCGACTGTGGCCGGGCTGCGACGAAACACGTGTCTACACTCAGCGGGATCCCATGTCTAGGAGACTTGTGAGTGATGCAGAGAATTAGATCTGGTTAAGTTCTATTGAATTATGCTCAAAACAGGATTTATTTCGTGTAAATAACGGAAATATTAACTTTTTTATCCGACCTCCAGCCAGCGGGATGTTTACCAAAGTTACGTCTGGTGAACTATAAATTGGTATTAACTTTTAGATCTGTAAATGTTAATACCAATACACATTTACACATTTCATTTTTTTTACCACGGACACATTTTGTTTTAAAAGCACTTGCTTGTGGCCGGGCTGTACCGTGTATTCTGCAGCCCGGCCACGTGTATATTTTCTAATAGAGTGCTCAGAATATCATAAAGTATATTCTAATTAAATGTTCCTTTTATGTACATATTTATTTTTAATACGAATACAAAAAACATTCTTTTAACGTCCTTACTTCAGCCACAATCAAGCTGCAAAGAAACCTCGTCAGCGGACTTTTTCTCAAGGACATTTTTTTGTTTCTTTTACACTAAATTAATAAAATTTAAACTATTTAAGACTATAATTTTGCTTAAATTACTTTTTTAAATGCCAATGTTTTTGAAGATGGATATTGGTATATTTTGGACTGGAGGTTTCTTTGTGATTATGACAAGTAAATACGTTGGAAGAATGTTTTTGTTTTGGTAAACAAAAAAAATAGATCTAAAAGTTAATACCAATATAAAGGTTATCAGACGTAACTTTGGTAAACATCCGGCTGGCTTGAGGTCGATTAGAAAAGTTTATATTTCAGTTATTTTTACGGGACAAATTCTGTTTCCAGCATAATTCAATACTTAGATCAAATCCAGATCGAATTCTCTGCATCACTCTTAAGTCTCTTAGACATGAGATCCCGCTGAGTGTAGACACATCGACGAAACACACGCTTCCGTGGCCTCCCCCCTTCATTGAGGGGGCCGCCTGGAGGGGGCCCCACAATACGGGGACATAACCTCGTCGTTCCCCCGGGCGACGGGTATCCATGAGGTTTTCCCCACGATAATAAAAAAAAGACAGGCTCGCCAGTGGAGAGCGTATCTCTTCTTATGTACTGGTACAAAAATCAGGTGAACCAGGTGAGGTGGTAATTAATCTGTCCGACGAATACAAGCTGGAATGTGGCGTTCGTCAGGGTGGACTGACTTCTCCGAGCTTGTTCAACTTGTACATTAACGAGTTTATGGGACTCGGCAGTGTCCATGTCGGATGCTACATTGACAGTACCTGTGTCAACGCTACGCTACGCTTCGGGGTATGGCCTCAAGTAGGTACAACTGTAAAGAGTGAGGTAAAGTACTCATTTTTAAGGCTGATACCTCAAAAGCAGAATAACGTGCCTCCTGTTGTACTTGAAGGCTCTCCTCTGAATGTTGTAAGTCAATTTAGATACCTTGGCCACATGTTAACTGAGAACGTAAAAGGCCTGCGCAGACGAGGGATTATTTGCGGCGTACTTATTTCTCCGTCGAAATAGATCCCTTACAAACTGTATCGAGCAACGCACACGACAGACTAAAAAGTACGCCGAACCATAAATCCGCCGAAACACCGCGGCCGCCCGCGGATTGTAGCGTGGCGAATTAAAGTGCGCGGGCATCATCAGCACACAAAATAGAACGTACGAACTATAAGCAGTCAACATCGCACAGGACGGATTTTACTCCGCGTTAAAAATCCAATCGAATTAAAGGGATGGACCCAGTATTATCTCTTAGAACGTCTTCTCTTTTGCTAAAACTTTATGTAAATTACAGCACAACGTAATCTCAGAATATTTTTGCCTCCATAACGTGCGCTTCACTAAATTTTTCTGGACGACAAAATACAAGGTGTGCGTTGGATCCGTGGTAAATACGCGGGGGATTTTGTATTCGCGGAGCGTAGGTACTTTCGTATTCGCGGATCGTTCTTTGTTCTCCGCGTACGTAGTCTGCGCAGGCCTAAAGGATGACGTTGATATAAAAGCCTCAGAGAAGGGCGTTGGCGGTGAGAAGCAACATGCTGGCTCGTAGGTTTGCTAGAAGCACCATAGAAGTAAAAATTACTCTCGTTTAGAGCTTCAGCTTACTGAATCTTTTTACTTTAGCAGCCTGTGGGTTAAGTATGTAACGATGCCGTTTCCCTTCAGTCTCGTGGACGTTACAACCTCCACGATCGCTGGAAACTTCATGGTTTAACTGCTGGCCATTAAAAGTATTTTGTACTTGTTTTCAAATTTGATTCAATTCGATTTTTGTTTCGCATTGCATGCGCAGCTTTTTTGATTCAGTCCTACCAAAACCATCGTACTGAACAGTTTGTGAGCATTTTACCAGATTACCAGTTTAACTAGTATAACTTACGTGATGGTGTATTTTTAAATACTCTAAATAACCAATTTTGTAAACAGTTAAAACAGTTATAAGTAACAGGAACCCGTGTATCGGGGTAAGCATATCATACCTATTTACTTACCTATTACTATTAGATAATCTATTACCTAGGACAGTTCTTCTTTCCTACCTATACTTTTATCCTATTTAATAAACAAGTCACTGGATTGGCTGATCTTTTATTAACTATTCCACAACTACATCTACTTCTAAATATTTGGTGACGAATCCCGGCGCTCTGGCTCCTGTTTAGCTGGACTGCCACGAGGATCCCGTCATAAGTATACGCAACGAGCCTTCAGCGCCCTGAGGGTGCAATATAATAACGCGTTTAGGGCACTGTTGGGACTGCAGAGGTGTTGTAGTGCCTTTGGCATGTTCGCAGACGCCCGCGTCGATGGATTCAATGCCATTATGAGAAAAAAAGCCGCATCAATGTTTAATCGGGTCCGAAGCAGTAACAATAATGATATCCACGATAACCTCGTAAAAGCTGAGAAGGACAAACTCAGCAAGTGTTTGACTTGGCTCACGAGGTGACCGCCATGTGGAATGTTGATTCGACGATCGTTGTCCCGATAGTCGTATCGGCGAACGGCTTTTAATAGCGAATAGCCTCGACCAGCACCTTGAGAGGCTCTCTCGCTCAGCAGTTGGGTAAAGGGTCAGATGCAGAAGGTGGTTCTCCTAGACACGGCTCGTATTGTCAGGAGGTTCCTCTCTCTGCAGCTCTAACCACCGGTAGTCTAGGCCTCCTTAATTTTTTTATAGTATTTTTATAAATCCTTGTTTTTATAACTTTAAGCTTAGGTTGTATTTATTTAGTTTTTATAATAAAATTCAAAAGTTGTTTTTATTGTTATAAATCTGAGTGCGTTACTTCAGCAGGAAAGTAGCTTCTAGAGTGATTTGAGTGGAACGTAAAATTAGTGAGATATATGCTGTGGATGTGCGCGGCATAAAAAATTAGTGGGCGTTGTGGTTTTGGAAAAAAATGAAAAAAACGATTCCTGCTGCAGTAACGTTGTTCTAGCAGGAAAATTCTAAACGAATGATCGAAGAGAAAAATGTTGTACGTTGGCTGATAGCTTACTTCTGGGGAAACATGTGCGCCAAAAATATAATATGTGGGGCTTCAGGTTTTCGAAATATTGCGTTTCCTGCTGGGGTAACGTTTTGCGGAATCGTGTTTCTCTCAAACCATGGCATGTGCGTCTCTTTAATAAACATTCACTTGTAGCTCTTGATTTGTGCTTGCGGCACATATAATAAGATTTTGAAAATTATTCTTACATTTTCAGTAATTAAGGTGTCTCTAAAATCTGAAAAAAAAACACAGTGCCTAAATGAGAAACTGTATCAACTCGCTGAAAACTGCATTCGATTCCGCTTTACACATCTAATGGTCAGAAAATGTTTCAAAAGTTTACATACATGCTTTATCGAATAAGAGATCGAAATAACAAAACCACCGGTACATAACTTTGACGTCAAAATATAAGAAATCAGTTCATCCTGAGATAAGTGAGTGTTAACCAAAAAACAGTGAGTTTCATAAAATAACACTGTGAAAATTTTCAGCCTCCAATGTTTCGTATTTATAGAGAAATAAACAAAAATCAAAACCTTTCAACAACGACTGATTATCCGACCAAATTCGAATGACTACGAAAAAGCGACGGCTTCATACATATGGATGACCTTCTTTACTGGACGTATTACACTAAACTCTTGCCCGTACAATCGCGTTCAATCGGTTTTTGGCAATAATTAGAACCTCATCTTAGATTAGAGTGAAATTTAAAAATATGAATGAAAGCTTATACCTATGAGCCTATATGAAAGAGCTTAATTTTAAATTGAAATTCTCATTTTAAATGACGTCGCCGCTCCATAATAACGTTGGTTTTAATCAGTAGTAGGGAAACAGTAGCACTGATAATGTCTTCCAAAAGTACTCTATGATGTCTTCAATGCGTTGTATGTTTTTATAGGGAAAATATTGACAGCTGATTTTCATCTTTTACTCGAATTTGATTGACAGTTCCTGTTTCAAATTATGAAATGCACCAAAAAGGATCCATATAAATTTATAAAATCATAAATTTATTACAAAGCCACATCTCAATCTCAAGAAATCCGCATAAAAATGCTTGATCCCTAGACACTTTTGATGTGTGTATTTAGAATTTTAAACTGTTGATAACCTGTAAATGATTTTCATGTAAGGAACTGCTTAAAATTAGATTCTTAAACTGCACTCGTTCTTCAGACAAAAACAACCCATGAAAAGTCTTTGTCAGTTAGCGATAGAGTTGATGTGCCCGTACGCCAATAATTTCCCTTTAATTTGGTCGAATTGAGTTTTTCTACTTCAGTGTACTTAGCCAAAACTATCTTGTGAGTAAGTTAAGAAGGTCATCGATATGTATGAAACCGTCGCTTTTTCGTAGTCGTTCGAATTTGGTCGGATAATCAGTCGTTGTTGAAAGGTTTTGATTTTTGTTTATTTCTCTATAAATACGAAACATTGGAGGCTGAAAATTTTCAGTGTAATTTTATGAAACTCACTGTTTTTTGGTTAACACTCACTTATCTCAGGATGAACTGATTTCTTATATTTTGACGTCAAAGTTAAGTACCGGTGGTTTTGTTATTTCGATCTCTTATTCGATAAAGCATGTATGTAAACTTTTGAAACATTTTCTGACCATTAGATGTGTAAAGCGGAATCGAATGCAGTTTTCAGCGAGTTGATACAGTTTCTCATTTAGGCGCTGTGATTTTTTTTTCAGATTTTAGAGACACCTTAATTACTGAAAATATAAGAATAATTTTCAAAATCTTATTATATGTGCCGCAAGCACAAATCAAGAGCTACAAGTGAATGTTTATTAAAGAGACGCACATGCCATGGTTTGAGAGAAACACGATTCCGCAAAACGTTACCCCAGCAGGAAACTCAATATTTCGAAAACCTGAAGCCCCACATATTATATTTTTGGCGCACATGTTTCCCCAGAAGTAAGCTATCTGCCAACGTACAACATTTTTCTCTTCGATCATTCGTTTAGAATTTTCCTGCTAGAACAACGTTACTGCAGCAGGAATCGTTTTTTTCATTTTTTTCCAAAACCACAACGCCCACTAATTTTTTATGCCGCGCACATCCACAGCATATATCTCACTAATTTTACGTTCCACTCAAATCACCCTAGAAGCTACTTTCCTGCTGAAGTAACGCACTCTATAAATCTTTGTTTTTATAGGAATACAGTACAACATTTTATACCTAAGTTTTATGCTAAATAAAGATAATAATCCAACACAACAGCACTGAATGAGTGTGTTCACAGGTCAAATATAACATTCGTAATTGCAAGTTTATAACAATAATCACTGTAAGAAATGTAGTGTATGCATGACAGTAATTGTAAGAATTTTAATAATAAAATATATTGATTGTTTTGAAATTTCGGTGTAATTTAATGATTTTAATTTATTGTTGACTTCAAGATGTAATGCTTTATTCAAATGTAATAATTTCCATACCTATTTATATTTATGATACAATTCTCATAATTCGACATTTTAATTGTAATTATTGCTATTGTTCTAATATGGATTTACTATGAAATAAATTATTTTATTTTATTAATTTAATTATTGAGAGCCTGCATCCGTTTTTAATCCCCCGTTGGTTGAGGGTTAAGAAAAGTTATACCATTATCAAGGTATTATTAATCCACATAAATAAAAGATAAAATATTTTTTAGAATTTATTAGTCAAACCATTTAGTCCAGCTGAAACAAAGAAAAACCAATTATTATTATTGAGTAGTTTGAAAATTAGGAATGTTCATTCAAATACCATTCATCTGCTAAATCAATAACATTATTATTTCTTTAGCACTGACCATTTTTCCTACGTGCAGTAATTCATGAAATATTCTGTATTTGTAAAAACCCAACCTAATCTACAATACTAAAATACAATTTAATTTTTATCGGGACAATAGTATTTGTGCAATCTTAGGAATTATAAAAGCGGCTGAATTTTTCAGTAAGGTATGGTTGTTATGGGAGTACTTTGGAATACATAGATACTAGGAAAGACAGTTCCGTAGTAGCAATTTCAAGTCGTTTTCCTCTCTAATTACTACTAGTTTTGTGAGATGTTCAATTTATACCAAATAAGTATTCTTCAAACAAACACATTGGATTAAATTTAAGATGAATTAATTATTTTTTTGATGCACCGACAGTCAGTGAGCAAGATACTAAACTTGCTCACTGTGCAGGACATTTAGTACACTTTCATAACAAGTATTAGTGGTCTCTGGCCCTCACATGATTCCACTTACCAATCTTACCATCAGTTGAAATAGGATACTGCGACTTGATATGCGACAGCATCCAACTTAACATTTGTAATCTTATCACGGGGCACCAGATTGTGAATAAAATACAGTGTAACTTAAAATGGGTAAAACTTCCTCAATAATTAATTCAAATAAGTTTGGGCTTAACCCTGTGGCAGACCTATCTCGTATTAAGGTGGAGAAGCTGTTTATTTTTTTTGGTAGGATAAAAAAGGCAAACTCCGATCTGATGATTGTAACAACCTACGACACGACACTTCATAGATAATTCACTTACTGTTTTGGTAGTATTTACGTACCTTTTTGAATCCAATATCATGTGCATATTCTCTAAAGCACTGTCGGCAGATGTTCAATCCATATTTACGAATAAGTCCGTGTCTGTTGGAGCAGGCTCGGCTGAAATCAACACACAGCACATCAACACGTGTTCTAACCAAACACGGTAACAATGTTAGTTTCTCATTAGTTGTAAGATAATAACTACATACCACGAACGAGATCCCTGTCCATATCTACGAGGGTGGGAATACCAAATGTTAGCGTGACCCATGTTTCTGAGAGTTCTCTTCTCTTCGAAGCGACGAGAAACGCGACCAAAATGGCCTCTTGTCAGATTGAAAAGAACGAATTTTGGAATGAATGGTAACCATAAACTACAGAATTTGGATTGTTTCCTGTGTAGTCTATGACACGTATTGAACGAACGAACTTAAGGACTTATTACACAACACAAGAAACAGTAAGTAGGTACGTGCGGAGCGCTGCCTGCCTGCTACAATGGCATCGATCGAAGTTAGTGAATAGCCTATTCACTAACTTCGATCGATCGCAAGAAAATCGTGAGTTAGTTAGTTAGGCAGCGATCATTGCTATTTGACGTCGAATACTGCATCGTCACTGGCTGAGAAGCTGTTGCTAGCCGGCGATTAGCAATCAATTTCGATTCAATTTCAAATCGACACAGGCCGCGCCGCCCGCCTGTCCGGCACCTTAACGCCTTCGCTCCGCTGCACGCCCGACCACCCGACGACAACGAGCGCCCGACCCGACCACCCGACGACGAAGAGCTACCCGCTCCCGCGAGCGCTTGTACAGTCGCCCACCGCGCCCGAGGCGCCACAGCGCGCGCCCACACCACCCACCCCGAAGCCTCGCTTCCACCTAGTATCAGGCTTGTAGGGCGACCACGGGGCAACCGTGGTCTCGACCTCGCCTGAGACCAACTTACAACCCCTGACTTGACGCCTAGCTCCCCTGCGGTTTGGCGAAATTCGATTCAAGAATTGGATCTGGGAAAAAATCAAACATCTCCTAAATCAAAACCATTTCGAGGTATTTTTTTTTTAATATTGCCCGTCAAGATGACCTCACTCCACCTGATGGAAAGCGGTCGTGAGGTTCAGATATGAGGCTGACAAGCCCAATCATTCAAACGAATCACTAGGCTGGCCATCCTCACCTTGAAGGCCTGCAGAAATGCCTTTTCACGCCCCGCTTGAAGAACCCGGGACTATAAGAGGAAGGAAACACATGTGCTGGAAGAGCGTTCCACGTCTGGATGGTACGACAAAGAAACGAGTCACCGAACCTTTTTATTTTATATCTTATTCAAAAATTTTACATTTTTAAAGGCAAATGATCAGGTATATTTTTAATTAAATACGTTGGCTATCTGGGGTCAAATGAATGACCCCAGAAAGCCAACGTCCGCAAAGAGTACATTAGGGTTCTTAATAGACTCTTGACGGTAATCAAATTGACATCTCACAATTGAAACTTATTGGGTCGTTTTTAAACGTCCTTTCACGTGATTGGTTGATAATCTATCCATCAACCAATCAAATGACGTGATCTGTCTCATACGTGAGATTTTTAGCTAGGTGATTCTACTGCATAGTATTAATGGTGTTTCCAGATAGTAGATTTTAAATTCCCCCAGGTAAAATATTTTTTCACAAAGTTATTTTTATCAACACGTACATTAATTTACGCCTACTGCCCAGACGGGTAGGTAGGACTTAAAATAGCCATTCGCTATAATCCCAACCCTTTTAGGTAAGACTTGGTTTCAGAACTTGGCAAAATAAATTGTATCTGAAGTCTACTTCTCACATTCTCGTGAAATGCTACATGATGAACGGCGAGCTCTGTTTCATCCGTTAGTGCAGTAATTTTCTCCTCATAATTTATTTACCATCGGGGAAAAACACCTTTGGAAACACTAAGCGAATTTGTGACGTCATGAGTTAGCAATTTTTTAAAAATTATAAAAAAATAACTACCGGCTAGATCAACAAAATATTCAAATTAGTTGCTTTTAGTTCTTTTGTTAAACTTTAATCAATTAGTTTATTATTGTTCCTTTTTTGTAAAAACCACCAGACCAATAATATAATTTTATTTCATAAATCATATTAAAGTCATATATTTTTAAATCATATTATTTCAAATGAGAATCGTTTTAGTAATCTGTAGTGATGAAAAAAAAACTAAGTCAATCAAAGTAGGTCAATGACAACTTTGACACCGTCAGACGTTCGTCCATCAACGTCACTTTTTTTTAAATATGGAGAGTGAAGTGGAACGTTTGTTATCGACAAACACGACGAAACAGATAAATAATTATAAATTAAGAATAAGAATAAAATAAGTTTAATTCATTAATTAATTAATTGATTAATTAGGCATTGTTCAGACCAAACGTATTGTCAGCCGCTGACCGTGTGTGAGTTTTCCATGTCAATAAAAATCTTCATTCACACCGAACCGACTATACGCTATTACGTAGAATAGGAGAATAGAAAGACGTATATTTCCCTAGTTCGTGTGTTACATTATTTCCACATGGCGAGGGTGTTTTCAGCCTGCGGGTGTGTCAGCTACATAATTTACGCCCATTGCCCAGACGGGTAGTTAGGACTTATATTCGCTATAATCTCAAACCTTTCAGGTAGGGCTTGGTTTCAGAACTTGGCAAAATGAATTGTATCTGAAGTCTACTTCTCACATTCTCGTGAGATTGTACATGATGAACGCCGAGTTCTGTTTCAGACGTAAGTGCAGTAAATTAGCAATTTTCTCCTCATAATTTATTTACCACGAATTTGGGAAAAAACACATGTGGTAACACTAAGTGAATTTGTGACGTCATGAGTTCGCAATGTTTAAAAAAAAAACTACCTGCTAGCTAGATCAACGAAATATTCTAATCAGTTACTAAAAATAGTATAAAGTATTTTTTAAAAATATAAAAAAAAGTTGTTCCCATACCCAATTACAATACAGGGTGGTCCAAAAGGTGACGTCCAAAAATTTTTTTTGGGTAGCTGACATCTGGGGGTACTCGAAAATACCCCATGTATGTTCCGCGATTTTTTGTTTTCATAATTCTATAATTTTCGACTGAATTACTTAATATTTTTATTTTTTCCAATTCTGACTTTTTTAATTTGTTTTTATTTTCTGATAGTCCCCATGAATTGTGCTTTCTCAGGTAAAATAACTAGGCTTCCTACTCTTCACAAACATTATGAAAATTTAGATCAAAAATAAATAATTTGGGTTAGAGTGAGTCAGAATTAAACTTTAAACTGAAAATTAATAAAAATAGAAAAGATAGATAAATCGTGTCTGGAAGTTGGAAGATCTTGCGATGCGTGGATTTTCAATGGCCCAGCTGTGGTAATTGTGAATATTAAATACTCCGGTTCTTTCGAATCGTGACTCATCTGTCCAGAAGATTTTATTGAAGATATCGGGATCCCGCTCCGTTTTTTCTAACATTATACGGCAGAATGTCACTAGCCTTTGATAGTCCGCAGGTTGTAACTGTTGCACCCGTTGAATGTGGAATGCGTGGTAACCCTCTGCAAAAAAAAATTGTAATGCTACAAATTAAGGATACATTCATTCTCAGTTTTACGAAATAGTGGGTTTTCTCCTTCACAATACAAATCGGTCGTTAACCGTACTATTGGGGAAAGCATCATGAGTGACGTTTCAGTACAGCGTTAATTTATTTTATTCAAATGAATGAATGCTACAGTTACACTATGGCTCTGCTACAGTTACACGTTGGTGTAATTAAGAGTTTAAAGACAAGACAAACATTCAATTAACTAGATAATCAAAGTCCGAAACACAAGCACAGGTCAGTCACAGGGCGAATCGGAGTCCAGGTAGCAAGCGAGAGTTGGTTGTAGTGAATATCAAAAACAAACGTGGGAGAAATAGTGGTAACACGAGCGAAAGCTATGAACAACTCAGGGGACGTATGTGTGACGCGTCGGACGGGCGTGGATAGAGCAAGACGACCGAGGAGAGAGCGAGAGGCCGCGCTACAGACGACGCAGTATTGCTACCACCTTCCCTATTTCTTTGTTCGGCCCGTGGTATTTTGTGTGACCCATCAACGGGTCTTCGGTATGACCCGAGCGTCTACCTGAGAAACCGAGAACTATTAGTTTTATTTATTACCTGTAAAAGGCTAAAAAACTTGTTAGTTTTGTGCTGTTGCTAAAATATACCTACATTGAAAATTTTGTCATGTGTGTATTCATTTCATTGAATGGTAATTATTTTAAAAGTACATAGCAAACCTAATTTGACCTTTGAAATGAAGAAAAGGTGTAGTTTAAATAATTAAGTAATTTAGGACATTTTCACCCTTTTTCATTTAAAGACAGATTACAGCTAAAGTTGGCCTATTAAGCACCAGTTTTTTTGTATTACAATCATAGCTTAGGGTCCCAGAAAGTTTTAAAAGTTAGTTAGAAGTCATGGAACTTTTTATTTTTTTAAATTTTAAGTTTAAAATTTAATCCTGACTCACTCTATCCCAAATTTTTTATTTTTGATCTTAATTTTCATAATGTTTGTGAAGAGTAGGAAGCCTAGTTATTTTACCTGAGAAAGCACAATTCATGGGGACTATCAGAAAATAAAAACAAATTTTAAAAAGTCAGAATTCGCAAAAAAAAAAACAGGCGAAAATTATAGTATTATGAAAGAAAATTCATATCTCCTAAACTACGAAAAATCGCGGAACATACATGGGGTATTTTCGAGTACCCCCAGATGTCAGCAACCCAAAAAAAATTTTTGGACGTCATCTTTTGGACCACCCTGTATAAGAGTTTGTTGTTGTCAACAAAAAAATATCGATAGTCGATAACGGCCTTGTAAAAATGACGCTTCACTATGTAATCTTTTTACCTGTGGACCCTGTCCGTCCGGGGCTGCTTTCTTCTTCTGTCATGTCATTTATTCGGAATTCGGCAAAGCTAGAGGTCAATGACAATCAGCTGCTGAACTAACGAGATATTTTTTGCAAGTTACATCTAATTTGAAGACGTGGTAAGACTGGTAAGTTTATAAATGTTGGGGATAATTTATTTAACTAAATCATCATCAACAAATGAGTCTAAATGACGTGATATATAAAACAAAGTGCGAGATGTATTTCATGCGGCACCTACCAGTTAATTTTACAGTTAATTTGGACCTACCTGTTATAGTATGTACCTTCTTTACCCTTGTTCAAAAAAGATCGAGACTCATTGCGTCATTTTAGACTTGCCTCCAGTTGGAGTGACTTTTCTGAATATACTTGTGTTGTTTACATATAGTGTCTAAAGGTCTATAATATTAGTTACCTATATTTATTGTATGCTTATAGGTACAAAGTCTAGAGACATTGCACACTTGATCAAATAGTCCTAAAGCTATAGTATTGGGGGCTAGTTCCTGCAGTTGAAAGTAACTCTATTCATTTAATTGCTGAGTAAATTGGGGACCTGTCATTGTTACTCTTTGATAATTATTAAATTAACTACTTTTTTTATGCATTTTTAAATTATTTTTAATAAAATATTTGTTTCGAGAGAAAAAGAAATGCTGTGTATGTAACAAAGTTTATTGAAATTAATTAATTTGATTTCAGGATCAGAGATGGGGTTCATATTTGGACTTATCAAGAAATTGTTTAAATTGCTTATTTATTTCATCATTTTTGCAGCCATTGTTGTGTTAATTCCAAATTTGGCTCCCTCAACATCATTTTCTCGAATTGAGTAAGTTGTAACAAAAATTACTAAGACTGGAGATAAATTGCTTAAAATAAATTGTGTTTTTTTGGGCATAATACTATAGGTGAAAAGTGGGCTTCTGAGTGTTCTGTTTACCTTGATGGCAACAGTCACTTGCCTCTGACAACCCTGCTTGGGATACAGCGTTGATGGTATGATGTGTATTTTTTGTACTGTGCAATATGACAGGCTTATGAGTTTAGGTCTGAGTGACACTGAATATAGGGTGCCAGGTTGTGGTTTTATTCTTCACCCTGAACATGCTTTTGGTTTGTTCTATTGGAACTAACTAAGCTAGTGCTTAAATATTTAGCACTTTTATCAGTCTCTGACACCCATTGTAAATGCTCTGGGTCCTAACACAGATGGCCATGTAAATAAAAATAAATATTTAGGATATTAGTTTTAAGACTTGCCACATTTATGTTATGTTTAAAATGGGCAATTAATAAATAAGATGGGTTATTATTAGTAAATTCCGCAAGTAGAAACCGTAAAGTTGTTTCATTTTAATGTGTAGTGTTCGCGTAAATATAAGAAAACAATATGCTCGGCAGTTGATTAAGCAATATGTACAGTGTATCTTGGAGATACATTTTTAATTAAGAAAGCCTTGTTAGTTATCTTTTTAATTCTAAGATACCTTCAACCCTAAATTAATTATCTTGTTCCAGAATTGAACCCCCTTTAGCACAAGTTGGTCCACTGGCTCTTAATAATGAACTAGACAACATTGAAAAGTTGTATGAAAACAAACTGCTGGGCCCGGAGTGCTATCAGATTCACAAGGGGGAGGTATACACAGGCCTTGCTACTGGAGAAATTGTAAAACTCTCACCTGGAGGACATGTCACATTTGTTGCTCAGATAGGAAAACCATGTGGTAAGTTTACCAGAGGTCGGAATCAGGTAGTTATTTGCGTACTTGCATCGAAATGTTGATATTAATATGGATCTTCCCGGGATTATAAATGGTCCATCCCGTGTGGCCAAAAATATTACAAATAAATAATAATAGAAACCTCAAGGTAGAAAAAACAAATAAAACAAAGATAATTAACATACAAATTTTATTAGTATTTATATTAATTCAGGTTACAAATTATTCAAACAGTCTTGAGCAAATTCTCATATCTATAATTTCAAAGTACCACTAAGATTCAAAGTGTTCGCTTCCGACATTAGGTACTGTATAACTTTTATCAGAATTGAAGTATATTAATTAATCATTAGCTTTTCAATATTTTCTGGCTTCAATGAATTTCTCCGAATGTCTAAAATCCATTTGTCGTTGATGTAACTTTAGCAACGTCACGCATGCGGTGGTTTAAATTGTGTTACTTTTTTATTCAATAAATCCTGGGATTTTTCCTGCTCTTTGAAATTATTATCGGGATTTGAGGCATATCCACTTTATTCTTTCGCTGCATAAAATCGGAGTAAGTACATAAATAATTCTACCTTATCCAACCTCTCCGAAGGTTAAACTTTTTGATCTGAATATGAGTGGACTTGCATATTTAAGTGAATAATAAACATTTATTGTTTCAGCGGGCCTCAAACATGAACACATATGTGGAAGACCTCTTGGGCTAGTAATAGATGAAAAGAATGAACACATTTATGTGGCAGATGCTTATTATGGCATTTGGAGAGTGGACTTGAAATCGAACAAAAAAACTCTTCTTGTATCACCCAATGTTGAGATTGAAGGACAGAAACCGAAACTTTTCAATTTTGTTGCTTTAGACAGCAAGGGTAATCTGTTCTTCACTGACTCTTCGGCTGACTACAATCTACGTGATGGAGCTCTGTCAATGCTTAGTGATCCAAACGGCAGGTAATGCATTATTATGTTCTTCTAAACTAACTTTGAAGGCTATTTGAATTATTGAAACTGTTTTATTGATGTAATACTTTTACAGGTTATTCCAATATAATGCTGCAAGAAATGAGAGCAAAGTCCTTTTAGATAAACTGTGGTTTCCAAATGGGATTGTGGTTTCTCCTGATGACGAATTTCTTGTGGTTGCTGAAACCAGCACCTTTAGGTTGGTCAAATACTACATCAATGGACCAAAAAAAGGGAAGAAAGAGGAATTCATTTCTGGTCTACCAGGTTTGTATTTTTTCATAAGTACCTAACTAAGTAATCTCAAAATCGGGCGCGGCACTCTCAAGGCAGTTGCATGCTTCCTTTCTTCAATAGGTTAGATGACAACATGCATTCAAATAATTGTTTAATATTATTTACAAATACATTAAAAAATGCCAATATGAAATCTTTAAGTTTGTTCATTTATGTATTGGGTATGTATTTTATGGCACTTCAAAGTGAAATAAAACCATTACATGTGAAACATGGAAGTTTCACATGTAATGGTTTTATTTTATAATAAAATGGTAATTCATAAACGCAAATTTTAATGTAGCTGCCGAACAAAATGGGCAAGTAACAAAAAAATATTTTGAAAATTGCTATACCTATCTCGCGTTATTTTTGTGCTTTTGAAATGTTTTTTTACCAATGATTCTATTTAGGAGCCGTCTTTTGATGTAACACCAAAAAAAAAGTAGCCAGCTACCCTATTGTTTTTCATTCAGATGAAGAATGTCTTTAAGAAGATTTAGGATTTTTTTCATTTTGCCTACATGACGTAGATTTTTTCGAATTATTACCTATTTTCTGGTAGGTATTAGATAATTCATTTATTTATTAGTACTTACGGCAGACTTAATGCTAAAAGCATGCTCTACCAGTCAATCATTGGATAGAACAAAAATACTGTTGGCAATGCAAAACTTGAAAAAGAAATACTGAAATACAGAGACTTTCAGAAGAGAGAGATTTTACATTGAGTACTGATTAAAAATTAATTAGAATTCTATAACTTGTGAATTTGTGCTGTACCACGTGAAATAAGACATTCCAAGGTAAGTTGGAAGCTTATAAAGAATTCATGTTTCGAAATGTACAAGCACTTTGTGATAGGCATTTATATCTGGCCTTTCACTTTTGGAGAAAAACTGCTTTCATACTAGTTTTCACCCCGTTGATAAGACTTCAAGGTGGTAAAACTACTATGGACTGTGTGTAAAGTAACTTTCTCAATGCAAGCTGATATGAAAAAATACTCAGCAATCACTGGGCTAGTTAGCTAAGAAAATTACCAAAATTATTACCTGCTTATTATACATACTACAGTAATACAAGTAAACTTTTGAGTCACATATTTATTGTTACAATTGCTTTTAATTGAACAGGTGCACTTGTTATTATCAGTTGCGCGCCGGTGTTACAGCCGTGCCTTCTGGCATTGTGAACCAATAGGTACTTACATTAAGAAAAATACGAGTTTACTGTATGTTAAAATTAAAAATAGAAATAGAAAAACATTAATTTAGTAAACTATCACTCGTAACATATTAAAAACAAACATTATTACAAATATTTTGTCTGCAGTCGTCATTTCGCGGACACAAATTCCCTGGACATTATGTTTAACTGTTCACCAAATTTGATAAAAAGTGAAATCCAAAAATTTTTTTTGTAACCCAAATTTTGTTACCCTATTTAATACTTAAACGTTGTCATTTATTTAAGTCAACGTTGGCCAAATAAACCAACTACATTTAAAAATATTTTTTTCACCCAAAATTGGTAAATGTTCACCAAATCTGACAAAGGTACTTGTCAAAGGTACTCCTTGGTTAAGTGGACCAATAAGACAGTAGGACAGCCACAGGTATGCCACAGGTACAAGAGTGAATAGTTATTTACTAGGCAGACATGTACCATCATAGATCGCATCGTCACTTACCATCAGATGCGATTGCGATCAAATGACTGTCTAGTCCAATATAAAAAGGTATATTTTAATGAATATATTTGAGTTTTTAAATCTAACTGAATGCACATTGCATTAGTTTGCCGCCGGCATCGGCACTTTCCCACGGTTCGAACACTACAGGCAAACGCAGATATTTTACCACACGTTGATGTTGTTGCGCTAATTTAATCAATGCGAACGGCATTGCCTGAGACAAAGTTGACACCTTGACGGGTGTGAGCGGAGTGGCGAGTTTTGCGGGCGGGTGAAATTCAATGCTCCCAACCTAACGATTTTGATAAATCTAGGTGCACAGTTATAAAAATCGGGTTATGGGTATCAAAAGAGGTACTGTTCCTTAAATGTAATTTGTTGCCTGAGAATAAATGATTATTATGTTGGTAGGATTAAATTCACAGGCCCATAGGGACCCGGTCCTTTGAGGCTTGCGTGGGGCCGAAGCCAACACGTAGAGGCCTTTTCTTACCATTTACCCTAATTTGAAATGAGTACATCTGCCGGGTTTTGTCTCTAGATAGATATTGAAAATCTACCCAAAGACCCGGCAGATGCATGAACTATTGAACAATATAAAGAAAACAATAAAAACTGGGCTATGGTATGGTGATGTAAAATCGGTGGACTGGATTACTGGGTTATTGCTTAAGACGACGGACGTCTGCCATAAAAATTGTCTCAAAGTTTTATACCTGGCAGACGGTGACTTGCCACTCACTAGATGGGCCCCCCAAAATGTGCCGACACAAAAGGACGGCAAAGGCGGCAACATGGCCGTGAGCGGCTCAGGGTGTGGAGAGGTGTGCACCGCTTTCTACAAGGTGGATAAACCACCTCCCCAACTCGCGACTTAGGCATGTTTCACTTCCACCCTGCGAGCATTCCGCTCTAACGCCCCACTCTGGACAGCCAGTGAAGGCAAGCCAGAGGTGAGAGTCCTGCGGCCCCCCTTGGGGTCCACTCCACCCGGCCAATGAAGGCAAGCGGAGGCGGAGGGCCTGACCGACTCTCGGGGAACTCGTTTCCGTGGTGTCGCTACACACCAACAGCTAGCCACAAGCTGCCCTGCGGGTTAGCGTCGGAATGGTGGTGGCCCGTGCTGTCGCTACGCACCAACAGCTCATAGAACTGCCCTGCGGACTGATTATTATTATCATTTGTTTTATTCCTTTTATTCTCAGTTTTTTTATTCGAAAAATACTGGTATAATGAAATGCCCGGGCCTAGGCCAAGTGTATTTCATGATTGCTTTGTTCTGTCGTTGGGGTCATTTGTGGCTGTGAGTTGGGTGATTGTGTATCTAACTGCAGAAATTTTCTCAAAATTCTGCAAGTGTTGAGGATTACTGCATTTTGCATTAAGATGTAGGTAAACGGTGGCAGGGACAAAGTATTAATTGAATGATGTAATTGTGTTAGGACTACACCCGTAGTGGACACAACCACTGGTACTATTGTGACGGTCTTAAGTTTCCATATACGAGCTATTTCTTCTTTAAGTTCAGTGTACTTGGATAATTTCTCTGCTATAGTGTTCTGTAGGTTATGGGTATTATTATTATTATTAACCTTATGAATGAACTACCTATTTTTAATTGTTTTCATTACTCATACACGGAAAGTACGCTTGAAGTTGCCTGAGCATAGGGTTGAAAGCTTCACTTTCAGCCCTAGGGCTGTAAAGTTTTTTTCAGCCCTAGGGCTGAAAGTAAATAACTGTCAAATGTCACCTTCTATTTTGACATTCCTTTTCTATCACCAACATTTACTCAAATTGCTCAAGTTTCACAAAAAATATCAACTATCAACATCCCAGGAAATAACCTCTTTCTCTCGTTTAACAATTGCTTTAATTTTAATATAAACTTTAAATAGAAATATCATCAACTTTGTTGTAGGTAATGTTTGTTGTTTGAACTTATGTATCTGATTTTTGTTTACTTTCCTTATGTTCGTAATGAAAAGCAGAGTGTTTACCTCGGAAGATAGTAGATTGTTACACAAGGTGAGAAAGTTACCTTTTTAATGCACGAGATGGTTTGGCGCGCGAGCGTAGCGAGAGCGCTAATAGTTCGAGGGCATTGAAAAGGTCTTTCTTCCGAGGTAAACACTCTGCTTCTCATTACGAATATATGGAAAGTAAATAAAAATCAGATACATACATTAAGTTCAACCAAATAAACTTCTCACTCGATTTACGAAAGAACTGAATGAAGTTCGAATAGTTGCAATCCCGCCTTTTTTTCTGTCTGTGGAATTCAACCATTTTTTTTTAATATTTGTAAAAAAGCATACTTAGAAAATGATGATGGAATTCCCCCGCCTTATTTTATTTAAAGAAAATATTATTTTTTTCATTTCTATCGTAAATGCTTGGCTCAAATTTATTCAATTAAATACAAATTAAGTGAAACATACATTAATGAGTATATTCCTGCTTCGATTGTTTAAATATTCATTTGAAATCAAGATAAAGAAATTTCAAATACAGCTGTGGCTGAATAGAATACATCGACTTGCCGCAAAAGGAATGTCAAAATAGCAGGTGACAATTGACAGTTATTTACTTTCAGCCCTAGGGCTGAAAAAAACTACAGCCCTAGGGCTGAAAGTGAAGCTTTCAACCCTATGCTCAGGCAACTTCAAGCGTACTTTCCGTGTATGAGTAATGGAATAGTACATTGTTCACCGAGAGGAGAAAGAGATTACCGTCGAGGGTGTCGTTTGAAGCCCGAGCCGCAGGCGAGGGCTTTAAAACGCCCGAGATCGTGAATCGCACTTTCTCTCGAGTGATACATAGTGCTTTATACTACACCTACGAGGAAAATAAAAAACTAAATCTTTACTAATTGAAATTTATATTGAAATTGTTGCAGTTAGTAAAGCTTAATGTAACACTTTTTCTTTCTTTATTATCTTTGCTGTTTCCTTCAACTGCGGCGGAGTTAAAAAATCTTCATCATCACTATCACAACTTATCATTTTGATAGTTTTATTTTACTTTCTACGAAAACTGAATCATCAAACAACACACAAATTGAAAATGGCGCCAATGGCGTCTGCAATTTTCACATGTTCTTTTTTCAAATTGTTTATCCTGCCGCCGCAGGGTCGCACTGCCAGCCCGACACCATCCGACACACAGCTAGTGGCCAGTGTCATTTTGCGAACTTGGATATAAAAACTCACTGTAAAAACTTTTTGGCTTTTGATATTTAGGTTACCGGCGCATAGTCTTACCCAAAATTAAAAAAGAAAAACCACGTAAGAAATGGATTTTCATACACTTTTCTCTTCCGCTCAGATGCGTTTTACTTTCTACCGTAAATTTGATCAAGTATCAAGGTACTTTCCGAGCAGGTGTAGTATAAAAGACCTTTTCAATGCCCTTGAACTATTAGCGCTCTCGCTACGCTCGCGCGCTAAACCATCTCGTTTTTTTTTTAAATGGGTTTGCGTTTGGCCTCAGTCTCGCCTGGTGGTAAGCGATGACGAGGCCGATGGTGGTACACGCTTACCCAGAAAATGCCTATTCACTCTGGCCTTGAAGACACCAAGGTTGTAAGTATCCGGAAACACAGACGCAGGGAGAGCGTTCCACTCCCTAGCGGTGCGTACCAGAAAAGACGCAGCAAACCGTTGGGTACGGACTGTCGGAAAGTCAACCACATGGGGGTGGAAGCCCTCCCGGCGTGTAGTGGTCCGGTGGTAGAAAGTAGACGGTGGTATCAGGTTGTGTAGTTCCTGCGCACACTCTCTAAAATACACCTTATATAAAACCGATAGACAGGCGACTTTACGCCGATGCTCCAAACTCTGAAGTTTGGTTCCAACGAGCGCATCGTCGCCTATGAGTCTCCTAGCCCTTCGGTCCACTGAGTTCATTGCATCCAACTGGTACTTGGCAGAGCCATCCCACAGGTGGCAGCAGTACTCCATACACGACCGAACTTGTGCTTGATACAAGTGGAGCAGCTGTTCCGGTATGAAGTAACGCCGAACCTTAAAGAGGATACCAAGTTTTTTGGCAGCGGTTTTTGCTTTCGACTCAATAGAGCTACCAAAGTTAAGGTTGGAAGAGAGTTCCATACCTAGGAGCTCGAGGTGGTTGGTTTTCAGTATCGGTGCATTCAGGAAAGTAGGAGTCAGATTGAATGGACTCCGTTTGGCAGAGAACAGACAAGCCTGGGTTTTGCTGGCGTTGAACTCAACGAGGTGAGCTTCGCCCCAGTCGGACACTGCTTGTAATGTTGAATTCATCCGCTCAACCATGGCCTCTCTAAGGGACTCAGTCACAGCGACACTGACGCGGGCACTGGACATATATCTCTCTGAAACAGTGCTGTCGTCTGCGTATCGAAAGATACCTGTGCACAATAGATCATTAATGTGCAGCAGTAAAAGTGTTGCAGAAAGAACAGACCCCTGAGGTACTCCGGCATTTATAGCCAATAAGTCAGAAGAGCAGCCATCAATGACTACCCTTATTGACCCATTGCTCAGGAAGTCAAATATCCAGTCACACAGTGCGGTGGGAATTCCGTATGAAGGAAGCTTGCTTTTGAGACTGTCGTGCCAAACCCTGTCAAATGCCTTCGAGATGTCGAGAGAGACAGCGAGTGCTTCGCCGTGTTTCTCGATGGCTTCGCCCCACAAGTGAGTGGCATACGCAAGAAGATCACCAGTTGATCGTTCACGGCGAAAACCGTACTGTCGATCACTGAGCAAACTGTTGTCCTCGAGGTACGCCAGGAGCTTGCTGTTTAATACACGTTCTATACTTTTGCAAAGTATGGAGGTGATTGCGATTGGTCTATAATTGGCAGGGTCAGCTCGACTACCTTTTTTGGGCACAGGTTGCACGTTGGCAAGCTTCCAGGACTTAGGAACTTGTCCCGTTTTGAGAGAGAGGCGGTACAGGCGTGTCAGTACAGGAGACAACTCGGGCGCACAATTCCGCAAAACCACTGCAGGAATCCTATCGGGACCACTGGCTTTGTTCACGTCAAGAGTCCGAAGCGTTTTCAGTACCTCTTTTTGGCGTATACGGATTTCTGCCATTAGAGAAGCGCTTTGAGGTAGCACAGGTGGTGTTTTACTTCCAGAATTTAGACGTGAATGACTTGCAAATAGAGAAGCAAAAAGATTTGCTTTCTCTTCCGCAGAGTGGGCCAGAGATCCGTCGGGCTTCATCAGTGGCGGCAGAGATGGGCGGCAAAAGTTCGATTCGACCGTTTTAGCCAAGGACCAGAAAGCCTTGCTACCCGATGGGTGAGAGACGAGTTTGGCTCCAATACGGGTAACACGGTCGAATCGAGTCTTCCTGAGTACCTTTTTGAAGGACTTGGCAGCAGCGTTAAAGGCTCTCTTTTTTGTACTGACATCGGAGGCTTTACGTGCGCGAGCTTCAGCCCAGTTCTTGTACGCCGATTGCTTTCTCACCTTGTGTAACAATCTACTTTTGTCGCAGGCACCCCGGACAACCTGCGAGCGCTCCCCGACGGCTCGGGGCTGCAGGCGGCGCTGTACACGGCGGGCGCGGCCGGCAGCCCGGCGCCGCTGCGCGCGCTGGCCGCCGCGCCGCTCGCGCGCAAGTTCCTGGCGCGCGCGCAGCACCTCGTGCAGTCCGCCTTCGAGTTCCTCAATCAGCAGTTCCCACATGTGTTCTTTGAGGATGTTATATATGCTGTAAGTATTTTGAAACTCCAACTTCGCCCGCGTGGACTATTTCTCCCGTTAACATAATTATAACCTAAGAAAAGGCTTTGCTACTCGCTGGTCTTGTAGCTTAATGATGGTTAAATCTTACTAATATTATACATGCGAAAGTTCAAATTCAAATTCATTTATTCGTCATCACAGGTAGTACAAGATAGTATACTGAAAAATAATAAGAAAACTCCATGACGCGCCTTCAAAGGCATACGAAAAACATAACAGATTAATAAACATACAAATAAAAATAGCAATAAAATTATTAAAATGAACACATGTCAATAAAGTAGGAATAATATTATAAACATAGCTGAATATTATATAGCATTACATAACCTAGCTAGCAGATCGGACTCCCAATCAAAGAAAACATCTATCAGAGAGGTACTCACTTACTTCGTTTGGGAGGATGTATGTGTGTTACTCTTGCAAGCAGAAACTACTGAATGGATTCAGATGAAACTTTATAGTAGGTAATACAGTTAAACATCAGAATAACACGAAGGCTACAATTTATAAAGTTTCTATGTACTTATACATGTTACAGAAGTTCGGAAAGCTAGTAATAACAAACGCACAAGAAATGGAATCATGCCTCTTTATAATATTCAGTGAACACATTCACTATCGTCAAAATAATTTTCTAGCTAACAACTCTCTGTTGATGGGAAACACCTTTAAAACCCTGGAAAACAGGCTACCGTAGGCACGCTCGCAACCTACCGTTTTGGGTTCACCACACCCAGGATGAACATTCCCGTGAAAAATATTTGTGTTTGTTTCTTTGTCTGTTGTATTATTATTATTATTTTAGTATTTGAAAGATTTAAGTATCTGTATAAATTTTAATCAGCAGGTGTGACTAAATGTTATTAATTTTATATTTTCAGGTTGGCCATTTTAAAAGTTTGTCGCCTTTCTTGTCAGAATACAGTGGTTTGATCCACATCAATTGGGATGGCAAAGTTATCGCTTCATATTACCACACGAAAGGCAAAAATAAAGTCAGTGATGCGATTTTGTTCAACAACAAAATATACCTTGGTTCACCCCATAGTCAGAATTATGTTGGGTCTGTGTCTGCACCTCCTCTCTTCGTAAAAGCGTTCACCCCTAAGACTCAGCCAAAACTGCAAGAGAAGAAAGAAGTGCCAACTACTTCTAAACCTGCTCCAGTCAAAGTGGAGCCAGTAGTTCAAAAAGTACAAGCGCCAAAAACCACGACAGAAACCCCGAAAACAACACCACCGCCTGTCAAAACAACACCAAAGCCGCCCACAACAACAACACCGCCGCCCAAAACTACAACACGGCCACCTACAACAACAACACCACCACCCACAACTACAACACGGCCACCTACAACAACAACACCACCACCCAAAACTACAACACGGCCACCTACAACAACAACACCACCACCCACAACTACAACACGGCCACCTACAACAACAACACCACCACCCAAAACTACAACACGGCCACCTACAACAACAACACCACCACCCACAACTACAACACGGCCACCTACAACAACAACACCACCACCCACAACTACTACACCACCACCCACCACTACAACACGGCCACCCACAACAACAACTCAGCCACCTAGAACAACCACACAGCCACCTAAAACAACAACACAAGCACCAAAAACTGCTGAACCAGTCAAACCCACTGCAGAAAAGAAAGTGAATGCTGCATCATCCTCACCACCTGCTGCCAAACAAGCTCAGGAACCCAAACCAAAGGTCAAAACACCTACTCCTGCAAAACCAGTTGAGCAAAAAGAGCAAGCAAAACCTGCTCCGCCAAAAGAAATTCCGATAACAGAGGAAATACCTTCAGATACAGTCAAGCCAAGTAAAGAAACCCTGAAAGTAATCATGAAGGAAGGCCCGGCGAACATTCCAAATCCTGAGTTGTAAATTTGTGTGTTGTGTGTGTGTGTGAATGGGAACTAATTATCTCGTTGAGTGGCAAAAGCGGCGCGGTGACTTCGATTGTTGTCCAATCGCTGTCTGCGCTCTGTTATGACAGTAACTATTGTATGTAACAACAAGAGCAATATCATTTACTATGGAGCTGTCGTAAAGCCAAACAACCAGCAATTCGGTTGCATTCCTAGTTTAAAGGTGGACGTCCAAAAATATTCAACATTATTATAAATTAAAAAAGAAAGTATTACAATTTCAAAACAAAATAAATTGTCGTAATATTGTATTATATTTATTGAAACCATTTTAGGACCAATTATTTAGGAAAAATCAGAAGTATTTCTATGGCTACGTGCATTCTTATAGCAATAACAGTTGGAGATATTTTTTATTTAATTAAAACCAAAATCGAAAGATTGTAGCTATAAGTCAAAATATATTGTGTATATGATTGGTTTATCTAATTGGACGTGATGTAATTCCTCAGGATTTAGTAGATTTTTCGATAGGTATTAAAATTCATCTCATAATTGAATCTATTTGTATGCCTAGTTTGTACTAAAAAATTGACGACAACTCGTGTTCAGTCTGTCACAACAGTATTTCACTAATTATGCAAGCCACCGTTGCAAAATTTTGTTTTCGAAATTGACTTCGCAGCTAATATACACTGAAATCTGTACCGAATAATCGGATAATTAGTGATCAGTTTGTTTTGTATCATCCAATGCACATGATGTGCCTCTGTTAGTCGTTTACTAGCGACTAAAAGCGCTGTCACACTGGCGATGAACAAGTAAATGGAAGAAGGCGCCAGTATACATGCACCATTCAAAGTGCAGCATTTTGCTCACTTAATAATGTGTTTAATAATTATCAGTGTGATGAAGTCATAGTGAAGACTTTAGTCGCTGTGTATGAACAGTAACGTACGTAGGCTCTTAAATAGGGCCTTATCATTAGACCATTATCTTGGATGATTTGACATCATCGGGAAACAGCGTAGGAATGGTTCATTTGAACACCTAGATTTTTATTTTAATATTGAATGAAATAGTTTATTAATATATTTAAATTTAATAGAGATCTATTTATTCTTCTCGTCAGCTCATATTTTCATTATCAAAATAAGTCACGTTAGAATGTTTTACATGCACACAGTACATAGTTAAAAATATTTTTTCTTTATTGATTAATAGAAAAGGAGATTATGATAATCATGCGTAACGCGAGAATAACACAGATTGAGTGTTACTAAAGTACACCTTGCTTTCTCTTGTCTTAAGTGTCTTCGGTACCTACCTATATTTTTATTAAACACTGATTATGCAACTTTATCGTCGATGTGGAATTATCATTCCCAAACAAATTATTCTAAAGTGAGTAATTTTTGTCATTGTAAACATTCCATTAAATATTCCCCTGTAATGCAATCTATGTTGTATTTTGTTTGTTACTTAGTAAGTTATGATGATGGTTGTTCATGGTGATAGGGAAATAACGCAAACCTTTGAGGAATAGTATTGAAAAAGAATTTATTTCGCTGATGATGATTTTGTTTCTATCACAAAACTTAATGAAGATAATCAATTTGATATCCTAATAACATACACATTTTTAGCACGTTCATGATATTATGTCCGACTTAGGGTTGCGTTATTTTATGAATGTAGGTAATCACACTAATTAGGCATGGTTTATATAGATGATGGCTAAGGGTTATTAAATAGCTGTTAATTATACATTCATATACATAGTATGGTTTCATGTGTATTGTCCATTGGACCAAATGTATAATGTTGAAAATACTTGTGCAGAAAATTAAAAACTCTTGATATCAGCTTTTTAACTATAGTACCTATAGAACAACATAAATATGCTTTAAATCAGTTTGCTGTAGTTACCGGTTACCTATGTAGTGCAATATTGTTAAATGAAATGTAATCTTTATTTACAGCCTTAGTATAAAATTTATAACAGTCGATAATCTATGACTTAAGAAAATTTGTCTATTTTATGTATTGAAATCGTATGTGTTGTAAATGAAAGCGGTCGCGTATAGAAAAGGCTGTATTGGGTTGTTATTATTATTATTAACTCATTTTGTTGGGAAAGTGTTTGAATATTTTAAATTGTTCATTTTTGCATCTGAGAAGTTTATGTAAGTATGTGTTTTATACCTACATATTTTAAGCAATAAATATGATTTTTACTTAAATGTTTATTTTTTCATTTGTATGAGTGACTGCACACTACGCTGTTCGAATCCTAAACATTCATGGTCTGAACATTAGCTCCATAATTTCGAGTATAATGACGATGAATAAATATATTCTAAAGATATTTATTCATTTGTAAACGTTTTTTAAAATATTGACACCTCGCTATCACCTTACGTGTCGACACAGTCCGAGTGTAAAGTTGGTCGAGCACGAATAAACGTAGGTCTGTTACGATTATTTGCATAAGAGGAGCAACAACGATAGCAACTGTTTAAATAGCATGTCACATTATGTCTCACCATTTGGAACTTTGAGTTTCATTTGTCGTGATAATACACGATTTTATTTACCAAAATAGTTATATTTATAAAAAACCTTAAAATGCGACCCGTGACCATAGTTGTTCTCACATTCCTAATTTCACTATGTGCCACACAAACCCTCCACGAGAGCGACATAAACTTCAGAGTGGAGCCCGGTTCAAGGACGTGTTTCTTCGAGAAAGGCAAAGCCGGTCAGATGATGGAGGCCTACTACCAGGTGCTAGATGGCCAGCACGGAGATTTGGACATTACTTTTGAAATTTTGGATCCAAACGGTGTCAAGCTCATTTCCGATTACAAAAAGTCTCAGAACTCGATTATTATGGATTTGGTGACCGACGGCGACTACGTCTTCTGCTTGGACAACACCTACAGCATGATGAACTCGAAACTGGTTTTCGTGTATGTGGTGATCGAGAACAAAGCTGGCAACGAGGAAGAGGCGGAAGTGAGCGTAGTTGAGAACGGAGAAGAGCATAAAGAAGAGGAAGTGCTGGAGTGGAGCGGAGTGGATGCTGCGGGTGAGCCGTACTACGTGGAGGTGAAGCTGATCGCGGAGTCGCTGACGCGCACGCTGCGGAGCGTGGTGAAGGCGCGCCAGCTGCTGGACCGCTACGCCGCCGCCAAGGCGCGCGACGCCTACGCCGCCTTCGAGGACACCTTCATAGTCGACGTGTGGTCCGCATTCCAGATCACCTTCATGTGCATAGTTGGTATGGTGCAGGTTTACATGATTAAGAAATTGTTTAATAAGCCGATCCAAAACGTAAACCATCTCTACTAGATTGTAATCAAACACTCCTTCCTATAGCCTTCTCATAATTTTCTGAATAAAGTTGAACGAAAGTTGGTCGCTTTTTGTAGGCTTCTATGAAGCTTCCACCAGAACACTAGGACAAACAACCAGTCCACCCGGTTTACTCGGAGCAAATTGTATGTACAATTGTGCATTTACTTCTAACCTAAAATAAGTAGAAAGCACCGGCTGGCCTACTCTCATGACCTCATTTGACTGCGGCTCTTTGGTGTGCTTAAGAATCAAAAATAAGTGTTCATTATTATACGCTGCATTGAATATGACGCTAGACACATGACCACACTGCTCCTATGCCTAAATCAAAGTCACACTAGAACTGAAAATAATAACGTAAGGATAGTCTTCATACAACCGCCCCATCAAATATGAAGCACTAATCCGATCCACACATGCATGACTATTACTTGCTTACGTGCGACGCGCTTTGACATTGAACATTGCGGAGCTGTAATGAACACTTCGAAGCAGTCCATTTGGAGCCATTTATGGCTCCAATTAGGTTGCTTCAAAATGGGCGCGCGGACTTGGTTTCTGTACGAGTGTAATTATTTTAAGCACTAGACTAGAACTATAGATTTTCGCGAAACTTTTTTTATGAACGATCCTGAGCTGCGATGTTTTCTACCTAATAACATTTTTTGGAACACTGTAAACGTTTAATACTATTGAGTTTTTGAAAATAATACTAAAAAATCCTCAATGTGAAATCTGTTACCTTGCTTTTAGAAAAAAGCAAAAAATAAAACAATTGCTTTTAAAAAAGGGCTTTATTTTTGTTTCAATTTCGAAGGATTTCAAGAGATAGATTATGTTACCAATCATCCACAAATAAATAAACAGTCTGCTCCCCTTATCCGGCAGAGCACAAGTATCCGAACGTAATCTTGCCAATGGCATGTCAGTTCTGGAGCTTTATTACAATCGGTTATATGGAAACAAGTTAATTGCTTAAACTGAGGGTAGCAAGCTATTTCGTCGGCAAATATCCAGCCTAGAAGATGCGCTAGTGCCAGGTAACGGCTGATTGGCTGGAAATGAAAGATCATAATGCCCGATTCACATTATTCCAGTCCAGCGCTCAATCAATGTGGACATTCCAGTGCCGGTTCACATTATTCCAGTGGTATTCCAGCGCTGGACTGGAATAATGTGAACCGCGAGTAATACAAATTTGCTCGCTACGCTTAGTTTAGAGAATAACCGTGACAAGTTATAAGAGATTGTACATTATTATAGAAACTATTATAAACTTATTTAGTGAATTACTACATTATATTAGGTAGTTAGCGCAGCTTTATTAAGCTGTTATAAAAAATAAAACATTCTTAGTGTAACTACTTTCATGTGTGTATCTATACAATCTAGGACAAATCACATTAATTTCATCTCTAATTATTGCGTTGGCGATTACATCGTTTAGTACGAATATTTATTATTATATGTATTAGTTGCTAATCTAGTTTGGTTAAGTCCTGAAATTGCATTGTCGACAAAGTGCATACAATATAGATTAAATTACTATGAAATGCAAACTATACATCCAAATCAGTTCATCAATATATATTTTTTTAATATACAAACATCGTGAAACCAGAGAATCAAATTCAGAACGGACATATTAAGATACTATTTGACTTATAATCGACTTAGCCAAGCATGTAGTGACGAACAGAGGCTGAGCCGCATTTGAAATCTGTGTCTGTCCCTGCTTATCTTGGTTACTGGGATTTTACTTAGAATCCGAACCTAATCCCATTAAAATAAATAAATGCTTCCTAATTTAATTTAACCATGACCTCATAATGAAGTGAAAATGGTGCTACGGATTTCTGATGCTTTTAATCAAAATTTTTACAATCGTGAAAACAAATTGAGATAAAACTGCATACACTCGGTCGATCAGCTCTCGATTTTATTATTATTGAAGCTGTTATTTTTTCCCACTGAACTATTTCAACCGAACACTTATTGCAATATAATGTTTTATTTCTTAATCGTTTAATTTTAGAGATATCTTTAGCCATTTCTTCCTATCATAGTAAAACATACAATAAAATTGTTACTTTTACCTAATAAATTACCAATCGAAAAATAATACTGTTTTCTATGATCTCTTATGAATGAAAAATACCACTGGCAGTAATTGAATTTATCTATGCAAGTCGCTAAACATTTTCATTACTTCATAAACAGATTTGTCGTTCATGTCAGGTTGGTGCATTTATTCCACACACTGCGCGCGCACAAGTATAGGGCCCATGTAGGGCATGACAAACGTCACAGTGACAAAATAATAAATGATGCACCATGCGACTTAACTTTTTAAGCGAAATAAGGTGCTGGTTGTGTAGGGACTACTTTATCACTTTATCCGTAAATAAAGTTTTGTTTTAATAAATCCGGCTCATAAGTGCGTAGAGGTTCTGCCACTGTGTCGCTAACTTTAGTACATACATATTTAACAAGCCTCTTACGTCAGCCTTAGAAATGTAAAATGACTAAATCGCGTCATATAACTATGTCCGGTTATTTATTGTCAAATTGAATCAAAAATCTCACAATAACTAAATGATTGTTTTTGACAAATTTTACCGACAATGTCAGTCAGTCAAATTCAGTCCCTTTAGTCATTTTCATTCAACCACTCAACTTAAGTTAGTATGATGATAAGACAGTAATTCTGGAGTCAATTAGACTGATTTGACAAAAAATGACATAAATGGCAGATTCAGTCACTTTACGTCTCTACTAAGCTTATTCACCGACAAGCAAGCAAGTCTTACAAGTTAAGACTGTTAGTGACACTTATATCAAGTGTCGGGCTAAATGAACACTTGTTCAGCGGCGAGCGCGTCGGCGAAGGGCTTGACGACGCCGCGCGTGGCGAAGTAGAAGATCAGCCCGAACGTGATGGAGATGGGCAGCGCCGGGAGAGCCTTCTTGAGGATCGCCAGCAGCAGCAGCGTCAGGCACAGGCCCTGGGCGAAAAACATTTTCACATGTAATTTGGTATTCATAAAGCCTGAAATAAACATATCTTGCCTGTTACTGGCACTTCCGTTACAGGCATATGTATTCATTATACATTATTCATGTAAAAGTTGAAATCTAGAAAAACTAGAAAGTTGCTTTCTGGTTTTTCTAGATTTCTAGCAGTTCTCGACCCCGAAACCTATCGCTGTCTGGGCGACTTTTTTTTTCATTCGAGCCCACAAGATCCTAGAGTGAATTGACTTTGCAAAACAATATAGCTCAAGCAAATACCTTTCAAATAGGAAATCTTTCTTTTTTTGGTTTTGTATACCTAATAGCTAAGCTAAAGTCGACAAACTGTCTAAAATTGTATAGGTACTCACAATTAAAATAGCCACGAAACATGCGAGGGTCGTGTTCCAGTCCCCGTAGGAGCTCGCCTTGCCCACGAGCACGCTGTAGAAGATGAAGTCGCCTAGACCAAGTTTCACTCCCTCTGGAATATTGAATTAAATTTAGAAATTGACCACTAGCTTCGGGTGTTTTTATCAAGGTGCGGGTTTTATAACCCACGTAGGATCGCGTCTCCCCCCGACGCGGGGGATGGTGGGGAGTGGAAATATCCCGCGTACGTGATAAAACCCGTACCTACCTAAAAAGAAGTTAAAGAGTCGAGTGTAGTGTTTATTGGCCCAAAAGGTGTAATAGTTGATAAAAAAGGTACAAGTATTAACTAAAACCACTGATCTAGGTATCTGTCTAAGCATAAGCCGCTGGGGCTATATAACTGCCATCATACTACCAATTCGGCCCCAAAATTAGCTCTCTCCAGTGCATAGGTTCTGGCCAGAGGTCTTTAAGATGCACGGATAACTCACTCTCCTCATCCGCGTCCAGCGCCGCTTGCTGCTGCTGCGTCGGCACGCGCTCCACCCGCGTCGTGTACTGCGCCGGCGCCGCCGTGCTCTCCACCCGCAGCCGCGCGCCCCCCGCCCCCGCGCCCCCCGCGCCCCCCGCCTGCCGCGCGCGCCACGCCGCGTCGAAGCCCGCGTCCGCGCCGGACGAGCGCCGGTCGCCGCCGCCGAGGGCTTGACCGCTTGCTACACGAATGCATGGAAAATATCTGATGTTATAACGAGTAACGTTATTGACAAAGCATCTGCAAGATTATTTTAATTCATATTGCATAAATTACAATCGTTTTCATAGAAAATAAAACAAATAGGACATACATACACTGCCACTAGGGGCAAGTGGGGGAATAGCGAACACCTAAGGGAGAATTGATATAACACAGCAAAATAATGAGGAATGCTTTATTACCATACTTTTTGGGCAGACAATTTACATAATCAAAATTGATATTTTTTATATAAAGGGTAACATTTAAAGCGAAAAAAAACCCTTGCTGTTCGTGTTTACCCGACATGCGTCGGGGTAATTACGAACTAACATTTAAAAATTTAAATCAATCTTAAATTTTTCAAATGGTCTATCTGACATTGGGCAAATCCTATCCTATGTGGTAGGTACGATTACGACAGAGATTTAATCAGTCTTCAATTAGGTACGACAGAGATCACATTTATAGCCTGCTGAAGTTCGCCATCATCCTTCACGGTCCGTTCGCGATTGCCCCACAGTATCAAAAAACACAATAGTAAAAAAAAGATAGCTTATGTTTCTATTTACGGTCAGCACTATTCCCATTGGTAACTTTTTTTAGTGGATATTCTAGTAAGTAAACGTTATATTTCATACTGTTCAGGTAAATAAAGCTACATTAAGTTATTTTTATGAAAAACTTACATCAAAAAAACACAAAAAACTTAAAAAAACATATCTTGACCCAGGCGTGCGGAAGGTTCGCACGTGTTGCTGACTGGCACTGAGAGTGGCGTGATTTTCAAGCTGGCAACAGAGGAAATATTGATATCTCTTTCTAACATAGCAGAACTGATGCGTTCGCGATTACTCGGCGTTCGTGTTTCCCCTACATTACCCTATTACTAGTAAAGTAATGTTTACCCAACTGGCGAATGCAAAAGCGTCATCAGATTAGGGTTGCCAACCGTCTCTTTTTCTCAGGACATGTTCAAGCGTCCTGGTATTTTGGGCCGGGTTCTATGTTTTTAAAGCAGGCTTGAATCCCTACAGCTCTTTTTTGCGTTCTGTTTTAAACAGACTTATCCTAGTTTTCCAAACTTGGTGTTGGCAACCCTATATTACTTAAGTGCACAAAATAAAACTCGATTGAATTTTAACTGACCAAATACACAAAAGTTCACATTTCAACAGTGTTAGATGACTGAAGAACGAAGAGACTTAATACTCACAAAGAAGCAGAAAAATATGAATATCATGCAAATTTCCTGTATTGAAGCGTCGGATTCCATTACCAAGTGTTACTTCAAAGTGCGACGCAGTGTGAATAGTTATTTCAACAATGGATCACGTGTTGCAGAAGTCAATCATATAGTGTAAAATCTGCAGCATCTTGACAAATAACTAAGTCTGTAAGAAATTATATTGTAGAACTTTAGTTAAAAACTAACTTTTCAGTATTTTTTTTCCATATTTTTAATCAGGTAGGCTTTAGCTTTACCACTATTTAATTTTTAACTTTCTGTTATTTATAAATGGTAAGTTGTATTTAATGGTTTTATTTAAAAGTCACTTTAGCAGTACTTAAAACCTATAGTTTAATATTGTTTAAAAAATGTTTATGATTTGCTATGTCAAAAAAGGGCACCCCTGGTCTGTCGATGCAACTTGTTGTTACTAGTGTCTACTATGTCGACAGACGTTATGAACTGAATATTTTGATTGGCTCCTGCTGTCACGTGGCTTGTGTATTTCGGGCTTTAGCGAGACGTCACGTGGGTAGATCCCGCTCCCATAGCGTGTAGCGAGCAGCGAGGCTGAAACAAGGTAGAGAACGGACCGTGCGGGTTGAGGGGGCGCAGCTCCCGGCGCGGCTCACCTTCGCCCGGCGCGCCCGGGGCCGTCGCCGTCGCCGCCAGGCAGTACATCACCGTTGCTGCATACAAAAAGATATTGACAATGAGCGATACATACAGCAAGACGTAATAAGGATGGAGAACTTCAAATAATATTGATACTGTGTAGAAATACTTTATTGCGCAGATAAAGAATCACAATATTATTTAACAGTACACACGAAAACATATCAAGTTTTACATAGGGGCACTTTATGATTCTGGCATAATACCTACCCATTTTGCAGTAGTTTTGTAAAGGTGACCCATCGTTCTCCGGGCTTCCGTACAATAGGGTGGCTTAATCGCTAGATTTATATAAAATGTTTACTATAGTATAGACCTAAGGCTATTCGGCATTTGTTTAGCATTAGGATGTCGTGGCGGCAAAAGCGATTGACCACTGCGACCAGGATTGATTTATTGTGGTTATCATCCCATCAAAGATCAGTCTCCAGGCCTACGCCATCATGAACTGAATTATGTTCCTGGGAGTGATGTCAATGACGCCGAAGGGGCAAGCTTGTGCCCGCCGAGAACGCGGCTTCTGCTGTGTACGAGGGTCATTCAATAAATACTTAGCCTACAAAAAGTAAACGAAAATTTTGGAATAGTGGCTATTTATTTTTCAAAATAGTCTCCTTTTAGTTCGATACACTTAGCCCAGCGATGCTCCAACTTTTTTAACCCGTCCGAAAAATAGTTTTTGTCAAACTCTGCAAAATAGGCCTCCGTGGCGGCGATGACCTCCTCATTTGATCCATATCTATTCCCGGCGAGTGATTTTTTCAGATTAGGAAACAGAAAGAAGTCACAAGAGGCCAAATCTGGAGAATACGGTGGATGGGGCAGCAACTCGTAGCGTAATTCGACCAATTTGGCCATGGCAACGGCAGACGTGTGAACCGGTGCGTTGTCGTGGTGAAACAGCACTTTTTTCTTCGCCAGATGAGGTCGTTTTTTTTTTAATTCGGCGTCAAATCGGCCCAATAAATCGGCATAGTAAAGCCCTGTAATTGTTTTACCCTTCTCGAGGTAATCGATGTATATCACACCTTGTGAATCCCAGAAAACGGTGGCCATCACTTTTCCGGCCGATTTTACAGTTTTCGCCTTCTTTGGAGCACGTTCCCCGGTCTGGATCCATTGTTTTGATTGCTCCTTGGTCTCTGGTGTGTACCAGTGGATCCAGGTTACATCGACGGTCACAAAACGACGCAAAAACTCCGCTGGATTACGCTTAAACGGCGCCAAACACGTCTCCGATGTGGTCTCACGGTTGCGCTTGTTTTCCGGTGTGAGTAAACGCGGCACCCATCGCGGCGACAGCTTTCTCATGCCGAGTTACTCGTGAAGAATATGATGCACTGTTCCTTCTGAAATGGCTACAGTCTCAGCTAGCTCCCGAACCTTCAATCGGCGATCTGCCAATACGAGATCATGGATTTTTTTAATGTTTTCCTCCGCAGCAGCTGTTTTCGGTGCACCTGGACGTGGTTCATCAAAAACCGACGTACGGCCACGTGCAAACTCGTTGAACTAATTCTTGACGGTGGCCATCGATGGAGAAGAGTCACCGTACACAGCATCCAAGCGCTCTTTGATTTCGATGAGCGTTTTCCCTTCCAAAAATAGGAATCGAATCACCAAACTATATTGCTCTTTTTCCATTTTTGTAAAACCGATCGACACGTTCGCTTCCATAAGTTGTCAAATTAAAACAAATGAAGGGATTGGAATGAAAATTTGAAAAAAGAATTAAAAAAGAATGTGCTACACTGTGGTAAAACTATTTTGAAACTACAGCGCCCTCTGGCGATGAGGCTAGGTACTTATTGAATGCACCTCGTATTAAAGCATCACAGTCGCATAGGACATGGACCGGGGTCTCTTCCTCTTCGCGACAGAATCTACAGGTTGGTGACTCAGCGATGTAAATGGACCAATCCTGTGTCTCTGCTTGTTCAGCTTACAGTGTCCCGTAAGGGTTCTGGTAAGGATTCTTATCTGTCCCCTTTTTAGTCCAAGCATGTACCATACCATTGCTGCTGGTCCAGTGTTTCTTGCTAAGGTATTCCATTCGGGGTAATAGCGGCTGCCATTTAATTTTTTTATCAATTAGATTATTAGTACTTAGGCCTACAGGGGCTACAGCGGCGGCGGGCGCGCTAGACTGGAGTCCACCGCGGCGCGGGGGCGGGCAACGAGCAGTGCACTCGTCTAGCGCGCCCGCCGCCGCTGCCCGCAAAATTCGAGGCAAAGACCTTATAGTTTGTCCAATTCAGGATGATAATTTTGACAGCTTTCAAAAGGGATGGGGTAGTTTATACTCGTTTGTGAATCTTTTCGATTTTCGATTTATTATTGCATAGAACTTCAATTCGTTAGTTTATATAGTTAAACAAAGAAAATGTCATTCTTTTATTTGAATGTGCAATAAAGAGATAATTCAATAAATGAAAATATATTAGTGAATTAAATAAGGTAGGTGATTTGAAGTTACTTATTACTTATATTATGGTGCACACCGTAAATCACTTTCATAATCATTATCGTCATTATCACTAGAAGAACTGTCCCTTAAGTTTATTATCATTTCTTGTTTACAAACGAACAATCGAATAATATTTAAGTTCAAAATTTTTAACATATTTAAATAATGTTTTGTAAGAATAATCGTATGATAGATAATTGAAAATAACTTTAATACTAATCAAACTTAAACTGTTTTGACATAAAATGTTGTAGCCGCCCATAATTTTATTTATTTATTTTTTATTTATTTATTAGTTTGTACACAAATTACAGTTTTTTACATAGAAAAATAAGGATAGCTAAAGTATCAGGTGAGCTTATCTCTGAAGAGAGATTTCATCCTGCAGACCATGATGCAAGGAAAATCATAAAACAAACCACTGTTTGTTTAAATTATGTACACAGTTTTGTCTATCCATCACTATGGATAGACAAAACTGTGTACATAATTTTAAAGATCAAAATTTCTATAAATAGACCAGCTTACTTACAAATAGACATATATTATTACAAATATAAAATATAAAAGTACCTAACTAAAATAATTATACTATTAGCATATCTCAGTATGACTTATTTTAATTTTTGTGACGTCAGTCCAAACGCCTATAAATACTGCGACAGTAGCACGGACAACTCATTTACGTCCGTTTGTTATCTCCCAGTAACGCCCTAAGCCGAGGTTCGTGTCCCCCCTTGGGGCACCCTTAGGCACGTTACTTAAATATAAGGGTTGAGAGCCTTCCGCTCACCCACTTGTCCGGTGAAATTGTGAAAGCCATCAGCGGCTAACAATGCATGCCATGTAGAAAAAAAAAAAAAAAAAAAAAAAAAAAAAAAAAAAAAAAAAAGGACAACTCATTTGCCCGAGCGACTCCGAGCGGTGAGGTTGTTGGATTGGTGATCGGCGCGATTTATTGTAAGTCATACCCTCACTATTTATTCTTGTGAAAAGTGGTTTTTCTTTTAAAGTCAGTGGATGCTTGATTGTTAATTTTGAGTTGTGATTTTATTAAATCATTGTGAAGTAAATGTATTCAGTTCCTTAGACTTTGTTTTTTTTTAATGAAATCCGCTTCTGATTGCTAAAAATACATATTAAAAAATAAATAAAATAATATTTATTATTATTAGGATCCAACACAATTCAAACTTTTTTTAGAGAATTATCAATAATACGCTACGAAAATTGATCGAAGCGGGCCACGTCTTAGTGTACATCGATGACGTATTAATACTGAGTATGACGGTAAACGAAGGTATCAAGCTGCTACGCGAAGTCCTGGATACTTTGACTACAGCCGGATTCTCGATCAATCTTCGGAAGTGTTCTTTCCTAAGCACGGAAATAGAATACCTAGGTCGCGTGATTAGTCATGGTCAGGTTAGACCGAGCCCCGGTAAAATAGAGGCCTTAATTAACTCACCCATCCCAACAAACGTCAAACAAGTGCGGCAATTCCTAGGTTTGGCCGGGTATTTTAGACGCTATATCAAAGATTACGCGACGAAAACTGCAAGTATTTCACGACTTACAAAAAAGGACGTTAAATTCGAATGGGGACCGGAACAAGATCAAGTCCGTCAATATCTCCTACACCAGTTAACTAATGAACCGATACTTGCAATTTTCGACCCCAACTTACTTGTAGAACTTCACACGGACGCGAGTAGTGCGGGCTACGGGGCTGTCCTAATGCAGGTACACTCGGATGGTAGTAAAAGGGTGGTAGCCTACTTCAGCAAGATCACCCAAGGCGCAGAGAGCAGATACCATTCATATGAATTGGAGACGCTCGCGGTCGTCAGGGCACTGCAGCATTTCAGGCATTACCTAGTAGGTGTAACTTTTAAAATTATAACAGACTGCAATGCCCTGTTGGCCACCGAGCGCAAGAAGGATCTGCTTCCGCGAGTTGCTCGCTGGTGGATTTATTTGCAAGATTTTAATTTTAAACTTGTGTATAGAAAAGGTGCAATGATGGGCCACGCCGATTATTTAAGCAGAAACCCACCAGCGATGCAAATCAATCACATCGAGAGACCTTTGAACTGGGCACAAATGGCTCAGAAGGCTGATAGCGAAACGCAGGATCTGATCGAAAAACTTAGGGACGGTGTTTTAGATTCGAATCGTTACGTGTGTCAGAACGACTTATTGTATTACCGGTATTCACCCACAGGTGAAGAGTCACGCTTGTTATGTTTCGTACCTAAAGGACACCGACTAAGCTTGTTGCGTGTCTTCCATGATGAGCACGAACATGTGGGGGCAGAAAAGACACTAGACCTCATATTAAAACATTTTTGGTTCCCTGGTCTCAAGTCATTTGTCCAAAAATACACATCACATTGCCTAATTTGCATTTCCAAAAAGAGAATTCCCAGAGCCCCGTGTCAACCTATTACATCTTGGGAAAAGTCTGATACGCCTTTTGATACTGTTCATACGGACGTGTTAGGACCACTACCTGAATCGAATGGCTACAAGTTTGTGCTCATAATTGTGGACTCATTTACAAAGTTTTGCCTACTTTTCCCCATGTACAGACAAGATACCGACGAACTCAAACGTGTTTTTAACGAAGCCATTTCATTGTTTGGTGCACCCAAACTAATAGTTTGTGACAGAGGGCGCATGTTTGAAGCTTCCAGTTTTACAAACTGGATATCCGAGTTAGGATGTGACATCCACTACATAACGCCCGAAATGCACCATGCAAATGGGCAAGCTGAGCGTTATGTACGGACAGTCCTCAACCTGATTCGTGTTGAAAGTTATCATAAGAACTCATCCTGGTCCGAGACTTTGCGTAAAATTCAACTAGTCCTAAATATAACTAAACAGAAAACCACTCAAGTTTCAGCTTTGTATCTGTTAATTGGTACTAATGCGACCACTCCTGTCATTCGTGCGCTTGTCCGAGATGTAGCTATTGAAAATAGCAGCCCTAATCATGAGGCGCTGAGAGAAATGAGCAGACACCGAGCCAAGGACTTGCTCAAGAAAAATCAAGACCAGCAAGACTCTCGTGTGAATCGCCGCCGAAACCCTCCTCGAGTATTCAAACTTAATGACCAGGTCTTCGTCATCAAGTACTCCCAATCTACGGGAAAGCTGGACTCAGGCATGAGAGGGCCCTACCGCGTGATCAAAATCTTGCCAAGTGGACGTTATGAGCTGAAGTTGCTGGGTGGTGCACGAGGCAAGACCACTCAAGCAGCGGCACAATATATGGTGCCTTGGAAGGGAGAATGGTGCCCTGAGAGTTGCGCAGCTTTCTTCGAAAGTAAGTTTCACACTCGTCCCCATAACCTAAAGTTTTATGTTGCAGCTTACTTGGCTACGTGCATGCATATCGCGCCTTCAGCGAGTGCGTGTGTGTGTATACGTGGAGCGAGGCAGAAGCCTGGAGCTTGATAAGCTGGATTTGTGACTAGCGAGTGTGATCGAGCAGTCCGTTGGGTACGGAGGATGCCTCTACCTTGCAGACGCATTTTTCAATGCGTATGGGCTTCGGCCTTGCAGATGCATTTTTCAATGCATAGGGGCTTCGGCCTTGCAGACGCATTTTTCAATGCGTATGGGCTTCGGCCTTGCAGATGCATTTTTCAATGCATAGGGGCTTCGGCCTTGCAGACGCATTTTTCAATGCGTATGGGCTACGGCCTTGCAGACGCATATCCTTGTGCGTAAGTACACGTTTGTTAACGTGTGTTTAGCTATTGCGTGTTCATTGGTTTCCTAGAAGTTGTTAATTGAGCTTGTAAGTACGATGAGTGTCACACATGTGCAAGAAATTATGTGAGTGTGTAAAAGGTGTAGACCATAAAAAGCTTTGTGTGAACTATTGAAAGAGGGCCTTGTATGTGCGATGAATGAAAGAATAGGTTGCATAACCCTTAACTTATTTCCTATCAACAGGTAATGAGGGTCCAGATGACGACAACGAGGCAGGCCCATCTCCAGGTCTGTCTAACCTCGAAGGCGTACGAGCTACGGCCGAAGACATACTCCGGAGGGACCTCGCTCTCAGCGATGATGACGACCCTGAAGCAGGGTCCTCCATCTCCAGCTGAGTCTGCTCTTGCGGGTGCGGCCGTGGACGGCGCGCGGTCAGGAGAGGCCGTATTAGCATATCTCAGTATGACTTATTTTAATTTTTGTGACGTCAGTCCAAACGCCTATAAATACTGCGACAGTAGCACGGACAACTCATTTGCCCGAGCGACTCCGAGCGGTGAGGTTGTTGGATTGGTGATCGGCGCGATTTATTGTAAGTCATACCCTCACTATTTATTCTTGTGAAAAGTGGTTTTTCTTTTAAAGTCAGTGGATGCTTGATTGTTAATTTTGAGTTGTGATTTTATTAAATCATTGTGAAGTAAATGTATTCAGTTCCTTAGACTTTGTTTTTTTTTAATAAAATCCGCTTCTGATTGCTAAAAATACATATTAAAAAATAAATAAAATAATATTTATTATTATTATGATCCAACACAATTCAAACATTTTTTAAAAGATGTTCTTTTAACAATATTTTGAAGGAACCCACAGTGCGCACTCTCGAATAGAAACAGACAGCTTGTTCCACAGTTTCACAGCCTGAACAGTAAAAGAGTCACCATACATGCTCGTTCTACAGATAGGGGCAGTCAGCTGTAAATTATAGGCTGAACGATGAGTTCTGCCGGACGATGAAAGATAGGAGAAGCGCTCACAGAGATAGCGTGGAGAAGAAGGGTTGAAGAGGATGTTGTAAACAAGAACCATCATGTGATAATCACGCCGCAAACGAATAGGCAGCCATTTCAACTGCTTTCTGTACTCAGAAACATGATCATACTTACGAAGGCCAAATATGAAGCGAATACAGACATTTTGAATACGTTCTAGCTTATCGAGGAGTTGCTCAGTAGCGTCAGGATAGCAACTATCCGCGTAATCAATAATCGGAAGCATAAGTGTCTGAGCTAGAGTGATTTTAGTGTGAATGGGCAGAAAATTCTGGAGTCGCTTCAGGGAGTAGAAGGCTGCAAAAACTTTTCGGGCGACTTGACTAACATGATAGTCCCACGCAAGGTTACAGTCAAGGTAGACACCCAAGTTCTTGACCGAAACAGCATAGTCTATGGTCGTTCCGTTATACGCCAGCGGTGACAAAGTCAATGCGCCAACCCTATTGTACATAGACCTACTACCGATGATAATGGCTTGAGATTTCTGCGGATTCACGAGCAGACCATACGATTTACGACGTTCTAGATTTTGATTCATTTCCACTATTGCTGAATCAATATCATCAAGTTTGAAGTGAACGTAAAGTTGCAGATCGTCAGCATAAAGGTGGTAGTTAGCAGACAATACTGAAGTGGTTGCATTGATAAAGATCGAAAGAAGCAAGGGAGAAAAGACGCTACCCTGAAGAACACCAGCAGTAAGCTCACACCAGTTCGATGAAACATCGTCAGCACGAACGCACTGAAGGCGGCCTCTCAGATAAGAATTGAACCATTCTATTGCATGAGGAGATATGTTAAGCGACTGTAGGATGCCTAGGAGCACGTCAAAGTCAACCGAGTTAAATGCACTGCTGAAATCCAACAGAGTTAAAAGCGTGAGATGCTTATGCTCCATAGCATATCTTATGTCGTCAGTAACTTTCAGCAGTGCAGTAACAGTACTGTGTCCAGAACGAAAACCAGATTGGAAAGGATTCAAGAGATTGTTACGGTTCAGAAACGCAGTCAGTTGGCCATGAATAATGCTTTCTAGGGCTTTGGAAAAAACAGGCAGGATGGAAATGGGACGATACTGAGAAGGAGTGTTAGGATTTAATGTTTTTGGCAAAGGGATAACTATGGCTTTCTTCCAGGCTGAAGGAAAGACATTAGAGGAAATGGAAAAGTTTAGGATGTGAGTAATGACAGGCAGGACGATATCAAGGATTAGCTTGACCATCTTAAGACAGATAGCATCATCACCTACCGCATTGGAGGAAATAGAAAGGATAGCCTTTTAACATCACACATTGCAATAGAATTGAAAATTAAAGGATCGCAAACAGTTCTAGGGAAGCTACCAAGCTGTTCAAGAGTAATTTAAATGTTAGATTAATATTATTTCACAACCGATTTTATATTTTCTACTTCAAGGCACTTCACTAAGTGGGCGGTACCCGTCTATAAAGCACGATATTATCTGTAGTACACTTTACCGTAAAAAAATGCAGTAATTCATAGGCGTGAACTGTCAAAATTATCACCTTAAATTGGCAAACTATGGTGGAAACCATCCTGCAGTGGATGGTCTAAATCGGACCAATATTGATAGGGTTAAAAAGGTTGAGAAACAATGTTGATAAAGATTTTTATAAAAACCCATTATTTCACTAATTACTTATTTGTATCTAAAGTTACAGATATGAAAATACAGAACTAATGTTAAGATACTAAAATGATAAAAACTTACAGGAATATATAAGTGCAGGAAAGATGGGCTCATTTCGTTCCTGAGCTGTCTCAACTAAAATCCTTAGTGGGCCCTTTGGAGTTAATACTGCAACCAAATCTGTAATAAATTGATATTATACAATATTATCAAAATCTATGTTGAGTACAATGCATTTATTATATTAATAACACCCTATCCCATTTTCGCTTTTCTTTTGACGTCTTGAAATATAAGACTAACCCCAGATAGAGATAACAGCAAGCACCGCCCACGTGGTCCACTCAGGCAAGTACTTGATGAAGACGAGTGCCATCAGAGCTGCAATGAAGATCAGATACGCCTGCTGCAGCCGCAGTGGGCCCTTCCAGTGGATCACGATCATACCCATCACCCCAAAGTTCCACATCACAAATGTTAATGTTATGTAGTCCATTGGGATGTTGTACGCCCGAAGAGCTTCCCTGCAATATTCATTGTGATACATGAGGATAACAATGGTATGTATAATGGCAGGTATGTACCCTAACAGTATCTATTATATGAAGTCAATACTTGTACGCCTACTCGCCTACTGCGATGCTTTATTCGTCAACGGAAAGACGGCGCGCGAACTGGGCCAGCGGCTTTTTCAGCGATGTCGGCCGAGGGCGTCGCACAATCAGACAAGTGCTTGTCTTGCGTGTCATTGCATAGTACATGGAGAACACGTGTCCAGCTGCGACGGCGCAACGCACTAAGTTGCGTGCACCACAGGGAAGTCAAACAAAATGAGCATTAACATGCTCTTACCTGAATGCTTGTATAAAAAAAGTAAATTATTAAATTTAATTTTCGCGGATAATTTACGAAGATATCAGCTTTTTTTGTTTTCTTGTGTTTGTCTATGGTAATAACGCGCGATTTAGTGCGACGTCGCCGCTTCGCGTGCCGCCGCAATAAAAGAGGTAAGTAATTATTAAACACGGCGTAATTAAAAAAAAATTTGGTCAACATTTGACGCCTGTTTTCTATCAGTGGAATTGATTCTACTCTCGATTCTGAACAAACTATTTTCAGGTTTTGCGCTTTTTCATTAACACGTTGTATAGTATGGTCAAAATAACGTGTTTTATTTCTTTGTTTTCCTGGGTGGTTTGATAATATCGAAAAATCATACTGCGGGTTGTTTAAAAGCCATAATAATACTAAGTTGTATATACTTACTCTATATACAAATATGAGAATAAAAACAGCAGCATAAGTGAAGACAGTATAAGCCAGCCATGGATCACTTTGTAGCATCTCTTCTTGTAAAGAACAATCAGCAAAACAGTCATAAGAGCGATCACACTCAGCAGGATCATGGAATTGGCAAGGGCATTCCATACTTTGGTCACTGCATATGGACTCTCTTCATGAAAGGGTGTGTAAGCACTAGAACAAACAATATGTTTTTTTTATGTTATATTGAAAGAATTAGGTCTTATTTGCAATGGATCCTCAGGACCAATCTGGTATAGGTACATAACTAATTTATTTGTACAATTTGTATTGTATTTCAATATAACACAATAGTATTAATAATTCAGACACTATTTATTTAGCTTCTCAATGTCTAACTACATATGTAAATACTTACAGATAGACATCTTTGACAGAATAAAAGTTAATTGATGATATGGTGGCCACGACAACAAGCATACACAGTGTAACAGGCACAAACAGTTTGATGACATGCCGCGCACCATATTTCAACTCTAGCTCCTCAATCTGGGACTCGGCACTAGCTGCTGCAGGAGCTGCACTTGGCCCAGAACTACTCGGTGCATTTGGGCCACCACCTTCTGTTGCTTCAACACTCTGAAAAATATCAAGTTTAATTAGAAAGTCTCATATAAACACAATATTATAACTAATCAATAGATTACCATAGTCTCATTGGGTGTTGTGTCTGATTACTTTCATTTCATAACCAAGGATAAAAAACATACTAAGTTCCACCTAATAATCAATCCAGAAAATAAATTTAAATGTATTGTGGCTGGTAATTGAAAACTGTACAGAATGAATTCTGAAATGATTATCCTGGAGATAAAGTTATCAGGATGAAGGTAAATACATTTTGATACATCAGATTAGATAGTGGGCGGCTACATAATCAGGGCACTTCAACTTTGGGTCTACTGTAGGACTGAGTTCAGTGCTGCGTTACTTACGCCATAAGAACGTTGGCTTTCGGTCTTTGTTTTCCTTTTCCTGGCGATGCGTTCAGCGATCTCCCTGTCGGGGCGAGCTTCAGCGATGTGCCCGTCCATGAGTGCCGTGTGCTCGGTCGCCTCTTCGGTGTCACTGCCGGCGTCACTCATTCATGAATCTTTTGCATCACTAACATTTTGCTGATACGACCACCAATAGTAGTAAAAAGAAACTTTACAATTAAATCTCACGAAAATAATCACAGAGCCTGCCTTGTCACGACGAAAACAGACAAATTCTTCGAAAATGTGTCACTTAAACAACACATCCTACCAAAGAAGAAAGCGATCTTCCTTTCTCACTTTAATAGCCGGATCTACCTCTTTCACCATAGGTTTATTCGGTTCTCTCTTTCGCTCTTTTGACATCTGAGGATGTATCCAATTTAGGCGAGATATTTTTATTGGTGTCAATGACATTGACATAAATTAATCGTTTAGAAACGAAAGGTGTAAGTGAGCACTGTGATAGCCGGTAATTTCGATTTTAAAAAAACACGTTAACATCAAACTTCCAGTCCACTCTGAAGTTGTCCCGAAACTCTGTCGAAAGTGATTTTCACCCTCGTCTGTATTGCTTTTTGATAACGAATAGGTACTTCATCGTCATTATAGTTTTTCTCTAATCTGTGGTGAATATGGGGTCGGCTCTTAACAGTCTGGACAAAACATCTCAACCGTTACCAACTACATCGGATAAAAAAAGAAAAATGATACAGACTGTTGAAGCATTAACACCTAAAGTGTTTTTATTTATGGATGTCCTAAGACCAAAACAAACCTGACCTTGGAATCACCTATAGAGTTGGGCACAAAATTATCAATTGAATTCAATTCGTTTTCTGTTCGATATTCTCGATTTTTCAGATCAGTTCATTAGTTTAACGCTTATTTATAGTTTTCTTTTTTACTGACTGTTATTATCGTACATTGAATACTGGTATAGTTAAAAAAAAGATGCATTTACATACAAAAAATATATTTATTAAAAAAATAACAATTTTGATAAAGGGTTACTTACTACAAATACTGAATCGTTTTTAAATCGGAAAATAAATAAAAAACAGTACAGTCGGTACCAGTAATCAATAATCCGGCACTAATTAAAACACAACGATGCTGAATTAGTGGAGAATTCGAATTAAAGTAATATAATCCATAATATGAGGAAATGTTTGTGGGTATTCATTTTTTAGGTTTACACGTATTACTTATTGAAATAAAACACTTTTTACGGATTCAAACGCGTTATATTTAAATGTGATCATAAATATAAGTAGTAGTTCCATACATAAATTCACCGCAATTAATCATTAGCGTAAAGAAAGTTATTTATTACTTTGAATCACTTGATTCTGCAGATTCAGATTCTTTATTTACGTCAATGATGAATTGCGGTGTTACTTCGTCAGTCGCTGTATCTATTAATCCATCGAGTCTCATCATCTCGTTTTCTTTTGTAATTACGTGCTAGATACACTTCTTCCATGAATCGGCACCAATGCGAGCTACACCCTCTTTCATTAAATTTTGAATTTCAGCCATCTTGAAAGTTTTATTATTTCGCCCTACGTATGATTTCAACTGTGCCCATATCATTCCTATGGGGTTCAACTCGCAGTGGTACGGCGGGAGACGCAATACAGTAATATTTTTTTCTCTTGCCATTTCGTCGACCACTTTTTTTTGATATTTCGTTTTATCGATTTTCTGTAATAATTCCGCTTTAATTTCTGTTGTTTCATAGGCAATATTTTTCTCCTGTAACCATTTTTGAATGTCTGCTTTTTTCCATGATATATTGGGAAACCTTTCTAGTTTTCTCGTGTGGTGTGGGGCGTTATCGAGGACTATCACCGAACCCGGCTCAATTTTTTCTATTATAGTTTTGAACCTGAAATCCAGAAAAGTTTATTATTATAGTAAATATGTTTTACAATTTTGAATAGTTTTCTTACTGAGACATTGCTCTCGTGCTGTCTTAGATAGGAAAAAAATATAACGATCCTGAAGAAATCAGTAATGTCAATGATTTTATATTAAACAAATATCAATTGAATCTCTGTTCGACGTCAATTATAAGATACACGTATAAGATTTTTACAAAATAAGGACAAGTCTGACAAAAAAATTATTATGGTGTAACACTTACCACTTCTCAAAATTGTACGAATCCATTTCGCCGTGATAGTCACCCTCTCCGTCTGTTTTTTTGGCTTGGAATATCCATTCACCACCTTCTAGGAATCCATTGTCTCTGGAATTTATGAAATTTTTCACTCTATACATTTTTAGCGGCGGGCTTGGACGGTTTCTATGACAAATAACATATAGGTTTTTCGCTTTCGCAAAAAATATTATGAAAGTTGTTCAGAATGACGGTCTGAATATGTAGTTAGAATGTTACTGCACATTTTTGTAACACGTTGTATACCATATCTTTTATAAATATCAAAATTACTTAATTAAATTATGAACGCCCCCGTTCGAGTTTCTGAAGTGTTAAATATAATTTAATGCATAAGTACTTACCCAAATCAATGGACAACGTAGTTGCAAAATTCCGATAGCAAACCAAATCCAAGTCTGTAGGGCACAGCAGTAAGTCGTCAGTCCAAGGAGTAACACTAACAAAACTACAAAGCACAAACAGAACCAAAAAACAGAAGCCAGGACGTTGAGGATCGACAGTATAGCACCCGTAACACACGACAACATAGGAACGAAGCGAGGAAACGAATGAGGAGCCGCTGCCGCTTTTTTTTGTTGTGTTTTACGGCTCTGGGTTCCTGCCCTTTTGTGCCAGCTGCGGCCGCTGCATGATCAGTATTGCCAGATGCATAAGAGCTCCAGCTCAGCAGTATTTTATATCCATGGTCTTTTGCTGCGACCAACTAACCAGTATACCTGCTCTAGCCATAAAAATCCTCAATGATTCAAACAATTTATGATTCTTATGAAAAATTCTACAATTTGGCAGGAAAAAGAAGTGGTCGCCTTTTTTCTCATTTGTTTTCGAACTGTTATTTTAGTTCTTTTTATTTTATTTTGTGATTAATTTTTAATAATGACTAATACTTTTTGTTAATATATCAAAAAGAAAAACAAAGGCGAGATATTTGACGCAACAATAGAATTGATCCTGCGTACAGTACTGTTTAATTAGAATTAAATAATAAACAATCTGCGATTTTTATGGACTAGCAGTGTGGCTGCCCGTTGCCTATTTTCCGTTTCCCGATAACAATACTTTCACGAGTAATAATACTCAGTAAAAAACTTTATCGATAATAATCGATTGATAAATTGTTAACTTCAATTGGTTCATTGTTATACCCCATCACTAGTAAATCAATTGAGAGCTGTCAAAATCGGAACACAAATTTTGGTTATGTTATGGTTATCTTGATTGTTTTGCAGTTTTCGACGGGAATTATGTGATATTTACTATGAAAAAGGATGCAGTGTAATATGATTAATGAATGAATCACTTGTAGTGTGAATAAAAATAAATACACTTTAGGTGCAAAGTTCTTTACTAAGAATATAGAAAAGCAAGTTATCTGCTTAATTTCACTAGGCGGGGTAAAAAAGCATTGGTATTTTCAAAAGAGCATGCTTTTGAGACGCAAATATCAAACATGAAGCCATTAGCAAGAAAAATATTATTGATGCAAGTTCGCCTTTGTACCAAAAACATGAAAGCCAGGCGTTTCACACTGGAGGAGAAATTGATATCTCTGTCTATCATGAAGCAGAGTCCAAAGGCGTACAGGTTCTTGCAGAAAATCTTCATCCTTCCATCAAAAACCACATTAAAGAAGATGGTCCAACTGGTTGTAAGGAAGAAAAAAAATATTGTAGTATTATATTTGATGAAATGGCCCTAGAACCAGGATTGACCTATACTCACAAAGATAAGATTGTCGGATTTGTGGATCTTTCAGAAAGGAAAAACCAATTAGCAGATCATGTGTTGGTTTTTATAGTGAAAGGTGCTATATTTAAATGGCAACAACCAATAGCCTATTATTTTTGGGAAGGAGCTACTTCAGGTCCCGAAATTAAAAATATTTTGAAGGAAATTGTGTCTCCTGTGGGAAGTACTGGGCTTATACCAGTAGCTTTGATTGCAGACCAAGGAACAGCATTCCAATCTGCCTTCAATAGCCTTCTGAATGATACTATACGGGCACAAACACTTGCAGAGCAGCATCTAGGTAAGAAAGACCATGTTTTTTAAATTTAAGTTTGTAAGCAAAAATGACTTTTAAGTAACCAAATAACTATTTTCTTATTACTTTTTGCATAGTTATGTATTTGCATTCTTATTTGTTTCCTTCTTTGAATGTAATTATTGTTGTTAGGATCATTTAGGTTTAAAGACATTTATTACTCATAAAAAACATTACAGTTTCACTTACAATGAGTTATAGATTTTTTTAAATATTTAATACATTTAATGCCTCTGGTTATAACCAGACCAAATATATTATATTACATATGTTTTATTTAATATAAGGTTTAAAATGTGGAAATATACATTTTAAGTTTCCTTTTAAACATTGCTACACTGTCACATTCCTTAATTGCATTAGGTAAGTTATTGTACAGCTGTACTCCTTCAAATAGAATTGTTTTCTTCCCTTATTTAGTTCGAACAGAGGTAAGTTTGAGTTTATTTTTATTCCTTAAATTGTGTGTGTTTGTTTTTTTATGTATTTGTGTGTTGGAGTGAATAGTGTCTGTAGAAATGTTCTTGACCAGTATGCAAGTGTAGTATGCATATAATTGATTTATATTCCATAATTTAGTGTTTTTATATATAATATTTGTTCCTTAAACACATTTCATAACGTTATTAAACTGTTTGTTTCAGATGGCGCAATCAACCTTGGAGGATTTCAATTGAGCGTCATTGCTGATCCACCACACCTTATAAAAGGCATAAGAAACAACTTTTTGACAAAAGAAGTTTCTTTTGAAGGAAAAAAAGCCAAGTGGGCAGACATTGTTGACGTTTATAAAACAGATGCTCAACATGCTGATATGCGCTTATTGCACAAATTAAATGATGAACATGTCATACCAGAGAAGATAAAAAAAAGAAGGTAATTTTATTCTGGCCACCATTGAAGGTCATTGGTTCAGGCAATCAAGGCCAAAAAATTATATTAGAATTTATTTCAAAAGAATGCATAATGTGAAATCTACTTTATTATTGTAAAAAAGACTAAAATAAATGTCATTTGTTTTATTTACAGTTCAAAAACTGTGTACGAGTCTTTAGTAAGACTGTGGCGGGAGCCCTGTCTTATACTTCTGCATTTTGTAAGTATACTCAAACTCAAATAACTTTATTCAAATAGACTGTATCAGTACTTTCAAATCGTCAAATTTACAGCAAAATATACTAAATAAATATAAGTATAATATAAATATAAATAAATATGCGCCAGACAACACACCTCTTGTAATGGTCTCGAAGTAGGGATTAATATCCGTGTTACGAGGTACCACACAAAGAAATAAGCCAGGGGCGTCTCCCAGCACACCCAGACCCGAGTCAATTCAGAGAAGATCGTTTCCTGAATTGACCCGACCGGGAATCGAACCCAGGACACTACGAAAATCGAGGCGAGAAACCGTGCTACAGCGCACTGCACCAATCGTGTCGTCAAATATCTCGTGGTCATTTACTATTTGAAAAATTGGAGGGTACAGTCACCATCAGGTACAGTATGAGTTTCTATACACGGTGTCGGGTTTCATGTGGTCCAAACGAAAACCATCGATAGAGGGGTCCAGGGGCTACTCTGAGGACCCCCATGTATATTCTGCGAAAATTTATAGTTTTCGAGAAAACATCATTTTTGTAATTTTTTTCTTAGTACCCAAAATGACGCATTTTTTTAAAGATTTCTCCTAAAGTATTATTACTAGAACCTTGTTTTTTTTTGTGAATGTGATCAATTAATAGGCCTTTCATTACACCACTACAGTTGTAACTCAGGCTAATTATTTTCTGCAAAAAAAATAAACAGTGAACTTTTTTTATTTGGATGATTTTTTACTTCTTTCTTTAGGGTGGTGTAACTCCAAAAAAGCACATAACATAAAACTTCAGGACCCATTTCGAATACTTGCCTACTATGTGGACCCACTACTTGTAAAATTTCAATCAGCTACGGCAAGAGCTTCATGTCAAAAAATTAATGATTTTCCAGCGTGTATAGATTATCCAATGGTCTTATTTGCAGACGACAGCACTGTTATTTTCAAACATAAAATAGGTAATAACCATACTGATGAACTTAATAAATCATTGGCTAGTTTGATCAAATGGTTAGAAACAAATAATCTTGTTATTAATTTTGACAAAACCAAAATCATGACTTTCGGGCAAAGACCGCAAAAATTACCAATGAATTTTGACATTAATTATTTAAATAAATCAATAGACGAAACTCATGTGACTAAATTTCTTGGACTATATATTAGTGATGATTTGACATGGAAATCACAAATTGACGCAATATGTAAAAGAAAATAGTTTCTCTTATGCACTTTTTATGCTCAGTAAAATTGCGAACAAACCTGTAGTAGTTACCGCATATCATGGATATGTTGCGTCCGTTTTGAGGTACGGCCTTATTTTTTGGGGAAATTCCACCGGGAAAGATAAAGTTTTTAAATCTCAAAAAAAATGCATTCGTGCCATATGTGGATTGCGTCCAGATGAATCTTGCAAGCTGCACTTTAAACAGTTAAAACTGTTAACTTTGCCTGCGATGTATATTTATGAGATGGCTGTATACACTAGAGCAAATCTACATCTATACAAACATTTAAACTCAAACCGCAATAAAAACCAAATTTGTCACATGAGCTTTAAAACAGCTATGTTCAGCAAGAGTATTTTTGGTATGGCCCCAAGAATTTTCAGCAAGCTCCCAAAGTATATTCAGGAAACAGATACTATCATAGAATTTAAACGTAGCCTGAAAAACTTCCTCTTAGACAAAGTTTACTATGACATAAATGAATTTTTAATCGAGAAATTCTAACGACGAGTCCGACATACCAATAATACCATACAATTAAGAATTATTCGTAATGATTATAAACATGTACATTTTATTTTAATTCGAACTTTTTATTAGCCTGAATTACAACTGTAGTGGTGTAATGAAAGGCCTATTAATTGTTCACATTCACAAAAAAAATCAAGGTTCTAGTAATAATGCTTTAGGAGAAATCATTAAAAAAATGCGTCATTTTGGGTACTAAGTTTTTTTTTGAAAAATGCTGTTTAAAAAGTAGGAAACTCTGGTCAATTTAATCGATGAAAAAACGATTTAAAAAGCCAGCATAATGAATGCCAATAAAGGTAAAACTTAACATGAAAAAATAAGTACTTTTCTTAGGTGTAATAATTTCATGCACATGGAAGAAATTAATGAAATGGAAGAAATCACAAAGTACAAAATATGTACTTTGTAAATAAATATTTTGGTTTCTTTAGAAAACACTGTTTTATGTTTTTCATTGGATTGAAATAATAAAACATTATGTTATGAATGTTTTTGTTTATTCTCAAAGTAGGTATCTTTATAAAGAAATAAACATAAACTACGGGACCGATTTTCAAAAACATTTTAGCAATATAAGATTACATTATCAACAAGTAACATAATTAACGGGAGAAAACGTAAAAGTCAATATCGTATAGTCCACGTTACGCGAAGCCGCGTGCGAACAGCTAGTGTTTCATATTTACAATATGCTTAGTGTTTGTCTGCGTAGATAGACTTGACGCTTTAAGTGTTTAATTGAAATATTTGACAAGTTGCTGAATAATTAATCAACAATGATGTAATTAATGTTCAGGATGTAGTGTAACTTATTGGCTTTTTGAATAGTCCAGAAGTTTATGGGGACCCTGTCTGCTAAAATACAGGGTCTCCAGGAAATAGTGCGACATACTGCAGGGGGGGATATCAGGGACCAATACCTACTAAAATAACTCTATATATATTCAGCGAAATTTTACGGTTTAAAAGTTATACAAAATCTTCCGAAATATCGAAAAGTAATACACTTTTAGTCTTCAAAGGCTTATTTGGGCAATTTCTTTCGCTACAGTGGTAACCCTTGCTCTTAGTTCTCGGTAATTCTGGATTGAACTGAAAAACTCGTTCTTAAAAAGATGCCGAGCATGTTTTAGGGCACAAGGGAAGCAATTGGAGCATCTGTTGTGATTTATTGTCTTGATATATTTTTTTACAAAAGTTAAGTCCTTTTATACTATCACCTTATCCCTCGAGGTTTAAATTACAGAGCAATTTAGCACTTTACTGTCGCATTCAGTACATTCCATTATTCGATTAAAGTTTATAACAAACCAGCTTTCCGCCCGCGGCTTCGCCCGCGTGAACTTCATTTTTCTTTCCCGCTTTTCTGTTGAATTTTTTCCTGAATTTTCTTTGCTATAAACCTCACGGAGCCCGAGACCTTACCAACGAATGCAAAACCGTGGAAATCGGTTCGTGCGTTCTGGAGTTATAGCGTCAGGAAGGAAAACCCGACTTATTTTTATATAATAGATTACCAGAATCCATAATAAGTGAAAACAAATAACCCACATTCATAAACAAATTAACGAAATATCTACTTACTAAATGTTATTATAGTTGCCTGTTGGCGCAATGGCAGCGATCCTGCCTTTAGCGCCGGAGGTCGTGGGTTCGATCCCCACCCACATTTTGTGTGACGAACATGAGTGTTTGTTGTGTGTCTGGGTATTATTATCTATATATGTATATGTTTAGAAATATTTAAGTATGTTTATCAGTCTCTGACGCCCTTAGTACAAGCTCTGCTTAGTTTGGGGTCAGATGATCTTAGTGTAAATTGTCCCAGATATTTATTTATTTATAGTATAAATTAATATTTAATTGATAGAGTTAGCAATAAAAAAATCCTATAATTATTGAAACGTCGTGCATTGTGATCTACATCTTATATATATATATTTTTGTTATTCTTTAAATTTGTAGACTTATCTTATCTTATCTCTTTAATTGAAGCGTTTACTCTCTTTCATTACCTTTTTGCGAGCCCGACAGGGTCCATATTGGTCATATATCATACTATAATAATTTACCATCTTCTGTACATATGGCTTGCAAATAAAATATTGAGTATTGAGTATTTTGCTTGTCACAACTTGTTTTTTGATAATTTGCGTATATAATATACTTACTCTCATAATAGTTTTTTGTCAAAATTACGTTAATTTTATTTTCAACACAATCGGCTCCCAAAGAGCTATTTTTAATGAAAACGCACTAGTGTTGTATCTTTCCAAGACCACCATTAAACAAGCTATTTTGTAAGCATGTTATACAAATTCTCACAAATATATTTTTTTCACCACTGTAGGTTAAAGTTAAGTGATAAGAAAATCATTCCGTGAAAATTTCAACAATTTTTTTTAATCTTGAAAGATTGTTGTTTTTGATAGAAATAAGACTTATCAATAAGTAGAATAACTAATCACGATTAATTTTGATGAATTTTTCATTGAGATATGCTAAAAAATCTGTTTCAAGGTAGAGATTTATCGATATTTCTGGAAATTTTGTATAACTTTAAAACCGTAAAATTTCGCTGAACACATATTGAGTTATTTTGGTAGATATTGATCCCAGCTATCACCTCCTGCAGTATATCGTACTTTTTCCTGGACAGCCCTGTATATCTGATGGCGACTACTGTACTTCAGTACATTCTATTTGACAGGTTAAAATGTCTTGCACAATTCTATATTAATTGTTTCCTTACCTTGTCAAAATGATTGATGACTAAACATAGAAAAACTGGAAAAAATCGATTTCGGACTTTGATGATCTCGAGCGGGAATCGTACTTGCCTTGAAACATTGATGGAATAACGTTGATTTGCAACGTAAGCATATAGTGGAAAGATTCATTCGTCCCTCTGAGGTTTCGGTAGCTCAGTGGTTTAGAGCAGTCACCTGGATTGTGAAAGACGCGGGTTCGATTCCCGCTCGATATCATCAAGGTCTGAAATCGAATATTTCCAGTTTTTCTATCTTTAGATATGAAAAATAAGCATTGTAAAATGCTAAAATAATCAAAGTAATATAATTGATGACATTATTTTCAGCACACTACGCAGATGGTAATCCGGTAAGCAGCACTCTGAAAAACACTGCTGAAGTGGTGACTTTTCTGGACGATCTATTCGATAGTGTGAACGGTGCCAGCATTTACTGCAAGAAAAATAAGGGAAAGGAGCTACGTTCAGCTGTGACAGCCACTTCTAAACATCACCTGTTTTGGAAAATAGCACTTGAACGTCTCGATAAATTTAAGTTCATCAATGCACACACAAGGGCAAGAAAAAACGGTACCCAGTGTCAAAAACTGGACTAGTACCCATAAGAGTTTTCAAAGGTTGTGGCAATTTTTTAAAAGCAAAGGAATAAAAGTAATGCGCCCTCGCTATTTAAATTCAGATGCTATCGAGTATTCTTTGGCCAGGTAAGGGCAGATAATTTTAGAAATACAAATTGATTGCCACACCTTTGAAAATACTTTTAAATCCCTTTTGATCACAGGGTTTATTAAATTTCACCATAATTCATTTAACTGTGAAGAAGATTCCAGTAAACAACTTTTAAAAATTACTTCGTTGTTCAAAACAATTTCAAATGATGAACATAATAAGAAGCATGGTGAATGTAACATTCATAATCTCCCAGAGGATAGTAGTCTAGTTGAGGAAAATGTTCTCGCAGCCAGGCGAGATCGTTTGAATATTCATGCAAGAGCACTGCTGGTTGGGTCCTAAGAAAGATATTTTCGAATAAACAATTGCGAAAATTGTAAAAGTCTTTTGACAGTGGAGAAAGACACAACAAGCATCCATGCATGGATAAGCCAGAAAGAATGTAAAACAATAAAACAAAATAAACTGACCTATCCAGCTGAGTGTTCTGTGAGATATTTTGGCACCATGCATTGTCCAAGAATCTAATAAATATTTAGAAACAAATGGTTTTAATGAAAATTTAGGCTCTGAGATGAAAAATAATCTTTTAAAAAAATTTGAATTTGAGAGCTTAGGCTGCGAAATGCATAAAAGTTCAATTCAAGCAGCTTTCATAGAATGTACATTAAAAATGGCAATTTTCAATTGGGTTAGTATTATAAACAAAATTTTGCGAGGAGTGGATGTTGTAAGACTTGAAAGAAGAGCAAACTTGCCCCCCATGCAATTTAAGGCCTTAAACAAATTTCAAAAGAGATTTAGACGGAAATAAATATGTTTGTCTTATGTTTTTCTTTTTTTTCTTTTCTAGAGCCTTTTCTTCAAATTGATTCAATGAAATTATATTCAATTTGAGGATTTATGGCTCAAAACATCCCCACCCTTTAATCTTTAAAAACTTAAATGCCGTAGTAAGTACCTATGAAGCGTGGTCAATTTTGGCTGCAAATAGAGAAAATCTTTGCCCTGCTTAACCTTCAGGAAAAAAAAAGTATAAACGTCATGTATCATTTTCACCCAGCCAATCAGGGACGACCCCATACGTCTAGTCCAATTTGTATGGGAGATTGCCGTCTGAACTTGTTCCCTAGTTAGTCTGTGCTGATACAGATCGCGTCATTTGATTGGTTGATGGATAGATTATAAACACAGACTAACTAGGGAACAAGTGAAAGGACGATACGACCCAATCGGATTCAATTGTGAAATGTCACTTTGATTACCGTCAAGTCTAGGAACCATCTCTTTGTGGACGTTGGCAAACTGGGGTCATTCATTTGACCCCAGTTTGCCAACGTATTTAATTAAAAATACCCTCGATCCTTTGCTTTTAAAAATGTTAAATATTTAAATAAGGTATAAAATACAAATACCTCGAAATGGTTTTCGATTTAGGACATATTTGATTTTTGTTTCCATACCCAATTTGAAGGGTATAAAAAAGTAAGTTAAAATAAAGGCATGCGATTAGTATTGGCTGGAATCACCACACTTGCCAAAGGCAGGTTGGGTTGTATTCCGATTAATTTATTTGCCTGACCTGGGATTTGAACCCTAGACTGCCATAACTACGGGCCGAGCTCTGTTACCACTGGGTCTGTGGGTATAAAAAAGAAAAGGAAAATATTTTTTACATTTTTATTTTCAATAATTGGAAAATTTTATACTGAATCCTGCGCACTGCATGAAGTGATCCTAACACTTACAACCTTGTAATGACTGGCTTAACGACATTGCATTATTTAACTAATCTTTACGAACAGCCAGCTTAACACAATATGTGTACAGGATGCAAGAAAAGCATTAGTTTAGAGATAAAGTCCCTCCGGTGTGCCTTCCTTCTTCCTGTACAGTACACTTTCTTTAGATTTCTTGAAGTCCTCGTTTGTTACTTTCATGCGCCGCTCCCTCAGTGCCATTAAACCAGCCTCAGTGCAAATTGCCTGAAACAAAGTGTCATTTTATCAATGGTATTACATGAAATTGAAAAGATATAAAAACAAAAATATTTTGTGATGGTAATGATATGGCGTAAATAAATAAAGTCAAAAATGAAATAATTAGGTAATCACTTTTCGGCTCTCAGTTAGTTATTTTCATTCACTTCTTGGCATTTAAAAATTTGCTTGAATAGAAAATCAAAAAATATTCAACAAGTTACCTTTATGTCAGCTCCTGAGAGATCATCTTTAGACATAATAAGTTCTGAAAGATTTACATCATCAGCCAGTGTCATCCTTGATGTGTGTATGGTGAATATTCTTCTCTTGGTTTTCTCGTCAGGCAGAGGGAATTCAATTTTCCTGTCTATACGCCCAGGCCGGATTAGAGCTGGATCTAATGTCTCTATACGATTTGTGGCCATAATAACCTGAAATAGAGAGTCAAAGTTAGTGACATTCATCCATTTATTTTAACATCATTGCGTGAATTCTCATTTACTAAATAAGATATACAGACTAAAAGGGCGCGCGTCATAGTGCATTTTTCAAGAGGTAAGAAAAACGAAGGCTTTTCCAATGAGTTTTAAGGTCATCGCACAATACCGCGGCGTAGTAACGGCACCGCTCCAAGTGCAATTAAGTTGCCATTCATATAAGAGCATTGAATTGTGTGTACTTTAATACATCTGAGGTACTTTTCAAAACATGTTTATTCCATAATTACTATTTCTCTGTAAATTTAAAATTTGTTTTTATTTCCATGGTGAATTAAGAACAAGAGCCTTAGAAGACAATTTTCTTTATAATAAATGTATTGGCTATAGTTTCCCAGAAAATTATGATACAGAAATGGAATAAACTTGTTTTGTTCAGGCATGGTGGAATTATCATGTTTTGATTAATCCTTAACAAGAATAACTATGTTCTGATAGGCGTGTTTATGGATTACTCATTGTTTGAAACAGAAAGAAATAAAAGTGAAGGTATCACAATAATATTAATTCAATAATTCTACTTTCTAGAATCGATTCAACATCTCACTATCTAGAATTAATTCAACATCTCACTATCTAGAATTGATTCAACATCTCACTATCTAGAATTGATTCAACATCTCACTATCTAGAATTGATTCAACATCTCACTATCTAGAATTGATTCAACATCTCACTATCTAGAATTGATTCAACATCTCACTATCTAGAATTGATTCAACATCTCACTATATAGAATTGATTCAACATCTCACTATATAGAATTGATTCAACATCTCACTATCTAGAATTGATTCAAAATTATACTTTCTAGATTCGATTCCACTTTCTAGACTCGCTAAAGTCACATTTCTAGATTCAATTCAAAATCCTACTTTCTAAAATCGATTCAAGAACACACTTTCTAGAATCGATTCAAGAACACACTTTCTAGAATCGATTCAAGAACACATTTTCTAGAATCGATTCAAGAACACACTTTCTAGAATCGATTCACGAACACACTTTCTAGAATCGATTCAAGAACACACTTTCTAGAATCGATTCAAGAACACACTTTCTAGAATCGATTCAAGAACACATTTTCTAGAATCGATTCAAAATCACTCATTCTAGAATCAATTTAAAGTCACACTTTCTCGATTTGGTTCCAAACCACGCTTTCTAGAATAATAATAATAAGTTTGATTAGCCAATCCTATGTTCGGATCCTAGTGAACATTGTCTATGGTGATAGTGCTGAAAAAACCGGATTACTTCTTAAAAATACATCCTATTACAGCTTAAAAATAAAAGACTCAATAACGTAGGTACGGAATATACACATTTTGTTGCATTATAATCAAATGTTTCTTTCCTGTTCCAGATAAACCATATTTTGATTAAATACTAAAAATCGCGTTTGACACTCTGTATTTGATACCGGAATAGTCGTATTTTGTTCAAATCAAGTAACTTTATAATTTTATTTGCTATAAATTATCATGTTTCGAAAGAATCCGATAAATGGTATGTGTAGATTTATATGTTGACGGCAAAAAAAAAATAGAAATAATAAAGCTAAAAATGAAAGAAACGTCTTTTGAGAAGTACCTCCTCACAATAAAATGTCAATAAGAAAAAGCCGACAGCGGGCGGTCGCTACCATACAACTCGACTCGCAGCTCACGCGCCGGCCGCACTGCTCGCTTGCACCTCACGGCCGGCGCGAGGAATGCCAGCTCGCACCTCGTGGACGGACCGAAGTAAGCGCGCTGGCGGCTAGCCGTAGCCTAAATAAGAGGCGATGCCGTGCAGCAGCTGTGCTGTTGCGGTGCCGGGATAGTGTGCTATGACACCACACTAGCGGTCTTTGAGCGTCAGCGTCAAGCCGGCGACCCCCCGTAATTTGGACGTTGCGTCGTCTCAGCGCCCGCGTAGCGTCGGCGCGGCGCTAGGTCAACGCCGACGCTGCGTCGCACAGTGGTCCGGATTTTGAATATGGTGGACATATGGTGGACTTAGAACCTAAGGTCAGTATTTCTGGCTGAAAAAAAACATACGGACAGTTAAGTAAACGCTCATCAACGTTTGTTTTAGCGGTTTTCATGAAATCGTTTAATTAAGCGAAAAAAAAATATTGAAAAAAAAAATGTATGGAGCAAATCTGAATTTTTTTTTTTTCTCAAAACGTTTGAAAGTGGTAGCAACGAAACCTTATGTAAATTATTGTAATACATGTATTTGTTAATTTCACAGAGAAATTTTTTGCTTGTACTTGCAGTCTTGGCGTTTATATAGGGTTTAACTTAAAATATTTAATTAAATAGAAATAACACGAATGATCTACTTTATTTCGTCTGTTAAGTGGTTTCGGGAATATAAAATACTACGAATAATTTATTCATCTCAACACAAACATCAGTTTTGAAAAATATTAAACATTTTAATTTCATAATAATATTATACTTCTTAGTTGTTAGCGCTGTTACTCAAAGCGCAGTTAGTGACCGAATGACGCATTGCCTACTAATATTCCCCTCCCGTTCCCTAATATTGCTACCTCTTTCATTTTCTACTATCGCTATCTCTTTCATTCTATATTGCTCTCTCTCTCTTTCACTCCTTTAGACCCTTGCTAGTTGCGCGATTATGAATCAAATAAAACAGACGGGAGCTCCTGTTGGAGCGTCATTAGACATTCAACCCTTAAAGAGTCAACATACCTGTAATTTTGAACGTGAACAATCTACCTACTTGATCATGGCTAGATTTGGTACTAACCTGGATATTTACGTTTTTCTGCGAAAAGGGGACCTCAAGGACTACAAACGACTACATCAAGCAATTTTAGACTGCGTTTTGCTTGAAACTTCGCAAGAAGATTCTGAAAAAATATTGAATTTTGCAAGATCTCTCACTGTGAACTTAAATCGTCGATGGACCGATGCACATAGGGTGCAAAAAACATTCATGAAGAAGCATATGGACTGGTTAGAAACAAGAATTAAGTGGCCTGAATGTAAATCTGTAAATCTTACCGAAATTTTTGAAGGGACCGAAAATGTGGATTCTCGTTTTACATCTACTTCGAAGGGGACTGGTGATATGGGCACTTCTACAGACATTGCACCAAGGAAGCCATTTGAAGACTTGGGGAATAAGCAGAAGAAAAGACGATCGGGTACATTACTCGACTATCCGGAAGAGGAACTGACTTTTGCTTTTGTCACGAAGCTAAAGTGTAATGGGAAAGAAGCTCTTGCTCGCATCATCGATCAAGAAACCTGAAAAGGTTGAAGCTGTCGAATCACTTTTATTAACAAACGCAGAGGTGGACACTATGCAGGAAGATCAAGCGTTGGCCCTTACTACTTCATTGGATCTGTCAAAGTGGAAGTATCTTACTCTACGGTCTGCATTGTCACAGCAATTGAAGCTTCCGTCTTACCACAAGTTGTTAGAAGCTAAGGAGAGGTGTTATCCAGATACCAGAGATATTGAAATATCAGAAGATATAGTGAAGGTGAAACTGCAAGCACTTTTAGACGTGACGACTCGAAGAATCTTGCAAGTCGTTGGTAATGATTTAAATATGTGCAGTGGAAACTTGAAGCTAACCTCCAAATGGGGATTCGATGGATCTTCAGCACAGAGCAACTACAAGCAAAGAAGTGAACTGGCAGAATTCGACGACTCCTCTGTGTTCATGACGAGTCTCGTTCCTCTGAAGCTAGAGAGCGGAAATGTTGTTATTTGGAATAATCCAAACCCATCTTCAACGTTTATTATTATTATTGTTGCAGACCTATTAAATTTCAGTTTGCGAAGGAAACGACTTACTTTGTTAAGCAGGAACAAGCGGCAATGGAGGAAGAAATATGAAATTTGACTATTTCAAGTTGCGGAAACTTGGAAGTTACTCATGAGTTGCACATGACAATGATTGATGGGAAAGTGACTACAATTATTACAGATACTTCATCTGCTGCTACGTGCAATGTTTGTCTTGCAAAACCTAGTGAGATCTTTCTCAAATTTTTTCAAGACCTGTACGGGAAGATGTATATCAATATGGACTATCAACACTCCATATGTGGATTCGTAGCATGGAGTGTCTTTTACATATTTCGTATAATTTAGATTTCAAAATGTGGAGTGCACGAGGTGACAACAAGAACCTTAAGAAGTTAAAGAAGGATATGGTGCAATCGGAGTTCAAACAACAAATGGGACTTTTGATTGATGTTGTCAAGCAGGGCTTTGGAACTACAAATGATGGAAACACGGCCAGAAGATTTTTTCGGGAATACCAAAAAAGTGCTCAAATAACGAAGATTGATGCTGATTTGATAAAACACTTCGCAGTCATATTGCAAGTGTTATCTTGTGGGAAGGCTGTAAATATCGATGGATTCCGTGGATACTGCAAGGAGACTGCTGAGATCTTTGTACATCACTACCCCTGGTACAATATGCCTTCCAGCGTACACAAAATGTTAATACATGGCGCTGACATATGCAAACATTTATCTTGCCTTCCTATCGGAATTTTGTCAGAAGAAGCAGGAGAAGCAAGAAATAAGGTTTTTCGAAATACCAGAGAGCGCCACACGAGAAAAACGGGAAGATTCCAAAATAATGAAGACATTATGCACAATTTTTTGATATCATCAGATCCATATATATCCCATTTGAAACCTAAATAGACCAATTTTAAATCATCAAGCATGTTTCCAGAAGCTTTGCAGTTAATAATTCAACACGAAATAAAAGAAGTTGAAGAAGAAGAAGAAATAGAAGTTGATGAAGAAGCTCCAGGAAATATGCCAGATCCTTTGGAATGATTTTTAAGTTCTTTATATTAATTTGTGTGTTATTTATAGGTAGTTTTGGTCAATAACTTTATTTTTAATTTAATTTAGTAAATAATTTGTAATTTTTAAAGATGCATTAAATGAAATTAGAAATGTTAACGACCTTCGATGAAAAGATAGCAATATTAGGGAATGGAAGGGGAATATTAGTAGGCAATGCGTCATTCGGTCACTAACTGCGCTTTGAGTAACAGCGCTAACAACTAAGAAGTATAATATTATTATGAAATTAAAATGTTTAATATTTTTCAAAACTGATGTTTGTGTTGAGATGAATAAATTATTCGTAGTATTTTATATTCCCGAAACCACTTAACAGACGAAATAAAGTAGATCATTCGTGTTATTTCTATTTAATTAAATATTTTAAGTTAAACCCTATTTAAACGCCAAGACTGCAAGTACAAGCAAAAAATTTCTCTGTAAAAATAACAAATACATGTATTACAATAATTTACATAAGGTTTCGTTGCTAACACTTTTAAACGTTTTGAGAAAAAAAATAATTTCAGATTTGCTCCATACATTTTTTTTTTCAATATTTTTTTCGCTTAATTAAACGATTTCATGAAAACCGCTAAAACAAACGTTGATGAGCGTTTACTTAACTGTCCGTATGTTTTTTTTCAGCCAGAAATACTGACCTTAGGTTCTAAGTCCACCATATTCAAAATCCGGACCACTGTGCGTCGGCGCTGGGCGTCCTCTGCGCGCCGAGCATCGCGTCGCGCCTCGCAGACGGCCTATACTGTCAGTGAGAAAAAGGATTTTGACGAAGAAACCTATTGATATTGGATTGCTGCTGAAACGAAAATTACTCAAACGAAAAAGAAAATATTGTATAACCGTCATCAAAAGGGCATTTTTTAAAGGTTTTGTTTATAATATCATTATTTGAGATATTTTTGCGTCGTGTTCTATAATTTTTCACCTACATGATTTCAAATTTTATATTGAAAGAGCTTACGTAAAACTACACATTCGCACATAGGAGGATGTACGCTAACGGCAAAGCTAAGCAGTTGTGTTGTTCATTGTACTGTTGACAAAAAAACGCTCCGCAAGCGTCGCACCAAAGCGACGCCTGCGCAGCGAAATCCCAACGTTCGGCGCGCGGCAAGCGCCCGAGTTGAGCCGCGCCGCTGCGCTAGCGTTGCGTCGCGGCGCTGACGGTCAAATAACGCTAGTGTGGGGGCACTCTTAGTATGGAGCGCAAGCGAGCGAGCTTATCATCCTTCCTTGTTTCTTACCGACGTAGTATTAATCAAAATAACTATTTTAAATCAATGGTTACAACTAGGTGACCAAAGAGTGTGTCATTGGCATTCTCAAATAAGTATGTAGTGAAGGTAAAGCTCTTGTTGAACAAATAACTAAATAAATTATACCAACCTTAACATCGCCACGTGAGTCAAACCCATCAAGCTGATTGAGCAGCTCTAACATGGTTCTCTGAATTTCTCTCTCACCACCAGAATTAGAGTCATAACTAAAAGTAGTGAAAATAAGTAATTAATTTTCTTATAACCTAGGATTTAAACTGCTACCATAGTTTACTATGTTTATATAACATCACTAATGCTCACATTATTAAGTAGTTTAACAAGCTATAGCCAAATAAGTCTTACCGTTTTGTTCCTACTGCATCAATTTCATCAATGAAAACAATTGAAGGTGCATGTTCCTCAGCCACTCTAAATAGTTCCCTTACTAGCTTGGGCCCATCTCCCTAAAAAGTGGTGATGAATAATTAAATGTATGGAATAATACATCGACTTTAATAATCAACTCCCAATCATTCAATCTTAACATAATATATCTTTAAATTTGTCTTATGATACTTCAAAAATATAATATTGTAATTACCAAATACTTCTGGATAAGCTCAGACCCAACCACACGGAGGAATGTAGCAGATGTCTGGTTAGCAACAGCCTTTGCAAGCAAAGTCTTGCCTGTTCCAGGTTGTCCATACAAAATGACACCTTTAGGTGGTTTGATACCCATCTCCTCATAATACTCTGGGTGAGTGAGAGGCAGCTCTACTGATTCCTGCAAAAAATATTTCAAATACCAATTTTTGATACACTTAATACAATAAGTTGTTTGCATTAGGTGTATCAAAATTGTAATTTTAATACAAAAAAGGTATACTTTAGTTTTTATATGTAAAAAGAGCCAGAAAATATTGACTAACTTATTGCATTTTAACAATAATGATACACTGGTACTAACTACAACCATACTATGAAGACAAAATAAATAGGTGAATAAACCTTGATTTCTTGAATTTGAGTATCAAGTCCTCCAATATCTGCATAAGTCTCCTGAGGGGCTTTTTCTAGTTTCATCACAGACACCATGGGGTCAGTGTCATCACCCAGCACACCCACCACAGCATGAACCTGAATGATACAAGACGCACATTATGATTGAATTATTATAATTAAATAAAAAAGGTAGTCAAGACCAAAACAGCAACTGCTTTTATATTGTAACATTCTTTGAATACTTTTATTCTAATAATAGATTTGTAACAAGCATTTTCTAATACAATAATAGATAAAAGATAACTTTAAAAATACAATTTGTCACCATCAAAGGTTAAAAATAATATAGTACAGATCTAGGATCTAGGAAGTATGAGAGTTAGATAAAAATGGACATTAAACCACTAACCTTATGGTTGAGCAACACAGAACATCCGGGCTCCAGTTGGTCTTTGTCAACAAAAGACAGTATGCTGACATAGTGCTCACTACCCACTGATGTGGAAACAATGGCATGATTGTCATCAATAATCTCTTCCAGGTTGCCCACTGACATTGGGGTTCCCCGCAAGTCATCAACCTGAAATAAAGAGCATGCTTTAGGGAAAATAATGATGTGATTATGCACCATGAATTCTTCTCTCAACACAACATAAAAAAGACTGAAACTCTCTTATATGGCACACAATCAATGACACCCGTCTGGCAAACCTATACGTGTATGGTTAATAGTAGGCTATTGACTTTATGATTCATTCAATGATTTCCCAACACTAGGAATTTGCTATGGTTGTCAATACGTCATGTTTTTTTAGAAATAAGGCATGCAAGATAAAACAGACTATAGGGTGTCCGGGGAAAAATTATGCTTTTGCCAAAATGTCCAGGGTTTTTGAGGTCTTTTGTCTTGGGCCAGCAAAGTAGGCGATGGCAACCCTAATCATTCCTAGTATTGAAGTCAAAAATAGTGGTTGAATGCCACAATGAAAGCACATGAACCAATGAAGAAGTTATTTCAGCATTCACATCATTTTTCCAGCAATCAGTTTACTGGAAAAATTATCAAGTAATGGTACCTACTTTAGATCTTTCTTCTTCGATTTTCTCCTCTTGTGGCTTCAGTCTTTCCTGGTTACGAATGAATTCCTCCTCCATAAGCAAGTAGTCTTTGATCCTCTCCAATTTGAGTAACTTCAAACGGCACCGCGTATGCGGGGTCACTTGTGGTAGTTTCAACGCGGCATCAGGGCCCTTAGCCTTACGCTTCTTCTTACCCACCCTCGTAGGGATTGGGGGCTCGTATTTCTTCTTCTTGTCTTTGTCATCTTTCTTGTCTCCTCCGCTTCCTCCTCCAGATTGATTTTGTCCCTACATTTATAAAAATACTTGGAATTTGTTTCGTAGATATAAGACAATATAATATTTTACTTACCATTTCTGGGCTTTGTTTCTAAACAAAAATATATTCCACTTCAATTTTATGAGAAACGAGAACTGAGAGACGATTACAAAGCGATTTTTTTTGACAATATGACATGAACATGAAATTCATTCACATTCACAGTCACAGATTCATTCACCACAGACTAAGTAGACCTACTAAGTCATTCACTCTATTGTCTAGCTAAAATGGCAACATTGATTTGCCTCTTTTAACGAAACATGAGTCTCTAAAAAAAAAGCACATCACTGAATTTGACACTTTTGGTTTACTGTCTATCTATGCCTCATAATTTGACGTTTGACGGAAAAAAAGCGCGGGAACCTTCAGAGTGAAAGGCGCCTAAAATTTAGCAAATTTTGTAAAAATTAACTAATCGTAGAATTTGTACATTTTTTCTTGTAAATATTTCATAATCTTAATAGTTATTAGTGCTTCAGTTAGTGAAGTTTAGTTTCGGAGATGGGCGGAGGTAAGAAGCGGAAAAAAGACCCCCCGGACCCGGACGGATCATCGCCGACAAGAAAGTCGTCATCAGACTCCTCGGATGAAGAAGATAACAGCCGGAAATATGAAGTTTTTAAGGTTCCAGGGTACTCTCGGAAGTATCCTGACAATTGTAAAAAGTCGGAATATATTGCTTTTCTTTCCCATAAAGACGAGCAGAAATTTTTCAGTGACAAAGATAGACTTGCTATATCACATGCCATACGCAAATATTGCGTCACTGGTATCCTGCATTTAAGATCGATTAATAAATTCAAAATAGGCATCACTTTCGATTTGTCGAATAATGCTAATGTGTTTCTCCAAAATAAAAAGTTGCTAGAAGAGTTGGCCTTAAAGGCCACAATACCAGCTAATGATACTGAGGTGACTGGGGTTCTTACCTCAGTCCCAACTGAATTATCCAACAAAAGAATTTTTGCATTGATTGGCAGTTCTAGGAATGTGATACAGGTGAGACGTTTCATGCGCCGAGTGCGAAGTGAGGGTGGTGCGGTCACCTTTCAGCCCACTCAGACCGTCGCCGTGACCTTCGCATCGACTGAGTTACCCCAATATGTATACCTCGACTCCTGGAGGCACGAGGTAAGCGTGTACGTGCCGCCAGTTAAACAATGTCTTCATTGTCTAAAGTTCGGGCACATTGCAAAATTTTGTAAAAATGCTGAAGTCTGCTCCATATGCTCCGAGAACCACAGCTTTAAGACGTGCAAGGTAGACCCTAATAATGCGAAATGCTGCAATTGTGGTGGCAATCATATTGCCATTTCGAATATATGCCCCCAGAAAAAGATAAAAATAGAAGAAAGTAAAATAAAGTCAAAAGCCATTCAATATTCTGAACTGTTTAACGAAAATTCATTCCCACAACTTACAATGAGAAACATTGAAAATCAGTTAAAAAATTTGACTAAATCTGACTTTTTCATGAACACATTAACAAACGCGATTACCAAAATTGTTTTAAACCAAAAGGATAACCCCATTAATTCTGCATCAATAAAAGAAATTCTACAGCAGACCTTCCGTAACAGCTCTTCTTCTCCCAATAATGGAACTTAATATTATGCAGTGGAATGCTCAAAGCATTCTAAGTAACAAGATTTTATTGAGTCATTTTCTTCATGATCACAGTATTCACATTGCAATAATCTCTGAAACTTGGCTAACTCCTATTAAAACTTTTAATTTGAAAGGATATAATGTTGAAAGAAATGATATTGGCAACAAGCATAATGGTGTAGCTATTTTAATTCATAACAGCATAAATTATAAAAAAATATACACATATTCTGATAGTTCCCTTCAAAACATTTGTGTTAGAATTATTGTAAATAATAAAGAAATAAGTATTGTAAGTTTTTATTGTCCAACTAATTGTAGTCCATCTTTTGATAAACATAAATTTGAAAATTTAATTAAAGCAGTGCCTGAACCTATGATATTTGCTGGAGACTTCAATGCTCATCACACATCCTGGGGATGTCATTCTGTTAATCATAGAGGTCGAGATATCATGGAAATTGTTGATGGTAACAACTTGGTTTTACTGAACAGTGGCGAAATGACAACAGTTGGTTCTTTAACATGGCGTCCAAATGCATTAGATCTATCGTTAGTTTCTTCATCATTGGCTCCTTCTTGTGATTGGTCTGTACACAATGATCCACTCGGCAGTTATCATCTTCCTGTAATTATTAAAGTTTTTGTAAATAATTTTGTAAATAATTTTCTTGAAAATAATAATGTACATTTGCCCATCTGCCCTAATTTTAAAATGGTAGATTGGAAAATGTATGAACAAAATGCGGATTTGGAATTGTCTAATTTTCAGGTACAAAACTATTCTCCACTGGAAGCCTATAGTTTGTTTTTTGAAAGGTTACATTTTGCTATCGTAAAGTCTCTTCCGTATTGTCATTCGCCCATTTCACCTTTTGAAAATCTCAAAAATAATAAATTTAATGCTAATACTAATTACCTTATTTCATTAATTAAAGAATCTTGGCTAGATTTGTTCAAAGTTCATAATATTAAGGTTGTATTTATGTGGGTTCCTTCACATATAGGAGTGCTAGGTAATGAAAGGGCTGACTTTCTAGCAAGAACCATAACCAATTCTTCCACAATTGTTCCTGATTCTAGTGCCTGTCTTAATATTTCTGTACCTTGTACAGATATTGTATCAATTTTGAAGGAAAGGTCTACTGATAACTGGAAAAGATATTGGAATCACACAGTTCAAATAGAAAACAGAGGTTTGTGGTATGCCACATACAATGTTCCCATCGGAGCCATGCCCTGGTTTTGCAAACACAATTTGCCATTCATCAACAGGAAATTTTATACAACAACTTTAAGGCTTCGTTTTGGACACTGTCGTCTAAATTTTCATCTCTTCCGTTTAAAAATGGTGCCAAGTTCCCACTGTGACCATTGTCACTTACAAGTTGAACAAACTATTTCTCACATTTTCTTTGACTGCTCATCCTTTGGCATTCAGCGCCTTGTGCTGATGGATGAGTTAATCGATATTTATGGTAGTCACGATTTGGTACCGCGCTCCATCCAGGATCTTCTTGTAAACAGTTCGACGTTCATCAGTTTATTTAAATTTATTTTAGGTACAGTTGGTCAAATTTTATTTGGTACTTTGAAGTATTGTTTTGTTTATATTGTAATTAGTAATGTGTTGTATATATTGTAGATAACAGAATGTGTTCTTTAACTTGGTTTTTTCCAGCAAATTTTAATAATTTCGCTTGTATTTATTGAAAATTGAATTTAGCAGAGAATGATGTGTTTGTTCATTTGTTGACATGATTTCTATAAAATAAGACAGTGACATTGACATTTTCCTTAATGACGTAAGACGTCTGGAAACAGGATCTGAAAGGATGTAACGATTTATCAGGATTGATTCAAAAAACAAATAGAAATGGAATTTTGATACATAGTATATCATGCATTTAATGAATGAAACTAATGAATTTAACATGGATTTTACATACTGAAGAAGTTATCTGATATAATTCACAAAGAAAAAGAAACTGATGACGAGGCAGCATGGTCTCAGACCTTAGCCTGTTCCAAGAGGAACGAAAAAAAAAAAAAAAATTGACGTTTGACGTGTTGCTAAACGTCGTGCGTGTACTACTCCTGTCAATTTTTTAACATTGAATTAAACGAGAAATTATCGAAATAGAAAGTGTTTATTGATACAATACTGTGCTTAAAATAACATTATGATGTAAAATGTCACAAATTGAGCATAGCTGCCGCTTCATAAATCGTTTTTATTAACCTTGTGCTAGTGGTGGAAGATAGATTATTTTTTGCCATAGTTTAACACAGATCTTCCAAGATGGTTTTAGCAGATTTAGGTCGTAAAATTACCACTGCCTTGCAGTCCCTTAGCAGGGCTACTATTATTAACGAGGATGTACGTTATCATTATGTTTTAGCTATGCACAAGTTTTGTGGATACCTAGATTGAATGTATGCTAAAACAATGTGATCTTCCCTCAGGTGTTGAACTCTATGCTCAAGCAGATATGCGCTGCCCTTCTAGAAGCAGATGTTAACATCCGTCTTGTAAAGAACCTAAGAGAAAATGTCAGAGCTGTTATTGACTTTGACGAGATGGCGGGGGGCCTCAACAAAAGGCGTATGATACAGTCTGCTGTATTCAAGGAATTGGTCAAAGTATGAACTTGATTATATGCAATATGGTTTAAAGTTTTTAAGTTATTGTCACTGCTATAGTCTAAACCCTTGGGCTCAGAGCTATAATCCTCTGCTATTGCAGTACTCGAATGTTGCTAATTATTACATTTCGTTTTCTTGTGTTCAACATTTCCAGTTGGTGGATCCAGGAGTGAAACCATACCAGCCAGTTAAAGGCAAACCAAACGTGATAATGTTTGTAGGTCTACAAGGGTCGGGTAAAACTACCACCTGTACAAAGCTTGCATACCATTACCTAAGGAAAAACTGGAAATCTTCTCTTGTGTGTGCTGACACATTCCGAGCAGGTGCTTATGATCAAGTCAAACAGAACTGTACCAAGGCCAGAATACCTTTCTATGGAAGGTAAGAAAACATACCAAAGTTATTTTAATTTTGTAAAATAGTAAATAATAAACAATGACTCCTTTTATATTAGAACACTTTATTTGAATATGCTCATTGTTGCTTTTTACTTTTTGTTGTGACACTATCTGTTTAATTTTTATTCAAAGCTATCTATTGAAGGAAACTTATGATTAAGACAAGCTTTTTCAGTTGGTAGTAAATTAATAATACTTATGCCCAAAGCTATCCAACATAAACATTATTGTGTTGTAATGTTGCATTTGTTGTGTTGCAAACTAGTTCATGTGCTGTTACCACTAAACTTGGTGTTACTAGATTAAACTTAAGTATATACACACTGACACAACATTATAATAAAGTATTACACACATCCCTAAATATATCCCTAAACTTTTACTAAAAAGATTTTTATACTTATTTATTACACTTGAGTTTCACTAGAGCTTTTGTTTATAATGTTCTGATTTGCCATGTAATTTTCATATGGTAAATAAATCATCTAGTATGTTTTATTATACTAATTAATGTATTGCTTTTTACAGTTACACTGAAGTAGACCCTGTGGTAATAGCTGCAACTGGTGTGGATATGTTTAAGAAAGAGGGCTTTGAGATGATAATTGTTGACACCAGTGGTCGTCACAAGCAGGAGGAGTCACTATTTGAGGAGATGTTGGCAGTTGCTAACGCTATTGTGAGCTATTCTGTCATTTAAACCATAGTAATATTTAGGAACCCACACTTGAATCCCTATCTTTTAGATCTAAAGATTAAATTAACCTTATGTTATTTCACATAAGTGTTGGCAGTAGTTGTTTTATGGACTATTGGTTGTTATGACACTACAATACAAAGGAAATCGCTTTCCGTAATAAATTGGATGCCCCAGGAATGCACAGCAATGTTAAAATACTAGTTGTGTTCGGAATCATTCACAAATTCTTATCAGGCATTTGTTGAAACACAGACAACTTGAGGAACCTTGGCGTACTACAGAATGTATAAGATTTTGAGGTTATACCTAATCGTAAACGATGAACACTTTTCATTATGTTCTGATAGATATATTGTTTACCTCTATGTGAGCATTTAAGTGTTAAGAATTAATTGAATATAAAATACAATTATTTATTTTATTACACCTTCAAATCAAAAAAACATTAATGCTCATATTCATTTTGTTTTTAGAGTGTTGGCAGTGGCACCCTTATTACATTTACCAATGAAATAAGATGAAGCAGGTGTAATTAATTTAAGTTCATAAATGCTTGAGACGAAAAAACAAACATAGTGTGATCTAAAGGAGTATAACTCCATCTGTTGGTACTACTTGAAACTAATTTGTCATCACTTTTCACTTCACACTTCATCACTAATCATATTCACCACCTTAACAAATTGTGTAGTAGTTACAGAACTTTTTATTTTTTCGTCCGTTTACTATGAATAATTGCTAATGAAATAGAAAAAAAAAGAATAATTATAATGAAGGACAATCGTTTGTGCATTCTGGGGCAGATTTCGACGGTGTCCTTTCGTAATTTAAAATATTTACTTTTATAAGTGCACTCATTTCTTCTTTCTGGAATACAAGTCTAAATGTCTATACCTTTTGAAATTTAGATCATTATCTTTTATTAACAGAAACCAGACAACATAATATTCGTGATGGATGCCACTATTGGCCAGGCTTGTGAGGCGCAAGCAAGAGCCTTCAAAGAAAAAGTGGACATTGGTTCAGTCATAATAACGAAATTGGATGGGCATGCAAAAGGTGGAGGTGCACTGTCAGCGTAAGTAATAGAAAAACAGATGTGCTATTTCATGACACAAAACATTCCAATACTTTAATAGATCTGGGGCCTGACTCTTAAATCTAATATTAACAGAATGGCTTTAGATTACCATCATTTGAAAAAATATGAATGCTGCTTCTAAATGAAATGTCAAACAAAATGCAAGAATCTTATTTCAACGCAATAAGTTTCTTGCATTTATCTTATCTTTCTTTCATGTATCATATTTCTTAAAGGCTGATCCAATGAAATTCTGTTTCAGAGTAAGTATTCTGTTTTTTTGCTAATCTGCAGCTCTATTGATTTATATATATTTTTTGTTTTGAATAGTGTGGCAGCTACCCAGAGTCCAATCATCTTCATTGGTACTGGAGAGCACATTGATGATCTGGAACCTTTCAAAACTAAGCCTTTTATTAACAAACTGCTGGGCATGGGTGACATAGAAGGTCTCTTAGACAAAGTCAATGAACTCAAATTAGATGATAATGATGAACTATTGGAAAAACTGAAGCATGGTCAATTCACACTGAGAGCTATGTATGAGCAGTTCCAAAACATCATGAAAATGGGACCTTTTTCACAGATTATGGTATGTGATCATATTAGGTTGTATTTAACTGACTGAGCATGTTGTATGCGACCCTTTGGCACAATAAGTTTTGGTCCTGTCTAAGAAGGCACCTAGTCTGGGTGTTAGTATCTCTTTAAAAATATATCCAAGTATTTACATTAATCTGACACTAATATAAACTCTTTATAATTTTGGGGTCTGATAGACATGTGGAAGATTTGCCTAAGATTTTTGTCTTTTAATTCCGTCCATGCTTCGCAATCACTGCAAGCGACATATTTATTACTACCAAAGTCATTTTTGTCATATTGATGAAATAAAGCATTTTCTGTATTGCAGGGAATGATCCCAGGATTTTCACAAGATTTAATGTCAAAAGGCAGTGAGCAGGAATCAATGGCCAGGTTGAAGCGCCTCATGACCATTATGGACTCCATGAATGAAGGTGAACTGGACCACAGGGACGGTGCAAAGCTCTTCTCCAAACAGCCCACTCGTGTCACAAGGGTTGCGCAGGGAGCAGGTGTGACAGAAAAAGATGTTAAAGACTTAATTGCTCAGTACACCAAATTTGCTGCAGTAGTTAAAAAGATGGGAGGAATTAAAGGTTTGTTCAAGGGAGGTGACATGGCAAAAAATGTTAATCAGACTCAGATGGCTAAACTTAACCAACAAATGGCCAAAATGATGGACCCACGGATACTTCAGCAGATGGGTGGCATGTCGGGACTGCACAACATGATGAGGCAGCTGCAGCAAGGCTCCAGTGGAATGAACAGTTTAATGGGTGGCAAATGACAGTAGATAAAATCGTACGTAAGTCCATTGTAATAAAACACTGTATTAATCAATAAAGAATATTGGATTAAACTTGGCTTTGTCTTCAGCTTATTTGTGTTTTAATAATTTTTTACTCAAACTCAAATATCTGAAATAATTAATTAATTTAAATCAGTACTTTTAAATAGTCAAAAATAAACATTAAACATAAATACTATAATAATATTATATAATATATAGTTTGGGGTATCAGTAGTATCGATAAAATTATTTATCTCGATTATTTGAATCGATTTATCGATTATTCGTTTCAATAAATCGATTGTTATTAATCAATTAATGAAGTATTTAACGATTATTATTTCGAATCGATTAGTTGAATAGATTAGTTTATCGATTAGTAAAATCGATTGGTTAAATCGATTAGTATAATCGATCAAATCGATATTTGAATCGAATAGTTCGATCGATTATTTTAATTGAATAGTTCGATCGATTATTTAAATCGAATAGTTCGATCGATTGTTTGTATGGATTGTTTATATCGATACTACTTATCTTGTCTTCCAATCAGTACTATTGATAATATCGATTATTACATTAATAAATCTGTGTTGCACATGTCTACTCCCCTTTGTCATGAGAGGAAACTTGTCTTGTCTACCTCTTGTCGACTCTCAGGGACGAGAAATTACCTTATGTTGCGCATCTTAGCCCTGCAGTGCAGGCGACTCGACTACTCATACACAGACTTCAAACAGATCGGTCGATACCTTTATTTTATTTCATGGTGCAAGTTAGCGATATTCCTTGAATGATTTAAGAAATAACAATGCACCATAAAACATAATCATTGCTTAAGTAGTTCCTTCTTTAACGAGAATGATTTATTAACTCCTTGCAGTTTAGCAAAGTCATCAGCGCGCTTAAGAGCCGCTCGTTGGCATTTTTATATCATCAATTTGCTATTCAATTCACCTACCCAGGTGACTCTTGGCCAGGATTTTTTTACGTTTCGGTAAATATCACAAATACCAATTCATAGTATGTAAAAACTGATGCTATCTCTGTTATAATTGCAAAAAACACTATTCTGGGAGTTGTACTTGCAATGCATACTTATAGATCACCGTACCATTAAACAATGTTTTTCGATTTTATTGGTCGGTAATCTGCTGACTTGTAGCTGTTGTAGTGGGAATTAGATAACATGAATCATTCGAAACATCTACGGTTAACCACATCAGAGAAGAATCAACTTCTCCGACGCGGTGGTAGTCGCATTATGTTTGTATAGGTACTGGTTTATTTAAAATATCACTTGGTTTTTTTTAAATTATACCTAAATAAGTTTCTTCCCAAAAAGAGAAAAAAAAATAGTCCGCTTTATTTGATTTTCATATTTTTATGTAAAATTTACACTCATAAATTTCCAGACTTAATGAAACAGTAAAGTTGTACCACTTTTCAAAGCAGGCAACAAAAAAGACCCAGGCAACTTTAGGCCTATATCAATCCTTCCACCCTTAAGTAAGATATTTGAAAAAATTATACAAGAACAACTGTTTGGCCACTTTTGTGAGAACAGACTTTTACACAGTGAACTATATGGATTCACTAGAGGCCGTTCTACTACTGATGCTGGATGCTGGTATTGCGCTCCTGAAACATATTTTTCGGGCTTGGGAGAATTCACAGAACGCTCTTGGCGTCTTCTGTGATTTATCCAAAGCTTTTGATTGCGTTGATCACATTACTCTTACACGTACCTAAGCTAAGTTTTCATGGTGTGAAGGATACTGCGTTGGATCTTATTTTTTCGTATTTGAGCTCTAGAACTCAAAAAGTAGATGTTAATGGTGTGTTATAATCTTCTGGGTCACAAGTTAAAATAGGGGTTCCACAGGGATCTATTCTGGGTCCTTTCCTATTTCTAGTTTATATTAATGATTTGCCTTTTTACGGGAAAGATATTTGTGATGTTATTTTATTCGCAGATGATACGTCTTTAATTTTGAATATTGATAAAAATAAGAACCTTTTTGATGACGTGAATGACGCGCTACAGTCAATAATTTAAAGCTCAATGCAAAAAAGACTAAATGCATTAATTTTAAATTGCCTAATGTTAAAAATAACCAAACTGATTTGAAAATAGATAATAATGGTATGGAGTTAGTAGACTCCACTGTTTTTCTTGGAGTTACACAGACTGGAAATTGCAATGGAACCCTCATATAAATGCCCTTTCGGCCAAACTTAGTTCGGCAGCATTAGCTGTCAGTAAAATAAGGTTAATAACAGATGATGATACTGCTCGTTCTGTTTATTTCAGCTATTTCCATAGTGTAATGTCTTACGGCATTGTACTTTGGGGTAAGGCGGCTGATATACAAACCATCTTTATCCTGCAAAAGCGAGCGATCAGATCTATCTATAAGCTTCGTGCACGGGCCTCACTCAGAGAGCTTTTTTAGGAAATTGGGATTCTTACAGTGACTTCCCAATTTATTTACAACTGTATTGTCTTGGTGGGAAAGAATATCGGTCTTTTCACAAAACACTACGATAAACACGCCAAAAATACTAGGAATAAGGATGAAATTGCGCTTCCATTGTTTAGATTTCAAAAAGTTTTGGGATCCTTTAAGGGGCAAGGTGTACACTACTACAACAAAGTCCCTCAGGCAATTTGTATGTTACCGCTGCACAGATTCAAAAACCACAAAATCTGTTTTTATCAAAAAAGGGGTATTAAACTACTAATGATAACCCTTTAGATAAAAAAGCCTGGGATTGAAGCTCTCTGCTCGGTGCGGGATCAGTTACCTCTTGTAATACTTATTAATTAAATACCGGACTTAAGTGTGTAATGACTAACAATTTTTATTTTTGGAATTGTTTAAATGACTTGGTACAGCCTATTGAAACACGGTTGGAAGCTTTAGATCAGCAATGGCTGACGTTTTGTGAAACTCATCGTCAGATTGTGAGCGAATTTTCAGCTGAGGTATTAAAAGAGTCAACTTATGAGGCAAATGAAGTCTATGAAACCACCGAAGAATTGTACTTTGAATACAAAACCTTGTTAAAAGAGCGTTTGAATAAGATTTTACCTTCCATCAGTAGCCAGGTTACAGTATCAGAAGTTCGCAACTCAAGTCATGTTTTATGTTCAAACAATCACATTAAATTACCACATATTACAATCCCTACGTTTTAATTGCAGCGTGATTTGTTTGCTCCTAAGCGAATTAAACCTCTCTACATTGTAAGTTGACATCTTTAACAATTCTGTGGCAGCTAATATGTGTTCACTGATCTCTATTTGGGATTTATCACACATTTTTTTGGTGTCCCTCTGAGAACTCTCTAAGCAAGCAATCTTATGCTCAAGAGCCATGGTCTCATTTTCATAGGAGATTTTAGTACTACCTATCTAATAGTAAGCTACCTTGTTCTAATTCAGTGATTAATCTAACTTTTCCTTTCTTAAAATATTATATTACTTGATGTCCAACTGTCTATTAACTATTTTTTTAGTTTCGTGAATGTATTTATTAATTTTAATATATTTCTTTAACTTCTTGTTGCTATTAAATCTATAGAATCTAGTTTCAGAAACTGAATCATCACATGTGAAAGTATCAAAGGTACTCACTCTCTTCTTTCGCCAAAAGATTTGCTGTTATCGCTCAACTCAGTATGGAGACAGGATATCTATTCTTGCAACCATAAGGTACATGCAACTTTTCACTAGATGGCGGTATACGTAATTGAATCGCGCATGTATTATGTTTTATGTAGCACACATATAGTTCGAGGTAAGGTTTAAAATATACTCAAATTATTTACATCTTGACGAATTGGTTTTATTACTTTCCCTGACCAATCAAGTTTTTTTGGGATTTGTTTGTACATGGTCCTTCAGAATGCCGGATCCTAGAGGATTCATAAGATAATCCTCCTTCGGCATCGACTAGGCGGCCGGCCGACTATCGTCGATAGTGCTTATTCCTGGAGTTTCAAGCCAGGGTTTTCAGAACTGCAGCACAGCATCTAGACAGCGGAACCGGATACAGTGGACGAGTTAAACTTGAAAAGCAAGTTAGCCGACAGGTGGAGCAGCAGGCAAACAATTATTGAAATGCAAGATAAGTGTCGTTTGGTAGTGAGTTATAAAGTGGCGAAACCGTGGGTAAATTTGAAACATACAATTTACGAATTGAACTAAGGAGTTTAAAATCTTAACAAGATTGAACTTTATTAACTAGAAGAATTTAACTTGGTGGTTTTATGACAGTAAAATTAGAGACTTGAAAAATATTTAGGACGTAGAATAATTTCGTAAAAAGTGAACTAACGGGGAACCTATGCCCGATTTAGCCTAGTTGAGCATTTACTGAAACACTTAGAATATTTTCGCTGCGCATTTTTGTATGTGTGCTATTTTGCTGGTGTTAATTTAGTTTTCGGAAATACTATTTTAATATTTATATTTGTTTACTGAAATTGGCTACCATGGAGGCTTTAGTCAACCTTCAAATCGACTGTAAAGTGGCTAAGTCCAAAGCTCAAATAAATTTTAGAAAGGCTGGTAAAGACCGTATCACTGTGCAATATATTGAAACACGGTTGGAAGCTTTAGATCAGCAATGGCTGACGTTTTGTGAAACTCATCGTCAGATTGTGAGTGAATTTTCAGCTGAGGTATTAAAAGAGTCAACTTATGAGGCAAATGAAGTCTATGAAACCACCGAAGAATTGTACTTTGAATACAAAACCTTGTTAAAAGAGCGTTTGAATAAGATTTTACCTTCCATCAGTAGCCAGGTTACAGTGTCAGAAGTTCGCAACTCAAGTCATGTTATAAGTTCAAACAATCACATTAAATTACCACATATTACAATCCCTACGTTTTCTGGAATATATACTGAATGGACAACATTTAGAGATCTGTTTGTTTCATTGATCCATAGTAATAACACGCTAGATGAAGTACAAAAATTACATTATTTAAAAGGCTATTTATCTGGTGAAGCAGATAAACCTTTGCGTCATATACCAATTGCAGCGTCTAATTATCAGCATTGTTGGGATCAACTGAAGCACAGATTTGACAGTAAAAAATATTTGTCAGACAATATTTTAAAACGTTGAGCATTAAAACATTGCATTCAGAATCTAGTGACGCTATTAGGGGCATGTTAGACACGACAAATGAATGTTTGCATGCTTTAAAAAATCTCGGTTTAGACACAAGTACCTGGGACGTCATTGTTATTCATATTGTAAGCCAAAAATTAGATCCAGAATGACGAAAGCTATGGGAGGCAAAGGCAAGTGAGACAAGTGATCAATTGCCCACACTTGCCATATTTAATGATTTTTTGGAGCATAGGTTTAGATCATTGGAATTTTTATCGCCTAGGTCAAGTAGGTCTGTAAGTAATCGCAATACTTCATCTAATACCATTCAAATTCAACAGTTTAAGCATGTAGCTACACAATTGTGTCCTTTTTGTAACGAGAGCCATAAACTTTAATTGCAAAACTTTTGCCAAAGCAGATTTGGAATCCCAACGTGAGTTTGTCCAAACCAATGGGTTGTGTTTCAACTGTTTATGTCTTAATTACTCGGTATATACTTGTCGCCAATCCTCTAGATGTCGCGTTTGTAAAAAAAGCATCATTCGTTGCTTCATCCTAAATTTGTTTTAAAATCATCTGTATCTGATGATAAAGATATTGAGTCAGGGAATCGAAGCGCCAATAATGTTACAATATCAACAACAGAGTCAAAGGAATCAGAAGACGAGCCTGCTAACGTTTAACCGTTCTTTTCCAATGCTACAAATCAAGTTTTGTTGGCAACGACGTTGATTACAGTGTTATCTTCAAAATTAGAAGAAGAACAAGGAACAATAAGGTGTTTGTTAGACCAGGGCTCGCAAGCATCATTTATAACAAAGTCCACAGTTCAGGCCTTGGGTCTTAAGAAGGTGCCTAACAAGGTTTTTATTTCAGGGATAGGTAGTGGACCAGATGACAACGCATCCATCGCGTCAAAATCTGTAGTTTATGTTAAAATTCAGTCCCTACACGATCCCCAAGTTATTGTGGTTGTCAAGGCACATGTACTTTGCAAACTAACAACTGTTATACCTTCCACTAAGGTTACTTTAAAAATGTGTCCGGAATTAAGTAAGGTCAAGCTCGCTGACCCTAGGTTTAATATACCTAATAAAATTGATGCTGCTAGGAGCAGATGTTTACGGCCAGATACTAGAAGACGGTATCATCAAAAGTCCCTCGGGTTCTCCCGTAGCACAAAATACAAAACTCGGGAGGATTTTATCAGGTCTCATCCAGCCCAGTGGATCCACGGTTGACTCCAGCGAGTGTACTAACGTTGTGTCCATGCATGTAATTTGGGATGAAAATGAAATATTGAGAAAATTTTGGGAATTAGAGTCAGAGACTGGTGGTGGGAGAGAAACTCGTTTAACGGAAGAATAGCAGTCCTGTGAAGAAATATTTGCCAAAACAACATTCAGAGATGAGACTGGTAGATATGTAGTAAAACTTCCATTCAAAACAGAAGATCCTAAGGTCAAATATGGAAATTCACAGAAAATTGCAGCAAAGAGACTAAATATGTTACAGAGAAGGTTATCGAAAGATTCAAACTTGAAACAACAGTATTCTGATGTTATTTCTGAATATATAGAACTTGGTCATATGGAAGTAGTGCCGGCAGATCAACTCGATAAACCAGGGGTTTATTTACCGCATCATGCTGTAGTTTGGGAAGATAAAACTACTACAAAGGTACGAGTAGTATTTGACGCTTCTAGTCAGGATAGCAATGGAGTATCGTTAAACAGCGAACTAATGGTTGGACCATCGCTACAAGCTGATTTACGTTATAATATCATCATGCAATGGCGTACTCATCCTATTGCTTTGATAGCAGACATTATTAAACTGTACCGCCAAGTAAAGGTTACCGAAACAGATCAGGAGTTCCAACGCATATTGTGGAAAAATGGGTCAGACTTGCAACACCTTAGAATTCTTCGAGTAACATTCGGCACAGCATCAGCACCTTACCTTGCAGTTAAAGCTCTGCAACAGTTGGCCAAGGATGAAAGTGAGGAGTATCCTATAGCAGCAGAAAGAGTCTTAACGCAGTTCTATATGGATGACCTCATGAGTGGGTGTGACAAAAATTCGGAGGGTGTCAAAATCTTTGAAGAGATGAATAGGCTATTAAACAAAGGAGGTTTTCAACTTCAAAAGTGGAGAAGCAATAGTGAAGAACTATTGGTAACAGTGGTTGACTGGTAGAGAATGCCATTAGGCATTAAGTCCGCCAATTGTACTTTTTCTTTGTGCAATAAAGAATAAATAAATAAATAACTATTGGGCGAAATTGGGATGAGGGCAGATAAAGTTAAAGAGAAATTAGAGATTAATTCAGAATCTTGTAATATTGAGAAGGTACTTGGCTTGGCTTGAGATAGTACATCTGACAATTTTGAATATTTCACTAATATTCCGGAACCAAGCGCACCCATCACTAAGAGGCAGGTAGTTTCGGATATGTCCAGGTTGTTTGATCCTTTAGGGTGGATGGCCCCTACTATAATAACAGCAAAGGTGTTTATCCAGAAATTGTGGATATCTGGAATAGAATGGGACCAGGAACTCCCTCCACATCTGCTCAGTGAATGGTTGACATATCGGGAGAATCTCTCGTCAGCCACTAACTTTCGTATTCCCCGATGGATCCAGACACAGCAAAATGATTTAGGCAGAGAGTTACATGGCTTTTGCGACGCGTCGAATGTTGCGTATGCGGCTGCGGTGTACCTTAGGGTGATTGATATAACCAAAACATATATGTCAATCTAGTGACTTCAAAAACCAAGGTAGCACCCATAAAACAGGTATCAATCCCACGTTTGGAACTTTGCGGCGCGGTGCTGTTGGCTAAACTACTTTTAAAGGTGTCGGAGGTGTTTTCAGTTCCTAAGGATCAGATTCATGCTTGGACGGATTCGTCAGTCGTGTTGGCGTGGTTAAGCAGCTATCCAAGTAGGTGGAAGACTTTTATTGGAAATAGGGTGGCCGAAATTTTAACTACAACAGATAGAAGCCAGTGGTCACACGTTAGATCGTGTGATAACCCGGCAGATTGTGCATGTAGAGGTGTTACTTCTCCAGGAGACTAGGACATACATTTGTGGAAAGAAGGTCCAGGTTGGTTAAAATAATCAACAATAAGATACAGTCCACTCAATTGTCAGGATACCAACATAGAAGAGCGCATGAAAAAAGTATGGCATAATACCACTGATAAGGAAGAAGTCTTCTGGGAGCGGTTTTCTAGTCTGCGCAAATTATGCAGAGTTATGGCTTTCTGTAGGCGATTCGCTAAATTGACTGCTTCTGGCCATAAACCTGATTTTCCACCATGGTTAACAAGCATAGAAATTTCTGAAGCTCTGCTTATATGTATAAAGTTCTATCAGGGATTGAGTTTTAAGGACGAGATACAGAGTATTGTTAAAACTAAATCAGTTAACAAAAGAAGCAAAATCGCTTCGCTAAACCCATTCATTGACGGTGACGGTATTTTAAGAGTGGGTGGGAGATTGGATAAAGCCAATATTTGTAGCGAAATAAAACAATCTTGAATCCCAAAAAAGGCACATCTCACAGACTTAATAATCGACGAAGCCCATCGTAGAACTTTGCACGGTGGTACTCAGTTGATGCTCAATCATATTCGAACAAGGTACTGGATTATCGACATGAAGACGCAAATCAAACAGCATAATCGAAAATGTGTACGGTGTATAAGGTAATCCTCTCAGGCTGCACATCAACTGATGGGTCAACTTCCGACTGCGAGAACTACTGCAGCACGATCGTTCTATCAAAGTGCAGTAGATTATGCGGGTCCTTTCGCGGTTAGGTTAGCAAAAGGCAGAGGGCAGCACTCGACCAAGGGCTACATATGTCTCTTTATCTGCATGGTAACAAGAGCGGTACACCTAGAGATAGTAAGTGATTCATCATCGGAAGGTTTTATAGCGGCATTTAAACGTTTTGTTGCAAGAAGGGGTTTTTGTGGCGAATTGTATAGCGACAATGGCACTAATTTTGTGGGTGCAGCGCGCGAATTAAGAAATATGCTAGCCCGAGAAAAATCTACTGTTGCTATTGAGATTGCTGATTGGCTCGCAACTAACGGAATAAACTGGCTTTTTATTCCGCCTCATTCTCCGAATTTCGGAGGATTATAGGAAGCTGGAGTCAAGTCCACTAAATATCATCTAAGGCAAGTCATAGGCGAATCAAAACTTACATTTGAGGAAATAACTACGGTATTATGTCAAATCGAAGCATGCCTCAATTCAAGACCGATCGCTCAGTCTGTCGATGTAAGTGCAGTGGATCCATATCCACTAACGCCTGGACACTTTTTGATAGGAGAACCATTAGTATTGGTTCCTGAATCAACCTACGAAAACTCAAATGTGAGTAGTTTGCGGCGGTGGCAATTAACACAAAGAATGGTTCAGGAATTTTGGCGCCACTGGTCTACCTTCCGCCAGGTAAATGGTTGTACGGGGGTCATAGTTGAAAAGCACTCAGGCTCAGACAATCTCACTAGGGTCGTTAGCTTACGATGTAAAGGATCCCACATCATTAAAAGACCTATGTCAAAGGTACGGACTCTGCCAATTGTCGAATAAGGTCTGACATATCCTTGTCAGTGAACTTTAGTACTTGGTATTATCTAACGTGTCCACAGTGCAAACGTAATTTGTAAGTTACACATTGAATTTGTTGATTCCAGTTTTGTAATTTAAAAAAAGTGCTCTTGTCGTATATCCAAGGTTTTCTCGTTATGTTTATGTTTATATTTTTTGTGGTTCATTAAAATATTGAACACTACCTGTTTCGAGTGAAGAGGTGTTTGAAGCAAAGGCATACAAACTCTAGAATAACTATTGTTAATTTTTTAGTTTAGATTTTTGGAGTTTGTTACTTTATATCACATCTGCTGTGGTCGTTAATGAACACTAGGTTCATGGGAGGCGGTATGTTAACGCTCAACTCAGTATGGAGACAGGATATCTATTCTTGCAACCATAAGGTACATGCAAGTTTTCACTAGATGGCGTTATACGTAATTGAATCGCGCATGTATTATGTTTCATGTAGCACACATATAGTTAGAGGTAAGGTTTAATATAATACTCAAATTATTTACATCTTGACGAATTGGTTTTAATTATATTCCCTGACCAATCAAGATTTTTTTGGATTTGTACATTTGCGGTTGATTTGTCTTACTTTGACTAGTTATTTTATTGAGCCAGAAAACCCATGTCAATATAAAAACTTTAAATATTGCAAGAAATAATGTTCATCAAAAAAATGACTGCAGGTTCAAGTTGTTTAAGTACATATTTCAAAAAGTGGTTCTGTATTAAATAGATTCCTAGGAGGTATAAATTGCAAAATTATTCTGATACTTTCTAAAGTTGTGTTATTTTTAACAAGAAAATCGTCTTCTTAAGAGTTTGTCATTCCAACCTTTTAAACTTTTTTTGCAAGTAAGTCCATTTAATGTTACTTATTTATGATTTCTTTATCAAAATATCTTTACTTTAGTTATAATATCAAAGTATGAAACGGCATAAAAAAAATGAGGCCAGTTCGTCTCTGGCACTCACTGGCCACTGCCACGGCACGCTCGCTTCGCTCGCTCGGCTCCTACAGCTTGTTCATGTAAACCTAACATGCTCGTGGATTCGCTCCTCGCAACCTAATAAACCCACTTCTTACAGAGTGGAACACCATATCTTTAAAAAAGTTTTTTGTTAATAAAATTGAACAAAACTAATAACCAATAAATGCATTGTACAGTGTACAAATACATGTATGTACACTGTACAACCCCTAGGGAAACATTGCCTAGGCATTTGTTTACAGTACCTGAATTATACAGATTGCCGGTGACATATACATAAAGATAGAAACTAGAAAAAATCGACCTGGTCCTGGGACTCAAGCGGGATTCGAATCCGCGACCCGTCACCCGGATTGTGAAAGATCGCGGGTTCGAATCCCGCTTGAGTCCCCGGACCAGGTCGAATTTTTCTAGTTTCTATCTTTGTGTAGAAAACAGAGCATTGTTTAATGCTATAAAATAAAAATGGACATATACATACATTGCCTATAAGTTGATTTAACTTATTGTAATAAAGGCGCTATATAAAGTAACGCGCCGCCGGAGGGCATACATAATATAGTAGAGAAACACTGATAATTTTAGAGATTTCTAATGTGATATCGTAAATAAACACATTTTTCTGCGCTAACATTGCAAACTTTGGCTGAACCCTAGGAGATAGATCTAAATAATGTACTACAGTATTGTACACCTTAAAAAGGTCTACAAAAAAGACATATCATATATATATCTATCTCTTAAGGATAACCCACAATAACCATTTTTTATCTTTTATGTTTTACGAGAAATAATGGCTTATTTACGAAGGGATTTTAAGCAATACAGCACCAATCCTTATCCAATAAAGTACCTTAAATACATTGTCCATTGTCCGGTGCCTCTCGACTCGTGACGTCATAGCACGTTCGAGAGCCGAGCGTGTTTTTAAATATTTTTAAATGAAATGATCCTAATTTTCTCAGCCGTTTTTAAAGATAGAAAAAAAGTAAAACATAATTTTTTCGTAATTTTTTCCTCAATACAATGACATTTATAGAAAAAAACGTTTGTCAGCCTCATTAAACATATTATTATATGGACTTGGGCGATTTTATAAAAAAATCTAAAATTAATCACTACTTCTTAACGGTCAGAAATCGGACCAATATTGACGGGGTTAAAAAGGTCAGAAATGACCCCCGCTATGCGCTATTTCGATTTGATCCTTACCTCCAGGGACACTGTATAGATAGACCAAAATAAGGCGCAATGTTAGGAACGGCAGACAAAATAGAGAAATGGCGAAATTTGATTGGAGTATTTTTTGTCTACTCTTCTCGTAGGGCGCGCATCTTATCCTCGCTGGCATGGAAGTAATAAGTACTTACGTACAACTGGAATGTGCACTGCTACTAAAAAACGGTCCTAGTGAGACAGTAGGTACAAGGTCAGTTTATCTCACTCTAATATACCATACCCCAATGCCACAACATAGATGATCAGTATATGCGTCTTTTTGAGATAATTAAACAGGTACATAATTTTATTTTTCCTAAGAAGAAATTAAAGGTCGATAATTTTAAGTTTAAGTTTAGTGATTGGGCTACGCCAGGCATCCATAAAAGTAGAAATAAATTATACGAATTAAATGGTTTAAAAGCTAATTCTAAGTGTCAAAAACTAGTAGATTATGTCAAATTATACTCAAAAATCTTTAAGAAATCATGCCATAAGGCTAAGTCTATATTTTTGCGTGACAAAATAAAACAAGCAAAAAATAAAATTAAAACTACCTGGAACATAATTAATAGGGAAACTTGTAAATCAAAACCTCGAGATCACTCATTGGCTCTTAAAATTCAAGATAATTTAATTAAGTCTGAGATTGACGTAGCTAATACCTTTGAAACATTATTTTCTAATATACCCATTGTAACTACAAGTACCTTAAATTCTAGTGCACCGCTAGCTAGGTCCCTGCTCACATCTAGTGTTGATGAGTGCTCATTTCAGTTCAACTTTGTTCATATAAATTCTCATGACATAATCAAGGTGTTTAAGGAACTTAATATGAAAAACACCGAAGATCTGTGGGGTATTTCGATAAGTCTACTTAAATCAATCATAAATATCATCTCGGGCACTTAGCAGTACTTTTTAATAACTGCATTGACGAAGGTCAGTTTCCCAACTTAATGAAATTTAGTAAAGTCATCCCGCTTTTTAAATCTGGTAGCAAAAGTGACCCATCTAATTATAGACCCATTTCTATACTACCAGCTCTTAGTAAAATCTTTGAAAAAATTATATCAAATCAGCTGCTTTCACACTTTACTTTAAATAAATTACTACATGAGAAAAAATTTGGTTTTACTAAACATAGAAGCACTACTGATGCAGGTGTAGCACTTATCAAACACATATTTGATGCTGGGGAAGGCAAGCAGGATGCAATAGGAATATTTTGTGATCTTTCGAAAGCGTTTGATTGTGTGGATTATGTAATCCTACTGATTAAGCTGAGACATTACGGTGTTTCGGATATTTCGTCTAAACTTATACAATCTTATCTCACAGACAGAACACAAAAAGTGAGTATAAACGGAACCACCTCTTCCGGTGCCACCATTAGCATGGGAGTGCCCCAGGGATCGATATTGGGCCCACTGCTTTTTCTTATTTATATAAATGACCTTCCCTACTTTGTCAAAGACATTTGTGAAATAGTATTATTTGCTGATGATACCTCGTTGACTTTTAAAATCAACAGATGTAAGCAAGCATTTGACGATGTAAATAATACTCTTTCAAAAGTACTATGTTGGTTCACAAGCAACAATTTATTACTAAATGCAAAGAAAACGAAGTGTATTAAATTCACTATGCCTAATGTTAAACAGGTTGATACTATTATCAACATGAATGATGAGACATTAGAAATTACGAACTCTACGGTATTTTTAGGAATTACTCTAGATTCTAAGTTACAGTGGGGTCCACATATAACGGCTCTGGCAGGGAGTCTTAGTTCGGCCGCTTGTGCTGTCCGAAAAATTAGACTCCTGACTGATATTGAAACAGCAAGACTAGTGTATTTTAGTTACTTTCATAGCGTTATGTCGTATGGTCTACTGTTGTGGGGCTCAGCTGCAGACCTTAACACCATTTTTGTACTCCAAAAAAGAGCTATTCGGTCGATATACAACCTTAGGCCACGCGACTCGCTCAGAGAAGTATTTAAGAAGATTGATATTTTAACTGTGCACGCTCAGTATATTTTCGATAACATAATGTATGTGCGCAAAAACTTGCATATGTTCAAAAAAAACTGTGATACTCATACACACAATACTAGAAATAAAAACAAACTTATTACTCCAAGTCTTAGGCTACATAAGGTAGGAAATTCTTTTGTGGGTCAATCTGTAAAGTACTTTAACAAAATACCTCAAAGTCTTGTTGATCTACCTCTTCATAAGTTCAAGTCTACAATTAAAACAAAGTTGATAAAACAAGGTTATTATAACGTGGAGGATTACTTGAACGACAAGAATTTGTGGTCATAGTAGGAATAATCTGCTCCTCTGCTCAAATAATGTATTTTTATTGTTCATTTGACTGTACTCTGAATTTATTTGTTGTAAAACAAAACAAAGTTCAAAAGAGTAACTATCGAGTTTCTTGCCGGAGTCTTCTCGATAAGAAGCAACTTCCGAACCAGTGGTAGATTCGCATTATGTTTATTTAGTATATGTATTATTATTGTATTATTTTATTTACGTCTATTATCGTTTATATATATTTTTTGTGAATTTTGACATTTCATAAGTGCTTCTTTGTAAAAGCTTAAGTGAATGAATGATTTTTTACTTTTAATAAGGTGACCTAAATATTTTTCTTGTTTTAGAAGAAGTTAAATTAAACTAACTTATCAATGCGATGGGGCGACCAGATTCGCATAACACTTGAAACCACCTTGCACGATGCCCTTCACTCTGCTTCGGACAGAGGCAGATGGTGACAAATAATTCGCGACAAGATACTCCATAAGGTTGATCACGAGCCTCAGCATTAAGACCGACGCGAGTAGGAGGATAAATGCGGAAGCGTTTGTTAGTTTTGATGAAAAGTGATTCAGGGATAGCTGGCCCTAAGTTTGAACTTAGGCAATTATATAAAAAAAAATCGATGGCATTGGAATATTCACCTACATACACGAATGTATAAAATAACAGACTAGAAAAAAATAGCAAGATGTTCGCAGTTTCACTTGCGTTAGATTCCTTAGTTGGATCTACTGGGCATGCCAGAAAGTAGGTGGCGGTAAATAAAGAGGATAAATTATTATAATACTTTGTTTTATTATTACGCAGATCTTACAGAAACTAATATAGGTACCTATTTTACAAAACTGGATTACACATTACTAAATAAGATCGTCTTGTGCAATTTATGGCGCATACAACACGGTTTCCTAAACAAGCCATAGACTTCAACTTTGCGTGATGAAATATTCGCAAGGTGAAATACGAATCACACTAATTTTCCAAGAAGAATTTCATGTGATTCTTCTTGCGCTGGATGTTCAAATAGATCATTTAAGTTTGGTTGAAAAACGTTATACTATAAATACCAACATTTTCTTCTCTGATATGTTTAATATTTCAAATAACCTGTCTAGCCATCGAATGTATTCCGCAGTAGCTTCGCTGTTTTAGAAAATTTGACTGCCACTTTGTCTCAAAAAGTCTGGGGAATCTGCTACAGATGCACTAATTAGTCTCGTCGCTAATTTGACATTCATTTTTTTACCAAAAAAAATTATGTGGGCGTTACAAATCTTGTTCCCCAGTCACAAACCTTCGTTTTCTTGCAAATTGTGTAATTGTTTAACAAAATTAAAATATTTTTTTCCAACCTCGGAAGTTGATTCTGTCTTAGCAAAAATATTTCTAGCCAATTTAATCATGTGAGGTAGGACAAATATACAATGTATATAAGTGTCCTGCAAAGGATGTTTAAAACTTGATATCATATTTGGAAGGTGAAAATTGCAACTATAGATTTCAAATGTTTTACGATTTGTAATAGTACATATTATTACAAATCGTAAAACATTTGAAATCACAAGTCAAAGATCGCACAGTAAAATTTATACCATGTACGAGACGACAGTAAGAATTAATTGTGCTTGGATATTAGCTGGAGTTTTATTGATAAAAAAATAGCCATTTGGGCATTTAATTTTTTGTTTGAAAGACACGATTTCAAACTCAAGCACTTCAGTAGCCAGAGCTTCTGAATCACTTGCTATCATTAGGGCATGTAATATCGGAGGATTTCCAATTCCGATATTAGACCGCAATATCGGAATTGTACATGTTTGTTATTAATTGCACATATTTCGTTATAAGGTAGGATTGGGCAAAAAAAAATCAATACATTCTTTAATTTGGCACAATTTTTTACGAGCCTCAAGTGTTTTATAGTTTTTATTTAGGTTTAAAATCACAGTTGTCGCATTAGTCTATCATCATCATCATCCATCCGTTTATCCCGGTTGTGAACCAACACTGGTGTAAAGGGTTCCAAGGTCCGCCTTTCTTATGTTCTTGGCCCATTTCGCACGGTCTCGTGCATCCTCAGAGGTGAGTCTGTTGGCTCGATTGACACTCATCTACCTCGAGCCAGCGCTTCTTGAGTCGACTTCTTCTACCGGTACTGGCGGGGGTTGTTTGGCCAGACTTTGTTGCCCACGTTGTTTGCCGATCTCCGTGAGACATGACCATACCAACGAAGGCGGCACTCCTGCAGCTTGTTTGCGATGTCATAAACACGAAGGCTACCGCAGATGTGGGTGTTCCGCACGCGATCTTTGCGTGACACTCCACTTTCGTGCAAAAAGGACGTACTTTTTTGCTCATTTAAACAAAACAAAAACCTACCACCGAACTTTATGTCGGAAATTAATAAAAATCTTACTTTTTGTGACTGACAGTTTTGTGACCTGACAAGCCCTTCTGAGTTTAAAAACCATAAGGTTTCTTAACATTTTATAGATTCCAATGATAGGGAAAAAATGAATTTATTGTCACCCTAATTGTGTAATTGTCATAAAATTCTATCTTAACTGTGAAAAAAATAATTGCAAAAGAGCAAATGTTTCATTTCCGCAGCCCTTAACACAACACCTTTTCACCATTTTGCTAGAAAACACCTAAATTAGCAAATATTTCAGCCGACGCACGCGTTCTTGGAGAAGGAAGACGCCATGTCGCCATCACAGTATTGTTGCCACTATAAAACTCTGAATTTCATCATTATATTTTGACATAACAGATTAAGCTGTAAAAGCCTTGATTTTAATACATTTTCATGCATAATAAATTAATTTAATGTTGTTGTCTGAAAACAAAGCGGTAATTTTGCTTTATATTAATTCAGTAACGAACGTGTTTGTACTATTAAATCTACTAAACATGTTACTAACGAGCGCTGGCAATGTTATGGAAAAGGACACCCTCACCTTGTATCCGCTATCTCAGTTGGCCCGCTAACCTTATCATTTGAAATATAAACCTTCTCTCTTAGACCATAAAGTGTATTTTTGTATACCCAGTTATACAGATTGCAGATTCCAGTTGTACGTAAGTACTTATTACTTCCATGCTCGCTAGTATTTTTGCGAATTCAAATCCTGCCACTGCCTGCCAGATTTTGAAAACCAATTGAACTATTAACCAATTCAACTCTTTATTTCTACATCACTAGCGCTGTCATATTTTAGTGACGGACAACACTGGACAACACAAAAGAATGCGGAAAATGTGCACTGTCCGTAGCCGTAAAAATTTCAATAAAAATAAAAACTACAACAACAACAGGGCCCGAACCTCGCCGGATTGGCATTACATTACTGTCAGCAAAAAAATATTTGTTCCCTAACGCTTTAGAACAAGGTTCTTAAATTTCTTGTTTGACATTTTTCTGCAATGCTTGTCGAATGAAATTCTGAGTGCTAAGTGCGAGTTTCAGTAAGAGATGCGAATAACTTTACCATCGCGTTTTGCGAGCGTTCGAAATTCCCGGTGAGTATCGAATACTAGCGAGTATGAGTTACCAACAGTCACGTTACTCGATCCGCGTTCGCTCACCGTGAGCAGCGAGCCGTATTTTTCTTAAGTTGGTCACACATACGGTCATCCTTTACAAAGCCATTGCAAAATGGGTCTAAAGCTTGATTTGCTGGGGTATACATGTAAGCCGACCTTTTTAAAAATCATTTCTTATTATTAGATAAAGTGACAGCAGTCGACTACTATTATGGTTTTATCATGTTTGTTTGTTTCAAATTTTAGACAGCAACAAGTATTTAGGGTGTTACGATGAACAAAAAGATTTTTAAAGTTCAAGGATCACTTTGTAGACATGCACAAGCAGAGCAATTTCTCCACTCTACTGATGAGTCGAGAACTTGATTTAATAGCACCTTAACCTATCAATCTGTACCCATGGACCTAGGAACAGAAACAAACAGGTTAAGGCAACTGGAAGTGTAGACCCAGAGAAAATAGCAAAAGGCTGCTGGATGTATGATATTATTTGGTTAAAAGGTACCTAGGTACTGAAAAAATATACCGCATTAATCATGAAAAACAAATACTTAAATCTGTCTGTCTTACTCTTACTACAAAGCTTTCAATAAAGTATTGTAGACATTGTTAATGTTAGTTTTAATGAATAAAGGGGCAAAGTTTGAAGTTATGATTTTTGGATTACTTACCTATGTAATTAGTTTAAGCTTGTAAGCATAATTTTATTAGGAAAATATACTTACTTATGAAAAACGTTTATCCTACCAGTCTTTATTTTGTATACCTTATACACTCAAGCATTGTAAACACTAATAATATTTAGTAAGTATTTTACAGATTGTATATAATACTTCAAAATTGTCATTTAAAAGTTAAAATACTCTAGTATTTAACTGATCTTTTTGGATCTTGGCAGCTTAATTGTACCAGTCAGTCACCCAGTTAGTGTGAAGATTTTGGTTCAATTCCAGCCTGATTTCTAAAATTGACCGAATTAATTCATCTTTAAATAAATAAATCTCCCAGAATGAAATTGATAGAAATTAACTGAATGCTTTAAATTCCATTGGTTCATAGTTAGGTTAATAAAATAAACACATCACTACAATGTTTTAATATCTATGAAATTATGTAAATTTTTAACAAACAAACTTAATAATTTTTGTTATCGCTTCAATTTCATAACATTTCACATCACATTTACTGCTTGGCTTTCTTCTTACTAATTGGCTTCTCAATATTCATCTTCTAATAAATAGATGGTATCCACATGGATGGTTCTCCTTCCACAGTAAGTGCAATTTCAGATGCTTTCCTGAAAATAAATCTCCTTTATTCTATGTTTCGACAGAACTTACTTTTTAACAGCGATAACGCGAACATACTAAATTGAAAATAATGAGGATAATTTTGTAGTTTTAACTTTACCGAAATGCCAGACCATTTCTTCATTAAGATGCAATGAATCACTATGTAAACTACAATTTTCTCATATTAAGAATCATGGTTCGCTCCATCATACTTGGAATTCTATCATCATAATGTAAACCAGCAAACATAATTTTTGGTTTCTTATGCCATCTCCATTAAACATAATGTAATATTAAGTTTATGCACTCATATTTACCACATGAAAATAAGCACAATAAGTGTTTGGGTTCCGGCTGTAGTCAAGATGTGATGTGATGATTTTGGTGGTTTTATAGAGGCTTCCTTCCATCAACACAGCCTACCTCTCCAGGTATACTTTAGGCATATACTTTCTAAAAAACCTAAGTAGAATAGTAATTGAAAGGATTAGTAGGTATATTACTTAAACTTCTTCAGTAAGTGTAGGTATGGGTTATAATTTTAATTAATTTTGATCTTATCGCTGCCCAAGTGCCTTACTTGCACCTGGAATACCAGGACTTTTTAATATTAGTTATATTCTTGTGCTTATGAGCCCAGATAACCACAATGCCAACTAACCTCTAAATATAGTTTTTCTGAGATAAATGGTTGACAATTCCTGTGGGCCTTTAATAATGATCCTATGGCAATAAAGAATAGAGCAATGAGCAAACAAAGTCATGTTTATGAACAAAAAGCGCATAATAATATCAAGAACTTTAACATTTGTTTTACATACCTTGATTTTAAGGAATCTCCTTGGGAGGACCTTAAATACACTGCCTTAGTTAGCCCATTGCACAAGAGCTTGAACATTTCTTAGTTGAGCAATATTTATCAATAGTCTGCTGCTTTGTAAGACCAAACAATAAACTGAATGTAGCCCGAAGCATGTTTCTTTGACTTGGGCATTGTTTGGCGCTCATCGTGTGCTTTTACCCCTAAAAACATTATCTATACGAGAAAAAACCGCCACGACACCGTTTAAAACAATTTCACAGCACTTTTATCGAAAATAAATAAGTTTTCATTTCGCTTTAACTGTAAAATTTGAAGTGAGTAGCATTCGCATTGGATTGCGTTTATTTGTTCACTCTTCGAAGTAAAAGCTGTCAAAATTGTAACTCGTACTCAGCCAAACACTCGAAACAACCAATTACAGGCGTTCACCCTGCTCGCTTTCGACTGGGAGTCGATACTCGATGGTCACTAGTGAATAGGAAAAAACTCATACTCACGCATTTTGTTACCCGATGTGACCGCTAGGTGGCGCTGGCTCGATGCCATACAAATTCACGTTTTTCTTCTCGCAAAACGCGATGGTGAAGTAATTCGCATGTCTTTATGCAACTCGCACTAGGCACTCTGTTCAAGGGTGCGTTCCGAGATAGACCAAAATCGATTTCAGCACCCATAACCCCGTTCCGATTCGCCGTTATCGCGCTAACAGTGACTGGTAGTACATAGGGCGGTCATATGTATAACGTCCGCCATCTTGCGATTACGACCCCATGGTCGCGAGCTTAATCACTGTTGGCGGTCTGTCAAAAATGACAGGTGATCAGTTTGTAAGCGTTTGGTTAGGTTAGTTGTTTGTTTTTAAAGTGGATTCAAGAAACACAACTACATACAAATAACAATGCTGCGCTCGCGAGGTTATCTTCTTTCTGATCTGCGTGGTTAGCTAGGTAGCTGTCGAACAGTGGTCAATCAAACAAACATTTTCGTGTTCCGAATGACAATTGTCATCATCGCGCTAACTGTTTCGGAACGTTAAGTAACGATGACAGTGCTGAAATCGATTTTTGTCTGTCTCGGAACGCACCCCAAGAGTCCGGCCCATGGACTAAAATTGGACCGGCGCGGCCCCTGAACTGACTGACACTGACAGCAGCTGCCAAAAATCCTGTTTGTTTGGTTTGTTGGATCGAATTGGCACGTAAATTAAATTTGAAAGTATATATTTAATATTTAAAATGGTCTTATAAAGTATGTAATTTGATTGAATTGTATATTAATTCTTCGTTATGTTTTCATGTTTAGTAAGAAGCCAAAAGATTTGTAAGTGCATTCAAACAACGGTAAGTTAGAAAATTATAACCTTGTAGCCTCTACTTTGTTAAAGTACAACTTCTCAATTCTTTAATGTTTCAGGCTTATTTTCGTGAGACATCTATGGCAACCACCCGGCGCAGAGTTCGTTCTAAAATGGATGTAGATCTGAAATGCCGTGAGGACCCGGTGGTCACAAAACTTGACTCCCCAGAGTTTAAAAGTATCTTTACTCCTGAGGTGCAGGATCTAAAGTCATTGTTTGAAAAATATCAGTATGAAATTAGAATTGCTGGTGGGGCTGTGAGGTAAGACTTTGGGGGCCTTTTAACCATGTCTCTTTGCCAATCATATGAAGATCATCCATATGCTGCAGTTTAGGTGTTGATGGTGCGATAGTCAGTCTAATATGTCTACTACCCTTAAAAATAAATGATCGTCTTTTAATTTCATCCATTTAAAGTAAATCTACATGAAGTGCCTAGTTTCCTGTATCTTTTGTTTTATTGATTAATTGCAGATTTTTTTTTTTATTAAAACAATTCTAAAAAAGGTTTCAAATCTTGTTCCAGAGACCTGCTATTAGGACAGAAACCTACAGACTTAGACTTTGCAACAATAGCTACTCCATCACAAATGAAAGAAATGTTTACAATTGAAAATGTTAGAATGATTAACATGAATGGAGAGAAACATGGGACCATTACCCCGAGGATCAATGATAAGGAGAATTTTGAGATCACTACCCTCAGGATAGACATAGTCACTGATGGACGGCGTGCTGAAGTGGAATTCACCACAGATTGGAAGCTAGATGCTAATAGGAGGGATCTCACTATTAACTCAATGTTCTTAGGTATGCAGTTGATAATTTATTTGTCATTCATAAGTCAGGAGAAAAATGTAGGTTACTGGTTCAATTACCCTTCTCATTTCAGGTTTTGATGGAAGTGTGTATGATTATTTTTTTGGCTTTGAAGACTTGCAAGCAAGAAGAGTAGCGTTTGTAGGTGATTCTGATGTAAGAGTCAAAGAGGACTATTTGAGAATAATGCGGTATTTTAGATTTTATGGAAAAATTGCTGAAGGCCCAGATAAACATGAAGATAACACTTTGAAAGTGCTAAGAAACAATGTAGAAGGTTTAAAAAACGTATCTGGTGAAAGGATCTGGGTAGAACTCAAAAAGATTCTGCAAGGAAGGTTTGCAGGCAGTCTTTTGACAACAATGTTAGATGTAAAAGTTGGCCCATTGATAGGTAAAAGTAGACGAATTTAATAAAAATAATCATAGTTTACTTTTAAACAAATAAACTTTGATACATTGAAGATACCTTTTTCCAGGTTTGCCATATCATCCAAATATTGAGGAATTAAGTAAAGTATTGAAGAGAGGTGAGCACCTAGGATTGCACCCTATGAGCTACCTGGCAGCATTGTTGAGAGACTTAGATGAAGTAACTGTCCTGTTCACAAGGTTGAAGTTTTCAGCCTATGAAAGAGATATGGCTTATTTCATAGTGGAACACAGAGGAGAAAAAGTGGCTGAAAGACCTTTATTGTAAGTGTTATTTATTTATCACCTATCTATACCTTTAATAATTAATGCCATTGTTGAGGGTCACCCTGTTTACCTTGGTGAAAATCCATTTTGTTTTTTTAGTATCTCATTGTTATTGTTTCAGACCTTATGAAAAACTTGTGCTTAATGCTAAAATAAAACAAAAAAATGCTGTTGAATATGTTCTTGAAGTTTTAAAATATAGAGGACAAGATACACTTTTAGAGCAGTTTCGAGGTTGGGAGATACCACGCTTTCCAATTTCTGGAAAGATTCTCAAAGAAAATGCTGTTCCACCCGGGAAAATGTATGGTCCTATTATTGGTAAGCTGAAAGATATTTGGATTGAGAATGAATATAAACAGACAGGAGATGAATTAGTTAAAATTATACCAGGCATTATAGATGACTTTGAAAAACAGAAATGATAAATAAATAATACAACATGATACTAGCATAATTTTATTTAAAGCAAATTAATTGTGTAAATATACAATACTTGAATGGTGTTGTAGTTATTTTTTAATGTTTCAACATTGTTATATTATTTGTATGTGCAATAAAATTCCTTAAGCAAATATAACAATCACAGATTTTTTGGAGGCTGATATGGTTCATATCTGTTACATCCATCATCATCATCCATATGTTCATTGAAACAGAGTCTACAGAACAAATAGCGACAACCCAAGCACCGCATACTGGCATCTTTATTGCATATTTCACAAAATGGTAACTCATCATCAGTTGGGGGTGCAATGTCTTCATCTTGCAATAATGCTTCTGTTTTTGCCTACAAAATAATTGTTACATCACATTATGACTGATAGGTGAAGTATCAAAGAAAATGCCCATTAGCCAAACAAACCTTTTCAATTATCTTCTTCAGTGTGGTCTCCTCATCTGCAAAATCAACTGCATCTGCTTGGGTAGTTGAGCTTTTAGCATCTGTACTAGTTTCAGCCCCTTTCAGTTTCTGCATTCTTGCCTCAATTTCATTAATCTGCTTTTCAAATCCCTCTTTATATTGTGAATCAATATTGGCCTGCTCCAAATATTGCTTCATCAGATCATTTGCTTGTTCTTGTTCAGTTCTAAAATCAGGAGCACATAGAACTGGCTGAAATCAATTAAAATTATATAGTATAGAACTATTTATTTGGTTTTATTTGATATTTGCTATCAGTAGCATATTCGTTTGATAAAACCTTTTTACTCTCACAAGATAAATATAAATAAATATGCGCCAGACAACACACCTCTTGTCATGGTCTCAAAGTAGGGATAAATATCCCTGTGTTACGAGGTACCAGACAAGGAATTAAGCCAGGGGCGTCTCCCAGCACACTCGGACCCAGGCCAATTTAGAAAAGATCATTTCCTGAATTGACCTGACCGAGGATCGAACCCGGGACACTACGGAATTAAAGGCGAGAAACCGTGCTCCAGCGCACTACGCCAATCGTGTCGTCAAGATATATATATATATATTTACCTACCTTATTCTGCACATCAATTGCAGGTTCTCCTTTGAGATTTGCTAATCGTAGCCGCAACTCCGCATCTGATGTGGAAGGCTGGGCTCCTTTGAGACCCTTCAAGCGTTTCTGTATTTCCTCATTAGATGTTATTTTACAATCTTTTTTATCTTCTTTTAAATTTTGTAATCTCTTTTTTATTTCTTCATCTGAATCATGAATTTTTACATCATGTTTATTGTTAGTGTTTGACACTATAGCTAGGTCTCCTATGCGCCTGAATTAAACGTAATTGATTAAATCTAACTTTTTATTTATATTATTGCATTCATATGTAATTTATCAATTATCATCATCAACATTAGTAACATAAAAATAAGAAATTTAAAATAATTACTTGTAGAAGGTATCAGGTGGCTCAGTGGCTTCTAGTGGCTCTACTCCAGCCAAACGTTTACATTTTGAACAGACCTGAATAAACGCAAGAGAAAGGTCAAAAGATATTTAAATATTGTTCTACTCTGGTGCTTAACATATGTCTAGGGATATCAGTGTTAACAAACTTACCTTAGCTTCACGGTTAAGCTTTTTTAAAAATATCTTATCTACCAAGCATTTGGAGCAATAACTGAAACCACAGCCTGGACAACCATTCTGCAAATTGTAAATATTGTAATATGTCAAATAAGTAGGTATATGAAATTTTAGGTAATATGTTACTCCATTGATTGTAATCTTAAATACCTCCTTGCGAAACAATGTATAGGGCTTTGCACAGGTGTTACAAGCCATTTTAAAACACGTTACTGCTTGTAATTTTAAACTAAAATGTGTGTTGATTGATATAAAAGTACGATTAATTTATTGAAAATGTGAATCATGGATTTACGTCCAAGCACGTCAAATTTTACATGTGGCACCTTATGCTAACTGCTTAAAACCCATTTTGCAATACTTTTTAGCTCAACCTGTCCAGCTGACCTCAGTCCGTTACTACTACCACAGACTTTAAAGCCCATACTCCTCTTTGAGCGTTTCTTGAAAACGCAATCGCCAAAAGTCGGGGGGGTGCAGAGATGAAGCTCACTGTGATTGGCGGATTCAACGTCAATCTAGTGACAGATGTCACGTGAATTGCAAATGGCATCCGACCTAGGGATGGATAGCACGATATTCATAGCGTTATCTACATTGTGGTTGTACTGTGATATTTGGTTGGATGGGTAAAGTAAATAAAACAATCATCAATTGAGCCCACAGCTATCTACTGGGATTTAAAATGTATTATTTTTTTATAAAGGCTCCTTACATTCTTTTTTTGTTCCGTATTGCGGGTCAAGTAAGCTAGCCGTGTGTTTATATATTTTTCCATCGCGCATTTTGCCAAATCTATGACGTGATTGTTTTCATAATCAAACTGATGTTGCCATAACGTTGAGAATAAATTTTCATTTTTGAATGTCTGCAACGTTTTGACAATAAAAAATAAAGCACGGCGTTCGGCGATAAAGTAGCCCACCTTTATCTCTTGCATATATGAGAGTATTTTTGTTTTCCTTTAGAGATATTAATGCCTGTACACATTTACTGCATTTTTTTCTTTTTTTCAGAGAATGCACAACAAATCCCGCAATGTACTTAATAATGTTTTTAGCAAACAGTGACAACGTTGTCTTGCAACGCTTCAATAAAGTCAGTATCATCACTTTTAATCAAAAAAAAAGTTAGTAACATGAGCGTAGGTTTTGCAAACACACATAAATATTTTGTTCTTTCGAATCTTAACAAGTAAATTATTGTTATTCTTAATAAGAAGTATTTGAATTTAATTAATATATCTTTACAGCGCCTGATGAATGAAAAGGAACGCCATTCAATAGTGTATTGACACTACTAAATCGACAATAAATCGATTAATAGGAGCGACCATTTTGTAATTTGTAATCACGTCATTCGCATCAGTAGGTACCAGTGCGCCTGCATTGTGTGCTAGTTTTTAACTATTATTTTCGAGATACCGCGTTTTATTCTCTAACTTATTAGCCTTAACCCGTTTATAAAGAATTTATTTAAAAATTAAAAATCGGTAAATCCGCATTCCTTGCCAACTCGATTAAATTACATTCGTTACAGCACTATAACTGACAATTATGAACTGTCAGGGATATCATCATACGGCGAAAGTAGTATAGTTTGTCCAATTTAGGATGATAATTTTGAAAGTTCACGCATAGCCACTAAAGTGATAAAATAAAACTGATAATTGACTTTTGTTTATTTTATCGATGATCAGACGGACCGCAGCCCAAGTCTGTCGTAATAAAGTCGCATTTTGACAGCTTGTCAATGTCAACCAATGAATGATGACTGTTTTCGACGTTCAAATAGCAAAAATTGCTGTCAAAATCAGGGTTGCCATATTGGGCAATTATTGCGATGGCCTCAAATGTGGGTTTTCGATACTTTTTCTGCCACCAGTTGGCGCTGCCGTTGCGTTTGGTCCTAACAGCTGTAAGTCAGATCCCATAGATTCGTACTGAAAATATAATTGTTTTTTGAAATTCTATTAATTAGAGGTGGTATTTATTTCATTATGGATAACGGCCAGAAACAAGTCGCCGATAAGAAGATTGAGCTCAAAAATTGAGGCGCAAAAGCCACTGGTACTAAGGAAAAGCTCATTGAAAGGTACACTTAAGGTACTAGTATTTGTTTACACAATTTGATTTAGTTTTTTAACTTCGAAATTGCAGTTATTTTTGTTTCATTGAGTTGTAGTTGATTAATGTATTTTAATGAAGCAAAATAAAAAACTTAACTACATATAAATGTATAAATTAACTACAGCTCACAAAATATAAAAACGTATATTAATTAAGCATAATAAACCATTTAATATAAGTCCCTGGAAGTAAGGATCAAATCAAAATAGCGCTTATCTGGGGTCTTTTCTGACCTTTTTAACCCTATCCGTATTAGTCCGATTTCTAACCGTTAAAAAGTTATAATCAATTTTCAGAAAATCGTCTAAGTCCATACGAAAATAACTATTTAAAAAAATGTATCAAAGGCACCAACTTATTTTTTTTGCCAAAAGGTTCTCAGGTAATATGTCATACTTTGACTAGGTATTGTATTGAGCTAGAATACCCATGTCAATTAAAAAAGTTAAAATATTGTAAGAAAAAATCTTATTCAAAAAAAATACTTCATGTTCAAACAGAGAAAAAATTGTACTAGTGAAAGTTGTCGCAGTATTGAAAAAAATTGCTCGTTTATTACAAATTCTTTTAAGGTATAAATTGCAGAAATATTCTAATAAATTCTAAAGTTGTGAGTATTTTGCATTTTTTATATATTTCTCGTCAAGATGACCTCACTCCACCTGATGGAAATCGGTCGTGAGGTCCAGATATGAGGTTGACAAGCCCAGTCATTCAAACGAATCACTGGGCTGGCCATCCTTCAGATTCAAGGTTGAAGGCCTGCAGAAATGCCTTTTCACGCCCCGCTTGAAGAACCCGGGACTATAAGAGGAAGGAAACACATGTGCTGGAAGAGCGTTTCCCGTCTGGATGGTACGACAAAGAAACGAGTCACCGAACCTTTTAGTTCGGGCCAATAAATGTTGAATTGTGTAGGGATGACGCCGTAGTCCAGCACGCGTGGTACGGGAGTGGAAAGGTGAGGGTGGAATAAGCTGGAATAACTCGTCAGAGCATTCCCCATTGTAGAAGCGATGGGGAAGGGAAGCTAGGTGATTCTACTGCATGGTATTAATGGTGTTTCCAGATAGCAGATTTGAAATTCCCCCAGGTGAAAAATATTTTTCCACCAAGGTATTTTTAATATTACGTACATTAATTAACGCCCATTGCCCAGACGGGTAGGTAGGACTTAAAATAGCTATTTGCTATAATCCCAACCCTTTCAGGTAGGGCTTGGCTTTAGAACGAGGCAAAATAAATTGTATCTGTATTCTACTTCTCACATTCTCGTGAGATCATCATCATCATTTCAGCCGAACGACGCCCACTGCTGGGCATAGGCCTCCCCCAAGGATTTCCACAACGATCGGTCCTGCGCTGTGCGCATCCAGCGGCTTCCCGCGGCCTTGACCAGATCGTCGGTCCACCTTGTAGAGGGCCTGCCCACGGAACGTCGTCCGGTACGCGGTCGCCATTCGAGAACCTTTCCGCCCCAACGGCCATCGGTTCTCCGCGCTATGTGTCCCGCCCACTGCCACTTCAGCGATGCAATCCTTCGAGCGATGTCGGTTGTTTTTGTTCTCCTGCGGATCTCATCATTTCTGATTCGATCGAGCAGGGAAATACCAAGCATCGCTCTCTCCATTGCTCGCTGGGTGATCTTGAGCCTTCTTATGAGACCCATAGTAAGGGACCACGTCTCACTCCCATAGGTCATTACTGGCAACACACACTGGTCAAAGACTTTTGTCTTGAGACACTGAGGTATTTCGGACGCAAATATATGCCGGAGCTTCCCGAACGCTGCCCATCCGAGCTGGATTCGACGAGAGATCTCTTTCTCGAAGTTGGACTTACCTAGCTGGACTGTCTGTCCCAGGTAAACATAGTGGTCAACAACTTCGAGTGTAATGTTCCCAACGTTAACTGGAGCGGGTGCAATATGGGCATTCAACATGATTTTTGTTTTGTCCATGTTCATCTTAAGACCCACTCTTTGAGAAGCATTACCGAGATCTTCGAGCATTATGTTCAGGTCTTCCAAGGTCTCAGCCATAAGAACTACATCATCGGCAAATCGCAGGTGTGTTAGGTACTCGCCATTGATGTTGATGCCGCGTCCTTTCCAGTCCAGAAGCTTGAAAATATCCTCCAACGCAGCCGTGAACAGTTTCGGAGAAATAACGTCTCCTTGTCTCACGCCTCGCTGTAGTTGGATCGGATTAGAGCTCTGGTTCTGTAATCAGTAATTTTCTCATTATTTAATTACTACGAATCGGGGACACTAAGTGAAATAGTGACGTCATTAGTTCGTAATGATTATATATAAAAAAAAAACTACCGGCTAGATCAAAAAAATATTCAAATATGTTGCTAAAAATCGTAAGAGGTATTTTAAAAAAATATTTAAAAAATTTGTTCCCATACCCAATTGTAATACTTACCTACTAATATTTAGATTGTAATAGAATTGTTACGAACACCTTGGACCAGGGGTTCCCAACCTTTTTTGTCTACTGCCCACTTTAAGAATAAATTATTTTTTAACGCCCCCTTTTTTAAACATACTTAAAAACCGCTAAGTACTTATAACTGATTATTGAAACGCAAATTTATAGTATTCGGACAGAGTATCTTTTAAACTTTTCTAAAACAAACATAATCAATTCTTTTATAAAAACGAATGTGAAGGTTGAATCTGATGCTGTTCAATAAGTTTGTTGATATCAGGTTCCAATTTACTCAAAAACAGCCGCAAGTCGCCACGTTCGGTAACACGCAACGTTGCCACAGCACTAAATCCACGTTCTCACAAATATGACGATGGGAATGCTATCAAAAATCGTTGAACAATTGACCACAATCCAGGGTACAATTGCGGGATCGGTTTTTGTAGCCAAAATTCTTGATATCCATTTTTGAACTTGATTTTTATTTCTTCGTTTGTTGTCAATTCTATAAGTTCTTCTTCCAGCTGAGGTGACATTGCTGTGTTGACATTTGAAAAAGGATCCAACACCCAGTCTGGCATTTCCAAGTTTAAAATGTCCTGGTATCGTTCGGTGAAGTCAATGTGGAGGTTTTCCAAATGTTGGCAGTAGGCAAACAAGTCGTCGTTACTGCAGTATACTGATAAATTCGGAAAATTGTGAAACTCACGTCTGCCCATATTCTTTTTGTGCAGAAGCAGTTTGGCTGCGAAAGCAGCAACGACATTTTTTGTTTTAATTTAATTTAGTTCATCGCCTTGCAGTTGGAGGTTCATGTCGTTGAACATTTTATACAGGTCTGTCATGTAAGCTATATCATTCTTTGATGTTATGAGCTTGTTGCGCAGTTCTGTATCTTTAGTTTCCAAGAACTCTATCATAGAGTCAAACAGGTTGTAAAATCGAATCAGACAATTGCCTCTTGACAGCCAACGAACTTCAGTATGAAGCAACAAACGGTTGAAATCTTCGTCATTAGTAACACAAAGCTGATGAAATAATCTATCATTCAAAGAGCTGCTACGGATTTTATTGACTGCTTTGATGACATATTGCAGTGATTGAAATAGTCGTTCACTTAAGTTTCTAGCAACCAAATGTTGTCTATGAATAACGCAATGTATAGCAAGGACATCTGGAATTTTATTCTTTAAGTATGCTATGAAGCCTTTAAGGCGCCCTGTCATAGCCGGAGCGCCATCCGTAGCAACTGATATAATATTTTTCAAAGGAATCTCTTTCTCTTCACAAAACTTTTCCAATGTATTGAATATGGTTTCGCCTTTTGTATCTGTCTCCAAATTTCTGGCAAACAATAGTTCTTCAGGTATTTTCTCATCTTTAATAAACCTCACGTAAGATAGCAACAACGCTTCATTAGTTGGTAAAGTGGACTCATCGAGCTGAATTGAGAATTGACTAGTCCTCAGATGATTGCACAATGATTCTTCAATGTTTTCAGCCATTTCATCAATTCGTCTTTGCACAGAATTATTACTCAAAGGAATTTTTCGGATAATATCTGCGGCCGGTTTATGAAACACAGTAGTTATTACTTCCTTTATTGCTGGCAAAATTAACTCTTCTCCGATGTTGTGTGGTTTGCCTTTTTGAGCAATTAACAGAGAGATATTGTACGAAGCTCGAAGTCCGTCGTCATCTTGCTTAGCAGCCGCCGAAAATAGTTTTGATACACTTGGCTGAGTATTATGCTTCTTCTCTAGGTCTTGAAAATATGCTACATTATTTTCTGTCTTATCTGGATGCATTTTATACAAATGATCTTGCAGTCTTGAAGGCTTCATTGCTTCGTTCGAAAATGTTTTTAGACATAGAAGACACAAAGGCGACGACGGGTTTGTGGGATTTTCAATAAATCCGAATTTAATATATTCCGCAGAGTATTGCAGTCTCTTCTTTTTTACTTCCGACATTGTTTTGTTTAAAGAAATACGTAAGTGTTGAAATCAGGTACTGCATATTATGCGCGAAACCGCAAATGAAAATAAAATAAATTTACGTCGCTTATATAGGATTGCATAATGCAGCACGCACCAACAGGAATAAGACAAACGTGCATAAACTCGTTTATCTCATTCGACGCCCAATCGTACTCGACAAGCAAGAACAAGTATTATAGAACCAGCCGATTGGTATAGGAATGTACAATTCGGATTATTTAACAAAAACTTGTTAAAACATGATTGCCCGCGGTCTTTTATATCGAACCGAGTTTGAGCTACTCGTATATCTTAATTAATATTAGTTGATGTTCACAAGATGTAGTCGAGAGTCGAGAGCTCAGTCGGTGTCCAAGAGTCTTCCTAGCTAGGTAGATGAAATTATAAATCGACCCCAAAGCCCTACACAATGCCCCCTTTTTTTCTGGGTCTCTTACCGCCCCCCTTTAGGCCTGCAGCGCCCACAAGGGGCGTTATCGCCCACGTTGGGAAAGACTGTTGGACCTTTGCTTGGTTCGAAAAAAACTTATTTCAAAATTTTAACATTTTAGAACATTCATAAAAAAAACTATTTAACTTATGTTACATTACTTTACCTTCTACTTTAGAACCACGCACGCAAAAAGAGGGATGTTATAAGTTTGACCATGACTGTGTGTCTGTGTCATCATAGCTCTCAAACAGATTAACCGATCTTGATTAGTTTTTTTTCATTCAAAAGCCAATTTTCTTGCGGTGGTTTTTACCCACGTTTGGTAAAAATCGGTCTGGTTTTTTTTATTATTGGCTCTTTCCCAAAATGGTGTTTTTATTCACATAAAACTGAATTATTGCAGGGGTTGTTTTTATTTTTTTTATTAAAAAATTTGTTTACATTCAATTTGAATACATCTGACATCCTATAAGTAAGATGTACTTGATTTATTTTATTGTATAGCACCACTAGACAGCCAGATATTATTATATTGTCTGTATGTGTCACTGTTCAAGGATTAAGCCCTTGACATCCTACAGGAGTTATTACACATTTACAAATTGAATATGGCAAATTAGATGAAAATTCTACTGATAGCTCTCTTACATTTACATTTATATCATTAATACATGTTTCTGTAGATAAATGTGGTGCACTATACATTTCCTTTGTTTTCCTTAACAACAGCCGTGTATCAACCATATTTGACCAAGCCAAACCCAACGAGGGCATAACATCAACAGGTTCACTAAATGTAGCTGTAACTTGGTTTATGCAGACCACTGCTAAATCATGATCCTGAGCTATTTTGATCAGAGAAATAGCTAAATCCCTTAAATCTTCAGCTCGTTGAATATAGTTAGTATTTTCAACTCTATAAGGAGCAGCAATTGAATCAATGATAAGCAGTGCCAGTTTTTGTTTCGAGAGTAACTTAGGTAAGCGAATTTTAATACATGACAATAAATCATGTGGTTCTATAATATGTTCTACATAAGTGTTTTTTCCGTAATCGGTAGATGGGCAAAAATTAGGAAGATTATTCTGCATCTGTCCATGTCTCTTAACAGGAAATAAGTCCTCTGTGCAAATGTAGACACTTCCATACATCCAGTTGTAGGTTGCAGCTTGTATTCCAATCTGTGTTTTGCCGGACCCACTTTCACCGTATATTTCTGTTATTGTTCCTCGACGAAACCCACCCTTTAAAAAATTATCAATTACAGAACAGCCTGTAGTTACATTTTTCTTAAGAGTTTCACGCTTGTACAGAATATCTCCTGTCGTAATGCCGGGAAGTAATTGTTGGCTTATTAAGTTTTTGACTAGCGCAATATCCTCATTTGATAAATTAGTTAACTTTTTGATATCCCAAAGTGAGAGCACGATTATTTGTTTGGAAGTGCAAATGTCATTCCTTTCTAAGACTTCAAATAACTTTGTTGGTAATATTTCTTCTAAAGAAACCATGTTCAACTTTAATCTCCAATATTTGATTGCATGTAAACTAAATTTATTTCAAATTTCACTTGCTGCACAACTCGAACGAGCACAGATTAACAGAAAAAACATTTATGACTTATCGAAGTTATGACATTCTTTTTTTTGTGTTTCGTTTCCCGCTGTACTTTGTTACGGTACGTTTACACCAAGGTATCCCCTCTATCAAATTCTCTTAATTTAAAGGTTTTTAGAGCCAAAATAGACATGCAAACATAAACAGGGTTACGGCAGGTTCTATCAGCCAGCAGCTGATCTACGCTTTTACTCATTTTACTATCTGTGGTGGTATTCGTTCATAAAAATTGTTTTTTTTGACATCACATGAATGAATGAATGTACTGTACGGTGTACGATTTCTGGATTTATTATTTACTTTCTTGAATGGTGGCAAAATAAACATTGCTTTTTTAAAAATATAACTAAATTTTCTCGAACCTCCCCAATAAATGAGTGATGACATTGTACAGAAGTTTGTTTATAGCGGCCCCGATAGCGATACACTTTCACCCGTCGGGGTCGGCAAAGTGCGCGCGGCTGGCGATCAATGCCACTTCGCTTGCCGGCTTGGCCAGTTCGTCGTCAGTTTCGCCCAGTAACAGGAAAATGGTATGTTATTAACTGACTCACTGCCTCTTGTTCATTAAAATTAAATTAGAAACCTTGTTGCATCAATATGAGTCCAATTTTTGTCTTCTTATTAAATTTATATTTTTGTCTGCAGTTAACTTTTATTGTTTTGGTATCAACAGGCTGATAAATTAAGTCAGGAAGAACGCGACAGCCAGCTCCAGGCGTTGTTGCAGAGCGGCTGGAAGTTGCAAAGCAACCGGGATGCCATTGAGAAGGAGTTCCAGTTCAAAAACTTTAATGAAGCTTTTGGTTTCATGACAAGGGTGGCTATGCTGGCTGAGAAAATGGATCACCATCCAGAGTGGTTCAATGTTTACAACAAACTACAGGTATATCTAAAAATAAGATTAGCATTTTAATGTAAACTTACCCTTCAAGGGTTTTTGGAGACAGCAGTTTGACACTCAATTTAAATTATTTTATCTTCTGTTAATTATTGTATCTAAGTAATGATTTGAATAATGGAGGCCTTGCTTAGCCCAGCAGTGGGACAGTATTACAGGCTGATAACTTTATACTCTAATTTCTGTAGATAACAACCTAACTATTTTTTATTCTGTTGCAGGTTACCTTATCATCCCACGATGTCAACGGTCTCAGTAAGAGAGATATAAAAATGGCTAATTTTATGGATAAGAACTTCATTTAAGTTAAGAGCACAAGTAACGAAGACAATATCAAAATGATGTGATTCAAGGTATTGTTTTATTGTTTAATATTATGTAAGTTGTCTTGTAAATGTGAATGTATTAAAAAAAGATTGCGTTTGTTGAGAGGAAAATATACTTTATTTAATCAATTATTACATTTCATTTATTTTAACAACCATTTTATAAAGTAGGTAACAGTGTGAAGGTTTTTTGATATATAGCTCTCTTCTCTATATTATTACAAAATTGAGTTTGCACATTAAATTCTGTTGGTACCTACCTGTTTTTGATATAGGTAGTTGCTATACTAAAATGTGTCTAACTTGTTGCCTTATGATCTGGAGTTTATAACACGGATGATTTTCTGACATAGCATGGGCAGGTCCTCTTATCATTGAATGGTTCGGTCTCAAAAACAGATGTACAGGGGTAGGCACGTTCAATAATCCTCTTCAACTCCAAAGCATGTTCCATATCCTTAGTTTCGCAAACAAGTTGCACCTGTAATATTTAATGCATTATAATATCAAAGCAGTTTGTGGCCCATAGGCTCATACTCACAAGTAAGGTCACCCAGTTTCAGTAACTAAGACAAGGCCATGAGGTTAGGGATTACACAGTTATAAACATTTGTTGTCCATAACGGTGCTATTGTTGTGTACAGAAAACAGCTCATCAGGTTAACAACAATCTGTCCAATATCCTGAACAGATTTCATAATACTTACGCAAACGCGCGTAGCAGTGTGTTCAGTTTCTTCTCTCATGTGCATCGAACGCGCTATTTGCACAAAAATAAAGGTTGCGTTTTGCGAAACCCATTCTACTTTACACGATAGATGCGTTTGATCGAACAAAACTCATACTAGGCTCCCAGGAGGGTTAACAGACATTATTATCGGGCCTTGTTGTTTCGCGTTCTCATCTTCTTGTCGTCGGACAAACCCGTGTCGACAACACATTTTTTTCTCGATACATGTCGTGCTAAGTCGCGGATAGAAAACTGGTATATTATGTTTACCTCTACATTGTATATTTCATCCTCCATCCACCACCTATCTCTGAATTGTCGCACCACGTTATATCCTCCGTTTGCGAGCAGTTTCAGTAGCTGAGCATTTGCTGATAACTGGTTCTTTATACCAACCTTTATTAAAATGTCATAAAAGTAAGCTTATTCCAAGAAGAGTGAAAATAACATGAGTTTTATGCCTTGTGATCACAAAATGATAATATTTACCCTAAACTTCACCAAACGGCCTTCAGCCGATAGTCCTCTTTCTAGACACCGGCTAAGCGAAATGTGGTCAATGTTGCCGCCGCTCAGAATGCACACAACGCTGAAAGAGTAAAAAAACGTGGGAAGCGCTATTTTGTCGAAGATCATTTTAGGTAACTATGCTTCAATGCATGGAAATTATAATGAGACTAGCTTTCCGCCCGCGGTTTTGCTCGCGTGAACTTCATCGTTAGATGGCCATATTAGTTACATAAAATCTTTTTATATTGTAGCCTATGTGTTGTTATTCTGATGTGTAAGCTGTAGGTTTTACTGAAAAGTTTCATCTGAATCCCTTTAGTAGATAGTTTTGGCGTGAAAGAGTAACAAAGATACACACACACACACATCCTCACAAACTAGTACAACAGCATTTATAATATTAGTAAGAAGCAAGATAGTACAGTAAACTAGGGTATAATTTCAAACGATAATATTCCTCACTTTTTTAATTTAAATTCTGGCACCAAATTGCCAATTATAGCAGCAAGCGGAGTAGCTCCAGCTCCTTCAACGACGTATCGTTCTTTCTCCGCCAAATGTAGGATCGAACGAGCAATCCAATCTTCTTTCACTAATAACTAAAAAAAATATTAAAATCATAAATTTCGGTCTATTATTAGATTAATTCTACACTAATATTTTTTTGGTTTGTTCCCAAAAACTACTGTACCTCTACCATGAGTTTACGCCTCGTAAACTACGATAATTAACTACAGCAGGGTATAATTCATACTACAATAAATGTTCACGACAGCTTGTATAATTCAGTATGACTAACCATTTTGTCGAGGAGCTGCTGGGCGTTACTGAAGGAGTTGACGCCCACGTTTGGCGTTGCGATGGCGTCCGCGAGGGTCGCCTGTAGTGGGACGGAGAGGGGATCGCCGTTTTCAAGAGACTTAAAAAATGCGGGCATTATTTCGGGCTGGACTCCCTTGAAATAGACAAACATTGATATCACTATTTATCATCATACCCTTATTCGAATGAATACGAAAACATGACGGTGGACCGCAGCGTAAAGAGGATCCCTTGACCCGTTTCCGACTTACTAGATTAGTTCTATAGCATAGATTACATTTGGTTTGGTTTTAGGCCTAGCCTGCCTTTAGTTTCGCCATGGTATCTTTTCAACCGACTTCAAAAAAAGGAGGAGGTTCTCAATTCGACTGTATGTTTTTTTTATGTTTGTTACCTCATAACTTTCGACTGGGTGAACGGATTTTGATCATTCTTTTTTTATTTGAAAGCTGGTGCTTCCCGAATGGTCCCATTTTAATTTGTTCTAGTTCTAACTGTGGCATCTATGAGAAAGCCATATAAGTCTTAAATCTAGATAGACAAAATGCGCTACAAATGGACGAATAACTCAATATTACGCCAACCGATTTTGATAATTCTTTTTTATTTGAAAGCTGATGCTGCCTGTGTGGTTCCATTTAAATTTGGTCCAGTTCTGACAGTGGCATCCATGGGAAATCCATATAAGTCCTAAATCTAGATAGACAAAATGCGCGACAAATGGACGAATAACTCAATATTACGCCAACCGATTTAATAATTCTTTTTTTATTTGAAAGCTGATGCTGCCCGTGTGGTCCCATTTTAATTTGGTCCAGTTCTGACAGTGGCATACATGGGAAATCCATATAAGCCGTTAATCTAGATAAACCATATGCGCGACAAATGGACGAATAACTCAATATCACGCGAACCGATTTTGATGCTTATTTTTTTATTGGAAAGGATAAACTTCAAGGGTAGTTTGATGAGTTTGGTTAGGTTCTGATTATGGGATCCATGACAAAGTAACGGAACTCTTCAACTCTTAGGAGCAATTTGACGATACTTTTTCGATGTATAAAATATATAAGAACTATTCACTGAAAATCCAGAAATAAACAAAAATTTTAACAAAAAAAAATAACCAACTTCATAAATAACTATTCCAAAACAAAGCACTAAAAAGTAAAGAAATAATTGCGTATTCTTCTAAAACTTATACGGTTATTTAATGTAGGTACAATTATTGTTATTGTTGGAGTCGGTGTCAGCCAATGTAGGTTTGTAACTACCTACATACATACGTAAACGTGATATGTAAGAAATAGGTATACATATTGCTGGGTTTAGTGTAGTGTTTCCTTGGCTGACACCGACTCCAACAAAAACAATAATTGTACCTACATTATATTATCGTATAATTTTAAGTTTTAGAAGAATACGCAATTATTTCTTTACTTTTAGTGCTTTGTTTCGGAATAGTTATTTTTGTTTAGTTTTTTTACTTCAGTACGTCTACCACGAGTTGCCACTTTACTTTACGCTATTGTTCGTGTAAAAAAATGTATTGAGATTTGACATTATACAAAAAACCTTGAATACAAAATGAACCAACATAGACGAGACAGCCAGGCTTGTGCGCTTTGATGATGGTGCAGATCGCGGCCGCCAGCCCGCCGCTACCGACCGGCACGAGCACCGCATCCACGTTCGGCACTTGGTCCAGGATCTCTAGCGCGATCGTTCCATAGCCGGCCAGTACGTGAGGGTGGTCTCGGCTAAATAATATTGATAAAAACCTGATAAGTATAGTGTGTTAAGGTGTGCTTACTTCGAAGATCACTAAGGACTGTTCACTCATAATAACTACTAACAGGAACATGTGGTATTCGGAGCTTTAATAACAGGAACTACTCGTAGAAACAAATTGCAAAACTAAACGTCTACGTCAGATTCACTTTCGTCAATAACCGTATGAACTCTGCTCCCATGTTGCTTCCTCAAATCGCAATAGAATTTCGATGATTTGGAAGGTGAAGATGATTAATGCACACAGGATTTCATGCTAGGCATAAACTTAATTCTTTTGTCAAAAAATGCTGACCCGTTTATATAAGTGAGGCCTTTATCCCTAGAGATGGCTCGCGCATATCTTGCAGATTCCATCAAATTTCCCCCTTGCACGACCACCTTCGCTCCCAGGCTGTGGCACCTCTGCAGCTTGGCGATGGGTGCAGTGTGCGGCATCACTACGATCACGGGCACACCCATCTTGGAAGCGAAGTAGCATAGCGCCGCTGCTTCGTTGCCTAGCGAGGCTATTACTACTCCAAGCTTTTTCTTATCCATAGGCAGTAACTGAAGGGCATTGGTAGTACCTCTGTCTTTGAAACTGAAAAGCGTCTGTTATTTACTATTGTGTTGAAATAGCGCAAAGGGAATAGATATAGAATTTAATTTATTTTTATAAACACAAATTAACATAATAAACGGTGTGAAATAGGCTCACTCAGCATATCTTATAGTATAGGTAGTTACAGCGATTAATAGTTACCTTCCCGACTTTTGCAAGGTTTCTAGCTTGTAATATAAATTCATGACAAATTCTCGTTGATAGTGTGATGGCTGTAAATGAAACTCTTCATGAAAATGATAATGTAACATGTAATGTTTAACCGGAGTACTATTTATTACTTATTCTGTGGGCAAAATCTAATAGAAAATCTAAGCAGATCATCTGGGATTAATTATAAATAAAAAGAAATAGTAGTAACAATAAGTACTCACAACGCATGGTGTGTTCAAAATGTACGGTTTAAGTCGATTTGCAGCATCTACGACATCTGAATGTTTTATAGGACGTGGGTTATCCGGATCACAAAATTCGTCAAAATCCTCCTATGTAGACAAAATTAACAAAATGTTTTAGGCTATGTATGATGTGGGTGCATTGCATCCCCATGTTTTGTCTTGGGCTTTTTATACCACACGGTGGCAAAGAAGCTTGATGGTAAGCAGTTACCGAAGCCTATGGATGCCTGTAACACCAGAGGCACTACGTGCACGTTGCCGACCATTGAAGAGATACCTATTAATTAACTGCCCTCTTAAAGGACCACATACTGTTTTCCCCCGGGAAAAACTCTGCAGGGAGCTCATTCCACAATCGGATTTCTTGCAGTAGGAAATGCCTCTGAAACCGCACTGTGCGCGACCATTGGGGTTTCAAGGTGCATATATATGTAATCAGACAGAATCACCCTGCACAAATAAAAGTTCTCGTACTGTTATGTTGTTAACTAATCATTTTAGTTTTAGGACTTTTAATTACACCTCCTGAGGTTGTTTCAATAAATAATTCTGGAATCATTCATACGAAACACATAAATAATAACTTACGTTGCGTCGGGACATTTTTAGGAAACAAAGATTTTGCCTGATCAACTCAAAATGTGGATATTTTTACAAAATGCTAAGGGTTTTTGGGGTTACATAGTTTTATTGCTTTTTTTGTAAAGGGAAAATCCCGGATTACAGTGATAATTGTCACACTGTTGTCACACGATACGTCACTACTAACCACCTACCATAGAGAACATTATACATGCTCCTCGCGAATAGCGCGTTTTTTTACTAGCGAAGAAGTTTTATTCCCCTACACGCCTTTTTTTTTTTGCTGGGGAAAAAAATGCATTAGGCACTATTCCGCTGCCGTGGGGGCAGCGGGGGAGTGTGGGACTCTCCGCCACTGAAGGTGACGGCATACCCACTAAAAAGACCCCCGGTATACCTCATCGCCTTGACGGGACGACATGGTGCCTAGTGCGGATTACCATGCCGTCCCTGGCGGACGGCCCAGCCTTCAATCCGGGCCTCCTCAGCAGGGGCATCCCGGTATACGGGGACACCCCCAGACAGGAGCACCGTGCAATGGGGTGAAAGCCCCCCGACTTTTACCCCGGTGCTGCTTTTAGGGAGCGGGGAGAAGGCGTGCAAACCGCCGTCTCCTCTCTCTCTCCCCGCCATCTGCGTCGGAGAGGGCCCGCCCGAGGATCTTCCTCCCGGGCCCTCTCCGCTGTCTCCTTCTGCGACATCACCTCTTCGCAGAAGAAGACCATCGCCTCCCATCCACTCTCGCTCGCCAGCATGGCCCGTGTCAGGGCCGGGAGCGAGAGGTCGGTGCCGACCACATCCACTAACGTGCGACGCTGCACCGCCCAAGCAGGGCACACCTCAAGGGTGTGCTAGGCAGTGTCCTCCTCGGCTTCGCACTGGTGGCACCTCGGGGTGGGCTCCCTCCGGGCGATGTTATGCAGGTACTTCCCGAAACAGCCGTGTCCGGAAAGTACCTGCACCAGCCGGTACGTAAGGGGCCTCTTTTCCCTACGCACCCACTGGTCGAGAACCGGCCTGATCGCCTCTATGGTTTGTCGGCAATAGAGCGGGTCGACCAGGTCCTCCGCCCACCTCCGCAGTAGCGCGCTCTGTGCGCGATGGCGCACTTCCTCAACATTGTCCCGATACGAGCGCTCTCCTATTCCCCTACACGCCTAGCTGTTATTGTCTATTGCCGAGCAACCTCGCGCAACCCACTAAAAATCGAAATAAATAAATATGCGCCAGACAACACACCTCTTGTAATGGTCTCGAAGTAGGGATTATTAAATCCCTGTGTTACGAGGTACCATACAAGGAAATAAGCTAGGGGCGTCTCCCAGCACACCCAGACCAGAGTCAATTCAGAAAAGACCGTTTCCTGAATTGACCCGACCGGGAATCGAACCCGGGACACTACGGAAATCGAGGCGAGAAACCGTGCTACAGCACACTACGCCAATCGTGTCGTCAAATACACCGACATACATACAAATACTAATACACCAAATGAAATTGCGAAATTTCGAGTTAAACTGTGCCCGCCCAGGGCACCGCAGCTTCTCAGGCTCTGCGCCACCGGCACAGCCCCACGACAGGGGTGGACTATATTATGCTCAATGTTGCTAGTTGGTCGCCACTCGGTCGCTCCAATTTTGGCAACTTTTCAGTAAATGACGAATAGCGATTCAGCGTTCGACGTCAAATAGCAATAATCGCTAACATAATCGCAATTTGCTTGCGATCCAAGTGAGTAAATATCCCAACCCAACAGTGTCTACATACTCAGTATTGGAACGGAAAACACCGAAACAGCAAAAGGTTAATTAAAGTCGTTATGAGAATTAAAACCGTCAAAAAATATTTAATTAGCATACTATTTATTAATGTAGGTACTGTCCCACTGCTGGGCAGAAGCCATTATTGAAATTACCTAAGTCTTCGCTGCATTTTTTTATATTGTACGTCAAGATGACCTAGACACTCCACTCCACCTAGGTAGAGTGCTACCTAAGGGAAAGCGGTCGTGAGGTCCAGGTCCAGATATGAGGCTGATAGGCAGAGTCATGCAAACGAATCACCGACCTGGCAACCCTCATCTTGGAAGGTCCGCAAAAATGGCCTTGGTATATGCTTAATTAATATACGAACACGCTTGCAAAATGCAGGTTGGTGATCGCAAATCTGAGCTATGTTCAGAAAAATCCAAAAACTCTTCGGCCGACATGCGGTGACATGGCAACCCAGGACCTCAAAGAAATGTAAACTTAGGTACTCATTTATCAACAAATATAGCTTTATTGGTTTTAAAAGTATAGAAGATAGATGTATTCCGAAAATATGGTTTGTAGCTAATCACGGAAACCGCTTAGGAAAGCAGGCACAAATCGGTATTGGACTGAAGGGTTCTTCAAGAAACTCGCACTTTTTAGGAAACAGCCGCTGCATAACTCGCTTCAGCGTGCAAGCGTGCTCCAGGCCAAACGTCTCGATGACGAGCACAAGCTAAAATAAACAATGCCATTATTATCTAATAAAAATAAAAAAATTAATTAAAATGAAAAATCTATTTATAAATAATATCTCTTTCAAATTGGTAGGTAAGTATGTACTGGAAAACTGGCGAAGGAGATAATATTTACGATTATAATAACTCTCTGTGGTTATCGCTTAACTTGTGAATCATCCATCACAAAATTGTTAGTTTTGTGACAAAAAATATCTTAACTTATTTTTTTAAATAGCTTTACAATTTAAAGATTAGATATAAATTAAAGATTAAACCTAATTTGACTGTTGCTCGTCTCCGAGGGTTTTCCGGTTCTGAATTTAGACTTGAATGTACGTAATCTATTTTATCTTACATAAATAGTGAAGAAATCGTTTCTCGTAAGCCAGCCATGTTCTACGTAACACTGAAGAATGTTGCAGCCCACATTCGCAATCATACTGAGGACTTTTAGTTGTTCCTTTGTGCCGTCAGCCGGAAGAGTGACCTAAAATTACGTATGCCCATAAAAAAAAGTTGAAATTAAATTAAATATTGTGCTCAAGTTCTGCATCGTTTACCGTTAACTTAATAATTCGACCTTCTACTGCTTTCGCTCGCTCCAAACACCTTGGCAATGTGACGCTGTCTATGTTCCCTCCAGTTATTACGCAAACGACACTGTTCAACAATATAACATAGTGATTGATCTTAGTGCAAATCTGGTGTATGTGAAATGCGCTTTTGAATGAAAAAAAGCAGACTATCATATTGAAAATAAATAACTGTTAAGTACACTAAATAAATAAAATAAATACATGAAAGTTATCTTCCAGGGACATTTTTATTCTTTTTTATTTACTTACTTTTTGCCTCGTAGTTCCGGCAATATGTCTGGAACAGCCAACAAGGCACTCAAACTAGCCGCACCAGCGCCTTCAGCTACTAGGTTCTCGTCTTCAACTAAATGTAATATAGCTCGTGCAATCCAATCGTCGTCTACTAAAACCTAAGCAAACCATTAACTAATGTAGTATTGTTTGAGTAGCAATGTATGCTCGGGTTTTCTGTTTAAGTAGTAGGTAATTACCATTTTGTCAATGAGCGATTTTGCTGTATGGAAGGCATTGACACCTGCCGTAGGAACGGCTAGTGACTCTGCGATACTCCTACCCGAGGCTGTCTTATATGGCTTTTCGTTTTCCATAGCTTTGAAGAAACAGCAGCATTTGTCGGGTTCTACGCCCTGATTAGAAGTCAAATGATTAACACAGGTAACTTTACTTACACATTAATAATTATGTCAATCTAATCTAAGACCAGGCCAACAAAAATAGCTACAGAAGACGCTTCAATCAAAACATATCACACATAAACGAGCACTTGAGGGTTAATATGCTTAACGGCGGTTGCGATCCCGGCGATCAGCCCGCCGCCGCCCACCGGTATGAGTACGGCGTCCGTTTGGGGCAATTTTTCCATTATTTCTACTCCAACTGTCCCTTCTCCAGCAATCACATGAGGATGGTCATAACTAAAATTTCCAAAGATAGTTAGTTATTTGCTTTATGTATACATCAAGCCAATCATTTTTTTGATGAAACTGTTTTCTCACCCATTTATGTAGGTTCTACCATTTTCAGCAAGCAAAATGAAAGCATATCGTTTCGATTCGGATAAATCTTTTCCACTCAACACTACTGTTGCCCCAAAGTCCTGGCACTTGTCCACAATGCTCACTAAGGTGAAAATTGGAAGTACTACTGTAACTGGGATATTTAGCCTTTGGCCGTGATATGCTAAAGCCTGCAAGGAACGAAATAATTACTATCAAAATCTATTATTACGTTAACCGCTTTAATTTGCAATTCCAATAATAAATAAATAAATAAAATAAATATCTGGGACAATTCACACCAAGATCATCTGGCCCCAAACTAAGCAGAGCTTGTATTATGGGCATCAGAGACTGATAAACATACTTAAATATTTCTAAATACATACTTAAATAGATAATAACACCCAGACACACAACAAACACAAATGTTCATCACAAAAATGTTTGTCATGGGTGGGGATCGAATTAAATAGAATTTATGTTTGTTTATCGTACCATTGCCCAGTTACCTAATGATGCAGTTATAACTCCAGTATTTCTTTGTTCATCGGTAAGCATCAGCAAGGAGTACAAAGCTCCCCGTTCTTTAACACTAGAAAATATGGATGCTTAACTAGTTTATTAATTGACGACTTGACTATATTACAACGAAGAAATAATGATATTGCGTTACCTCCCCGTTCGATGAAATATCTCGAACTTGTAGTTCAAGTCCAAACCGAACTGTTTGCAGAAGCGAGATTTCTAAAACCAAATTCCTATGCTAGTTGAATAAATAAATAAATAATGCTAGTTTATGTTGTTGTTTCAAAACTGTGGAGAATTATTAATTTAAGAATAAAAAGTTATAGATATATGTTACCACTAAAGGAGATTGTGGGATAACTTCTTTGATAGCGGCTGCTGCTTTCAGAACATCATTGTAGTATATTGTTTTTGGATTGTCTGGATCACACACATGATCAAATTCAATGTCTGGTTTCTGTAAATTTAATGAAGGATTGTACTATTAGTTTCATAAGGGTGTAAACTTCAATCTCTGGCCTATAACACCACATCGGTATTATTTTATCTCTCATGATTGACACACTGAACTTACTGGATTTGGGCACCATAGTTTATTTTTAACCACATCACGTTTTGCAAGAATGCCTGGTGCTACACCCAGGGGATGTTTTGGCTCCAGAGATTGACCATAATCATCATTATGTTTAGACATTTTTTTATTTTATCTATACACTTTTTCAGATGAAAGGGCTGATTGCATGCATCAAATGCATTTTAGTATACATTAAGCGTTATGGGCTATCATCTACATCCTTTGACTTGGTAAAATTTCCAATTATAGCAAATTTCTAAACGCAAGACGACGATTAGCCATTTCCATGTTTTGTTGACAGCATGTCAATTATTAAGTTTGTCCTCAATCAAGTCCACAGCTTCGAATAATGACACCTAGAAGGATAGTTAGGATCAAGAAGGCTAGAGACTCTAGCCTTCTTGGTTAGGATACAAAACTTACAAAAAGACGCGCCAAATTCGAAGCCAAAACCAAACGTCAAAAATGTGTCATGCCTTCTTCTTCTTGTTTTATGACAGGCAACCCACTCCTTTTAATAAGGATTACTACTGCCTTTTTCAAGTGATGTGTTTTGGGTACAGTTTGGTGTAGGTAGGCGGGTAAGGGATAGGATTTTTGGGCAGTATAGTACATACACATAATAGGAAAATGGAGTAACTATAGCTTAATGTTATGATGGGAAAGATATTTAACAATGGAATAAATATATTTGTTATTGCTGAGAGATAGTATAGAAGACAAGTCATACGGAAGGGGGGCCTTATACTTAATTGAAATATCATGTAGTGAGAGAGAGTCATAAAACGGACATTTAAATAAGATGTGCTCAATTGAGCCTTCTTCCAGACCACATTCACATAGTGACGAATCTTTGACATGTAGTTTGGAAAGGTGAACTGGAGTAGAACAATGACCAAGTCGAAGCCGAGATAGAGTTGATGAAATGATTTTTTTGAAATGCAATTTAGAAAACCAAGGCTTGAGAGATACATTTGGTTGAAATTGACTATAAAATCTGCCTTTACTTTGACTAGAGTTTTTCCAATCCCGACTCCATTTCTCCAGCAAGAAATTGCGAGGGATTGATGAGAGATCTTGACTGTAATTTTTTTTGAAACCTGTGTGGCCCTGTCTTGCTGCCAATTTAGCTAATTCATCTACCAATTCATTGCCTTGAATTCCTGAATGTGCAGGAATCCATGACAATTTGACAGTCATATTTAAATCAGAGCATTCCTTTAGTTTCGATTTTACTTCTAAGGCTAGAGGGCTAATAGAGTTACGATCGAATGGATTAGAAAGAAGAGATCGTAGAAAACTTAATGAGTCCGAAAATATTATTGATTGTTTAATATTTGAACATAATATATATTTAACACATTCTAAAATGGCCAAACTTTCGCTACTAAAATTTGTTGTAAGAGAAGGATACTTGAATAATTTAAAAAAACCAGTCGAGTGTTGCAAAAACGCAGCACCCACACAATTAGAGGAGTCAGAAGAAAGGTTTTCAGAGGTAGTTTTAGATGCATCTGTATAGAAAATTTGGAACTCTGAAAGAGCATTATTTTTAATGAACTCATAAAGTTTTGAATTTGGGTCACGAGTGTCCTTACTGATACCTATTGAGAGTAGAATGTCCGGTTGGAAAATAATGTCACTATAATTATAATGGAACAGAGGAAAACATGGAAACATGGAAAACATCACATTCAAGGTTTTTAAATTTTCTGAAACTAGATATTAAATAAGGGACCGGCTTATTAGACCAAAAACCATTATTTCCTTCCAATAGAACGTTAAGCATTTCAAGCTTTGAAAAAAGGGGGTGATTTTCTTGTTGGCAGACTTTAAAGAAGTATCTATCTGAAAGATATTGTCGCCTCAAATCCAAAGGTGGGTCAGCACACTCTACTTGCAGAGCATTTATAGGCGTACTTTTCATGGCTCCTATAATAATTCTTAAACTTTTAGAATGAGTAGTGTTCAACTTATTCATAGCAGTTTTGCTAGCAATACTAAAGGTAAATGAGCCATAATCGAATAAGCTTAACGGACGGATGTGCACCCCACCAAACACCCGATAAAGCTCTTATTACATTTAAACTTTTTCAGCCTTGTTACTAATATAACTAACATGTGGTAAGCTGGTTAATTTACTATCAAATTTTACCCCCAGGAACATGGCTTCGTTAGAAACAGGAAGAATAGAGTCATTAATAGCAATGCAGACATTGGGAATATTATTTTTCCTGGTAAAAACTACCACAGTGCTTTTAGACGTGGATAAAGACAAGTTATGTTCTAATAACCATTTAGATAACTTGCATAACGACTTTTCCAAGGCGTCAGAAGCTAAGTCGATTGACTTGTTCGAAGAATATAATAAAACATCATCAGCATATTGAAGAATGGAACATGAAGAATCAGTGATTGATTCAAGATCACTCGTATAAACGTCGTATAAAAGGGGACTTAAGACAGATCCTTGCGGAACGCCCTTCCATAAATAGCGAGGATTATTATCTGCACCCGCAACACGTAAACTGACAGATCTTTCCATAAATAGATTAAAAATAAAATTTGAAAAGATCACGGGAATATTTAACATCTGCAGTTTAGTCTTTAAAATTGTTAAATCAACATTATCATAAGCAGCGGTAATATCTAGAAAAGCTGCTACTGTATATACTTTTTTTTGAGAAAACTAAATGAAGATCACTAGAAAAGATACTGAGGTTATCCGCAGTACTTTTACCTTTTCTAAATCCGAATTGCGAGTTACCAAGCAGACCATTTTTTTCAAGAAAACATTCTAGGCGATTTTTTATTAAGTGTTCTGTGATTTTGGCAAAAACAGAAGCTAAAGCAATGGGCCGATAGGAAGCAGAGTCAGTGGGGTCTTTGGAAGGTTTAAGAATCGGAATAATAATATGATGTTTCCAAGGTGATGGAATTTGACCAGTACTTATGACAAGATTTATGATGTTAAGTAAGAATGACAAAGACTGTGGTTTCAGGTGAGAAACAAATACCATCAATACCAGGTGACGAATCTGAGACGCGTTTTAAAACAAGCCTGAGTTCAGACATTGTGAAAGGAAGACCCAAATCACCAGAGTTGTTAACACAGGAATCGTTATCTGAAGGGGACGGAATCTCATTAATGTTTGGTACAAAATCAGGTGCAAGTTTATTAACAAAGGAAGTGGCCCAGTCAGAATTGTTGCTGTCTAGATTGTTGTTTTTAAGGGCACATCTAAAACGTTTAATATTGTTCCAAACTTTAGTCAATGGGGTGTCGGGAGACAAAGAAGAGCAAAAACTCTCCCAACCAGCTTTCTTTTTTTTCTTTAACAGGCGCTTTGTCGCTGCTGTAATGTTTTTATAATTAATAAAATTATGTAAATTCAAACTATCCTTGCACTGTTTCTCTGCAGCATTTCTTTTTTTAATTGCTGAAGTGCACTCATTATCCCACCACGGGGGAGAAGGAGTTTTACCCCTGGCAACATTTTTGGGTTTGAAAGTACCGTCAGCTGAGGACTGAATCGCCGCTAACAAACTTTCATACGAAGGAATAAGATTGTTTTCATCAACCGCCGGCAATGAAGCAACCATATCTTCTATTTTTTTGCTGAAGGACAACCAATCAAAGTTAGATAAATTGTATTGAAGTAACGGTGGTAGAGGGGGAAAGGAATGATTTTTAGCAGGAAGAGAAACAAGAATAGGAAAATGATCGCTACCATGCGAAAGGTCGAGGCATTTCCAAGTGAGGCAAGAAGCGATAGATGGGGAACATAACGAAATATCAACAAAACTTGAGGATTGCCCCGGACAAGCACGTCTCGTTGCGCAACCATCATTTAAAACACAGAGATTTAAATCATGAAAAAGATCAACAAGGCTATTGCTAAAAGTGTCATTAATCGGAGCACCCCACAGGGAATGGTGAGCGTTGAAGTCACCTAATACAATTTTCGGGCCTGGGAGAGTGGATATGATATCCCTCAAGATTAGAATTAGTGATAAATCTTTTCGTGAAAAGTATAATGATAAAATTGATATGTCACCTACCTTAGCAGCAACTGCATTCAGATAACTGTTATTGTAGGTTGGGAGCTGAATGCGCGAGAAGTTGCAATTCTTTCTAATAATAAGGGCTGCACCACCCCACCCATCATGTCTGTCATCCCTGAGGACAGAATAACCCGGCACTCTAAAGTTGAGGCCAGGTTTCAGCCAAGTCTCAGAAATAGCTAGTGCGAAAGGTTCATGTTTATTAATAAGGTAAAATAAATCATGTAATTTAGACGAAACACTCCTACTATTCCACTGCAGGACTAGATTCATAATGTTTATTGAAGAGTTGGTATATAGAAACTGACAAGTTATTTATCAAAGATATGGCAACGTTGTACGGTACTGAGGAACTTATAATAACATTTATCAAAGCTGAAAGCAACTTGTTAAGATCAGATTGGGAAACTGACTCACTGTCAGAAACATTTGATTTTAGAGCACACCCATTAGGGGGGAGTAGGAATAGCATATTCTGATATCAAATTATTGTGTGCTTTAAAATCATAACCAGTATTTAATGATTGATGGGATTTTTTATTGATAGTTATTGTTTTTTTATATGATTTAGGTGCAGGCCCCACAGAGGAGGAGGAGGAGGAGGAGGAGAGAACTGCTGTGGATGGAGTAGAAGCGGTCACTTGAGAAAAGGACTTTTTAAAAAGAAAATTTTGATGCTGCTTCTTGATAGGAAATAAAATCTTTGGACATTAATTGTTTGATGTTATATTGCCTATTATATTCAGGGCATTTATTGTCAGTGGCCTGATGACTACCAGTGCAGTTAACACAATGGAAGTCATGAGTCTCCTCACAGTCATTGCCATAATGATCCTGAGCACACTTATAACACCTTGCTTTACTCCTACACTGCAACCGAGTGTGACCAAATCGGCAACAGTTGTAACAAAGTACTGTTGGGAATATATGTATATGGTTCAACAGGTATGGAAGAAAAGAATGAATAAACTTTTGAGGGAAGAGTTTGGCCATCGAAAGTTATTACTACAGTTTGAGTGGGGGTATACCAGGAAATACCTTGTGGAGTTGTAGTCTTCCGACTAAGCCTACGAGTTTTTATAATAGGCCCTGAGCCTTCAGGGACCCTGAGGTTTTCCACAATCTCTTCGTGAGACCATTCAGAGGGAATGCCCTTCACGATGCCCATTCTGCAAATGTTGTATGAGGGAATTGTTATATTGTATATTAATTTGACTTTTTCATTGTTAATAAAGTTGTTAGCAGCAGCTGAAGTCCCAAATTGCACAGCAAGGCGGTTTCTTCCGATGCGCTTAACCCCGTCTTCCATAACATTTCTTAATTTGTTTTGATATAAGAAGTTCCCGAATTTGATAGGATGGAGAGTGGAGCCGGCATTGGGAGAAGACTCTTTATACTGTACGTGTACTATATATAAAAGGACCAGAATCTGAATCAGAATAATGTCTTCTCAAAACTTGGGGGGCTTCTGATGTTTCCATATTTGTGGTTGGGGTAAAAAGGGAGCAGTCGGGAACAGGGCTAGTGATGTTTGAGGGACTAGGCGAACACTCAAAAATACTAGGGTCAATCACTTTACGTGAGCCAATTTTTTGTTTGCTTATAAATACAATAGTGTTAGATAAGTTGTCTTTCTTTTTAGATGGTTGACTCTTTTTTTTCTTGTTAGTTGCTGTTATCCACGCATCTGCTTCCAACAGTGTAAGAAGAGGATTTGGAGGGGAAGGAGGGTCTGGAGGTGGGTCTGGATCTAGCAGCTCCATAATGGAACTGCTTAGTAGTGGAGGAACCAAGAATAAATTAAAGTAACTTACCAGAAATGAACAATATATACACACGAAACACGCAATTACAAATCACTTTAAGATATATACACAATAATAACTAAAATATAAATAAATAATTAAAAGCAAGACCGCCCTTTTTAACTTCCCGCCAAAAACTGGTGTCATGCCTTCATGGCAGAAGTAACCAAATAATGTTGCAAATCGACAGGATTTTCCCTAAAAAGTGAGGAGATTAAAGTTTTTTCAGAACTTAATTTTTGTAATTTTTTGATGGTCATTATCTAGCGTGTTTAGTTAAAAGTTGTTAATTATATTAATAATACGAATATTTTTCCACAATAAACTGATTTATTCTGCGATGACTTACGTGAGTCCTTTTGATTTTTATATTCACATAAATAATATTCATGTTAAAAAATATATAATATAATTAAATATATACAGTTTAGTTAAATCAATTTCGTCCAATTTACTAAAAGTTGGGAAAATATTTTCTCATAACTGGCAACATTTTCAAATTTAAAAACAAATGTTTTTCTACTTAAATAACAATTTACAATATTTATTTTGAGTTTTAATAATAATAACCATTTTGGCTCCTGCTCAGAATGGATGTAGGTTTGGGTCCCGAGGTACTAAAGAACTCCTCCTCAGAGACACGACCATTTGCCAGCAAGTCCGACGAAGCAGGAAAGGATCTTGGAGCTGTGTAAAATTGATGCAAGAGATCTTTTTTAAGCACATGCATGGCGCAGTGGATCACAGTCCTTCGTCAACCAGGTGGTGGGGATGGCTCGCCTGCTCCGCAGGACTTGATAAGGATAGAGCGAGGTATTTTCCAGGGCGATAGTTTGAGTCCTTTGTGGTTTTGTATGGCTCTGAATCCAATTAGTAGATACCTTATTATTAGTACCTTATTCAGAGCTAGGCTATCGGCTTCGCAGAGGGGGTGAGTTCATCTCTCATTTGTTGTACATGGATGACCTGAAGCTGTTTGCACCAAAACCCCAGGTCTTGATGGTACTGTTAAAAATCACTGAGATTTTTAGCAATGCCATCAAGATGGAGTTCGGTGTGGACAAGTGTGCGGTCATGCATTTACAAGAAGGGAGGGTTGTAGATTCACCGAATTTACAGCTCTCTGAGACGATGACACTCAGATCCCTCTCTGAAGCCTACAAATATCTTGGTATGTCAGAGTCATTGGGTATATCAGTAGGAGACGTCAAGCAATCGGTGAAGGCCTTCTTTCTGCAGGCCTTCAAGGTGAGGATGGCCAGCCCAATGATTCGTTTGAATGACTGGGCTTGTCAACCTCATATCTGGACGTCGCCTTACAAAGGTACTCAAGAGTTCTCTGTCAGGTGGCAATAACGTGCGCGCTTTCAACGGTTAGGTGATGCCTTTTCTGATATACTCCTTTGGCATACTAAGATGGCCTCACGCCGCTCTCCTTGGCAAACGAGAACTGGCGTCAACTAACGGTGCTCACCACCGACGACCGCAAGGAAATATGTAAGAGCAAGGAGCTGCATGGGAGGTTCTATCGGGCCTTAACAGGGCCTGATGTTGACCTCTCCGCATCGGTGAAATGGCTACGTTTTGGGGACCTCTTTGGGGAAACCGAAGGTTTTGTCTGTGCAATTGTTGATGAAGTTATCAAGGTGAATAACTACCGGAAATACATAATGAAGGACGAAACGGTCGACATTTGTCGAGCATGCCGCCGTCCTGGCGAGTCTATTCGCCATGTTATTTCCCTTTGTTCTCACCTTGCTAACGGAAAGTACTTGCACAGGCACAACCTAGTAGCCAGGATCATTCACCAGCAACTTGCTCTTCGGTATGGCCTTGTCGAGTCGGAGGTACCGTACTATAAGTACGCATTGGTAGCAGTTTTCGAGAATAGTCGTGCATTGCTCTATTGGGTTCGCCCTATCATCACGGACAGGACTATTGTAGCCAATAAGCCTGATATCGTGCTGGTAGACCAATCCCAACGCCGGGCAGTGCTCGTCGACATCACCATTCCGCATGACGTAAACCTCGTAAAAGCTGAGAAGGACAAACTCAGCAAGTACCTTGACTTAGCTCACGAGGTGACCGCCATGTGGAATGTTGATTCGACGATCATTGTCCCGATAGTCGTATCGGCGAACGGCTTAATAGCAAAGAGCCTCGACCAACACCTCGAGAGGCTCTCGCTCAGCGGATGGGTCAAGGGTGAGATGCAGATGGCGGTGCTCCTGGACACAGCTCGCATTGTCCGGAGGTTCCTCTCCCTGCAGCCCTAACCACCGGTAGTCTGAGCCTTGCTTTCCCTGCTGCCGGCGGCACCCTAGGTTAAGGTTTTTATAGTATTTTTATAAATCATTGTATTTGTAACTTTAAGCTTAGGTTTTATAATTGTAATTATTTAGTTTTTATAATAATTGTAATTCATAAGTTGTTTTTATTGTTATAAATCTTTGCTTTTGTAGGAATACTGTACAAATTTTATGTCTAAGTTTCATGTTTAATGAAGAGAATAAACAAAAATGGATATCACATGGCATTAAGATTTGTAGTCGGAAAAAAAAGGGTCTACTTTGGACATATCGTTTAACCCACGAAACATAACAAATTCAAGTACGATAAATACTCTAAGCTATTTACAAGAATTACTAAGTTGACTAAGCGTGCACAAAACAACTATAAAATGAATACTTCTAATAATAAATGTAAAGCAGCGTGGCAAATTATAAATAAATCGAGATTAAATATTCCAAAGGATACTGTTTATGACATCCAAGTTAACGAAAAATTATGTTATAATCCTACCCAAATAGCTAATGCTTTCAATAAGCATTTCACGGAAATAGTCGACCCTATTCCAGGTGCAGGAACAAAGGTGAATAAAACCATTAATTTTCAGGCGAATTCAATGTTTATTGCGCCAAGTTCACTTTTTCAAATTATTAAAATTATCAAAAGTTTAAAAAATAAATCTAGTATAGGTTACGATGGTATTTTAACAAAAATAATTAAAGAAGTAAATGAATTAATCTGTCATCATTTGAGTTACATTATAAACTTATGCATTACAACAGGGATATTCCCCAATGAACTTAAAACGTCAATTATCAAACCCTTGTTCAAAAAAGGTAATATACAGTTAATGGGTAATTACAAGCCAGTAGCATTATTGTTAATATTTTCCAAAATTATCGAAAAGTATTTGTATGGCGAACTTTATGCTTATCTTGAAAAGCACATAATTTTATGTATAAACAAAAAGGATTTCGTAATAATAAAAACATAAATATGGCAATATATGAATTTGTGAAGGTTAGACTGTGTCTTGTTGATAATAAAACCCCTGTTTGTGCGATTTTTTGTGATATGTCACAGGCTTTTGATTGTGTGGACCTTCGAGCAACGCGGGCCTTCCGTCCCGGAAGAGAGTAGGCTTAGCGATTTTCCTCTATTCAAATAATTGTAATTTTTTGCGGGGGTGAAATGTGCACACGAGTGCATTTTCTCACACGTACATACAAAAACAACACTGTAATGACGACACTAACACATAAAAAATGAAGCAAAACAAAAACAATTCGTGTACGTACGAGTCACAAGTGTCACAACTCACACATCGCCTCGTTGTCAGCGTAGATAAGGATGGATTCAACTGTCGATGCAGTAATATCGATAAATTTTACTTTCGGAAGAAGTAATAAAGATAACACAGTTTATAATTTTTCGTATTAAATATTATCTTTATTTATTGGTTAAACAATTATAACTTCATTTCTAATAATTATTATTAGGTATTTATGTAGGATCTTATTAACCACTTTTGATATTCTAAAAATAATAAATACGGTTTACTATCCAATTGGCTAAAAATTTAAAGCATATAATACATCTGATAATATCAACTAAATAAACTTACGCAGAACATTATTAGGCACAAAAAATTAGACAAAATTGTTTTAAGCATAAATACAATTAGCAGTATCATATTAGGCATAAAATTCACAACCTTATTTGGAAAAAAAACAACAATGTTATCAAACCATAATAAATATTAGCTTAATCATCCTAAGCAGAATGTCAACGATCAACAAATACCAAGATATTTGAAAATAAAATGAGTAATATCATCAAAATCTAGCCGCTACCACTGCTCGCTCGGCTTTGTGCGATAGGTTCATGTAAATCTAACACGTGCGTCGCTTCGCTACCTTGTGTTTGGACTCAATTCATTTATATTTATGAGAATGTTGCACCCATGTGGGTCATAAGTACTATTACAGGTATGATGATATCACTTAAAATCGTAAAATAAAATGAAATAAACTAAACTAAAAAGTAGAAAATCATATGATTTTGATTTACCGACATTATTAAAAACGCATTTTATGATTTTGGAGTGGAGGTGCCAAGTAAATGCTTCAACAACCTTCTGAGAATATCAAATTACTAAGTACCTACACACAATATTATAAGACATGTCAAAAAAATTACAGGACAGTTACAGTACTTACTGGTTTACAAACTACTAGTGAATGAAAACAAATTAGGAAAGAACAAGTAGCGCCCGAAGCTGTACTATATCCACCGTGTTTGTGATGTTTATACTTGGCACTGACTTTAAAATGTAAAAAATTGGTATTTAATAATTTCGGCGTAACTAAATCAAGGGCAATCCAGTTGCAATGATGATTAAATTCTACCTACATCAACATCGGCAGCGTTTTCACACCTAATCGTGGCTTCCTCCCACACGGTATCTATCTACGTCATTTTCACTCAAAAATGCCTTTAATTTTGTTATATTACATCCTTGACATGCATTTTTGTGTGTTTTCACAGGATTCTACCAAGGATGATAAGAAAAAAAAAACAAGATAATTTAGTGAAACCCATTTTAATAACTCAATATTCCACTATGATGCCATGTAAACTAGAAGAACATAAATTGCAAGCAAATGATTATAATAATTTCATACCATCTTTAAAAACATTGTCGAAATGGTACAAAACATTAAATGGGCAGCCGAGATTTACCAAAGAAGCATTCGAAGTGATTATAATGAAATCAGAGCATTCGCAAATGATTTTTAATGGCAGTCTAATTTTTGATGAAATGAAGATAAAAACAAGTACCACAAACCCAGCGAAGCCATGGCTATGTAGACTTTGGGTGTGGTTTAGAAACAGATAGCACTGACGTATGTACCGAAGCATTGGTATTTCTTGTCGTGCCGTTTAATGCGAGATTTAAGGTGCCAATAGGTTATTTTTGTGTATATTTGGCGGATGCATTTTCTTGGGTTCAATTTTTTCATTAAAAAGGAAATTCTGGTGTCGATGTATTTTTCCATGATAAATCTTGCAAGTTCCAAATCATGGTCTGTAAAATCATTTTCATAGGAATGATAGGTAATGAACGGGAATAAATCTTTTCCAATGAATTTCTTCAATACTTTTGGCACAATCTGATTCGTAGTGCAAAATCGGGTTGGTCGATTATTTTCCCCTAATCGTTGTCTTATCTCCCTTTCGCAAGCTCGACAAATGTTTATTACGTCTTTTGAAGCATGTTGTAACTTGCCTCTGCTTTTTTGGTGTACTAAGCTGTTTTTATCAACTGGCCCGAGTATACCTTTAATGCAAGTGTTACATTTGATTTTTTTTGACAGAGAATAAACAACAAAACCTGCTATGTATTCAACTACTTTATCGCCAAAGGGGGACAGAAATGTCTGCGTCTCAATTTCATCCATTAAGTCGTCAACCACATTTTTAAAATTGATTTTATCACTATCAGCGGTTTCATTGCCATATGCCCGCACAGATGAAGCATTGATTTTATCAATTGCGGATGTGCAGTTAAGCACAGAATTTTTTTCTAAAGGGATGCAATTTGTCCCACAACCAGTTTGTATTAACTGTGTGTTGACTAGAAGTTTTTTATAAATTGCTTCAAACTGGTAGGCCGTGGGATTATCACAATGACCACCGTGACTTCTTACATTCGAAAAAAAAAGTTTAATATGGTCCTGGCTTACTCTGTGGAGAGGCATATAATGAAGACCGTTTGGAGTGTTTTGTACAAGATCTCGAAATATAGATTTTGAACTCTCTATACAGACCAAGAACCCAAGAAAACCTGTATACCGTGGAGATTTTAATAAATTCATTTTGCTTACTTTACCATTACGCGTCACATAAGCTGACAAATTCATCAATACTTTTTGAGCTTCATCTAATTTTTTAAAAGCCTTTTCAAAATTTTCGTTGTTTAATGCCTTTTTGAAACCATGTTGACGAGACCGCGAATCTAATATATCAAAAACATCGTTAATGATCAAAATATATTTAGCAGTAGCAGCCGAACCGTCAAATTGTGGCAAACCTAGCTTGGTTTCACAAAATACAAGTGCATCAGCAACACTTGCGCTGAACAATTGTGCTGCTAGACGTACGTTCATTATTTTTGATTTAAAATAAAGGTGATTTGTCCTCAATTTATTTGTCATAAAAAATAATTCCTCCTCCTGTACTTTATGCAATGTTTCTATATATTGCCAACATGGTTTCAACCATGTTGACGAGACCGCGAATCTAATATATCAAAAACATCGTTAATGATCAAAATATATTTAGCAGTAGCAGCCGAACCGTCAAATTGTGGCAAACCTAGCTTGGTTTCACAAAATACAAGTGCATCAGCAACACTTGCGCTGAACAATTGTGCTGCTAGACGTACGTTCATTATTTTTGATTTAAAATAAAGGTGATTTGTCCTCAATGTATTTGTCATAAAAAATAATTCCTCCTCCTGTACTTTATGCGATGTTTCGCATTTCACTTTATGCGATATATTGCCAATCAATTTTGTTCCCATTATTGTCAAAAAGACATTCATAGTCACCAAAAGTATTACGAATCAACTTCAGCAAATGACTGGGATCCAAAAAAAAAACTTTTTGCCCCGTAGTAGGATCTAATATCGTAGTTTGCAAGTTGCCTGCGTCTAAGCAGTAACCTAACTCTGTAGCCATAGCTAGATTTGGTTTTGCGCCGTCACAAGTCAATGCTTTAATCTGAATTCCAGTTTCATGCACCAGTTCAAATGCTTTCGTTACCAGCTGTGCCTTCAAGTTTGCATTTGTGCCTTTTACTAAAAAGAACCCAATCGGAACCTTCCAAGAAGCATTTATGCCTACTAATAAAAATACCAGGACATCCGTAGCTTCGACAGAATTGTCCGTTACTAAGTCAAACCCATAATTTACATAACCAAATTGTCTGTTACTATTAGGTGGACTTTCTGTTTTAGCCATTATTTTCATTTCGTCGAAAACCAAAGTGGCGTAAATTATGATATCTGAATTCGCTTCCGCTTTATGTTTTAAAGCTACTAATGCCTCCTTAGTGAAACCTGATTGACCATCAATAGTACTGTACCATTTAGTCAGAGTACGTGGATGTGGCAAGCATGTTCCAAAAGTTTTGCGGACGTACTTATAAGCTTTTGGTGAGTAAAAGTGAAGAGTTTTTTTTTTTAAAATATTTATTTAACAAAAAGTTTACATAATATTCTTATAATAAAACATCACAAAAACCGTTGATCGGTTTGTACGGATGCTTTGAACATCTTAGCGCGCGGTCTGTGCCTAAAAACTCAGTTAAACAATATTTCAAAGTAAGTAGCAATAACTTACTGTACCTAAAAAACAAAAATTCATAGCCATTCACAATTTAAAACAATACGCAGCTAACTGCATATAATGCATAAAAACCACGGCGGCACAAGTGTTTACTTGTTGTCGACAATCATCGCTCGCGACGCGCCAGGAAACCAGTTTGGGAAGTCAGGAAACCGGCGCGGTAAACAACAACCAATACAGGGTAAACCATACCATTATAATTGTAAGCTTTGAAGCTGTTCGAGAAAATATTTTTTGAAATTATGTTTATAGTTTTCAATATTAGTTTTTGATATTACTTTTGCTGGTATTTCGTTCATGAGTTTAAGTATTAGAAAGCGATGTGTACGTTGGCCATAGTAATTATTAACTCTAGGTATGTGTACTTCACATCTAAGCACCGAATCCCATCAATTTCCGCAGCTTTTTTTATGTTCAAATTTTTTATGATTTTTGATACACAGTCGTTTTGTGCTGCTTTGAAAAATATTGATTTATTTTCCGGGAAAGTATATAGTTTTTCATTTAATATTTTATCATTACAATCTGTCGTTATATTCTTTAGATTGTTTTTGAATTCCTCCCCAAAATTGTTAGCTATTTGTTTTAATGTTATTTTATTTTTATTGAATGCTTTAATTATTGCTGCGTCTACCGTTTTGTCAATTCGTCCAGATAATGAGTTTAAGACTTGCCATAGTTTTCTAGGATTGTTTTTATTGCTGTCAATTTCATCGTTAAAATATTTATTTCTCGCTTTTTCGATTGTCTTTCTTGTTTTGTTTCTTTGCCTATTATATTCTAATTGTAATATTTTGTTACTTGAGTCTTTTATCCATTTACTATATAGTGTATCTCTTTTTTTACAATGATTATTTATTTTATTACTAATCCACGGATCTTTATTTCTTTTACTTAATTTATTAACTGCCTGTATGTGCGTGGCTTGCCCGTAACACCTGTCAAAATTTACTTTGATAAAGTTGTATATCTCGTTTGGGCAATGCATTTCCTCTACTGGACACCAATCTATATGTTTTAGCAGTGGTAATAATTCTTCATTACTAATTACGTGTTTGGTAATTGGATCACCCTGTATGTTGCTGCTTGTTCCAACGCACGCCAGCACAGTCATGCGGTGATCCGCCATTACAGTGCCAAGTGTCGCCGAGTAAAGGTCTAACGAACGCGATCTAGCAAAAATGTGATCAATACAAGTGCGCGTTATTTTATCATCCCGTTTCTCGATCCTTGTATAATCAGTTATCGCGTTCGTCAGGCCGGACTCAGCCATACAGCTCAAATAGCGGTCTCGTATGTTATCATGAGATTTTAGGTCTATATTTAAATCACCTAGTAAGTAAAAATCGGGTTTTTGTTAAAGCGAAGCATCTCAGTTCTGGCGAATATTTAGCCTTTGACAAATTACCACTTTGACTTTTTTTCTGTTGGCGCTTAATTAGTTCCTTTTCTTCAACGCCAATTGTTTCAAGAACCATTTTTTCTTCTTTATCAATTAATGATTTTTCATTGAGACTCTGAAGAAATTCTTCCAAACTAGCAACTTTTTTCTTCAAAAAAAGATTTTTAGCCTGAAGTCGCTTTATTTTCTTCTTTTGATGATCTATTTGATTTTGCATTTTTTTTTCTTGGAGAAAGAGTTTCGCTTTGCGATGTACCCTTTGGAGCACATTTTTCAATGGAGACTGTCGACTGAATCTGAAAACGAATATATTTAATTCTATCCTACGTGTAATAAAAGTACCTACGCTTTTCAATTTTCCTTAATTTAAATATTGTAAATACGGAAAATATTATGTGCAACATTATATTTATGTTTTAACTCTAGAAAACTTTAATTATTTTATTATAGAAGCTTGTTTTTATTTTAACATTGTGCTAGAGGGTTAAGTAGTGACTCACGTGTTGTTGTTGATATGATGATTCGCCGAAAGATGTCAACATGTTAGGCGTAGTACTTTTAGCTCCAGCAGTGTTGTAAAATGGTTTAATGGGTAACGAATGGCTCTGGAAAATAAATATAACAGTGAGATGAAATTCTGTGAGTTTATTAGGAGATATATACTAGATAATACTTAGGAGACTTACGACACAAATGCAGTCTGGTATTAAACTTGGTATTGAATTCTCCACTAATATTCTCCTTTTGTTTGAAAGTGCTTGAAAGTCTGATGATATGAAATGGGCTGAGCAAATTACACTGGTCCGCTTAGGATCCCAGGTTCGCTTATTATTGCATAAACTTTTCTATAAATTCTTCAATTCGGGATTTTTAGGGAAGCTGTAAACACAATATTTACGATAAATAAATAATGAAATCAACATGTTCTCATTATATTTTATCAATCACATTGGCAACTGTGGTCATAATCGATCCAAAGGTCATGTTATTTTTATTACGTATCAAAAAGAGGTTGAAGCAAATACTGCGTATATACATAGATACCAGAGTCACATGTAGAAGGCGCTGACCTAAAATGGTCTTCTACACCGTAGTATATTATACATGATGGTCTCTTCAGTTTTTTTAATTCTAATTACATGCTAGGTATAACATAATAATAATACCGACAACCTGTATCGAGAATAGTTCACCATGATAAAAATTATTTGTCTAATAACCACTCCACCAAATTTATCGACAAATATTGTGACATTAATGGTTACAACACTATGTTGCCTAGCAACGAGAATCTGATTTATCGCGCTACCGATCTGAAATTTGTATGGGCCAGCGGGACCAGATGAAGCTAAACAAATCCGACAATAACAACAAAATAATTACAACAACATTTGCGAATTCAGTGTTTTAATGTTATTTTATAGCAATAAAACGATAAGAATTTTACTTACGTGTGTAATGTAACACCATCTTTTTGTAAACTTGATGTTCCAGACCTCTATTTGCAGCAAAATACTGAGCAACTCGGCATTTTAATACTGCGGCGTTCACTTGCGTGGTTAGACTCGATCTAGGAAGAAATCTGACGCAACTAGTTTTTATAAACGCTTAAGCGCACTTGAGCTTGTGCCTTGACAGAGGGGAAACGCTCCGTATGGCTACTCCCCCGGAAGGCCCGCGTTGCTCGAAGGTGTGGACCATAAAATTTTAATGCTTAATGCTTAAGGGATAAGAGCTAATGTTTTAGATTTAATTCGATCATATTTAAGTGACAGACAACAACAAACTGTTTTAACTAGGATTAATTTGAAAACTAAAAATGAGGACACATTTTCTTCGGAAAAGCGCTGCATGAAATATGGTGTCCGGACCACTTCTTTTCCTTTTAAACATTAATGACTTGCCGAAAGGAAATAGACATCCTATGACACTATTCGCGGATGACAGCACAGTAACAATATCATGTTCGGACGCCAATACTTACAATGCTGACGTAAACAGTTCATTGACATCTATAATTTCATGGCTAGATAATAATAATCTTAGATTAAACTTGACGAAAACCAATATAATGCACTTCGGACAAAGATCTCATAACCCAATAAATGTAAATTTGGTTCCTAATAACTTCCCCTTAAACGAAACATGCTCAGCTCGTTTCCTTGGATTAGAAATAGATAGTAAATTAAATTGGAAAAATCACATTGAACACTTTATGTAAAAAAATAAGTAGCATATCATAAGCTCTTTATAAATTATCACACACCATTAGCATTGACGTGCTTCTCTCTGCCTATTATGGCCTTGCTGAATCCATTCTCAGATACGGCATAATTTTTTGGGGCAACTCAACTAACAAAGAGATGGTATTCAAAATGCAAAAGCGCTGTATACGTGCAATGTTTGGTATTAAAAGTACCGAAAGTTGTAAGCCGCTGTTTACTAAATATAAAATTTTGACAGTCCCATGTTTGTATATCTTAGAGGTAGTTCTTTTTGTTAAAAAGAATCCCTACTTTTTCCCACAGATGTCTGACAGGATAAAACGTAACCTCCGCAATAACGACAGGCGCTGTATTCATCCAGCTAAGACTGCGCTGCTACATAAAAGTGTTGTATGCAAAGCACCAGTATTATTTAATAAAATTCCGAAGGATATACGCACCTTGGATTACGGGTTGTTTAAGAAAAAAAATGTAAACTTTCTTAATTAATAAATGTTTTTATGACGTAAATGATTATCTTAATGAAAAATAATATGTATCTAGTAATGTCTGTAATCTTTTTTGTTTTAACTTGTGTTGTCATTTATTATTTAAGCATGCAATTTGATTATTTTTAATTCGCTTGACATTTTTTTTACTTGTTTTTATTTTAATTTGGCTTTTTCCTTTTTAGTTGGTTATCTGACAAATGTGTTTTATTTTTTTGGATTAATTTTGACTATTTAAATTTTTGTTTTTTATTTTATCAATCTTTTTATTGTTAACGATTTTGATTATTTTAATGGATATGTATAATATTAAACATTTTTTGCAATACCTGAAAAAGGTACTAAGTATCAAGAACCATATGTATTTAAATAAGATCTTATAAAACACTTGGTATGCGAAATAAATACTTGATTACTTGATTATATACCGATTCTTCGTACCTATCATTAAGTTGCATTGATTACATCGATTATTTAAATCGATTACATTGATTATTTAAGTCGATTAGTTCAATCGATTATTTGTTTCGATTGTTTATATCGATTATTTGTATCGATTGTTTATATCGATACCATCGTGTCTTCAAATCAGTACTATTGATAATATCGATTATAATATTAATAAATCTGTGCTAAACATGTCTACACCCCTTTGTCATGCGAGGAAACTTGTTTTGTCTATCTCTTTTGTCGACCCAGGGACGAAAAACGAGAAATTACCTTACGTTACGCATCTTAGCTAAGCCAGGCTGGACAATAATTTTATCTTCAATTTATTAACTAGCTTCTGCCCACAACTTCGTCCGCGTGGAATGATGAATATAGCCTTCCTTTGATAATTGATGTGGCTATACGTATAACACAAAAAAGTTCCTGAGATTAGCGCGTTCTAGCAAAGAAACTAACTCTTCAGTTTTATAATATTAGTATAGATACTATCTATAGTATCTATACTAATAATATATGCTTTATGCTCTAGCATTAACTTAGATTTTGGAGTAAAGACTTTTTCTGTAATGACCATAGTTTATCCGGTACGGGCGGGCCCTCAATCCTCTATGTGAGAACTGAGGGCCCGGCCTTACAGCCTATAGCTCGCTCATTTGACTTTCACAAAATCTGATTCCAACTTGCACAATTCTTTGGGAATGTTCACTAAATGTTGAACACATTTTCAAACAGTTTTAACAAACGGGCCCTCACACCACACGCACATGATATACCAGACTTCATTGTTAGTGTTATGTCACGGCATAGCATCAGTGGAAACGGTTTAAATAGTTTCGTAGCTTAGCTTGCACATCCTCGCAGCATAGCTGCATATAGCACATCTCTGGTGGAAAAGCAGTCTAACGCAAATAAAGAAAAACTCGAAAAATACAGTAAATAGTTTATTTTGGTAGGCGACGTCTTGTTTAAATTATTTTACGGTTGTTTTAATACTTTTTCTTAATCATCCGTTACATTCCTTTTTATTTCTGCATGCAGACGGGGTTGGGCGCGAGACAGGGCCCGCGGCGCGTGCCGGCGCTCTTGTCTGGCCGTTCGCTCATGTCTTGGAAGAAGTATTCTTTGTAGTGCTTCTTTACTTGCTCCATCAAGTCTTTTGTGTGTTCCCAGCCTCTGGTCTCGCATATCACTCGTAACTGTAAAAATCTTGCTTTGGGGATTTTGTTTGTTTTGTAATTAGCTTATCTATATTAGCTTTGAGCAAAAATCCAAGGAGTACTGTGACCTGATAACCAAAATACCTCTTGGGCCTTATTTTAATCCCATAAAACTTAGTGAATTTTTGTTTTAGCATTATACCAACGCACTATTTTCTACACAAAGATAGAAACTAGCAAACAACAACCTGATCCTAGGGATCCTGGATAATTTGTATTTTACGTTGTAAGCCAACGTTGTTCCATTCCAACGTGTCTTCTAGTTCGGATATTTCCTTTCGAAATTGCTGGATACCCTCAGATAAGGGAAATTAATTTGACTGGATATAAGCGATTGTAAAAAGGCCCCTAGCCGCTGAAGATGCGCTATTCAGTTTTATCTTTTTGGAGAAAATACTTTGATCCAACACTTTGTTTACCTCAACGCTGAACACGTCTCCTTTGACCCAGGCTCTCTCTGGGATGCAGTCGCGGAGCGTGACGCCGATGCTGGCGAGCATCGCACACAACTCCGCCATGCCTCCCGGCCGGTCGCTCACGGTCACCTTGAACTTCACCAGGCGGCCCTCGGCTGCCATGCCACGTTCCAGCGCGCGCGAAAAAACATTCGTTCCAATGTTGCCACCAGACAGAACGCATACCACTCTACAATAATAAACAAAAATGCAAACACAATATTTACTTACCCTTAGGAAAACTACTTGAACAATTAATCCTACTAAAATGATTTGTTTCTCTCATTCTCTATTTATGCTCAATATCAATTATTGGGGGGTTTATTGCCATAGTCCCTACGCTTGGCAGACGTCTTGGGGATAGCAGGGCGCAGTTCTCGCACTGATGACGCTGCTGCCCATCACTGGCCTATACCATTTAACTACGCGTAGATGAAATTCATGGTCAGTCGCTCCGGTTGTTGGGCAGTAGGTATGACCGCGTGCAGGTGGAGGTTGGTTTAGAGTATTTGGTGTTGTTTCCCTCCCTACATCGATGGGGGAGGCCTATGTCTAGCAGTGGACTTCCTCAGGCCGATGATGATGATCAATAATTATTTTTTAATTAAACAAAGTTAAAAGCCGACATTATCATAAAATAGTCGCTTACTTCTTTCCTTTGAGATTCGGAAATAGACCAGCCATAATTGCTGCAATTGTTACTGCTCCAGCGCCTTCTACAACATATCTTTCATCTTCGACCAAGTGCATTATAGCGCGGGCTACCCAGTCTTCTTTTACTACAATCTAGATAATAAGATTCAGTTTTGAAAACGTGGGTATGTTATTGTAATAATTTATTTGAATTTCAGTCCCCTTTACCATTTTATCAACTACTCCTTTCAGACTGTGGAACGTGTTGACTCCAACTATGTTCACAGCCAATCCATCAGCTATTGTTGAGTCTATATCTATCCTTACTCGTTCATTTTTTCGTAGTGCTTCTACCATACTGCAAGTTTTGTCCGTAGTAATACCCTGCGTACAACATTTTAATTAATGTTTAAAATAAGTATTGTTCTCACCCAGATAGGTCCAGCAAAACCAATACTTACATAAACTTCTGTATCAGGTTTCAAGTGCTTAGCTGCTATAGCAATGCCAGCGATAAGACTGCCCCCTCCCACAGGCACTAATATAGCATCGACTGCAGGAGTCTGTTCTATTATCTCTATGCCGATAGAACCTTGTCCTTCTATTACATTTGGGTGGTCGTATCTGCAATATCCGTCATATAGGAATATATGAATACGGCGATATAATTATAAAACTCTGAAGAATGATTTTATGATTATCGATTAGCAATATACTTACCCATTGATGTATAACATCTTCTTTTCTTTACAAATAGACATTGCATGTAACCTAGCTTCTGCTATGCTAGAACCATGAATAACGAGTTTTGCGCCTAATTTTTCGCACTTGTTGATTTTGTTGACGGCGGCGCAGTGTGGTATGACTATTATACAAGGTATCCCAAGCTGTATAGTGTGGTAACTCAGAGCGATGCCATGGTTTCCGGTAGTTGCAGATATAACACCGTACTTCTTTTGTTCTTCGGTAAGTAACATCAACGTGTTACGTACCCCGCGTTCCTTGAAACTAAAAGCGTTTGTTAGATGTCTGAGCACTAGAACTCCTTTCTATCGGGAGTGATTAGAAAGTGTCAAGTACAGAAACTCAAGTAGTAAAAAAATTACCATCCCGTATATTGTAGAAATTCCTGTTTGAGATAAATTTCCATTCCAAGTTTTTCGGACATATGCGCCCTCTGCTCAATAGATGAAACTTTGATTAGTTTTGAAAAATATGGTCAACTATTGCACTAATTTGCCTAATTATCTTACTGTGCACGGCGTCCGAACCACCGAACCGACGATCCGGCGCGACGCAGCAAGAATGTCGTCATATTTTATTTTTCGTGGGTTGTTTGGATCACAGTTTTCGTCAAAATCTATAACCTATAAGAAGAAACATCGTTGTCAACAGGGGTTGTCCTGTCACCCTTTTGCTTTTATCTAAAATAAGATAGTATCTAGTTCTCAATGATAAGCGGGCGGCGTGCGGTGTTAGACAAGATTTAAAACCACTAATATATGTATCATTGTTTTACTCACGTCCTGCATGTTGGTTTTTCTTAATTCACAGTTAATTTATCATACTATTTAAAAAATGATTTATGGAGCCATAAATTGGATTAGGGGATTTTGGTTGGTATGGTGTAGTTTTGGATTTGGTCGTGTTAGTGTTTGTTTTGAATTTTATGGAGAACTTAAAATGTTATGTCAAGTTTGACAGCTTTATTTAATTTTAAAATTTTATTGGTCATGAAGTAGGTCTAATAACAAGAATAGTTGACAATAGTAGATTGTTACACAAGGTGAGGTAGTTACCTTTTCAATGCACGAGATGGTTTGGCGCGCGAGCGTAGCGAGAGTACTAATAGTTCGAGGGCATTGAAAAGTCTTTCAGTCTTTCTTACGAGGTAAACACTCTGCTTTTCTTTACGAATATAAGGAAAGTAAATAAAAATCAGATACATAAGTTCAACCAACAAAATTTTATCTCACTCGATTTACGAAACAACTGAATGAAGTTCGAATGGTTGCAATCCCGCCTTTTTTTGTCTGTGGAATTCAACTATTTTTTTTTATATTAGTAAAAAAGCATACTTAGACAATGATGATGGAATTCCCCCGCCTTATTTTATTTAAAGAAAATATTTTTTTTTTCATTTCTATCGTAAATGTTTAGCTCAAATTTATTCAATTAAATACTAATTAAGTGAAACATACATTAATGAGTATATTCCTGCTTCGATTGTTTAAATATTCATTTGAAATCAAGATAAAGAAATTTCAAATACGGCTGTGGCTGAATAGAATACATCGACTTGCCGCAAAAGGGATGTCAAAATAGAAGGTGACAATTGACAGTTATTTACTTTCACCCCTAGGGTTGAAGAAAACTTTACAGCCCTAGGGCTGAAAGTGAAGCTTTCAACCCTATGCTCAGGTAATTTTAAGCGTACTTTCCGTGTATGAGTAATGAAAAAGGTTTTACACACACAATACGCTAGGTAGTTAATCAGCAGCAGTTATTTTACTTCCTACTTTTGTCCAACCCTCGTGGCTCATTTCTTTATCTAGTCATTATTATCATCATCATCATATCAGCCATAGGACGTCCACTGCTGAACATAGGCCTCCCCCAATGATTTCCACCTATCCCTATTAGAAGCGGCCTGCATCCAGCGATTCCACGCGGACTTGACCAGCCTGGCTAAGATGCACAACATAAGGTAATTTCTTGTTTCTCGTCCCTGAGAGTCGACAAAAGAGGTAGACAAGACATGTTTCCTCGCATGACAAAGGGGTGTACACATGTTTAACACAGATTTATTAATATAATAATCGATATTATCAATCGTACATACTGATTTGAAGACACAATAGTATCGATATAAACAATAGATACAACTAATCGATCGAACTAATCTATTTATATAATTGATGTTATCGATGCAACTAAATGACTATGATCGATTAAACTAGTCGATTCAACTAATCAATTCAACGAATCGAGTCAACTAATCGATTTAACTAATCGATTCAACTGACCGATCAAACCAATGTATTCAACTAATCGATTTAACTAATAGATTCAACTAAATAGAGAATTCGAGAAATGGCGAAATTTGATTGGAGGATTTTTTGTCTTCTCTTCTCGTTGGGCGCGCATCTTAGCCCCGCAGGTCGTCCGTCCATTTCGCCGGGGACCGCTATATTTCATTAGGAATGAAGTGTAATTACTTAAAAAAAACTACAATTTATTTGTCTTTCATCACTTAAGCAGGCATCACATGAGCATAGCAGTACTTGCATGGGTTTTAAATATAGAGCCATGCTCAAAGTGAACTTTACAATTTTCGTAGCATGTACTTAGTTACTATTATGTGTTTGAATGGTTTTAGATAGATTTAAGATAACCTCAAATAGACCACGTGTTCCTTGTCCCAACTTGCCACTGCTGGACCTAATGTCAGGCGTATTAACCTTAGGCCCACAAGGAAACAGAATATAAGGAAAGGAAGGGGCTTACGTGCAGGCCGGCAGCGACGCCTTTGTCAGCGCTATGATGATGATCCTGGTGAAGGTGATGACTGGTGACACGACTTCACAGGATGCTTATATTCACTGGAACGGAGCCGGCTCCCACTGCATGGGGCTTTGAGACTGTTTATTTATTTTATTTATTTATTTATTTATTTATTAGTTTGTACACAAATTACAGTTTTTTACATAGAAAAATAAGGATAGCTAAAGTACAGGTGAGCTTATCTCTGAAGAGAGATTTCTTCCAGCAGACCATGATGCAAGGAAAAGCATAAAACAAACAGTGATACAAAAAAGTGTACATAATTTTAAAGATCAAAATTTCTATAAATAGACCAGCTTACTTACAAATAGACATATATTATTACAAATATAACATATATAAGTACCTAACTAAAATAATTATACATATTTAAAAATAAATAAAATAATAATTATTATTATTATGATCCAACACAATTCAAACATTTTTTAAAAGATGTTCTTATAACAATCTTTTGAAGGAACCCACAGTGCGACACTCTCGACAAGAACCATCATGTGATAATCACGCCGCAAACGAATAGGCAGCCATTTCAAATGCTTTCTGTACTCAGAAACATGATCATACTTACGAAGGCCAAATATGAAGCGAATACAGACATTTTGAATACGTTCTAGCTTATCGAGGAGTTGCTCAGTAGCGTCAGGATAGCAACTATCCGCGTAATCAATAATCGGAAGCATAAGTGTCTGAGCTAGAGTGATTTTAGTGTGAATGGGCAGAAAATTCTGGAGACGCTTCAGGGAGTAGAAGCCTGCAAAAACTTTTCGGGCGACTCGACTAACATGATAGTCCCACGCAAGGTTACAGTCAAGGTAGACACCCAAGTTCTTGACCGAAACAGCATAGTCTATGGTCGTTCCGTTATACACCAGCGGTGACAAAGTCAATGCGCCAACCCTATTGTACATAGACCTACTACCGATGATAATGGCTTGAGATTTCTGCGGATTCACGAGCAGACCATACGATTCAGCCCACCCAATAATGCGTTCTAGATTTTGATTCATTTCCACTATTGCTGAATCAATATCATCAAGTTTGAAGTGAACGTAAAGTTGCAGATCGTCAGCATAAAGGTGGTAGTTAGCAGACAAAACTGAAGTGATTGCATTGATAAAGATCGAAAAGAGCAAGGGAGAAAGGACGCCACAATGAGGAACACCAGCAGTAAGCTCACACCAGTTCGATGAAACATCGTTAGCGCGAACGCACTGAAAGCGGCCTCTCAGATAAGAATTGAACCATTCTATTGCATGAGGAGATATGTTAAGCAACTGTAGGATGCCTAGGAGCACGTCAAAGTCAACCGAGTTAAATGCACTGCTGAAATCCAACAGAGTTAAAAGCGTGAGATGCTTATACTCCATAGCATATCTTATGTCGTCAGTAACTTTCAGCAGTGCAGTAACAGTACTGTGTCCAGAACGAAAACCAGATTGGAAAGGATTCAAGAGATTGTTACGGTTCAGAAACGCAGTCAGTTGTTATGTATGTCGCGCGTGCGAGCTTTAGGATTGTTCTCGATAGTCTGGTTTACATTACGGGGCGCGAGCGCTTGTGTCTTGTGTCGCACTAATGGTCCCATAGAGTGGCGATTAAGAGGATACAAATGCGCCGTTTTTCCATACAAACGTAGGACGTCCCCTGTTTCCTCCCTGGATAAGAAAATAATATTTTTTTACCAAAAAATCTATAGACACTATTAGCATGTCCCTATGCCCTCTTTTTTTAATAAATGAATTATGAAAAGAGAATTAGGCCTTGTATTTAATTTGGCTAGATTATATGAAAAAAAAAGTGGCCAAGTGCGAGTCGGACTCGCGCACCGAGGGTTCCGTACATAAAGTGTTATGTACCTACAGGTGTAGGTTTATAACATTGTTAATATATGATGTTATAAAAAATTTACGGATTTCGCAATTTTTCCTTCATCTAAGCTATAAGACGTTGCTTCGTACCAAATTTCAAGATTCTGAGTTCACGGGAAGTTCACCCCGTAGGTTTTGATTCCCTGGCGACTTTCGAAAATTTGCGGAAATTTGCGGCATAAACGGCTGTATCTTTTGATTTTGTGGCTTAGAAGATTGAATGTTTACAGATCCAGGGGACAGTAGACCTGAGTATTTGATATAAATTTGATACGAGTACCTCCACTTGTTCCTGAGAAAAAGGGTCTTGACAGATAGACAGACGGACAACAAAGTGATCCTAATAAGGGTTCCGTTGTTTCCTTGCGAGGTACGGAACCCTAAAAAAGAAAACATCGGAACACGGCTGAGGCCTTTTTAAAATTTTACTGAAAAAAGGAATTCTATCGGTCATGTTTTCGAAAAGGTATCAGGCAGGGGACTACGAAGCGTCGATTTTGTGTACTTTTAACCCTTAATAAGGCATTGCATTGTGGAAAAAATCATAGGTTTTCGCCTGTATTCCCAAATATTAAGGTTTAAAATCGGGTGGTAACTATTTTACCTCTGTCTTTTCAAGGGTTAATAGGTAATTTCAGTCCGAGTTGCAGTTGTCTCTAGCGCACTCTGCGGGGGCTCGAGGTTTGCAAAAGACAGCAATAGATTTTACAAATAACTACCTATTTTCAAATTATCTCGACCGTGCTGTGTGCTCTTAATGGTGAACAGAATGACGACTGCTCTGTACGTATGGTGTAGGTGTATGGAAAGAGTTCAAAAGGAATGAATATAGGACGGCTAGCCGGAAGTGTTTTTGATGATTTAAATGAAAAGCTTCGGCGATTGAATAATTTATTCACCTTAAATAGTTTATATTATCACAGATTTTAAATAGTACATTCACAGTTCTAGTTTTTCAAAAGTCTACAAGGCATACTGTTCGAACGATCAGTAATGAAACATCTCACATTAATTTTATTGAGAATTTTACAAAAATATTCAAAATAATATCTAGTATTTTAAAGCGCACTGCTTTTCAGTGAGTTTTTGTGGCTACACATACTATGACACTTTGTTATAGCCACTATGTTAGGAAGTTAAATTCTCGTTACTATGAACGCGTTAAGCTTGTGCAGTGGTCATTGCCTACCTATTTAACCAACTCATCTAATTTACAAGATGGGTTCTTTTTCCTTTAAGTTATTGTCACTTACGTATGTACAAGATGACTAACTTAGTCTTATATCTTAGTATCCAACCAAGTAGAAGCCCTAGTGGCCTTCGAAGTTAAATGCTTACCACAAAATTTTTATCAAAATTGTAAAATATGTGTTACTTAGGTACCAAAATAAAATACTTTAAAAATGAGCTGTGACTGGTGTACCCTACACACGCGTGTGTGCGTGATGAGTCTTCAGGGTGGTCTTAACAAGGAGAGGGGGGGGGGGGGGGTTCATAACGCACGCGGGATTACCACTACCCCCGCCCACGCCGGGAAGGGGCAATCTCGCGTGCGTGATAAATCCCGCACCTTGTTAAAAACACCCTAAGGGTGTCTCGGCATAAAGGTGATGTCCCACGCCATGAAGCTCCTCGAGCGCATTGTGGACTCTCGGATTCGACAGGAGTGTACAATCTCGGAGTGTCAGTATGGGTTTCGACCGGGTTGCGGGACCATACACCCCGTATTTGCCTTGAGAATGCTCATGGAGGGATACAGACTGAAGAATACACCTCTGCATCTCCTTTTTTAGACATGCAGAATTCCTTCGACTGTGTTCCTCGTGAGATGATCGGTTGGGCGCTGCGGTCCAGGGCCGTTCCCGAGGTCTTTATTGACATTATCCGGGACATGAACCACGATTCCAGTTCCGTAGTTAGGACTGCAGTTAGGACACGCTTCCCTTCCCTATCACCGTTCGAGTACACCAAGGCTCCGTGCTCAGCCCATTTCTGTTCAGCGTAATATTAGATGTTCTGTCAAACAGCATCCGAGACCACCACGAGCAGCCACCCTGGTTGCTTATGTATGCTGATGATATTGCGCTAGCAGATTCGGACAGGGGACGGCTGGTACAACGGGTGAATAAGTGGAGGAATTCATGCGAAAACGGGGGTCTGAAACTTAATGTGGCGAAGACGGAGAACATGGCCTGCAACACCACAAATCCCCTGTCCGTCCGCATAGGCATGTCGTGGTCGAGAGCACGTACCTTGTTAAATACCTGGGATCTGTGTTAAGCGCGTCCGGGGACATCGACAGCGACGTCGCTGGCGGCTTGGGCCAAATGGCGTGAAGTGACTGGTGTCATTTGTGACCCCAAAATGCCGATAAAGCTGAAGGGGCAGGTCTATAAAACCATCATTTAGGCCTGTCCTTTTATATGACAGTGAAACATGGCTGTTACTAGAGCGACACAAGCAGGAGCTGCGCGTCAGGGAAATGAAGATGCTGCAATGGATGTGAGGAGTCTCACGCAAAGATCGCGTGCGGAACACCCACATCCGCGGCAGCCTTCGTGTTCGTGACATCGCAGACCAGCTGCAGGAGTGCCGCCTTTGTTGGTATGGTCATGTCTCACGGAGATCGGCAAAATACGTGGGCAACAAATGTCTGGCAATGCCGCCCCCGCCAGGTACAGGTAGAAGAGGTCGACCCAAGAAGCGGTGCCTCAACGTTGTCAAGGGTGACATGCGTGCCAACAGACTCACCACTGAAGATGCACAAGGCCGCGCGAAGTGGGCCAAGAAAATAAGAAAGGCGGATCCTGGGACCCCACACACCAGTGTGAGTTCACAACCGGGATAGACCGCATGATGAAGATGACTCATGTGATTTACGAAAGTACCTACTTACATACGCTCGCGTCATACATTTCACTTCATGTCTGAAAATTCTAATAACAGTGACTGTACCAGAGGTTATTTAACTAATGTGATATTTCCCCATCGTCGAGAATGTCGTAGAAGCTGTGGCGGCGTGCGTGCGGGTCGCAGTCGCCCGCGAAGTAGTACTCGCGGTACGAGCGCGCGACCGTGGCGCGCAGCTCTTCCAGGTGCTCCGGCCCGCGCGTCTCTACCACTACCTTCACCTGGAATTTACCGGAAAAAGTTATATCTAGTCAAGAAATTAGTCTTGGGCTGGCGTCTTATTGCTGTGTGAAGGCCCGCTATAATTGGTGCCAAGTTATCGCGAACATTGGATTGTTAGTGGTCAGAGTGCCGAGTGCGAGTTTTGCGAGAAAAAAAACGCGAATTTTTATTGCATCGAGTCAGCGCTTAGCGGCCTTACTGTTGCCCGATTTTCCGCTAAATGGCGCTGACTCGATTTCATACTAATTGACATTTACGTGCTCGCTTAACGCGATGGTGAAGTCTTCACTTCTCTCACAGCAACTCGCACTCGGCACTCAAGTACTAAACATTTTGGTATATTATCAGAAAGCCTATCAAGATATTATTGTAAAAAGGTCTCATTATTCCTAACGCGCAGAGCTAGTTGACGGCACTACAATAAAATTATGATTTACAAGAACGCACTGGGTGCGTTGCCAGCATCGAACTTGGTAATTGGTTGAAAAACGCTGACTTGTATAAAAAAATATTCGTCAGGTGTGATAAGAAGGCCACCCATAGCTGGTCGAAATTTAATGACGTTGTTATGAATTCAAGGTTTTCCGTTCATCAGTTGAAAAGTTACATCTATTTGAAACATAACTAAGCGTAGGTACTTTGGTTGTAAACGCAGTTAGCGTAAAATGTTGAAGCTTGTTGGAAAAAGTAAGGAAGTACACTGCGTACTGCCTACACTGTTTGAAACCAAGAGAATGGAATTCTCGAAACAGAATCATCACTTATGAGCTAATAGACTCACCCTCACGCTGAAGATGTCGCCGGAGATCCAAGCGCGCTCCTGCATGATGTCCTTGATGGAGACGCCGAGCGCCGCGATCAGCTTGCACAGCTCCGCGATGCCGCCCGGCCGGTCGCTGACCGTCACCTGCACTCAACATGCCATCACGGCTATTTCCCGAACGGAGCAGTCAGAGGCAAGTGACTGTGCCGACATGGAGAACGGAACACCCAGAAGTCCACTTTTCACCAATGGTATTAGAACCCAACGTGGTAGGATTTGAGCCTTCCGCCGTTATCCGGGTTGATTTAGATCTTTATCGATGTTTTCCATCACCGCGGAAATTTTACAATGAACACAAAGATTGGTTCTGGCCAGATTTGCACTCAGGCCAATACGATCTGAGTTGGAATGGGGTTTGCACACACAGAATTTCAATTAATTATGTTGACGACACGATTGGCGTAGTGCGTTGTAGCCTGTAGGTTAGATTCCCGTCGGGTCAATTCAGGAAACGATTTTCTCATGCCTCCATGTGGCGCTATGCCACCATTTATATAGAACTGCGCAAGCAAAAGCTACAAAAAGTACGCTCCACGTTTTTCTCTTCCAAAATCCTCGATTGGGCAAAACGAGTTCTGCTTCAGCTGAGGTGAAAACAATCCTAAGGAGTCCAGCACTCCAGCCGTAACAAAGCCGTTACGTACGTGGCGACTTCCATCCAAGGTTGCCTTTTACTAAAAGAGGACCCTCAGCAATCATTAACCGTCAGCTCCAGAATAGGCTTGGGCATTTCACCGATAGGGTAGTGAGTACCTTATTGCATGCAGCAGTCTTTGTTTTTCTTTGTATAAATTCCTAAAACTATCCCCAAAAAAGGAAAACAAATAAATCTGAATAGGGTATGTTAAAGCTCACCTTAAACTTCACCAGCCGGCTCTCCGCAGCCAAACCGCGCTCCAGACACCTCCCGAGGATCGTAGTGTCTATGTTGCCGCCTGACAGAATGCACACTACTCTGAAAATTAGATTGATATTCAGTAGATTTTTCAACGTCTGTATAGCTAAACCTAGTTGATTTGGACATAATAACGTTTGTTAAGAAATGTGCCAGCAAAGTCTGCTTTCTAAAAGACTACTCAGTATCACATTGCATCTGAAAAATATTTTTTCATTTTATCCGCTGCTGACGTTACGCCGTAATTTGGCTACCGGGCAATGCGTATTTGCATGACAGTGGGAAGCACACTGAGTGTCAATGAACAATAGTATCGGATCCAGGATCCCAAAAACATTTAAGACCACTCATAATTAATCCTCAATTTAACTTCATATTGTCCTACTTACTTCGTAAGGACTAGCGGCAATAGGTACCTATCTCCTCCTGAGATAAAATTCTGGCTAAGCCAAGACCTTCCCAAACCAAAATCCTGGACCCCTGTCAGTAGATTCATTGACTCACTTGCGCCCGGCGAGCTCAGGTACGAGGCCGGCCATGATGGCGGCGACCCCGACAGCGCCGCCACCCTCCACCACGTACTTCTCTTGCTCCACCAGTCGTAAGATGGCGCGCGCTATCCAGTCCTCGTTCACCGTGATCTGATGAGTAAGCAGGTAGTTTTTGTCTAAGCTGGAATGACGCGCCCCTCCAACGCATTCATGCACGAATATACATTTTAAATATGAACGCAATACATACATAAATGGCATCGTAATTGGTCGTTCAGTAGCCGGTTGGACCCAAACCTTAGGAGCACGCGTCGTTTGCTCCAAAAGTAAACTATGCACATCTAAATCATCAAAAAAAGCAGTGGAGCGAGTCTTAAGGCAAGCTCTAGACCAACATTTTCTTAGTCGGTTACTGAGTAGGCAGATCCTGCGCTGAAAACACACAGCCAGCGGCAAAAAACAATTTGGATGCAGTCTTGGTGCATAAGTTTTAGTCGTAAAATTCAAACAAGTATGTCTAAATATTAAATAAGTATTTTTATAGAAAAAGTTGTAGTCAACAAATCAATCAAATCTATAAAATAATACAGTAGGTATCCGAATGATTCAGCAGTACTTCAGTATCACTGTGTAAACGCATAACATTATGCCTTCGTTTATTACTATTGAGTCCTATTAGAAATTATTATTAGAATTGTTATTTTGCAAACGGTAAAGAAATTGCGCAAAATGACACTTGGTCTCGTGCCACCTCATCGCCTTTGTGCCATCAGGCCATCACGTCTATTAAGGTAGAGTAGAAATCTTACCAGCTTGTCAAGAATGGGCTTGACGGTGAGATAGGCGTTGTAGCCGACCGTGGGCACCGCAAGGCCGTCTGCAAGAGTGGACCGGATCTCCACACTGGTTGGCTCGTGACACTTCATCGCCAACTTCATGCTGGGACACTTCTCTGTTTCCACGCCCTGTCGAATTGCGTAGTAACGGATGTTTTAATAATAAAAAGTTGAATGACCAACTTGAATAGAGATAAGCTTTTGATTAGTGGTAGTGTACGAGTATAAAAGTAGAACAGTAAGATTTATTATTTGGCTCGTGGGTGGAAAACGATCAATGATGATGACCTTTGTCACCTAGTTTATCGGACGTTCCATATAAATTGCAGTAAGTATTTTATCAGTTGGTAATAAATCTTTTAATCTATCTTTATAGTAAACTCACGTGATAGTAAAACGGATCTTGTGCCTGTATCACTTATCCAAATGTTCTATTGCAAAATAAGTGGTTCTGAAGTTAAATTTTAGCAGCAGTTGGGTAACTCTATGTTAGGTTATCACCAAGTGTTAATTTCATCATCATAACATCGCATATTTGCTGATAGATCATTTATAGAAGCTTATTGAGTAACTAGTTACGAACTATTTCAAGAGTGGCTAAGGGTGTTGTTCTCAAACAAAATAATCAAAGAACAGCGCCTGCCCCTTGAACAGAACTTCATTGGATAAGCTTTGCAGAAATGTCAAACGAGAAATTTGTGAACCTCAATAAATATATTTAATGTTGAAAAAACTAGGTGACGTTAATGTAATGCCCATTCGGTGAAATTAGATTGAAGAGTCAGGGGCTTTTTAGTACCTACACATCATTTAATCTTGATTCTGTCTTTCTCTCTGGTAGTACCACTTTATTAAGGTTTTGGTAAACCGATTAACAACTCGCGATTCTTCACGCCTGGGCAGCTCTGTCTTTTGTATAAGACACAAGTTCGCTCGTGTGTGGAATACTGCTCTCATCTGTGGGACGGTTCCGCCAAGTACCTACTCGAAGCTCTTGACAGGTTGCAGCGGCGTGCTATCCGTATTATTGGAAACCCAGTGGCAACTTTGACCCTTGAGCCTCTCTAATTGCGCAGAGACATTGCCAGGCTAAGTGTTCTCAATCGCTTCTACAATGTCGGGAATGCTCTGACGAGTTATTCCAGCTTATTCCACGCTCACCTTTCCACTGCCGTACCACGCGTGCTGGACTACGGCGTCTCCACACACAATTCAGCATTTGTTGGCCCGAACTAAAAGGTTCGGTGACTCGTTTCTTTGTCGTACCATCCAGACGTGGAACGCCCTTACAGCACATGTGTTCCCTTCCTCTTATAGTCCCGGATTCTTCAAGCGGGGCGTGAAAAGGCATTTCTGCAGGCATTCCAGGAGAGGATGGCCAGCCCAGTGATTCGTTTGGATGACTGGGCATGTCAGTCTCATATCTGGATCTCACGACCGCTTTCCATCAGGTGGAGGTCATCTTCACGGGCAATATAAAAAAAAACAAAAATCTTTTTTCTATTTGTATTTCTATCAATTAAACAATGTTTTCTTTCTGCAACTAGGGTATGGCATTTAGGCTAAGACCACCAAACAGGTGGTGAAGGTGAACGAAACAACAGAAGCGTGAACTCACGTAAATCAGCACATGCGGCTTCAGATGTTTAATGGCGGTGGCGACGCCGGCCAGCAGCCCGCCGCCGCCCACCGGCACCAGCACCGCGTCCACGTCGGGGACTTGTTCCAGGATCTCCAGCCCCACCGTGCCTTGCCCGGCCATTATGTGCGGGTGGTCATACCTGCCAGGTATTTCAGGAGGATTTGATGCCGATTTCACGAATTTATTTAAAAGCATTTTATTTACAAACTACCGAATGCGACTATGTGAATCACTAAGCGTTCCTGTTTCACCCCCAGTTTTGGTAACTTGAATTTTATACGTCTAGGATTAGTGAAATGCAAATGCAAACTGTGCAATTGCCATTTAATTTTTTTTTAAATACCAGTAGGTTTTTAGCGTTTTTAAACTTCGAGCAAATTTTTCTTAACAATTTATTTATATTTTTTTTCTGATGGATTAATTTAATTTAATTACTTGAACCACATGATTCACCCATAATTACGATTACGTTGGTCCATTTAGGATTGGCAGTACAGATGGACACCACGTTGGGCGCCAATGTTGATAGGGTTTATACAATACATACGACTTCATACGAGACTTACTGAGGCCAGAACGAATACCAGTTAAAATTTTAGTTCTGCGATTAAGTACTCACCCATTAATGTAAGTGAGGCTTCGTTCCTTCGCCAGGGTCATAGCATGGTGTTTAGCTTCCTTCATGTCACTGCCGTGAATGATGACGTTTGCGCCAAAAGATTGACACTTCTGAATCTTCATGATGGGCGCCACGTTGGGCATTACCACGGTTGTCGGGACGCCTAGGAGGTTGGCGTGGTAGCTAAGCCCCTGGGAGTGGTTGCCGAGGGAGGCGGAAATCACCCCGCGTTCTTTCGCCTCTTTTGGAAGCAGAAGTAGCGCGTTTCTTGCACCTCTCTCTTTGAAGCTGTTGTTCGAGAGATAATTAAATAAATATATTTGGATAGCGTCAGATAATTTTAGTAGAGCTCGTCTAAGCTGGAATGACGCGCCCCTCCACCGCATTCGACGAATATAAATTTAAATATGGACGCAATGCAAAAAACATTCCACTGTAATTGGTCGTTAAGTAGCCGATTGTACTCCAACCTAGGGGCGTCGTCTTCACACACGGCACATCTAAATCAACTAAAAAAGTAGTGGGGAGCGTCATTTCATATTTAGACAAGCTCTATTTGATTGTTGTTCTCAAGGTTACGCGAGGCAAAGGCATAGTTAATGTTAGATACTTTGTGAAAATATTATTGAAATTGAGAACATCTAACTAACGTACAGCACGCTGTTGCGATTGTACATTTTGGGATTAAAATGAAAATAAAGTGTTCTAGTAGTACGTACACATATAATCTCCAAGGGATGGAGGAGTTGATTCTGGTGTGACTACTTTAAAATATGGAGCCGAAAAATTATAGATGTTTTAATTTCAAAGTATGCAATGAAATTCAGAACCAACAAAAATGCATCTGGTGAAATTATTAGTATCCGTTACAACAGCACAGCACGCGCGCAAAGTGCAGTAAGTATGACGCAAGCTGCAATTAATATTACCTTCCTGTATGTTGCAGGAAGTCGTTCTTGAGGTAGATGTCCATGCCGAAAGAAGTAGACATGTGAGATTTCTGTGAAAATTGATATATGCTATAATTGGCTGGCCGGTTGATACAATGGTAGCGCCGAAGGTTGTGTTTTCGATTCCCACCCAATAAAGTTCATGTGACGAATTCGTCTTGTCTTTTGTTTTGAATCAATCTGGGAGAGGGTGGGTTTATGAGAAATAAAGTTCTTAAACCAGAATCTGGGTGTTATGATCTATTGCAATATCTATGTTTGTATTAACAATGCTTAACAGTTTGCGACCCATATTACAAGCTCTGCTTAACGTGGGTCAGTATCCCTTATCAGTATTTGGTAAGGTGTCCCAGATTCATATTTATCTATATTTTTGAACCGGAGGTTTTGATCTCCCCCACCCATGACAAACATTCAAGGAACGAGCATTTCTGTTTGTTATGATCGGTTATTAGTATTTTGTTGTGTGTCTGAGTGTTATCTTAATACTATATATAAAAGCGAAAGGTCATCATCACGAAATCTCGGAATTTCAGAGATCTTCAAATTTTGCATAGGGGTTATGCTAACTAAGACGGGACTGTATGTCATAAATAGTAGCTACAAGCTCTGTTTAGTTTGGGGTCAAAAGGTCTTGGTGTAATTTGTCCCGGATATTTATTTTAGATCAGGTTAACAATTTGAAACCGTTAGTTCTAACTGCTAAGTACTCCTTACCACAGATTAACTGATTAAATAAATACATAGCTTAAAAAACCAAACAATAAGTGGAACTAATGATTACATCTTGTGTTCACTTCCTCAGCAGACTTATTTAAAAAAAAGTAGTTTTAATTTAAGTATGACGAAAATATTTCTCAATAAAATGTTAAAAAGGGACCAAATTAAATTCAATAAATAAAAGTGTCTTACCACGCAGGGCGTTTTTACAATCCCACTCTGTATCCGGAAAGCAGCCGCAGAGACATCCTCAAAAGATATTTTGTGAGGATGTTCTTTGTCGCACATCGGGTCGAACTCGACGGTCTGAAACACCATGGCTCTCTTCAGCTCTTAGAACATGTTACAACCTACTTTCTACTCGCCACTTCCCTCTCGACTGGGGACTAAGTACCCATACATCGACGGCATCACTTATCTACTAGAAGCTAATTAATAGTAACGAAGTAGGTAATGATCAGGTCAAAGGTAAAACGGGTCGAGATAAAATACGCGTCTTCAGTTGCTATATCTGTGATGTTTACTAAATTAGCAAATATTCAAATATATTATTTGTCTAGCACACTTAAAATGAATCACTCACAGAAACATCACACTTGTACACTTCCATTTTAATTATAAAACTATTTTTTTAAATCAGTGAACACAAGCAACCGACCGGACTCGTGTTCGTCAATATGCGCAATGGTTGAGATTTTTATGAAATTGATTACTTAATAAACTACGCATTCCTTACTTTTTGTTAAGTACCTAAATAAATACCAGATACCAATTTTAAACAACATTACATGGCTTTTAATTATTGGATAGGATAAAGTGAATGGTACTTTAAGACAAAGGTATGAGGTTCAAATATACAATATGCTGGTTCTCATCGCTTTACAAATTTAATAATAATAAGATCTTTACAAATTTAATAATAATAGAAGATTGTTTAGTTTCAAGAACTTCAAAAATAAAGAGCGTCATAATATAATATAGAAATGTACCTATTCTATCACGAGAGGAGGTTAATAAGCATGTAGAGATAGAGTTTATTTAAAGTTCACATTAACATTTAATTTATATTTTTGACTAGCTGTGGCCAACGACTTCTAACATGCGTGGACTTAAACTTCAAAACATAGGGTGGAGGACCCAATTATCACCACTTTATTAAGAGTTAGTTCTACTTAAGTTATGCCCGTTTAACACATTGACAAATACTTTTTCACCCGTCACGACGAGTTTTCTAGTTTCAATTTTCAATCGGTAAGATGATATTTAAAAAATATATATTTTATCTTCATTCAATATTTTTTTAGATAGGCAAGTTTAAAAAATGACTACTACCACCAATTAATAATTAATTTGACGACACGATTGGCGTAGGCCGTAGTGCGCTGTAGCACGGTTTCTCACCTTGAATTCCGTAGTGTCCAGGGTTCACAGGCTTCACACCGGGGGGCCGGGTCAATTCAGGAAACAATCTTTTTTAAATTGGCTGGGGCCTGGGTGTGCTGGGAGACGCTCCTGACGTAATTCCTTGTCTTGAACCTCGTAACACAAGGATATTTATCCCTACTTCGAGACCATGACAAGAGGTGTGTTGTCTGGCGAAGATTTATTTATTTATTTTTCAAAGTGGTAACCCAGATTAGTTAGTGAAAACCTTATAATTTTATTCGGAGTGTTTATTAATTGGTGCAGTGCATTTGGGTCAGTCACCCTATTTAGGTAGGCTATTCTTATGTCCCTAACCTCTATTTTATCCTGAGCACAAGCAAAGAAAACATGCCAAAAAGATAGGTATCGAATTCTTATTTTTTTTGAGAACATGACTCTATTGACCTTTCCTACAGAGTCAGTCGGTATTGATAAAAATTAAGCGAAACTTCACATTTAGAATCAGTTCTTCGTAAATAAAAATGCAAGGTTTTCTGCAACTATTTTACATGTTATAGTAAGCATCCAATAAATATATTCTAATAGCCATCAGCCTCCGTGCTATTTTCAGGAGTTAAATTCATAAGATATTTTGAATGCTATAATCGTGCTTTTACTAATTTAAAATTTGTGTCAGAAGTTCTCTGGCCCAGAATGTCGTTGCCGCTGAAAAGGTGTTGTTAAAATAATTGAGTAATTTAGGACATTTTCACCCTTTTTCATTTAAAAACAGATTACAGCTAAAGTTGGCCTATTAAGCACCACTTTTTTTGTATTACAATTATAGCTTAGGGTCCCAGAAAGTTTTTAAAGTTACTTAGAAGTCATGGAACTTTTCTATTTTTATTAATTTTCAGTTTAAAATTTAATTCTGACTTACTCTAACCCAAATTATTTATTTTTGATCTAAATTTTCATAATGTTTGTGAAGAGTAGGAAGCCTAGTTATTTTACCTGAGAAAGCACAATTCATGGGGACTATCAGAAAATAAAAACAAATTTAAATAAGTCAGAATTCGTAAAAAAAAAATATTAAGTAATTTAGTCGAAAATTATAGAATTATGAAAAAAAAATCATATCTCCTAAACTACAAAAAATCGCGGAACATACATGGGGTATTTTCAAGTACCCCCAGATGTCAGCTACCCAAAAAAAATTTTTGGACGTCACCTTTTGGACCACCCTGTTTAAAGCTACAGTTACACATGCTCATTACTAGCACGTAAGCATGCTACTATTGAGCAAGTGCTACTTAGTAGCACGTGTGTCGAAGCCTTGCTAGTTATGAGTATGCTCAAAAATCGACAGCCGTGCGATTTTCGAGCATGCTACTTGCGGCGCGGGTGGAAGGGGGCGTGCTTTTTGCACGAGTAAACAGGTTTGCTTATTGAGCATGCTACTAGGCTAGTATCCATTGAGAACTGGTATAGAGATGTCAGTCTCGGTTTAATTATATAGCGAGGTTGTGGTTTATCTATACTTAATATATTATTCTATAGAGGAATTATTTGTTTGTTTGTATTAAATGGGCTCCGAATCTACTGGATCGATTTTAAAAATTCTTTCACCATTAGAAAGCTATACTATCAGGGGCCGTTTTACCATATTTTATAGCCAGTCAAGTTAATTTCATAAACTGAGGGTAGCGAGCAATTTCGTCAGTAAATATCTGGCCTGGATGGATGCATTTTTATTGACAGGTAACCGCTGACTGGCTGAAAATGTAAGAAGTCATTTAGGAAATAGCTCGCTACGCTCAGTTTAGGAAATTAATTTGACTGGCTTTAATATGATGGTAATACGGCACCAGGAAGTGACTAACCCATGTTTATTTTTAATTTAGGCTATATGCTATATATTCGATAGTGTCGAAACTATCGATAGGATTGATAGTTTTGCCCTATCGATAGTTGAACATTTTAGGATAATATTGCAAGCTTATTAAAGGTTTCGTTTTATTTCCAGTCGATAGTATCGAAAATACCTCGATAGTTACTAAAGCAAAACTATCGATAGTATCAATTGGTGTCGAAGTGTCGATAGTCATAAATAGTATCGACTTTAATGGCGTGATACTACGAGTATCGATAGTATCGAAAAAGGTCAATAGCTTTATTCTCACTTTCGATGGTATTGATAGTATCGTCACGGGTCGATAGTTTCAATAGGACTATCGATAGTATGACTGATTTTCAAGGTCAACTATCGCTATCGCAAAAACACTATTTTGAACCCGTGCTTAAAAAGCATGTGTGTACAGTCCTTTGCTTTGAGCTCGCTCATTTAGTAGCAGGCTTAAAAAAAGCATGCTAATAAAAAGCGAGTGTGTCAGTAAATGAGCATGCTCGTTTGTAGCATGCTTATAAGTATGCTAATAAGCATGCTACAAAACGAGCATGTGTAACTATAGCTTAACTGGCCTGTTGGCGCAATGGCAGCGATCCTGCCTTTAGCGCCGGAGGTCGTGGGTTCGATCCCCACCCATGACAAATATTTGTGACGAACATTTGTATTTGTTGTGTGTCTGGGTGTTATTATCTATTTAAGTATGTATTTAGAAATATTTAAGTATGTTTATCAGTCTCTGACGCCCATATTACAAGCACTGCTTAGTTTGGGGTCAGATGATCTTGGTGTGCATTGTCCCAGGTATTTCTTAATATTATTATTAATTCTTTTCACTATGGTTTTTTTTAGTTTTGACAGACAGCAAAATAGCCAAGCCTAAAAAAAACGAAACTGTCAAATGTGCATTCTTTATTTCTTCTGTCTGATCTGTGGTCTGATAATTTTGTTTTAGATTAAATTAAAATACCTTGTTGTGTTGTGATGCGGTTAGTGTTATTTACTATGGCGTAAAAATAAAAATAAAATATCTAGTAGAGAAATCCCATTTTTTGTTTAACTTACAAGTCTTGACTATTTATATCAACTTGGTTAGATACGTTCAAGTGTCAAAATAACCTACAAATATGCCGTACGCTAACCAACCTTCGGTGCATATTACGGAGTTGACCGATGATAATGTAAAATTCGTCGTGGAGGATACTGAGTTGAGTGTTGCAAACAGTATGCGACGAGTGTTTATTGCAGAAACACCAACAATGGCCATCGATTGGGTACAGTTGGAGGCGAACTCCACAGTCCTTAGTGACGAATTCCTCGCCCATCGTATTGGTCTCATTCCTCTTATATCTGATGAAGTTGTGGATAAGATTCGATATTCAAGGGATTGTATGTGCGCTGACTTCTGTACAGAATGCAGTGTCGAGTTTACTTTAGATGTAAAGTGCTCTGATGAACAGACAAGACATGTTACTACAGCTGACTTGAAGTCGAGTGACCCTAGGGTGGTACCCGCCACTTCACGTCACCGGGATGAAGATCAAGCCGACTATGGAGAGGCTGATGAGATTTTGATTATCAAACTGCGTAAAGGACAAGAATTGAAGCTGAAAGCTTATGCCAAGAAGGGCTTTGGCAAGGAACATGCTAAATGGAACCCGACAGCTGGTGTATGTTTTGAATATGACCCAGACAACATTATGAGGCACACTTTGTTTCCTAAACCAGATGAGTGGCCAAAGAGTGAACATACAGAACTTGATGAAGATCAGTATGAGGGAGAGTTTAACTGGGAAGCAAAACCGAATAAGTTTTTCTATAATGTGGAATCTGCCGGGGCCTTGAAACCTGAAAATATAGTTCTTATGGGTATTGTTGTATTGAAAAATAAATTGCTGAATCTGCAAGTGCAATTGGCACAGGAAGCACAAAATGATGCCTTAGCTATTAATTAAATATAATGATTATTTGTAGTAAGTTTTAATTAAATAAATCTTTGTCCTAAGTAGATCAATAATGTTTTTTTTAAGTACTGGTGTTATCACAGTGGTCTCCCTCTGATCACTCAATTTTGGTAGAGCTTTAAAGAAAGCTTATCTTAGAATTATCATTAAAACAGGGTTACTATAAGTAAAGGTGCTCATAGATTTGAGCATTCACTTGCAGCAGAACATCAAGCATTTGTTGTTATTTTTTAGAAAACAATATTTGCCTATTACCTTTCATTTAAATGTTCCATTATTACAATGAAATGCTAAGCAAGCAAATTCTCGTGTCTATAGTCACCTTTATATGCATCCAATTACATATTAATGGGTTTATATTTTTGTCAGATTTTAATAGACAAAGACAGTAAAATTAATAATTTTAAACCTACATCGAGAAACTTCCAATGTAATGTGAGACATTTGCTGTCACATTTCATTAGATTTTTGGTAAATAAATTTTTAAAATCATTTCAAATTTAAATATAAATTGCCATGTAAATTATTTTATACCCAACACAAGCTTGCAATGTCTGAAAAAATAGAAAACAGGAAGCAAAATGACCCAGGGCGGAATATTTTTGGAGATGGTATCAAAACTTTAAATCATGTTGAGGTATGTAGGGAGGTGACTTCTTGCAATTGGGTAGTTGACAACATCATCAAACTATTAATTATTCAAAATAATCAAAAAATACAATCAAAAAGAGGCATAAGAAAACTTTTAGTTCGGTTACTTAGTTATAATTAATTTTATGGCCCTTCCAACTTGGGTGGGCAAGTCTATTTTTAAAAGTGGAAAATTAAATAAATACAAATATACCATTCGATAATTCACACAATGTGTAGTAAATTTTGTTAAGAAACCATATTCATAAACGCAAATTTAATATAGCTGCCGAACAAGTGTCTTGCAGAACGCATAGAAATAGGCGACCTGTCACGTCCGTCACCATCTTGCGTTAAGCAAATAGTGTTAGTTTGTAGGGAGCGTTTTGGCTAAGTCCTAAAAAAAATAATTTTTAAAGTTGCCTAATACTTCGGGGAGTTTTCGTGTTTTTGATAACACCTGAACAAAAAAAATTGTCGCCTACTTACCCTATTATTCATCGATAGCGATAGTTCACCTACCTAATATTTCATACAACTGCCTATATATATATATTATGTTCATGTCTTGTAAAATTACCCTGAAAAAATATATATTTACCCTGCACTGCACTGTTTAAAACATTTATTGTAGAACAGTATTACGCCGACCAAAGTAAGTAAATGGTATTTCATAACAGCGCCTCCAGTGAGGAGAAAGGAACCTAAAAATGGCATAAACGTTAGCAGTAGTAGTTAACTTAATTTATTAGAATGAGCTGTATGATACTAAATGTAAAAACATAAAGAATTAATAAACTGCTTGGGAGCAAAGAAATCAATATCCAAGTACCTACTTACCAACACAATAACAAATCGTACCAAAACTTAGCTGGCAACCAACTGCTGGTGCATGACTCACGACGACATGATTGGCGTAGTGGGCTGTAGCACGGTTTCTCGCCTCGATTTCCGTAGTGTCCCGGGTTCGGTTCCCGGTCAGATCAATTCAGGAAACGATCTTCTCTGAATTGACTCGGGTCTGGGTGTGCTGGGAGACGCCCCTAGCTTATTTCCTTGTGTGGTACCTCGTAACACCAATATTAATCACTACTTCGAGACCAAAGAGGTGTGTTGTCTGGCGCGTATTTATTTATGACTGATTTTTTTGCTTTGAGATTGGTTATTTATTTATTTGCAGTCATGCTCGTACGGTGAAGTTCATCATTCATCTATTACGTTTCGTTGCATCAACTTTTTGAAACGCATGAGAAATCAATTCACTCACTCGTATATACGCGAATACAGATAGGTACCTTTTGTCTTTTCTGCCGGATATGGCTATTAAAGCTTGTCGAAGCCTTTAATGAAGAATGACCTTTGAATTATGGACTTATTTGAGAAAAGAAAGGGTTTGCATGCTTGTTAACCACCGACGTTGTTTACAAGAATGTCTTTTTTAACCTTGTAATTTGTTAGGGATTAAATTTCTGCAGGCCTTCAAGGTGAGGATGGCCAGCCCAGTGATTCGTTTGGATGACTGGGCTTGTCAGCCTCATATCTGGACCTCACGACCGCTTTCCATCAGGTGGAGTGAGGTCATCTTGAATTGTCAGGAATATTAAATAAGTTAAGTATTGATTATAAAATCTCAAAACCTTGCACCTAGGGTGAGGCAGCGGACCCAAACGATACAGTTGATTCTATAAGTAAAATAAAACTGAAACTACAAGATGTTCAAGAAGCACATACACGTATAAAGAATGACGTAGTGTTTACTCCAGTCCTTGTAAGTCAAAAACTATGTATTAAATGAGTTTTAAAACTTTCTCATTGAGTTATATTAAGACTTGTTATTGCTGTCTGTTTTATTTTATAGGAAGCGAAACATATAGGAAAAAACTTCTGCAATGTCTTTCTCAAGTGTGAAAACTTGCAATATACTGGAAGGTGAGTTATACTATACCTCTTATAGTTCAGGGGCCGTATTATCTTTTGCCACTGTCGCGGCGTGGCCGTTTATGGTACTTAATATGACGCTCACTCACTATGTCTTAACTTTATCGTGAAGTGCGAGCATTTTAGTATCGTAAACGGTCGCGCTGCCAGATTGGCGGAGGATTGTCATACGGCCCCAGTTCAGACGAAGATATTTAACTTAGCAAATATACTCTCACTTTACGGTTGCAAGTAACTAAAGTCAGATACGAACAAGGTGATTACTTCAAAATAAGATTTTGACTGCAACCAAGTCCTTTAAGACGCTTATAAAATGATTCCCTAAACCTTTATTATTTCTTTCACCGGTTTACGAAATAGTTTCAAAGCAAGAGGAGCCTGCAATGTGCTATCATGTATGTCGCCATCTGATAAGAGCAAGGGCTGTACAATATCAGGAGGGCGTAATTTTCTTTGCGCTATGACTCACTATGGGTTCAAGCAATCTGTACCTATGAATGTGGTTGTCCCAAAGGACTGCCCACTGGCTGACAAGCACCGATATAAAGAGAACTTCGCAATAGTAAAAGTATATGGGAACGACGTTAACGATGCCAGTCTCCATGCGTTGAGTTATTGCAACGAAATCGGCTCAAACTATATCCATGGGTAAGTCTTTGGTCTTACAATATTAATGTTTATAAAACAACTTACATTGAGCACAATGCTCAGAATGCACTAAGTTTGCTCTGAATGGTTGCTTAGTCAACAATCAATGGATATAAAACCCTTAATTAATAATTATTGGCTTGTGTGTTGGTTTTCTAGGACGATGATCCAGTCAATTTTGCTGACGATATATCAATTCTGTTTAAGTGCTGAGTATATTGACAGTGATATAAATTCAGTAGTAGTTCAAACATTACATAGGTAACATAACAGTGGCTTGAAGATCATAACTGGTAATAAACTTCAACAAAAGCAACATAATTCAGTTCAGATCATACAAGAAACCTCCGATGAACTTAGATACCTATATCTTTCCAAAACAATAAAATAACAGAGGTCAAAGCAGTAGCAGTAGTAGGTTGATAGCTACGTTGTAAAGAGTTGCGTCATGCAACTACGTGGTGGGTGGCAGCCACTAGCAATAATTCCAGGATGATAGCTGCTTTAAATAAATACTAGGATCGTAAAAGGGAAAATAATATATTATCCTTCAGAAAGATTACATTGAATGACAAGGAACCAAAAAACGAAAAACTTCGAACTGACAGAGTCAAACTAAAAGGAGAACTATCCTAAGGCGATCTTCTTTAACATCTTCTCCTAGGACTCCTTTCCAGGTCTTAACTAGACCAGCGGTCACTGCAAACCCATCAGATTTATGAGCTTGACCAGTCTTGGCTTAAACATTGGCTTTGTCATAATATCTGCCAACTGCGTCTCTGTGGGAACCTTCTTAACGACTAAGGTTTCATCTCGCACAGCTTCTCTTATAAAGAAATGTCGCAGCCTTATGTGCTTAGTTCTGTTATGAAATTCGTATGGCGGATTTTGAGCAAGTTTTATGGCCGACTCATTGTCTACGAATAGGACTGGAACTTCTGACAGGCAATCAATATTCTCAATTAGTCTCTTCATCCAAATTATCTCCCTTGCCACCTCACTGGCAGCGACTATTTCCGCCTCAGTGCTTGAAATTGCAACTGACACTTGTCTATGGCTGCGCCAGGACACTGCTCCTCCAGCCAGCAAACAGACCATTCCAGATGTGGAGCGACCGCTCTCAATATCCCCCCCGTGGTCTGCATCACTGTAGCATTCTAGCTTCTTTTCTCCTCCGCGGCAATAGTTGATGCCATGATCTATAGTTCCACTCAGATAGCGAAATATACGCTTCACTTTTAACATCATCCTTCTTTGGATTTTCCAAATGTCTAGAAGCTACACCAACTGCATAACAAATATCTGGTCTCGTTCCAACCATTAAATATGCAAGCGCTCCTACAGCTTGTCTATATGGGTATTCTGTGTCATCGGTATCATCTTCTCCTAATTGAGAATCTTTTACAATAGGAGTTCCCGTAGGTCGTGCATTCTGCATACCAAAACGTTCTAGAACTTTTTTTGTGTATGCTTTCTGACTGATCTTTATGGAATTTTCATTTCTTTCAATTTCGATACCCAGGAAATAATCTGCGACGGGTTTGGTCTTTATTTTGAAACGCTTTTTCAAATCATCAAGAAAACTCTCTATATCGTTATCTTCTCCTGCAACTAACCCGTCGTCAACATATAGGGCTAGAATTAACTTCTTCCCGTTGCTCTTTTTTACAAATAGACATGGATCTTCAGTTGTTTTGAAGCCAGACTTTAACAGGAAGTCTGTCATACAATTGTTCCAGCATCTCGGAGCTTGTTTTAAACCATAGAGACTGCGTTCTAACTTACAGACTCTGCCAGAGCCATCATCATATCCAGTAGGCTGTTTCATATATATTTCTTCGTCCAGACTTCCATAAAGAAATGCAGTCGATACATCAAACTGAGCTAGTTTCAAATTATCTGTAGCAGCAACGCTTAGCAAGACTCTAATGGTGCTCATCTTTGCAACAGGACTGAACGTTTCTAAATAATCAACGCCCTTTTTCTGCGAGTAGCCTTTTATGACTAAACGTGCCTTGTGTCGTTCAATAGTACCATCAGGGTTTTGCTTTACTTTGAACACCCACTTATTAGGGATGGCTTTGCGGTTTGCAGGTAAGCTCACTAACTTCCATGTTTTGTTTTCATTCAAAGATTTTATTTCTTCATCCATGGCAGTCTTCCATTTCTCACCATCTTTGGATTGAATCGCTTCTTTGTACGATTGAGGTTCTTCTCCCTCAATAAGCTCTGTAGCTGCAGTCATTACATAATCGTCGAATCGTTGCGGCTTTTGAAGTGTTGAGCGGTCTCTCAATGTCATTCTGCCTTCATGAGCAATCTCTTGTTTACGTAAAATGTTTTCATTTTTACCACTTTCTACATCTTCCTGTTCTGTTTCGTCACATTCAGGTGAAGCATCCTCAACATTGCCACTCTTTATCTCTTCATCTTCATGCTCATACTCAGGTGAAATTATCTCATTTTCACCAACATTTCTATTATCATGATCTGGCTCATGACAATTATTCCAAGACTCAGCTATATTATAACTGTCTGTCGAGTCTGTTTCAATATCATTTGTGTGCTCAGTTTCTACCGGTACCTCGACTTCAATGGTTGTATTCGGTTTATTGTTTGTATTCTTAATTTCATTCACTGGGTTTAAAATCTTCTCATCAAATATTACATCTCTTGAATTAATAAGTTGACATTTTTCTTTGACGTAGACTCTGTATCCTTCATCATAGTTGTATCTAATCAAAATACCCTTGATAGCTTTCTTATCAAATTTCTTTCTAGAAACTTTTGGCACGTGAGCGTAGCATGTACTTCCGATTATATGCAAATGACTTATTCTCGGTTTCTCATTAAACCATGCTTCATGAGGACTCTTATTCTCTACTGAGGGTCCTGTTCTATTCAGTACGTATACCACTGCGTTGACTATCTCGGCCCATATTCCTTCAGGTAATTCTCTACCAGGTACATGCATTACAGTTCGTACAGCTTCAACAACAGTGCGGTTATCTCGTTCAATTGCATTTTGTTGCGGTGTATGTGGCATAGTAAGTCTGTGAATGATACCCTCTTTGTTTAAAATTGCTTTAACATTTTCATTCAGAAATTCTCCTCCATTATCTGTAAATAGCTCTTTAATGACATGTCCTGTAGTCTTCACTTCGGCTATTAGCAATTTTAACTTATCTTTGACCTCTGATTTCTCTTTCATTAGATACACATATCTGTATTTTGAATAGTCATCTTTAAACAACGCAAAATATCTTTTCATTCCAACTGAATACTTAAACGGTCCGCATACATCAGCGTAAAACCGTTCACCAGGACTCTTAGATCCTTCTCTGGTGCCAAATTTAAGTCTGTGTGCTTTTCCGTATACACATCCTTCACAAACAGTCTTATCACTTGGACTTGTAAGCTTTATTCCGAGTTCTCGTTCAACTACTTCCTTGACGTGGGCCTTGTTTTGATGCGCCAACCTTTCATGGTATAGCTGCAGTGTATCTATGGCGTTCAAAGCGTTTATTTCAATAGAATTTGAAGGGGTTACATTTTTCACCCTCAGTTTGTAAAGACTCCCCTGTCTTTCTCGGTCTCCGATTAGTAAAGCTTTGCCATCTACTTTTATCTTACACACGCAGCATTCTGACTCAAAAATACTATTGCCCAGCATATCTTGAGCTGATAGAACCGAAAATAAATTTCTAGATATGGCTGGTACATACCAGACATCATTAAGAACAATTTCTTGCGTGTCACCTTCTACTTCAGCTAATATCTTTATCTTGCCTTTACCAATTGCTTCTATGGCTTGGTCATTAGCCGTTCTGACTGAGTGTGCGCCGTCAAAGTATTGAAAACTCACAAATAGATCACGTCTATTGGTTACGTGACTCGTCGCGCCGTTGTCTACGTACCAACTCTCAGTGTCGACATTGTTCTTGTTTATTATACTCATAACATTCATATTTACACCCTTACTGTTCTCTGTCACACTGGAAGACGGCTTTTCCTTTGGAGGACGTCCATCATTGATCCATTTAGTGCAATTCCTAACTAAGTGATTAGCACCTCCACAATAATTGCATTTGAAAGGCTTTCTGTTGTTTCCTGCGCCGGACTTCTTCGTCCTGTCTAACAACAGAACCTCTTCTTCAGAGTTCTTACTTCTAGAACTTTTCGATAATAGTGCTCTCTCATGTGAACATAGAAGACTTGTCAGTTTATCAATTGTTCGCTCCGTAGCAGACATCATTTTCCAGTTGGAAATAAAAGAAAAATAATCCTCCGGTAAGGTTTCCAAGATTTTACATTGCAAAAACAGTTCTGGAAGCTTACCGCTTGATACGCTTTTCTTTTGCATTTCACGATCTAGCTCTTGCCACAGATTCTTTAATTTAGACAGATGTGTAGCTATGTCGTCTTTCGGATCCATTTTATATTGGAAAAAGGTCATGCATAAATCGTATGATCGCTCATCCTTGGAACCTTCATACAACCGATGTAGCTCTACCCATACCTCGCGAGCAGTGGAGAATCTCATCACCTTCTCGATGTTCTCCTCTGACAGACTCGTCATTATGATCAACAATGCAGCACACGAATCTTTCTCATGCTTAATCAAATCGTCTGATGACTTGCCTTCCTTTACGTAGTCTTCTTCTACTACCGTAATAAGACCTGAGCCCTTCAAAGCAATCTTCATTAGACACTTCCAAGTAATCCAGTTTTTCCCATCAAGTTTTGCAATTTGCATCTTAGCTGAATCGACAAATCTTTGCGTCGAATCCATTGCTAGGCTTGCCTTTTCAGGTCTGAGCCTACTTGAACTACGCTCTGCTACCACTTTAAATAAATACTAGGATCGTAAAAGGGAAAATAATATATTATCCTTCAGAAAGATTACATTGAATGACAAGGAACCAAAAAACGAAAAACTTCGAACTGACAGAGTCAAACTAAAAGGAGAACTATCCTAAGGCGATCTTCTTTAACAAGCTGTCTCTTACACGATAATATATATATACCTAGGCACTGGGATCAGCAGTGAAAAACATCCTTTTTATTGTTGCTTCAGTAGTTTTTCAGTCATAAAATGATGTGTCCAGGACAGACCGGCTAGGCCTGATCGCAGGTTACGGCACGGTGGGACTGGAGCTCCTCACGCAGATGAACAAGCTGGACGCCATCATTTGCCCCGTTGGCAGCGGGGGCCTCGTCGCCGGCATCGTGCTCGCCGTTAAGAGTCTGAAGCCGAACTGCTTGATTTACGTAAGAACTGTATCTAATTACCGTACCGTTTGGTAGTAGCCTATAGTATCCGTCAGATACCGATAACGTATTTGAAATGTTCATCTTTTATCCCGTCTGGCGACAAACTCACATCTATATGGAGTACGTGTGGGGTGTTCTTTTCATCGAGTTTGGCTCTCACAGGCACATTTCAGGTCTACCAAGGCCGCTCTCCCCGCCCCTTAAATTTCTACGTCTACGACACGTGTCCAAACCTAAAATCGGCTCACAATTTTTAGGGTTTCTGTGACCACAACCTATTTTGAAGGTAGGATCCGGTTCATGGTAATATTTTTACATGTTGATAACTTTAAAATCCTACCTATGATCAACACAGGATTAAAGACATTTATTCTCATAAGAATACAATAATTCACTTTAATGAGAAATACAATAAAAGAACAAAGTTTAAATTAAACAACAACTTGACATCCAGCGTGTTGCAATTTTTAACGTAAGTACTTAACATGTTTTAATTTTAATGTGTGAAAAAAACACGTTACTGCATTTTTAGTTATGCGCGTTTCAGGGCGTAGAAAGCGCATCAGCACCTACCATGACGAGAGCACTGCAGGAGAAGAAGCCCGTGATGATTCAAGTGACGCCTTCCATCGCAGACGAGCTCGGCAAAATCATCGCCAGCAACAACGCCTTCAATATCCTTCGAGGATATTTGGATAAAATGGTCTGATTCGTATTTATTCCTTATTTCAATATTTGTAAGATGAGTAGGTACATACTTAGAACAGTTAGAACTATATTATTGAAAATCATTATTATTTATTTAAAATGTATTTAATGTTTTTTGCAATAATTGAATACTAGTGGCCTCACACACATTTATTAAGGATTAGAAAAACATTAAAATAGTTAGGTAAGATAGTACAAGTATATTTTGTCTAAAAAATAACTAAAACAACAATATAAATATTTTTTTTTGTTCTGTTCTATTATTATTTACCCCTTGATATTTTCTCTAGATAACTGTTGAAGAAGTTTGGATATCTAGAGCGATCATCAATATAATGGAGCGCGAGAAAATTGTAGTAGAAGGAGCTGCGGCTTGTCCCGTCGCTGCCATCATGGCTGGGAAAGTCCCTGAACTACGTGGAAAAAAGTAAGAAAGGGTTTTTTTAAACGCCATGTTGCATGCTTTGATACCCTAACCTTCTTAAAGATCGATACATGATATCTTTTGTCTATTTTGTTAGTGTGGTGTGCGTATTATCAGGCGGTAACATGAACAGCAATCGGTTGCCGTTCATAATCGAGCGTGGCATGGCAGCGGAGGGTCGGCTGGTCAAGTTCATGGCGACGCTGCCCGACGTGCCCGGCGCCATGGCGAAGCTGCTCAACAAGGTGACGGACAGCGGCGCCGACGTCAAGAGCTTCGTGCCGGAGCGCGCCTGGATGCGGCGGGACGCCTTCAGTTTGGTTGTAGGTATCTTGACAGGAGTGTACACACAAGCCCTGCAACGGCAAATTACAGTGTCTTTATATGTCGTTCCGGAGCAAAGCATTTGTCATAATTTTTCTTTTGTAATAAAGTCTTCTTGTTTCTTCTTGATTCCCAATGGTAGTGGTATACCGACGACAGACACCTTTTAATGAGTCTCTCTTTATCACTAATTGAGAGTATAGTCAAATTAGGATTAGGATTATAATCAAATGAAGTTATTTTTCAAAACAGAACCAACCCAAAACCATGAATACTAAATTACACACCTGTAAGTATACTAGGTAGGTAGATATACTTAAATTATTTTTATGCCCTCTTCAGGTAAACATGCTAATTGAAACGAGCGGTTTGAATCACGCAAGAGAGTTAGAAAAGAAGCTAGTTAAGGATTATCCGCTTTCGCAATTTAATTTGTTGTAATTTTTATTTTTGGTATTAATATTTTTCTGTATTAATTTTTACACCGTGTTTTATTTATATCATATTCGTAATAAATTGTTAACGCTCCTAAAAACTCTATCATTTTTAATGGAAGTCGTTACCTGGCAAACGTAGAGAATACGAATGGTACTTACTTCTATCTAAGCAATAGGTAAGTACGATGTTTTCTAGGTAATCAAAAATTTTATACGACTGCAACTTGAACATCCTGTCTTCGAGCGTCAAACCTTAGGCATCTTGTATAAGTATAAAGCTTCTGTCTCTTCACCGTAACGCACAACGCTAAGGAATGCTGTATACCTTATATCGTATGGAACTGCTGCAGCGCTAACTCAAACTGCGACGGAACAAGAGACCATTCTTGACGTTGTTGATACGATTGTGTCCGGCACCGCATGCCGCATACCGCAGCGTTGTGCGTTACGATCAAGAGACCATCGGGGAAGAATATCGTACAAGGAGGTGTGGTATTTACAGCAGTAGAAAATATGTTTTCCACATTCGCACAGCGATTTATCTTTAACATGTATTTTATTAAGGGAGACAGGAGTACATACAAGCGTGTCCAAGTCGTAAACACATTACCGACACTGGGCCTGTTCGGAATATGTGGCTGGATGTTCCGATGATAGCGCCCTTTAGATCTAGACGATTCATCCCAGTTATTCTGCCAACAGTCTTTGAGATCCTTGGCAGCCTGCGGTAAGATATCTATTGCATATAATTCTTAAGTGTTGGAACCACTTGTTGTGGCCTCTCTAGCCTATAAATCTACTTGTTCATTGCCTCTTATACCACTATAACCTGGTATCCATACCAATAGTAGGTACCTCCAGATTATTTTTGTGGCACTGAAAGATGGCTTTTAATTTTCAAGATGACTGGAGATATAAATTTAGATTTAAAAGGGTTGTTGAGTATTGATTGAAGTGAGCTCATAAAGTCAGAGAAGATAATTGATCTATTGAGTTTATGTGATATGATGTATAAAAGTGCTTCTAAGATTGCAACCGCTTCACCGGTAAATCTGAAGGAGAAGCTTAGCTTGAAGCTAAGTAAAACCTGTAATTTTGGAATCCAGACTGCACTACATAATGGGCTATTTCTTGTTAATTTAGACGCATCAGTGTAAATAGGGGCTTGTTCAGCTTTTCCCGGAACTTTAATGCAGCCTGGGGGTCTTTCTTGTCAATGCCATTGAACTAAGAATGATGTGGGGTTTGAAAATTAGGGCATCAAATTCAGTAAGGAAGAGAGGGTTTGCTTCGAACTGTATCATTGATTGTGACAAGGAGGTCAGTTTTCTAAGACTTTTGATCACGTACCGTTTGACGTTGCACTTCTTTATGACTTCTTTGACATCTATGATGAAAGAGTTTGTCACTAACCTACACTTTCTGTCAATCACTACCGTTGCAGGAATCATTACAGTAGGTACCGGTTGAGTTTAAATTCTTGTGTTAAAAACACACAAAACAATAGTTATGGCAAGTATTTAATCATGCTAAGTTTTTTGCTTATTTACAGTTTGTACAATAGTGGTTGCTAGTACTTGCAATAAAGTCGCAGGCATCTACCCTAGACCGAAAACAACTGGTTGTTTCATCCAAACATCTTTTCCCCGATGCACTGGTCTTCAACTTCTTTTTTTTACTTTTCCGACCCATTTTGGGTCATCCATCATCAAGAACAAATTATTTGGTATGATTCTTGTAATTTAATGTGTCTTACCTACCTTATTAATTGATGAAATATTTATCTTTTACTAGGAGGAAACCATTTTAACTGATAGCCCGCACATTCTTTCGTTTAATGAAATAAAACAGGCCGCAGAAAGGATAGAAGGAGGCATTATACACACCCCTCTTTGTGTACGTAATTTTTTAATTGCTTCAAAGTCTTACATCCACAACATCCATCCGTACATTGAATGATGCTTAGGTACATTCTTAGGAATTGTAAAATTCATTCCAGGAAGCAAAACTGAGTAAATTCATGGACTACAATATTTATCTGAAATGTGAAAACTTGCAATATACTGGAAGGTAAATAAAACTTGACTTTATTAGATAATCGGTCTCATCTATCATCAAAAACGAACCAAATATCCAAAGATAGAGATGGTAGAGATTGCAATGCATATTATCTATAGGTAAGTACTTTTATGTTCCTAGTTTGTATATGTATATTAATACATTTTAAACACTCCTTATGGTTAAAGATACTTTATTTCTGATAAGAATACAATTCACTTACTGAGAAACTTATAAAATAAAGACGTGTACCTAACATAATTCTATGCGCGCGAGCCGCGCCCAAATAACAATTAAAAGTCGGTAGTCTTTACCGAAGGTATTCTTAAAATGACGGATAACTGAATTGATTGATTAGGTACTAGGACTAAAATCCATTTAACTTTGAACGTTTGTAGCCTAGCCAATGAATGATTTTGGATGGAAAAGCTCGGACGAAATTTTGTGTTGTGGAGAATTCCGTAGTAGGTACCTACCTACGTCAGAATTTTCGTACGACGCACCGTTTTCGAGATGTCCGCAAAAAAACAAAAACCGGACCTTCTTTGCCCCCCCCCCCCCCCCCTCGGGTCCCCTATCTCCCAATTAGTAAATCAAATTTTCTGCTTTCTACTTTTCCATCCACATCCCTTTCTCAGCATTCATTGACTGAACTATTGGTACCTACAGCTGTGCAGAGCGTGGTGTGCGCAATGCATTGCTGGCTTACGGGGAGGAGGGCTGCGCACGCGGCGTGATCGTGCCGTCCAGCGGAAATATGGCTGTGGCAGCGGCTTACCAAGGAGGATCATTGGGTGTGCCGGTAAGCTGAATTCTGTAAGCTATTCTAATGCAAAAACCTAGTCTTCATTTCGTCGCTTAGTTATTGTTATGTGTGCCAACCTGTAACATTGATCACATTGCCACCTAAACCCTTTAGGTCCATTCAGGGGCGGCCCTGGGGTAGAAAAGGCGCTTTAGAGCCGGGAAGAGATGAAATAGCAAACACCGCGAAGACCTCCCCGCCTTGATAAAATAAGCCAATAAGCGTCGAAAACCAGTCTCGTTCTACTCTGACCAAGGGCTTAGGTCACCACTGGGCCTATTTGTCTCATGTTATTTAGGTGACAGTGGTGCTGCCTGACCGCACGCCGCCGGCGCAGGCGCAGCGCTGCGCAGAGCTCGGGGCGGACGTGGTTCTGTGCGGCGAGACGCGCGACGACGCGGTTGCCTACGCAAGAAAGGTGCACCGTGATTCTAAGCAGATCTTATTAAGGTAAACAAAGAAAACTCGACTTCATCAGGGCCTGACTTTTTTAAAACTCCTTATCTTAACTGTTTTGCCAGGGATGGTATTATTCATATTGGATAATAATTCACAACGGATGTTTGCCATGTCCATAGCTCATATTGCTGCTGAGGCCACACACCGCTTGTTCCGCAGAACGCAGTCTTCAATGAAGGGTGGCCCTGGAGTCAAGCCAGTGCGGTCACGGACGCGTAGGCGCCAGATGACAAAGGGCCTAATTTGTAGCGAATTTTGTAAAATAGCACTTTTCAGTAGTGTCCCTTATGGGGCGCCAACGTAGCAAAACCTGCTAGCACCCTCCCAGTAAAATAATACCTAACTAAAAGGCATCAAATTTAATTTCTCTCTACCCTGATGAAGGGCTAGCTACCACTAGCTACACTATCACTAACAATATATTGATAATTTCAGCTCGGATGACCCACTAGTGATGGCCGGCTTGGGCACCGTCGGCACGGAGATCATAACCCAGCTGCCGGAGGCGGACGCCGTGATCGTGCCGGTGGCCGCGGGCGCGCTGCTCGCCGCTGCGCTCGTCGCCTGCAAGAAGCTCAAGTGCTCGTGCCTTGTTTATGTTAGCAAACGTACTTATAGTAATCAGGGTCTGCTCCTAAGGGTGAATTTTTGGTGAATAACCAAAGCGTTATTCACGTATTACAATTTCAATAGAATCGCAATTTTGACAGCATATTGAAATATGCTGTCAAAATTGCGATTTAAGCTATTTAAGTACATACTTCTATTCTTCTATCGTCATTCCTGCTTAAACATGTCCATTTGTCTACTACTACCACTACAAGATATACCTAATAAGCGTTCAAAAGCGCAAGGTAAAGTGAGTCATATTTGAGTAGGTCTTCCACTTTGTCTAGGAAAGTTCAGTTATAATTAATAAGTATCCCTATAACAGGGCGCCGAGTGCGCAAAGGTGCCAAAGATGATGAAGGCACTACAAGTGGGACGACCGGTGACAGTGCCAGTGCTGCCGAACCTGGCTGACGGCCTCAGCGCGTCCATAGCTGGGCCCAACGCATTCGCCACACTCAAAGGCCGGTTAGATAGAATGGTGAGTTTTTTTAAGATAGGACCGGTTTTTTAGTATGTATCTACTATATTAAAAGATGGATAAAACACTTAAATTCATTCATAAGAGTAGCAGTTATTACTTAAAAGCCTACGCGCGTCAGTGCATTTTAGGTACCTACCTACATCATAATGAAAAGATGCGGCGTTTTATGTCATTCATTCCTGAGTTCTTTAAACTTTGAACTAGATTTGAAATGATTTTAGCTGGTGGTTGACGAGGCATACGTGGCGAGAGCCGTCATCAGCGTTCTGGAGCGCGAGCGGCTGGTGGCCGACGGAGCCGGCGTCTGTGCTATCGCAGCTGTCATGCAGGGGCTTGTGCCAGAGTTGCGTGGAAAACGGTACGTGCAGTATGGGTAACTTAAATTAATTTGAGTGGTCTATGAGTGTTAAAAAAAAACAATACGAACAATAATGTCTTTAATCGCAGCTTTGCGGTTATCCCTTGTTGATGATAGTTTTGGTATTAGCGCGGTGTGCGTGATCAGCGGCGGCAACATCGACTCGGGGCGTCTGTCGCGCACCATCCAGCGCGGTCTGGGCGCCACGGGCCGCCTGCTGCGCTTCGCGGTGGCCGTGCCCGACCAGCGCGGCGGGCTGGAGCAGCTGGCCAAGAACATTGCGGACGAGAACGCGATGCTGAAGAGCCTGGTCACGGAGCAGATGTGGGTGCATAGCGATGTTGGAACTACTTGGGTATGATGCTATCTTTATCTTCTAGTCTAGTAGCTAGTAACCACTAAGCGCCATCAAAACTGCTTTTAGATACGTATACGATATATTATTTATAGCATCTGATATGCATTTATTTATGCATCATAGTTTATTTATTTTATTTATTTATTTAGGACAACTTACAAAACATACACCAAGTTAAATACTAGTACACTTATAAACGATACTCCAGCTAGTGTTGTTTCTATTACAAGTTGCCACGGCATGCATTATGAAGACAAGAAACTTTTATACTTATAAAATAATTGTTATATCTATATCTCGGTCTGTGAGAGAAAATCTGTGTTTTTGTGAGTGTGTGTATCTGTGCTTGCCCGCGTGTGTATGCGTGTATTTGTGTGCATGTGTAAATTTTTATATCTAGATCTCGGTCTGTGAGAGAAAATGTGTTTTTGTGAGTGTGTGTATCTGTGCTAGTGTATGTGTGTTTCTGTGTGCACGTGTGTGCATGTGTAAGTAGTGTGTGTAGTTGTGTGTGTGTGTGTATATTTCTTTACTTAAGAATTAATTAATTTGGATTGTATTTTGTAATTTGAGAGGCTGCATCCGAAGATGTCGCCACTAGACAGTTTTTGCGATGCGTTGTACGATTTCTGTAAGCGAGCAATTGGAGAGTTAATCCCTAGATTGGTACGAGCGAAAGCAGGGGAGAAAAGAGAATTCTTACTTTTACGTGGTAATTTTAAAGGAACCTTGAAGTTTAGTTTTTCCAAAAGCTGAGGACAATCAATAAGACTGTTAGCAATCTTGTACAGAAAAAGTCTAATATTAATTTATGTCCAGAGAGACAGACATTTACAATATGGGACATAAGTCATACATTACATCATATGCTTGACGTGAATAAGTGTGTACATAGTTTATTCAGCACATACAGGTCTCTCTCATATCATTTTGCTGAAAAGAAAGTTTTTCTTGTAGATATATTGTACAAAGTACTAAAATGTCTCTTTTTCTAGGCTAACGTTGTGGTTGAGACAGCTAATGAGGAGCATGCAACCAACTTCAAAGATCGCGTCAGGGAACAGTACCACTCTGCTCGGTTTGCTGTTGTAGATTTAGATGACAAACACAAGATGCCTACAAGGTAACCATAAATGAATGGAGAGCTGCTTTCTAGGTGATAAATTTCTCAGTCTTGTTTAAAAAGAATCTTATCTTCGTAATTCTAATGCTGGTCTGGATAGTTATGTTTGGGAAAGGTTATTGTTGAGCAATAAAATACAAAAACTTTTTTACATTTTTTTTATTTTTTAAAGCTTATCCATAACCTACGCAACAGGGTCGTCGCCCTTGGTTGCCCTCGTGTAGATGACTTGTCCGTGGTGCTGGACTACCTGTTTGATGAGACCTGCAACGAAAAACTAAAGTTAATACATCTACTTTAGTAATTTGAGTGTAGGGGATAATCTTCTTGGAAATCAGACTCAATATATCAGTTTTAACCTGTCATGGTTCATATAGGAAAAAAGAGATCATCATAAAAAAGGCACAGACCTAACTACTCAAACTATTAAAGCTTTATTTCGGAATATTTCCTGTACCATCAATTTGCTATATTATTCAAAACCTTGTAACCCACACATGGATCCTGGCTCATTTGTAACCTGACCTCAGTGCAAACACTGATTCTACAAATTGAAATACTGCACTTAGGTTTTGTACAATTGTTTTCCTCTTGCAGTGCTTGGCTAGAATAACATAAATAACAATACAAAAATGAACAGCTAGATCTTGTCTAAATTTTATAAATCCACAAACCTTTTTCTCTAAGTTCAATAAGTGCTCGCCTCGCAAGAGATCCTCGGACCTTCAGTCTCTCGGATACTACTGCAGGGGTGATCAGTTTGTACTGGGGAACTTCCTTGTACAGCTTCTCATATGTGGGCTTGTCAAACAAAACCTGGTTGTTCAACTTGTCACGGACTTTTCCTTTGGACCACTTCTGCAAAGGAAGTCAAGTATTCATGTAAGAAAATAACATTTAGTAAATTCTTCCATTAATTCGGAACATATTGCCATCAGCCTCAATATATCAGTTTGTACTCTCACGGTGTTCAAGATAAATAGTATAATCACATGGCATTGTTTAGAACTTCTAACATTTAAAATACTTAGAAAAAACTTTTTCACTAAAATTAAGAGCTAATTCGGAATTATTAAAGAACTTCAATTATATAGCAGTTTTAGTTAGTACAGATAATATTTTTTATTGTAATCGATAGTCGTTTAAACGCAACTGCAACACTCACTTAACCTCACTTTCATGACAAGTAAAATTATTTACCTTCTTTTTGGCTTTACCGCCGCTGGATCCTTCCTTCTTCTTCTGGGTCTTCTGCGGCTGCTTGGCCGAAGACTTGGTGTCCTTTTTGGGCGGCTAAAATCACAGAAGCATCCATGAATACACGCACTACCACGAGGTTCTAAACTTGTTATACCAAACAAGTATTAGGACGTTCATTATTGAGCTGAATATATTATTATATGTTTGCTTTAGTAAGGTAACTTATTGCGTGACGAAAATATCTAAATTGTAAGCAGTCTATCGTAGATTTTTAGAAATTTCACGTCATCCACAAGGACCACTCACCATGTTGAAACCGGAAAGAAATTCGTAGACAGATGAATGACACCTTGTCTATGGTAAATATTTTTGACAGGACAAGCTATGCGTTCGAAAATCCAAAATTAACAAAATACAGAAGAAGGATACCTTTTTTGAAATTTGACTGGGAACAATGTTTTACGGAATGCAATGGAACAAAAAACTCAAACATTTTCAATTTTCATACAAACAAAACTATCGCAGTTGTGTATAGAGGCGCTCACTCAACCTTTACACTTCTTAAGGGGTCACCTTAAATTGCTGACATAAGAATCATTTTGCAATGGTTTTGTAAAGGTTGATGTGAACGCCTCTGTACTAAAAAAAACTACTGTAATAAATAAAACCTTGCGTCCACTTGCGTGAAATTTTTTACATTCGGATAGATGGAAATAATGAAAGTGTACAGGAAGAACCTAGTTCTCGAACGGCGCCGGAAGTCATGAACCACAAACAATCAGTGACACAGATAAAAAATAATTTTTTTCCACCCATTTGGGTAAATTTCCCATCTGGCTTTATTTAAAGCCCCGTATAAAAAGCGCGATGTCGTTTTATTTTAAAACTTTATTTTGCACCAGGAGTTTACAAAGATGGTAGATAGCTACCCCATTACGTATCATTATACCATACGGTAATCTATACGATTAGTAGCGGATTAAGAAGCAATTACCTACTTACTTAGTTCAAAATATTTTGATCATTCATTTTTGCACGTTGCAGTCCTAGCTTAAGGTTAGTTGTTTAATATTATTTTTTTATCAGTATGCATTCAAAATAAATATAATGTAAATAATCACTTATATAAACATAGTCCCGCGAAGCTGTCTGTTTGCATGATTAGTCTGTGGATCATTTTTACCGGGTGATTATCAAATATAAATAATTGCAAAAATATTTTTTTTTTACCTAAATGTAGATTTTAGTACTTTCATTTTAAGCTTTTCATACGAAAAATACAGAATGTTCTACTGATTTGTAGGATGACCTTGAAATTAAATACATTTAGATACTTTCCATATCACTTACGGAGTATGCCATATCGTTTTTGTAAGTCTTGATACTGACCCGGTATATTAAATCACTAACCAAAACTAATAAAATAGTATAGCCATAACCTTTGCAGGGTTAGGTTTCTAGTGTTAGTAATATGGTCTAAGGCAGATTTTATTGTTTACAAAAGCTTGTAGTCAAGTCTCGATAGCACGGACTAAAATGGTACATTTATTCAAAGACAAGTGTCTTTACAGTAGGTACAGTTGACGACACCTAGAGTAGAGCTAAAGAGCATAACGCTTTAAGCGTGGAGCTAAGTTTTTATTGCTGTATAGGTACTGACCTATTACGCGCAGACGGCGGAACGTAAAGTCCCAGTTTGGCTTGACGCGTTACTTTGATGAGATTCAATAATAAAACAGAGTTAAACATTAATGATAACAGCCATTATTTATTTGAATTAAATTACATTTGTGTTTGCAGCGATTCGTAATAAGCTAATTCTTCATCCGTCACCGACGGCCGAAACGATTCCACCCCTTCCCATAACTCCGACACGCCGATGATCACGGAATCGGGGCTCAGTTCACTTTCCTTCACCAAGCCTGAAAAAACCAATGTTATATTAAAACTTACTAAACTAGCAATACACTATGACTGAAAACGTCATAAAAATAGAAACTAAAAAAAATCTATCAAAGCGAGACACGAACCCGCGTCTTCCTCAATACGGGTAGCTGCTCTTCCAAGTGAGCTATCGAGACCATTATCAGACCTGGCGAATTTGTCTAGTCTATTTTCACGTTGTAAGCCAACGTTGTCTCATCAATCTTATTGACGCAAGCACCTTTTAACACCCAAAAGAAATATTTTTTGCAAATATTTGACTTTGAACGAAACAAGCTATAAAATAAGTGATTTTTAATTTTTTGGCGTAATCACAATGCTCTAGCATAGCGAGCCATATTTTTCTAGTCTATCTTTAGATGGAAAAAGAGCATTGTTATAATGCTAATAATATAAGATTCACTTTGATACTATAATCTTCTCAAAATTACATAAAAATAAAACAAGGTGCCAAGTTTTCACAAACCGTCTTGAGCATAAGGATCAAAATCGGATATTTTGTTGTTTATCTGTACATTGCGAAATAGATACTACTATCAGTTAAGAGACACCCCACACTAGCGTTCTTTGAGCGTTAGCGTCAAGCCGGCGACCCCCCCACACTAGCGTAATTTGGACGTTGCGTCGTCTCTGCACCCGCGTAGCGTCGGCGCTGGGCGTCCTCTGCGCGCCGAATGTCGCGTCGCGCCTCGCAGACGGCTTAAACAGTCAGTAAAAAATGGATTCCGACGAAGACAGTACTGATAGCATTGCTGCTGAAAACCTATATTGTATTTATTTATTGCATGCCACATGGTACATAAAAGATAATAATAATAAATAAATAAATATCCCTGGACATTATTCCACACAGCGCCATCTAGCCCCAAAGTAAGCTAATTAAAGCTTGTGTTATGGGATACTAGACAACGGATAAACATACTTAAATACATTTTCTTTTGTAAATACATACTTATTATACATAGGAGACACCCAGACCAGTACAAACAGACATGTTCATGCACACAAATGTTTGTACTGTGCGGGGATCGAACCCGCGACCTCTGGTGTAGTAGCCAACTTCTTAACCATTACACCAAGTCGGTCGTCACATAAAAGATCTAACAATAATTAAACAGGACATTACTTATGGCACCCTGTAAGGGCACTGCAATTATACGCATAGATGACGCCACTATGTTAAAACTAAAAAAGAGATACACAAAATAAGCTATTTGTCTGCGAAAAATTCGTCCAGCCCGTAATATGCCTTTTGCAGAAGAATGCCTTTAGTCTATTGCGGAAAGTTTTAGGCTTATTTATATCCTTGATGAAGTTCGGTATATATATATATTTTTTTTATACTACGTCGGTGACAATCAAGCACGCGGACCGCCTGATGGTAAGCGGTTATCGCGGCCTATGGACGCGTGCAACACCAGGGGTATCACTCGCGCGTTGTCGACCCTGTAAAAACCTTTTCAAACCCCTCTTGAAGAACTCCATACTATAACTCATCGGGAAATCATGAGTCATCGTCCTCGGAAGGAAACATCTCTGAAACCGAATTGTACGAGACCATTGCGGATTCAGAGTGTGAGGATGAATGCCCTGTCGGTGGCGAGCGGTGCGGTGATGAAAAGTAGCCGTGGGCATCATATCAAACAGTTCTTCAGAACAAAACCCGTTGTACAAGCGGTAGAACACGCATAAGGAGGCGAAGTCTCTCCTCAGACTTAACGGCTCTAAACCCCTTGTCAGTTTGGGATCGTCGACAATCCCGATCGCACGCCTCTGGACCGAGTCAAAAGGACTGAGTTGATATCCAGGCGCTCCTGCTCAAAGGTGACAGCAGTACTCCACGTGTGGCCTGACTTGCGCTTTATACAGCAGCAGTCTTTGCCTAGAAGTGAAGTACTGCTTCGCCCTGTTTAGCACACCGAGCTTTTTGGATGCCAACTTCGCCTTCTGTTCCAAATGACTCCGAAACTGTACGTCACTAGATATGTCAAGGCCAAGGATCCCAATACTACTTATTGGTTATATATACGTATGGACATCAAGTGGGAGCGTGGTCTTACTAATTGGAGAGTTTTACCTGAGGGAAGATGTAGTTGGTTTTAATACCTGTCATTTTTGTAGTACATTGTATGCATGTCTAATAAAAAGTGGCGCCAGCGCATGCACGAAAAGATTTTCGATAGCGCTTTTTCCCGGACTACTTAAAAGTGTTAATTGATACGGCTGAAAACTAATATATGCTTATAGCAATCAGTGATTATGTAGCTTTTTAACGGTGAAATAATTTTTGAAGTAGGTTTGTAAGTCACACACACCCCCCCACACTAACGTTATTTGAGCGTCAGCGTCATGCCGGCGACCGACGCAACGTCCAAATTACGCTAGTGTGGGGGCACACTAATAATAATTAATTTGGGTAATTTGGACGTTGCGTCGTCTCGGTGCCCGCGTAGCGTCGGCGCTGACGCACAGTGGAACGTTCCCATACATACAAACGCCCGGACACGACTATGTGCTATGTGTATGTAATAACTGAAGAACGCTTTGACAGAAATCCATTCTTTTTTTGCAGTAGTATAACAAAGGATATGTCTTTCTTATTATAGGAAAAAAACTAGTAACAAGTAAATGTATTTCCTAATAAAAAAAACTGAAATGTACTGTTGTTTATTAAGTATATTTTATTGTTCTAAAATATGTACGTATTCGTTTCTTACATTTTTAGTAACTAATCTTGTAGTTTCTAAATAAATGTCTAAGTAAACTTAATAAAATACACACATCAAAAGTGTCTAGGGATCAAGCATTTTTATGCGGATTTCTTGAGATTGAGATGTGGCTTTGTAATAAATTTATGATTTTATAAATTTATATGGATCCTTTTTGGTGCATTTCATAATTTGAAACAGGAATTGTCAATCAAATTTCAGTAAAAGATGAAAATCAGCTGTCAATATTTTCCCTATAAAAACATACAACGCATTGAAGACATTATTAGTGCTACTGTTTCCCTACTACTGATTAAAACCAACGTTATTATGGAGCGGCGACGTCATTTAAGCAGGGAAGAAATGCTCAGAGCCGTGGGAATGATAGAAGCTGGTTCCCGGCAACGTACTGTGGCTTTAGCTCTGAATACAAGTCAGAATGTTATCAGTCGACTTTGGACACGTTACCGAAGCACTGGTACCGTGGCTGAGCGCCATGGAGGACGGTATCGCTGCACCACACGGAGACAAGACCGATACATTCAAATCACAACTCGAAGAGCTCCAACAATAACCGCCATGATGTTAGCCGTAAGGCTTCATCACTCTTCAGGGAACTTAATTAGCGACCAAACAGTCAGAAACCGCTTGCATGAAGTGAACCTTCATTCCTGAAGACCGCTAAGGGACCACCTATACCTACCACCTATAGCAATGCACAATCGTAGGATTCGATATCAATGGGCTCTTGAACACAGAAATTGGGCAGAAGAACAATGGCGTTTCGTGTGCTTTTCTGATGAGTCTCGTTTTGGTATGAGACCGGATACAAGATGTATACGACACTGGAGAACCCCTGGACGCCAACAGCGATTAAAATCCTGCCAGGAAGTCCATCCTTATAGTGGTGGAACCATCATGGTATGGGCGGGTATTTGGATCGGCGGAAGAACTGAGTTGATTTGGATCAGAGGCAACCTCAACGCTCAAATTTATGCTGAGACGATTGTATCAGACGTCATCGTTCCTCTACAAGTGCAAATCGGTCCCTTATTTCAGTTAATGCATGATAATGCACGACCGCACACCACAAGAGTTGTAAGACAGACTCTCGCCGCAGCTAACATCAATGTCCTGCCCTGGCCTGCTCAGTCGCCAGACTTGAACCCGATTGAGCATGCATGGGATATGCTACAGAGAAGAGCTCTGCCGAATATGGAGGGTATCCAGTCGCAAGAAGACCTTTTTTTGTTGTTGCAACGAACATGGGCGGCCATTCCACAGCGTGATTTGGATGAACTCATTTTGAGTATGCCAAACCGATGTTCTTGTGTTGTTAGTGTTCGCGGTAGAAACACGGATTATTAATTGTTTAAGTTACCCAATAAAATTTTAAAGAAAACTGTTATTTCAGTCTTTTTTTCGAACTTTAATGTTAGTGGTTCAAATGTCAAAAATCCCTTTATTAGGAAAATGGGAAATTTCTTTATCAATGCAAAGGTGACTTGGTTTATCGTTACTGTAGACAAACGAAAACACTTTATTTGATGAATCCTTAAAGAAAATTTTAATTAATATCAATCAGGAGAAAAGTTATTGCAAAAATATATGTTGATCCCTAGACACTTTTGATGTGTGTATATTAGATATGTATGCATGTATGAAATAAACGAAAACCTGAGTAACAAATATATATTTTCATCATAAAAACTGAGAATCTATATATATACTATAATTCATTTTGCAATAAAATTAAAACTATTTTAGACAAATGTATACCCAAAACTCAGATAAAAATAAATACAGTAAAGAAAAAGTTATGGCTAACGACTGGAATTAAAACCTCATGTAGAAATAAGAGGCTTCTTAAAATGCTCGTATCTCAAATAAATAATCCGATTTTGAATGATAATTATAAAACATATGAAAAGTTGTTAAAAAAGTCCATTTCGGTGTCTAAAAAATTGGAAAACATTAAAAAAAATAAAAAATCACATAATATAGTAAAATCTATGTGGGATGTAGTGAAAGAAAATACAAATAAAAAAACACAAAAAAAGAGGAAAAATATAAAGTTAGATATAGGAAATAAAAATATCACAGAAGAACCTACTAGAATAGCAAACTTTCTAAACAACTTTTTTAAAACAGTAGGTGATGAAGGTCCAACAGACAGCGTACGTGCCCCTCTCCCGTGCAACACGCCATTCACTCCCCCAAGAGAGAATTCTATGTACCTCACGCCCGTAACTACGCAAGAAATTAAGAAAGCAATCCGTAATTTGAAAAACAAACAGAGTTTTGGTCATGACGAGCTACCATGCTTACTAATACGAAACTGTGCGGATGAACTCGCACCAATAATGGCATACTTAGTAAATCAGTCGTTCAATGAGGGTACTGTTCCGGATAGATTGAAAATATCAGTAATAAAACCTCTTTATAAAAAAGGGGATAAAACCGATTGTAATAATTATCGTCCAATTGCTCTGCTTCCAACTTTTTCCAAAATTTTCGAAGGGGCTATGTCTAAACGCCTATATTCATATTGTGAAAAATTTAATATATTTAGCATGACTCAAAACGGCTTTCGAAAAAATAAGTCCACATCATTGGCGATCGAATACAATATGTCGAAATCGATCATATTGACAATTCAACTGGGCGAATAACTCATGTTAGATCAAATCCTGCAAGTATGACCAAATCCATACCTCAGGGCAGTGTACTCGGTTGTGTTCTGTTTTTGTTGTACATCAATGATTTACCAGAAGTAACAAAAAGTGCATGTACACTATTCGCTGATGATTTGTCTTTGGTCATCCCATGTACAAACAACCAAGATCTGAACGGAAAATTAGATAATATCCTTGGAAATATTATAAGCTGGCTATCGCTTCAGAATCTCAAATTAAATTTTGAAAAAACAAAGATAATGCAATTCAAGCCATATCAAAAACCATCGTTAGACATAAATTATTCACATAAGGACATTAAATTAGAATGCGTAAAAGCACATCCACTTTTGGGCATAGTGCTTGATTCAGCCATAAACTGGAAAGAACACATAAAAACGGTAGCGTCCAAATTATCCAGGTTCACTTATGCACTCCACGAGCTTAAGAAATCAACAGATGCCAAAACAGCAACGTGTGCGTACTATGCTTATGCACATGCCTGGCTCCAATATGGAATAATATTATGGGGAAATTCTACAGACGCCGTTAAACTATTTATTTTGCAAAAGAGATGTCTTAGAATATTAGTAAATATACAGGGCATAGACAGCTGCAAACCCCACTTCATAAGAGAAAAAATACTCACTCTTACTTGTATATATATTCAGGAAGCTTCTATATTTGTGAAAAAGAACCCAGAACTGTTCCCTCTGTATGTGCGGCCACAAAATTTAAGACCTCGTGAAAAATTGGCACTTCCAAATTCGAAATTAAAGATTGTAAAGTCGGGTTGTTTAGGCATGATTGTAAAAATATTTAACGAAATTCCAATTCATTTACAAAGAGAATCAAATATCAGTAAATTTAGAAGAAAATTGAAGCAATATCTTATCGAAAAAAGTTTTTATTCGCTGTCAGAGTATTTTAATGAAAATACATGTCACTAACAAATGATGGATGAAAGATAAATGTTATCGATAATGATAGTGTGAAATGGCTGTTGTTTTGTATAGTTTAAATATTTTAAGTGTTCCCAGTTTGCAGTGCCCTTACAGGGTTCATGTTCTGAACTTAATTTAAATATAAGACCAACAATGTACAACATGAATGCAATAAATAATTTGAATTTGAATTTGAATTTGAATCGACCAAAATATTTGCAGTTTCAAAAGGCCCTGCTCCAGAATACCAGCAGCGTCTCTATAGTCTTGTACTGCAGTGGCCTGATTAGCCCGTTATAATTTTGTGAAAATTTTATTTCTAACTGGTTCATTGTATTACAACATTTAAAAAATAAATCTTTTCTAAAGGATATTCACAGATGAAAAAAGAATTTGAGGTAACTTTAAAAAACAAATATTTGTGCGGAGCGGAGGGGGCGGTGGCAGCGCTAGTGACTGTACTGTGTATAGAGGCACACTCACCCTTGTTGAGGTTGTGCACGAGCCCGCGCACGGCGGCGGAGCGCTAGTGACTGTACTGTGTATGGAGGCACACTCACTCTTGTTGAGGTTGTGCACGAGCCCGCGCACGGCGGCGGAGCGCTAGTGACTGTACTGTGTATAGAGGCACACTCACCCTTGTTGAGGTTGTGCACGAGCCCGCGCACGGCGGCGGAGCGCTAGTGACTGTACTGTGTATGGAGGCACACTCACCCTTGTTGAGGTTGTGCACGAGCCCGCGCACGGCGGCGGAGCGCTAGTGACTGTACTGTGTATAGAGGCACACTCACCCTTGTTGAGGTTGTGCACGAGCCCGCGCACGGCGGCGGAGCGCTAGTGACTGTACTGTGTATGGAGGCACACTCACCCTTGTTGAGGTTGTGCACGAGCCCGCGCACGGCGGCGGAGCGCTAGTGACTGTACTGTGTATGGAGGCACACTCACCCTTGTTGAGGTTGTGCACGAGCCCGCGCACGGCGGCGGAGCGCTAGTGACTGTACTGTGTATGGAGGCACACTCACCCTTGTTGAGGTTGTGCACGAGCCCGCGCACGGCGGCGGAGCGCTAGTGACTGTACTGTGTATGGAGGCACACTCACCCTTGTTGAGGTTGTGCACGAGCCCGCGCACGGCGGCGGAGCGCTAGTGACTGTACTGTGTATGGAGGCACACTCACCCTTGTTGAGGTTGTGCACGAGCCCGCGCACGGCGGCGGAGCGCTAGTGACTGTACTGTGTATGGAGGCACACTCACCCTTGTTGAGGTTGTGCACGAGCCCGCGCACGGCGGCGGAGCGCTAGTGACTGTACTGTGTATGGAGGCACACTCACCCTTGTTGAGGTTGTGCACGAGCCCGCGCACGGCGGCGGAGCGCTAGTGACTGTACTGTGTATGGAGGCACACTCACCCTTGTTGAGGTTGTGCACGAGCCCGCGCACGGCGGCGGAGCGCTAGTGACTGTACTGTGTATGGAGGCACACTCACCCTTGTTGAGGTTGTGCACGAGCCCGCGCACGGCGGCGGAGCGCTAGTGACTGTACTGTGTATGGAGGCACACTCACCCTTGTTGAGGTTGTGCACGAGCCCGCGCACGGCGGCGGAGCGCTAGTGACTGTACTGTGTATGGAGGCACACTCACCCTTGTTGAGGTTGTGCACGAGCCCGCGCACGGCGGCGGAGCGCTAGTGACTGTACTGTGTATGGAGGCACACTCACCCTTGTTGAGGTTGTGCACGAGCCCGCGCACGGCGGCGGAGCGCTAGTGACTGTACTGTGTATGGAGGCACACTCACCCTTGTTGAGGTTGTGCACGAGCCCGCGCACGGCGGCGGAGCGCTAGTGACTGTACTGTGTATGGAGGCACACTCACCCTTGTTGAGGTTGTGCACGAGCCCGCGCACGGCGGCGGAGCGCTAGTGACTGTACTGTGTATGGAGGCACACTCACCCTTGTTGAGGTTGTGCACGAGCCCGCGCACGGCGGCGGAGCGCTAGTGACTGTACTGTGTATGGAGGCACACTCACCCTTGTTGAGGTTGTGCACGAGCCCGCGCACGGCGGCGGAGCGCTAGTGACTGTACTGTGTATGGAGGCACACTCACCCTTGTTGAGGTTGTGCACGAGCCCGCGCACGGCGGCGGAGCGCTAGTGACTGTACTGTGTATGGAGGCACACTCACCCTTGTTGAGGTTGTGCACGAGCCCGCGCACGGCGGCGGAGCGCTAGTGACTGTACTGTGTATGGAGGCACACTCACCCTTGTTGAGGTTGTGCACGAGCCCGCGCACGGCGGCGGAGCGCTAGTGACTGTACTGTGTATGGAGGCACACTCACCCTTGTTGAGGTTGTGCACGAGCCCGCGCACGGCGGCGGAGCGCTAGTGACTGTACTGTGTATGGAGGCACACTCACCCTTGTTGAGGTTGTGCACGAGCCCGCGCACGGCGGCGGAGCGCTAGTGACTGTACTGTGTATGGAGGCACACTCACCCTTGTTGAGGTTGTGCACGAGCCCGCGCACGGCGGCGGAGCGCTAGTGACTGTACTGTGTATGGAGGCACACTCACCCTTGTTGAGGTTGTGCACGAGCCCGCGCACGGCGGCGGAGCGCTAGTGACTGTACTGTGTATGGAGGCACACTCACCCTTGTTGAGGTTGTGCACGAGCCCGCGCACGGCGGCGGAGCGCTAGTGACTGTACTGTGTATGGAGGCACACTCACCCTTGTTGAGGTTGTGCACGAGCCCGCGCACGGCGGCGGAGCGCTAGTGACTGTACTGTGTATGGAGGCACACTCACCCTTGTTGAGGTTGTGCACGAGCCCGCGCACGGCGGCGGAGCGCTAGTGACTGTACTGTGTATGGAGGCACACTCACCCTTGTTGAGGTTGTGCACGAGCCCGCGCACGGCGGCGGAGCGCTAGTGACTGTACTGTGTATGGAGGCACACTCACCCTTGTTGAGGTTGTGCACGAGCCCGCGCACGGCGGCGGAGCGCTAGTGACTGTACTGTGTATGGAGGCACACTCACCCTTGTTGAGGTTGTGCACGAGCCCGCGCACGGCGGCGGAGCGCTAGTGACTGTACTGTGTATGGAGGCACACTCACCCTTGTTGAGGTTGTGCACGAGCCCGCGCACGGCGGCGGAGCGCTAGTGACTGTACTGTGTATGGAGGCACACTCACCCTTGTTGAGGTTGTGCACGAGCCCGCGCACGGCGGCGGAGCGCTAGTGACTGTACTGTGTATGGAGGCACACTCACCCTTGTTGAGGTTGTGCACGAGCCCGCGCACGGCGGCGGAGCGCTAGTGACTGTACTGTGTATGGAGGCACACTCACCCTTGTTGAGGTTGTGCACGAGCCCGCGCACGGCGGCGGAGCGCTAGTGACTGTACTGTGTATGGAGGCACACTCACCCTTGTTGAGGTTGTGCACGAGCCCGCGCACGGCGGCGGAGCGCTAGTGACTGTACTGTGTATGGAGGCACACTCACCCTTGTTGAGGTTGTGCACGAGCCCGCGCACGGCGGCGGAGCGCTAGTGACTGTACTGTGTATGGAGGCACACTCACCCTTGTTGAGGTTGTGCACGAGCCCGCGCACGGCGGCGGAGCGCTAGTGACTGTACTGTGTATGGAGGCACACTCACCCTTGTTGAGGTTGTGCACGAGCCCGCGCACGGCGGCGGAGCGCTAGTGACTGTACTGTGTATGGAGGCACACTCACCCTTGTTGAGGTTGTGCACGAGCCCGCGCACGGCGGCGGAGCGCTAGTGACTGTACTGTGTATGGAGGCACACTCACCCTTGTTGAGGTTGTGCACGAGCCCGCGCACGGCGGCGGAGCGCGCGGCGCTGACGACGGCGAGCAGGTCCGCGCCGGTGCAGCGCTCCGGGAGCGCGCACGACACGTCTTCTAGACGAACTGACGAACGCAGTTTGTGGCTGTAGACAACGAAATAATAAAAAAATACTTGTTACGAGGTGCCGGACAGCGGTTTCAGCCAGAGTGGCGGCGAGCCATGAGATTACAAAAGAATGATAACAAATGTTGAAAGAGTTTTTAGACACGCATTGCGTGAAAGTTGTTGTAAACCGATAAATTAAACACTGAGGTATTTGACAACATCATCAGATCCGAAAAATAGTTTAATACAATCAAAACATACACTAAAAACTAGTCCATTTCATTTGGGCCGCCAGAGTGGCGGCGAGCCATTAGATTTAGGTGGGCAAATCTATTTTTGAAAGTGTAAAGTAAAAAATAACTATACCATGCGAAAATCTACACAATTTATAGCAATATTGGTTAAGAATCTATATCCATAAACGCAAAATGTAATACAGTTGCTAAACAAATGTTTTACAAACGCAAACGCAAAGAAATAGATAGCAAATGACGTCACTTGCATAGGCAGTTTGTAGAGAACGTTTTGGGCAAGTCCAGCAAAATGATTTTGAAAATTGCTTTATCTTGGAGAATTTTGGTGCTTTCTAAATATTTTTTTTACCAATGTTTCTATTTTTGACCGGTGTTTAGATAACACTTCAACAAAATAAAATAGTTAAATACCCTATTGCTCAAACAACAATTTGATGTTGGAAGCAAATATTTAGAAGAATATTTAGCAATAGCTATAAATTAATTATATAAATAGGTGTAACATTCTTTATAATCGAATAATTACTTTCGACACAACGCCTTCAGTACACAAGTCTTCTCAAACTGTCCGCAGTATGGTCCGACGTAGATGAGCTTGTCGAGTCGTCCCGGCCGCAGCAGCGACTGCTCCAACAAGTCCGGGCGGTTCGTCGCGCCCATTATAAACACAAAGCTTGAGTTGTCTGCATCTGTAAACGGATGTACTAATGACTTGGAATTGTTGATTGTTTTAAACTTTCATGGTCACTTACATTAGAATAGTTATTAGTTACGGGATTTTCACCATGTTTGTTGTTTTCGAGTTTACGATATTTCGGCCCTGTTGCAAGTGCCATGATTACCATGTTACAACTATTACCACTAGTAACACTGTTGGCTAACTCACTATTATTCACGAGTAAAGAGTGAGTTAGCAAACAGAGGTACCGGCGGCAAGCGTAATAAGACTTCGAAAGAGGATAGACCATTAAGTCTGCCAATAATAACTCACCCGCAAGATCTTCAGTTACTCTGTGATCATGGCACTTGCAACAGTGCCGTTATACCGAAAACTCGAAAACAAAAAACATGGTAAAATATAAATATGCGCCAGCCAGACAACACACCTCTTGTCATGGTCTCCAAGCAGGGACAAATATCCCTGTATTACGAGGTACCAGGCAAGGATTTAAGCCAGGGCCGGCTCCCAGCACACCCGACCCGAATCAATTAAGAAAACATCGTTTCCTGAATTGACCAGTCCGGGGGCACGGAATTCGAGGCGAGAAACCGTGCTACAAAACCTGTAAATAATAGAAACTCTATATCTAAGGCCATAAGATACAGTTTACTGTACCTTCAGCGGTGGCGACGCCGTCCAGCTCGGCGAGCAGCTGGCTGACGACGCGGTCGCTAGCGCCGCCCGCGTCCCCCGCCGCCCCGCGCCGCGGCGCCAGCGCGTCCAGCTCGTCCAGGAACACGATGCATGGGGACGACGCGCGCGCTGATTCGAACACTGAAAAACACTGTTATCAGGACACAAAGATAGAAACAGAAAAAATCGACCTTATCCTAGCGCGGGATATCATCTTAGACAATCCATAAACAAACGAACTGAGCTATAGAGGCCATAAACAGACCTGGCGAATTTGTCTATAGTTAGACCGCTTAATTGAGTCCTCGCCTGCGGGGTAAAAGGGCGCGGGTTAGACGAGAACGGGGGGCGGGAGAGGTGCGGGCGGCAGGCAGAACACCTTGCCCCTGTACCCCGCAGGCGAGGACTCATTTAAGCGGTCTAACTATAGTGTAGGTATGTTTTGTTCAGGTCAGGTCAGGGGCCTGACTCTTGAACAGAATTTCATTGGACAAGTATTGCAGAAATGTCAAACGAGTAATTTTTGAACCTTATTACAAAGACTTAAGGTTAAAAAAAAAATTTTGGTGACAGTAATCCAATGCCAATCCGGCGAAATTAGATTCAAGAGTCAGGTCGAGTTTTATCTATTATTTTATTTTAGTTTCTATCTTTTTAGTGAAAAATAGTGCATTGTTGAATGCTAAAGCTTTATAAAAGGGCTTCATAACATCCATTTTGCAATCCTTTACTGAAGATTGACCTGTCGTCTTCCGTACAGTCAGCGAATTCAGGATCAACATAGTGGTGTGAACAAACCTCTCCTCCATACCGTTCTGATGCGCAAACCCTTTCATTCATCTCTTCCTTAACTCGACCAGGGCCTAGTTCTTCCTTTATGTAATAAACAGAAAAAGAGTTAAGCTTCCGGTCCCTCACCACCTGTTTTAAACCGCCTTCTGTTGTGAGTGGATCGTGTATAAGAACTTTGAACACAAAATCATTAAAGTATAAATAGTATACATACCTTTTCTAACATTTTCTTCTGATTGCCCAATGTACATATTGAGCAGTTCTGGGCCTTTCACACTCAAGAAGCTCACGTTGAGTTCTGTGCTCACTGCTTTTGCAACTAAGGTCTTTCCACAGCCTGGAGGCCCATACAAGAGAATGCCTGAAAAAAGTTTTGTTGGCTAATAAAAGTACTTAATTACCTTCTCCTTAATTAAAATGTTTGCTCAGATATTTTTAAAAATTGTTTACCTGATCTTTTGAGAGTTGAATTTTTAAAAAGATGAGGGTACTTAATGGGAAACTCAATAGTTTTTAACAGTTCTTTCTTTAATTTTTCTAACCCACCAATATCTTCCCAATACACCTTTGGTATTTTTGGAGCATCTAAATGTTGACTCTGTAGGCTTCTAATAGATTCTGCAAAGAAAGAACACAGGTAATAGTAGAGTTATGGTGAAGAAAAAGTAATTCATTTCAGGATTATTATTCTTTACTTACCTAAGGCTGAATTAAAATCTTCTTCTCCCAAAAGCCTTAGGTCAGGATTTGGTCTAATGTTATAGTAAGGATTGTGTTGTTTTAAATAGGATTCTCTCATAGCAAAATGCACAAGAGTGTCTATATCCCCATATTGAAATGTTTCTGTTTTAGCAGCTACTCTTTGTAAGACTTCTTTCGCATTTTGACTGAGGGATGTTCCCTCGGTATAAAGGTCAAATGGCTGAGTTTCCTTGTTTTCTTCGCCATCAATATTAAGCTGCATCACAGATATTAACCAACATAGAACTTCTTGTCGTTGTTGAGCATTCAAACGTGGTATGTGGATTTTTTCTAAGAACAGTCTCAATATGTTTGGTTTCAACTCTTGCCTTTCCGTGACCGCTATGAATATGATTGGGTGCTTTGAGTAGTTCACGTAAAGGTCAGTCAAAATGTTGATGAAATATTCCATTATTCTGCAGTCTTCATTATTTTCAGGGTCTACTGCAAACACCTGAGATAAATAAATATAAAACAGTTTTCAAGTCCACAATTAGGTGTAATTTACTGTCAACAAGATAATGATGAAATTGTACTAAACATTGACTTACTTCAAAATTGTCCATTAATACAATAACAGGAGCAGCTGCTTTTGCTTTTTGGATCATTGCATTAACTTTACTCTCAGTCTGCTTTGCAGTGGAGCTCTGCAGAGAATTGCAGTCTACTTGCATGCAGTTCAAACCTAGATAACAGTGAAAATATATTTTAGAATAAATGAATAAATCTATCTCTGGGCCAAGCTCTGCTTAGTTTGAGGTCAGAAAGCCATGTGGTAAAATATCCCAAAAGCACTCTTCAACTGTGTGTCTACTATCAGCTTAAACCATTGTTATCAACAATGGTCAATATTCTTTCAAAACTTTGAAATAAGAAATCATGTAAGTATTTGTACTGATATAGACACTTACCATTGTATTTGGCTAATATTTTGATGAGTAAGTGTCGTCCTGAGCCCAATGACCCCGAAAGAAGCAACATTGGTATTATAGGATTTGTCATGGAAGAAGATAGATCATCTGAAATATAATTTTCAGTTAGAACTGGATCAAAAATGGTTAAATTAAATTAATAATTAATTACTATTGGCTCAGAAAATAAACTTACTTAAATCTCCTTTAAGGAATGGAAGAATTGTCTCTTGTATTTGGTTAAACTTTTGCTTTAAACCGGAAGGACACAAGCTCATCAGAGGCACCCTACTCTCATCTCGAGCATTGAAGAATTCATCTTTGGGTTTAACACTATGAACATTTTCACCCAAAGCCAATTGTGTTACACCTCTCACTATGAAGTATGGCTTGATAACATCACGTTTCAGTGAAGGACTAGCATTATTGCTTGATGTTACAGTATCATCTAGTTTTTTACACTTAAAATACAGCTTAGCAGTATCCTCAACAAGATCTAGGTACTTGTAATGATATTTGGCTGTGTTGTTTGGAGTGAGATCAATGCTGAATATATCATTAACACTCACAAGCCTTGGTAATTCAAAATGATTGCTCAAAACTTCTTTTATAAAATCATTTGATAAATCATAGTCATTTACTATTAGGCTTACTTCTGCCGTTGCTGCAATCTTTGGTGAGCATTCTAGTGCAGGAACTGGATGAAATGATACTTGGAAATCTTCATAATTACTTAAGCCAAATGAAGAGAGCAAACTGTAATGTTCATTTTCTGTAGTTAAAGCGAGGTTTTCATTCACTAATTTTGATCCCACTACAGGCACAATTTTAGTGTTTTCTAAGTTATATGATGAAGATTCACCCCACAGCTTTTGGTGAATTTCTGATGTAACAAAGTTGAGACGGTTTTTGAACATGTTGTCAGCTTTATTTTTACTATCTATGTGCTCATATTTCTTTTTGGTGTCCGAGGTTAATTTTAATTCAAGCCAGAGGACACCGTTATCTATATAAAATAGATTCAAACTACTGAGTTGTATAAATTCTTCCCTAGAAATAACTATGCATCTATGAAGAACAACAGGCAGGTTAGCTTCTAAATAATCCTGAACCAATAACTGTTGAACATGTGCTGGAACTGACTTCACAGCAAATCTATTCATATCTCTTCGTTGTATAATCTTCCTGTGATAGTTAATCCTATACTTTATTGCAAGGAAAACTAAGAAGGTATGGAAATTGAACTTTGGATAGATAATTTTCAGGCAAAACTTTGCCACCCATAATTTCAGAGAAGTTTGTTCATTCATATTAATATACAATCTTCCAAATTATATTCATTTATTGGCTTTTAACCAAAATAAAATAAAATAAACAATTAAAAAACACTTTGTTTTCAAATTCTTTGCTGTTTTATCAAAATTATGACAGAACTTTGACATTGACAGGAGTGTTAACATCTTTTTTTTTATTTATCAGCTCAAAGAAATGATAATGAAACTTAAGGTGGCATGGATTTCGTTCCCTCTAGAATCAACGTGGGCGATAACGCCCCCTTGTGGGCGCTGCAGGCCTAAAGGGGGGCGGTAAGAGACCCAGAAAAAAAAGGGGGCATTGTGTAGGGCTTTGGGGTCGATTTATAATTTCATCTACCTAGCTAGGAAGACTCTTAGACACCGACTGAGCTCTCGACTCTCGACTACATCTTGTGAACATCAACTAATATTAATTAGGATATAGCTCAAACTCGGTTCGATATAAAAGACCGCGGGCAATCATGTTTTAACAAGTTTTTGTTAAATAATCCGAATTGTACATTCCTATACCAATCGGCTGGTTCTATAATACTTGTTCTTGCTTGTCGAGTACGATTGGGCGTCGAATGAGATAAACGAGTTTATGCACGTTTGTCTTATTCCTGTTGGTGCGTGCTGCTTATGCAATCCTATATAAGCGACGTAAAATTTATTTTATTTTCATTTGCGGTTTCGCGCATAATAGATAAGCAGTACTTGATTTCAACACTTACGTATTTCTTAAAACAAAACAATGTCGGAAGTAAAAAAGAAGATACGGCAATACTCTGCGGAATATATTAAATTCGGATTTATTGAAAATCCCACAAACCCGTCGTCGCCTTTGTGTCTTCTATGTCTAAAAACATTTTCGAACGAAGCAATGAAGCCTTCAAGACTGCAAGATCATTTGAATAAAATGCATCCAGATAAGACAGAAAAGAATGTAGCATATTTTCAAGACCTAGAGAAGAAGCATAATACTCAGCCAAGTGTATCAAAACTATTTTCGGCGGCTGCTAAGCAAGATGACGACGGACTTCGAGCTTCGTACAATATCTCTTTGTTAATTGCTCAAAAAGGCAAACCACACAACATCGGAGAAGAGTTAATTTTGCCAGCAATAAAGGAAGTAATAACTACTGTGCTTCATAAACCGGCCGCAGATATTATCCGAAAAAATCCTTTGAGTAATAATTCTGTGCAAAGACGAATTGATGAAATGGCTGAAAACATTGAAGAATCATTGTGCAATCATCTGAGGACTAGTCAATTCTCAATTCAGCTCGATGAGTCCACTTTACCAACTAATGAAGCGTTGTTGCTATCTTACGTGAGGTTTATTAAAGATGAGAAAATACGTGAAGAACTATTGTTTGCCAGAAATTTGGAGACAGATACAAAAGGCGAAACCATATTCAATACATTGGAAAAGTTTTGTGAAGAGAAAGAGATTCCTTTGAAAAATATTATATCAGTTGCTACGGATGGCGCTCCGGCTATGACAGGGCGCCATAAAGGCTTCATAGCATACTCAAAGAATAAAATTCCAGATGTCCTTGCTATACATTGCGTTATTCATAGACAACATTTGGTTGCTAGAAACTTAAGTGAACGACTATTTCAATCACTGCAATATGTCATCAAAGCAGTCAATAAAATCCGTAGCAACTCTTTGAATGATATATTATTTCATCAGCTTTGTGTTACTAATGACGAAGATTTCAACCGTTTGTTGCTTCATACTGAAGTTCGTTGGCTGTCAAGAGGCAATTGTCTGATTCGATTTTACAACCTGTTTGACTCTATGATAGAGTTCTTGGAAACTAAAGATACAGAACTGCGCAACAAGCTCATAACATCAAAGAATGATATAGCTTACATGACAGACCTGTATAAAATGTTCAACGACATGAACCTCCAACTGCAAGGCGATGAACTAAATTTAATTAAAACAAAAAATGTCGTTGCTGCTTTCGCAGCCAAACTGCTTCTGCACAAAAAGAATATGGACAGACGTGAGTTTCACAATTTTCCGAATTTATCAGTATACTGCAGTAACGACGACTTGTTTGCCTACTGCCAACATTTGGAAAACCTCCACATTGACTTCACCGAACGATACCAGGACATTTTAAACTTGGAAATACCAGACTGGGTGTTGGATCCGTTTTCAAATGTCAACACAGCAATGTCACCTCAGCTGGAGGAAGAACTTATAGAATTGACAACAAACGAAGAAATAAAAATCAAGTTCAAAAATGGATATCAAGAATTTTGGCTACAAAAACCGATCCCGTAATTGTACCCTGGATTGTGGTCAATTGTTCAACGATTTTTGATAGCATTCCCATCGTCATATTTGTGTGAACGTGGATTTAGTGCTGTGGCAACTCTGCTTAGTAAAAAGAGAAATCGTTTGCGTGTTACCGAACGTGGCGACTTGCGGCTGTTTTTGAGTAAATTGGAACCTGATATCAACAAACTTATTGAACAGCATCAGATTCAACCTTCACATTCGTTTTTATATAAGAATTGATTATGTTTGTTTTATTTTCAATAAAAGATACTCTGTGCGAATACTATAAATTTGCGTTTCAATAATCAGTTATAAGTACTTAGCGGTTTTTGAGTATGTTTAAAAAGGGGGGCGTTAAAAAATAATTTATTCTTAAAGTGGGCAGTAGACAAAAAAAGGTTGGGAACCCCTGCTCTAGATTCTAGAGGGAACGCAATCCGTGCCGAAAAATATCCAAAAAAATGCAAATTTCAGCGAGAGTAATCTAGAGTCTAGTGTAGAAGGTACATTTGGTATGGGAACAATTTTCAAATTATTTTTTATACCTTTATTTTATACGTTTTGCTATTTGAAATAACTAATTTGAATATTGATCTTGCCGGTACCTAGTTACTTAGTGCTAGTAATTTTATATACATTGTGAACTCATGCATGACGTCACAAATTCACTAAGTGTTCCCATATGTGTTTTTTCCCCGACTCGTGGTAAATAAATAATAAAGAAAAATTTACTGATTTACAGCACTGACGGCTGAAACAGAGCTCGCCGTTCATCATTTAGCATCTCACGAGAATGTGAGAAGTAGACTTCAAATTCTGAATTCTGAAACCAAGCCCAACCTGAAATGGTTGGGATTATAGCGTATGGCTATTTTAAGTCCTACCTACCGTGGGCAATGGGCGTAAATTAATGTACGTACCTATTATTAAAAATTACTTTGTGAAAAAATATTTTAAAATCTGCTATCTGGAAACACCATTTATTCCATGCAGTAGTATCACCTAGCTAAAAATCTCACGTATAATACAGATCGCGTCATTTGATTGGTTGATGGATAGATTATCAACCAATCACGAGAAAGGACGTTTATACGACCCAATGGGTTTCAATTCTGAGATGTCAATTTGATTACCGTAAGAGTCAAATAAGAACCTTAGATGTACCTACTCATTGCGTATGTACGTTGGCAATCTGGGGTCAACTTGTTCCCTAGTTAGTCTGTGCTGGGGTCTAATGAATGACCCCAGATTGCTAACGTATTTAATTAAAAATATCCTAGGTCCTTTGCCTGTAAAAATGTTAATTAATTAAATGAGGTATAAAATTCAAATACCTTGAAATGGTTTTCGATTAAGGCCATGTTTTTTTTTTCCCATACCCATTAAATTAAGAATTAAGTCCCTAACATATCATGTACGTAGCAATATTTTTGAATACTATTTTTATTTCACCAGCAAAGTCTCCTTTGCCTGGTGTCAGAGGTATGTCATGAAAGAAAACGAGCCAAAGCGATGATCAGTGATGATGACTGCAGATGGATGATGTATTGTGTTACTAAAAAAAACGGCATCTATAATAGTTTTATCAATTTATTGATGCTAATATCACTTAAGCTTTACTTTGTATGCAGCTCATTTTTTATGTGTATCAGGTGCAGCTATTTGAGTCGATACCTACTCAATATCGATACCAACTCCAAATAATGGCGATGTATTTAACTTGGGCCTCATTTAATAATATACGAATGCTTTTAATGGCATGTATGCCAGTGGTAATATTTTATCTTATTTGGCTGGTCAATACTTCTGAAGGCATTCGAAGTGAAGAAGGCACTTTACTCGATCTTGTCTGTTGGCCAGACGGCAATGCCATTCCAGTAATCATTGCGACTGGATCTATTATTGCTGTGGTAATAGAGGCAAGTACATTTTACTTAGTTGGTGAAGAATAAAGTTTCATCAAATGTTCTCCAGAATCTTATTAGCAGACCCAGCTTACAGTTTTGCTCTGAAGGGACTATGTGAGAGGTCCGAAAATTCACAGGTTCGATTTTCGTAACAGGAATGGGCTTGCTTCCGGCTCTTGCTACTGAGGCAGGTTTATTTTTTATCTATAGGTACCTTTGTCCTACATAAAACGGTCTTACCAACATTTCATTGAAAGAACTGAAAAACCAGAGTCGGATTTATTTTTACGGCAACGTAATACATCCCTTGCCTCAAAAATCAGTAAAAACTAGGAGGCGTTATGTAACAGCGACTTTTTTTGCGGCAAACTGCAAAATATCTCTAAGTATCTGTGCTGTAACCGTGAATCATGATTTTTGATAAGCTAAGCAACGAAGTATGCTAGCACTGTAGATTAAGGCACGGATGTCACCTAAGGCACAAGGTTACAGGAAAGGAAAATACAGATGTAAAGTAAAAACATTGTACTTAAGCATATCGCCCCTTTCCAGTTGTATGGCTTGTATCAGCTTTTCAAGGCTGGCTTGCCGAAGAAAGAATACAATGTTACCAACGGTCTTTATTATTACATTTGGGCGCTGATTGTTATGATAATCGTTTTCCTGGCGATCATGTTTTATTCAGGGCTGCAGTCGACCATAATACGAGGTAAAAGATACTAATCCCATCATTTTCGTAAGTATTAAGATTTTATGATGCATGCTTACATCATAAATGTCTAGATTTTACCCACTTATTTTTTTACTTTATTATAAGTACCTACTTACCTATTTATATAGTTAGGTCCCTACCTACGCAAAAAAAATATTTAGGTCACTATGCAATCTACTTTGGTTTTCGATACCTTATAAATTATTCTTTACCTGCTAGCGGGTTTTGCTAGATTGGCACCCCATTGGACGCTCTTAGAAAGCGCTAATTTTTAAAATTCGCTTTTTGGCGCCACTTGTCTTCTGGCGCCTAATTAAGCGACCGCTCCTCTGATTCTCGGGCGGGCATCCGATACAACCCCTGGCCTTAAAGATATAAGTTTTTTAGATAAATCGGCAAAAAGGACGATATTCAAAGACTAACTGCATTTCCAGCTAAAATAAAAGGCGGCATAACTAAAGCGATGCTGCGGTATGCCAGCCACCTGCCTTCTAAAGTGGCTATTGACCGGCTGCAGACCAGGTTTCACTGCTGCGGCCGCGTTAATTTCCAGGAGTGGTTCTACATACCCTGGTACACTAGCGGCGGGGCTGTTGACTCGAAAGCACTGTTAGTATTAATTAGATACCTATGCTGGATTCTTTTGCCGAATTTTTTCATGTATGGAAACCACTCAAGACTTCGCCAAGGAGCGTTTAGGTTTCCGATCCACTAATAGAAGAGTGTCGATCCAAGAAATCTATTTGGTATATACCCATAGCTCTTTTGGGCCATTTGCAGGCAACAGCTTTCTGTAATTTGCACCTTGGTATCTGTCCACCAACACTGCGCCTTCCAGTTTGTGGTCGCCTTTCGAGAGAATATTATCTCCCAGCGGTTAATGCATTTGTAAAAGAAACAGCGGAATTAAAATAGGATTTACTAATTAATTAGAAGAGCTTGAGAAAACTCATATTAACAAAATGCTCGTCCCATAAAGTGATGAAGCTGGTAATCTTGCAGCACAAGCCGCAAGTTTGTCGCCGACAACGTGCCTTACAGCTGCTGTTCCATGGAGACAATGTGGCCCTGCATCCATCACGGTATCACAAAAATGGGCGCTATTTACAAGTATAATCCAAATGTAAGTTACGTTTAGTTCAGTGTTGTGCGAAGCCGGAACGACTTGATACTAGTGACTAATTCGACATAAACAACAATTTATAATAATTCCTCTCATCCCAACTTAAAAGTTACTGACTCCAGAGCCAGAGGGATGCACAATTTCGTTAAATTGGTTGCTTTAGTTGATACATGTAATCATGGTTCGAACAAGCGAAAGTTTTCGATGGGGAAGCAGAAAAATGATGCGCTATTTTGTATAATTTTACAGAAACAGCTTACTATTTGGAAAGACGGATGCGAAGAGAAATTGATAAGCGAAATGATGACCGTTTCTTGGAGGTTCAACGCTGTGATGGCTTTGATTATTTTGGCAATGGTAACTAAGAAATTAAATTGATATTATCACGAGGAAGAATATGACGGCACCGACAGCGCATCAAGCTTGACAACATGAGACCCATTTTGCAATAGTTTTGTAAAAGTTGACCTGCAGTCCCCCTTACATTAGATATGTAGGTAGGTACAAAGCTCTGACAAACTTTTGTCGATATTGAATCGATTACGGGCAGGTTTAGAAGTTGCCAAGTAAAAACATCGCAATAAAAACATTGTAAACCAAGAGTGGCCAAAGTAGTTTGTTTAAAACAAGATTATTATGTACTGTTTTATAAATGTAAATATGTCAAAATACTTCTAATCGTCAGATACTGCAAGTAATCGCAGTGCGGTATCTCCACACAGCGTATCGGAACGGTCTGCACGCAGGTAACCCTATCCTCTGCAGGGCGTACCTACTGCGCTCGGTGACGGACACGGAAGCGGGCGGGGGAGGGTTAGCGGGGGCAGGGGCAAGGCGTCGCGTCCTGCGCCGGCGGCGGCCGCGCGCGAGAACGCTCCATTGGGTGACGGGGAGTCCCCGGGACGCGCATTATGCGACTTCAGCGTCAGATTTTAACAGTTCTGATGAGTTGCTAAAGCCTATTTATGAATAAATGCTTATTTCTGCATCTTTTTAGTCATTCCATAAATAGTCATGTCATTAGAAAAAACCCGAAACTTATTACGAATAATATTTTGGGTCCGCTTATAAGGTAATTAGAGCGGTTTTAGAAAATACTTATGTAATACTTGGCTGTGCCATGCGTTTGTTGTCGTTAAATACTACGCGATGAGTTCTTTGAGCGCATTTCTCCCTGAAAACGGATGACTAGTGAAAAGTATTGCGCGAAAGATGACTAAGACCCACAATGTACAACATGAATGCAAGTAATAATTTGAAGTTGAGGTTGAAGTTTGTCAATCAGCTTACATTTCGTAGTAGGGTCTTGTCAATATATGGCAGCTATTTAATGCCCATATCCAGAAACCATAAAACAAAGTTGAGCAAAGTTTTAATTCAATTGATAAACTAAAAGTTCATTTAAAACAGTATTTATTAATGAAATAGAACGGTTCAAAGCACCAACTTTAACAATGATACGGCATTTATCACTATCTACAGAATAGGTTGAAATATTAAATTAAATCTAACTGCACAGTCAAGTGCATATTAAGTTTCAACAAGCAATGTAAAGTCGGAGACAGCACCCGCCTGATCTTAAGGGCCCCATATACGGTGAGGTTTCGATCGATCTGAAACCACGGATCGCAATGATCAATCGCACCGTATATGGGGCCCTTTAGCAGTAAGATCCCAATGCTAACTTAGCTTAGACTAAGTACTATGCTTGGCATACTCTTGACTGTACCTAAAACACAAATAAAACCAGTAAATACATGTTTAACATTATGAACATAAGGCACGGTAGTCAGCAAAAAAGTAGGAAAAGACTAACCAAACACGTCATTTCGTTGGAATTATCGTTAAATTATAAGATGGGTGACAGATTAACTAAAATGCCAAATGTCTTGAGTGATCAGCTACATAAGTTGCTGACTGTACTTATGCACATACCATAACAGATAAATGCAAATGATTGATTGATTACACAACATCAGTGATTTTAATATCAACATTATAGAGATACCTATCTATTATTATTTATCTTTACCCCTTAACTTAAACAATAATTAAAGGTAAATAAAAAATCTTATAATACACTTAATTATGTTATGCATTAACACTAAAAGATTTGATAAATTATGGAAAATCAAACGAATATAAAAATGCAATCAATAATAAATACAATACAACAAAACAACTTAAAAGCATTTGACACGTCTTACACGGTGTCCTACGTAACGTAAGCTACAAGCGCGACGCGACAAGCGAGATCAACCAACAAAATATCTGCGAGTATTACTGCTTGCTAAATGTTCCCTTAAACTGTCACTGGCGGTTGGCGGTTTGTGAGTTTGTGTGTCTTGTCTTTGGAACTAAATACCTCCAAAATTTGTTATTATTCGTGTACGCTTATATTGAAATGTAATGCATGTAAAATTTTGTAATCCTCTCACATAAAAGTGAATTAATGGATTCTTGTGAGAAATAAAGATCTTAAACCAGAAAATGGCAGGCGGTATGTCTACAAGCCAAAGTAGAAATGATCGAGCTTGCCGCGTCGGATTGCGTCGTGCTTGTCGCTTACTTAGTAGGACACCGCTTAGGCTTTTCATTTGTTGTGAAATTGAGTTAGTATGGCAGCTCTAGTGTAAATAATAAGAGGTATAATTTGCAAAAAGCCGGCAGTAAATTACTCTGCACGTGCGCCGCAAGCTTAGGTCGTATTATTTCAGGATATCAAATAAAGGAGCCTTGTATTTGCCCTTACAGGGTGTAGTTTCTAATCAGGGTTCATTTTAAATCAGTTTTTATAGAAACGTATTTCTGTTTCTTCATTAACAGTTATGAAACCTTTTATATTAAATGTGAATTCCAACGCGCTGATTATTGATTGAAAGTACAAAAGAATTGCCACTACTGTATCTTAAGATGCTTTTACATGGGCCGTTTTTTGAGCCTGCTTACAACATTGATAGATTAATCTGAAGCAGAAATAGAAATTTTGAAAAAAATAAAATTGCAATCATTTCTTTCAGTTGCTCCATATTCTTCATGTCCTCCAATACGATGAGGCCGTTTGTGGAGCCACGATGACGGTGGTCATGACGTATAATCGGCCCTAGGGCCTTGAATCTAGATTCAAGCCCGTGTGAACGCACCTTAAGTAATGAAATGTCCTACGTTGTCTATTTGTCCTGTGAGAATTTATGAATCTTATCTTGTTCGGTGAGCTCCTTCAGACGGTGGAGGTTGTCCCACCACAGCTTGAGGCGGTGGCGGCGGATCATGTTGAACCACGGCGTGATTGGCCCCTCGAGAGTCGGGAGGAAACTGTCAAAGGACATAATTTTTATCTAGTCACTTAAAAGAAGTTTGTTATTCTGCTTTTAACCTTGTTATTTGATTGTGTTAAATGACTATGGGAAGGAGGACAATATAGATGCAGGTTCAGTTTATGCTTAAATGGAACATCCTACCTTCAAATATTTGTTTGCTATTCCCTCTGGGTACCTTTAGGATTTGGCCATCCCCGTTTAGCTAAAAAGATCACTCTCTATAATTTACAGTTTTTTTTCCCCATTGTTTATAACAATAAAGATGTCCAATAATCAAGTGAGGCGACTTGGGCGATTATTCGCCAACCCCTCTACCCTTAGTTATATTTGGCTAGTCCACCCTCGCTATTCTTACGTAATCACACTCTGTGATACACACTACAAAATAATGGTTCTCCATTATTTTGTAGTGTGTATCACAGAGTGTGATTACGTGATGTTTGCCAAGACCCACCTTATACGATGAGAGTGAGTGAGATTTGGCTCGACTCCTCTCCACCGTACGCGTCACGTAATTAATGATGCAGCAGGCGTACTTGGTTAGAAAAGATAACTGGCAAAACATCAATTCGTAATCCCAAATCAGTGCACTTACGCGTTAAACTCATTCTTTGGCACGAAGCAGTACTCGGATATCTCGTCGGAGTTGGGCTTGACCTTGACATCAGCCTGGAAGAACAGGATGTGGTCGATCTCGTGCTCGCCGTACACGCCGTCGCCCGGGTCGTGGTAGTGCACTCGCGTCATGTACGTGAACAGCTCGGGGTCCATCTGACGGTTACAATTGAACATTAACAGTCAGTTTAAAAAAAAAGAGGATAACCTTCGTTATTCGCTTAGCATGAGGATGTCGGCAATGCGATTGACCACTGCGACCAGGATTGATCTATTGTGGTCATCATCCCCTCAAAGATCACTCTCCAGGCCTACAGCCATCATGAACTGAATTAAAGGATAAGCTTAGATTAAATCAAATAGCGAAAGAGACGGCACGTCCTTAAACCTTAAAATTGTCAACTGAAAACGGTGATGGTGCACAACTACATGTAGTTACGCCCACTCACACCGCTCTGATTCTATTTATCGTTGTGCGATGTGAAGGACAGAGACAAACATATTAGTTTTGACCATAGCGTAAGCGAGACAGGCGTGCGTCGGAGTAAAGTCCTGTCAATCGTATTGCGTGCGGCTGAGTGAAATTAGGCAACGGGACCTGATTTGAGCGGTCCACGCGCTAGAGGCGAGTCACCTATCTTCACTATTTTGATTTAATCTAAGAGTATACATGACTATGGCCAACAAACTCTAGAGCTAAGGAAAGCTACATGTAATTTGATATGGTAACACGCAACTCAGGTTTCGTAAATAATTACGTTCCTAAATCCAAGTTTCTCATAAATGCACTGTATGGATGCTAATGGACACTGCTGAAGCACTGTATGCAGAAGCCAAAGCAATTTAGGGTTTTAGTTCATATTGGAAAGATCATTTATTGGGTGACTCCTTTTAATTCTAAGTATTCTATACTTAGTTGTTGCTATGCTTGCTTCAAAGGTTCTATAAAGATACAGACAAAAAAGCAAGAAAGAAATCAACAGAAACCAGAAAACCTACAAATCACGATTTGTTAAGCGACTACCAATACGGCTTCCGTAATGGTCGGTCGACTGGCGATCTTCTGGTGTATCTCACACACCGCTGGGCTCAGGCCATTGAAAGTCAAGGTGAGGCTTTGGCTGTTAGCCTAGATATAGCTAAGGCCTTCGACCGGGTCTGGCATAAAGGTCTTCTATCAAAGCTTCCATCTTACGGACTGCCCGAGGGTTTATGCGGATGGATTGCCAGTTTCTTGTCGAGCAGACGCATTAAAGCCGTAGTAGACGGTAGTTGCTCCGATAGCTTGGACATTAATTCTGGCGTCCCACAAGGCTCTGTGCTATCTCCAACGCTGTTTCTCTTGCATATCAATGATATGCTGTCCAATGACGGTATTCATTGCTATGCGGGCCATACACAGGCCGAGCAAATATCCCTCGTACCATTGTGGAGGAAAGTCGAACTTATGTCTGAAATCGAGAATACCCTAGCTTGGGTTTCCGATTGGGGTCGGGACAATTTAGTCCAGTTCAACCCCACTAAGACACAAGTTTGCGCGTTTACCACTAAGAAAACTCCATTTACTGTAGCTCCTCAGTTTCAGAACACTTCCCTTACCATATCAAGTAGTATTGGGATCCTTGGCGTTGACATATCTAGTGACGTACACTTTCGGAGTCATTTGGAACAAAAGGCGAAGTTGGCATCCAAAAAGCTCGGTGTGCTAAACAGGGCGAAGCAGTACTTCACTTCTAGGCAAAGACTGCTGCTGTATAAAGCGCAAGTCAGGCCACACGTGGAGTACTGCTGTCACCTTTGGGCAGGAGCGCCTGGATATCAACTCAGTCCTTTTGACTCGGTCCAGAGGCGTGCGATCCGGATTGTCGACGATCCCAAACTGACAAGGGGTTTAGAGCCGTTAAGTCTGAGGAGAGACTTCGCCTCCTTATGCGTGTTCTACCGCTTGTACAACGGGTTTTGTTCTGAAGAACTGTTTGATATGATGCCCACGGCTACTTTTCATCACCGCACCGCTCGCCACCGACAGGGCATTCATCCTCACACTCTGAATCCGAAATGGTCTCGTACAATTCGGTTTCAGAGATGTTTCCTTCCGAGGACGCTTAAATTTGGAATGAACTCCCTGCCGAGGTTTTCCCGATGAGTTATAGTATGGAGTTCTTCAAGAGGGGTTTGAAAAGGTTTTTACAGGGTCGACAACGCGCGAGTGATACCCCTGGTGTTGCACGCGTCCATAGGCCGCGATAACCGCTTACCATCAGGCGGTCCGCGTGCTTGATTGTCACTGACGTAGTATAAAAAAAAAAAAAAAAAAAATGCAAACTGCAATATTACACACACAAAAATTATTCGATTAATTTTATTAAAAAATGCATGTAACATGATGTTATGCTCAATACAAAAGATATACCTAAATAGGGCCTTGAATAATTTCATTTACTAACATGGTCCAAAGGTATGCCGAGTTCATGGTTGAGTCGGCGGCGGGCGGCCGTGATCACGTCCTCCTGTTGATCGTCTATGTACAGCGGGTGGCTGCAGCACGCGTTCGTGTAGTAGTCTGGATATGTAACCTGAGGTAAGCAGGATAAATGCAATGAGCTTTTAACCATCACTAAGGTAACCTAGACTTGTGGTTAGGCATTGCTCTGAATATCAGGCACCTCTACTATTCAACAAACTGCCTAGTGAATTAAAAGGTTTAATATACCATAGCAGTTTCAAAGCTAAATTAAGGCATTTTATGTTGAACAACTGCTTTTACTCAGTAGAGGAGTTTATTGAAAGAAATCGAACCTAAATTCTGCAGATTAATTTGTAATTTATTAATTTTGATTAAAATAATGTTTTGTTTTTGCATGTTTTTTTTTTTGACATTTATTGAATCGTTATTATTTTGTAAGAATTTTGAAATTTGTATTTAATTTTTTATTGTATTTTTGTGTTATTACATAATTTTATTGTAATATTCAGTACAATGTATATTGTTTGTGAATAAATGAATTGAATTGAATTAACCTTTTGTTCCATAAAAAACCAACCAAACTTCGCGTCAAACTTCGAGTTCACTCTGAAGTTGTTTTGTGGAATTAGGAATGCAGGACTCGGGACATCGTCAGAGTGAACTAGAACTTTGAGAGATAAGAAATATAGAGCTAAGAACTCTAAGAAGTTTAGCATGTAGATAAATAAATAAATATGCACCAGACAACACACCTCTCAGAATGGTCTCGAAGTAGGAACTAATACCCCTGTGTACCACACAAGGAAATAAGCCAAGGGCGTCTACCAGCACACCCAAATCAGAGTCAATTCAGAAAAGGTTGTTTCCCAAATTGACCCGACTGGGAATCGAACCCGGGACAGAACGGAAATCGAGGCGAGAAACCATGCTACAGCGCACCACGCCAACTGTTGCAATACCTTAAAGATGCATTTGACAACTTTACAACTGCCCATTTATTAAAATAATGCTATGATTGCCCTATGAAACATCATTGCTCTAGATAGGCCCAAAAGCAATGTTTTCTTTTGTGGAAGGGAAACCAGACACAATAAAGGTACCAAAAGCACCCAGACATGACACAAATATTTGTTCATTCAACAGGCATTTATATATACAGGCACTATAATATAAGGTCCTATTGTGAAGAGGAAATAAATATTTCATTCATTCATTTGTGATGATGCAGGAATTGAACCAGCAATCCTCTGCATTTCAACCGCAGCCATGAAAACTATATTATATAGTAATTATTTAGTTATAATATTGTTTATAAATACTTGTGTTAAATGGTTATTAATATTTATAATTTACTAAATCCAAACATTATTTTATATAATGTTATACTTACTTTTTGGCTAGCTCTTCTTTGTAATAGCATATCTCCTCTCTTATTAAATAGGAACACACTAAATGCTCTGTGAAGAAGCACATTGCCATCAGACCCAACCTTGTGGCATTCTCTCTTTGTGGCCGTCCCGATGAAGTTGTCTTTCTCATCCACAAGAAGACAGATGTCCCTGTCTAGGTATTCCGCCTGTTGAATGTCATAATAATTTCATGTAATGTTAGGTGACACTGAACAATGCTAAATTATGTGTGATAAAATGAGTAGGTATATTTATTTTTTATTTATTTTAAAAGCACAGGTATATAGTTTAGAATTATTTGACATTGTGAAACATCAATGTCTTTGATTAGCTTATTTTATTTATTTAACTAATGCACTAAACAAGGTAATGTTACATAAATTGTATTGAATTTTTGTGAAATAAAAAAAATACCTGGACAGGGTTAACACTTTCACTTGTATCTGGCTGAGGCTTCACTGTTTCTGAAGCAAAGCACCTCTTCTCTACATGAAGTGTTCTCCATAATGCTCGTGACAAGTTCCGGACAAGCATCTTCTCTGAAAGTTGACAATAATATAATGGTGTCTGCTCCATAATTATCAGACACATCTTATTCAAGATTTGTTATTCATAATCTTTTTGTTAGTATAATGGTGCAGATTAACAATCTTAGATGCCATGAAGATTATGGGAGCACTTAGGTCATGAATAAAATCATAAACATCTTTCAGAGCATCTTCATTCATTTAAACATCTGCCTCAATAAGTAGTAACAGGTACAAACAGGATAAAGGTTTCCTTTTGTACTGTAGCTATGTGTTCCGTGTTTCGAACTAACAGTAGGCTGCCAACATTTCGAGTAAGGGTCACTTTATTCATAGGATTCATGAAAAAAAATCTAATGAAGCAACAGGGTATTATGTCTGCTGCTGATGGTGCCTCCTTGAGATTATAACTTTCCCCATACCTACTTTATAATATTGCTTATTTACACTAAGAAAAGATCATGTACTCTAATGAATTCAGTTTGATCCTAATCTGAAATATCCACCTGACCACATCCACAATTATTTTGGAGAAACTAGTTCCGAAAAGAGAAAATTTCGGCAACTTTTTACGCAGTATGCACTACAGATTTTAGATTTAAAGTGGTAACCATTATTTAATGGTGCTGTGTAGTACCTTAAAATAAACAAAATAATGTTAAAACAAACTGTTTTTATTTTGTAATAGCTCACAAAAAATAAATCAGAATCTCCCCATTCCCAATGAAAGTGACACTGACAGTTGACTGACAGACAACTGACAGTTTTTTTAAAATTTATTGTGGCATTGGGTACTGGGCCATCAGCCAGACAGCTAACATTTATTCAAGTTACTTTAAGCAGCTAACAGAGGGAGGAGTGGAGGCAGGCCTGTGTCACTACGTTATTTACTTAAAAGCCAATGGAATCGTAATTGAATGGCGTGATTTAGACAGATTTAGTCTTATTGTCAAAATCGTGTCATTCAATTACGATTCCATTGGCTTTTAATTAGCAGAATCGGGCCCCAAGTTACGTCACGGTCGCCAAGCAAGATTTCGTGAAAGCGAGCGGCGAGCGCTCGTAGCGCCTTAGATATAAGATTAACTTTCGATTGTCCCGGCTGTTATCTAATTTATTCTGTCTCCAATCAAAGTAAGAAAACAAGAAAACGGAGCTCTAAACGCCAATAAAATCTATGAATTGGGTTTGGGATACATTTTTTTTTTACTACTCATTTACAGCTGTTACGGCTGAAACAGAGCTCGCCCCGTCATCATGTAGCATCTCACGAGAATGTGAGAAGTAGACTTCAGATACAATTTATTTTTCCAAGTTCTGAAACCAAGCCCTACCTGAAAAGGTTGGGATTATAGCGAATGGCTATTTTAAGTCCTACCTACCCGTCTGGGCAATGGGTGTAAATTAATGTACTTACGTATTAAAAATAACTTTGTGGAAAATATTTTTTATCTGGGGGAATTTAAAATCTGCAATCTGGAAACACAATTAATACCATGCAGTAGAATCACCTAGCTAAAAATCTCACGCATGAAACAGATCGCGTCATTGATTGCTTGACAAAATTATAAATAATAAAATTATGCGTTTTAAGGTATGCTCAGTGGCGTAACTACAGGGTGGCAGGGCTGGCCAAATGCCACGGGCCCCTGACCCAAGAGGGCTTCGGCCCGAAAGGCCGCGAGCTTAGAAATATTTTTTTAACATTGTACCCGAGTATTTAATTTTACTTGAAAAGTATATACCTACTTATATATTTTTTAAGTTATGCTTAAAAATCATTAAAGTGAGACAATTAGAGACCATAGTCCAGCTTTCCTGAAGAATGCACTGCATTAATGTTATTTGTTACAATTCCTGTGACTACCTACCTACAACTAGTGCTGAACGATCATTTTCAAAACTAAAATTGATAAAACCTATTATGAAACTCTATGGGAAAACTTTGATGATGTTATAGACTTTTGCGGAACAGAAAGTTCGAACAAAAGATTTTTCTCAATAAATATCTTATTGAAATTTAATTGTTATTTTTTCCTCACAATTGTTAGCAATCGGAGCCTCGTGTACAGACGGCGAGCTAAGGAACAAAGGCCACCTTGTCTTTAGCTGGGCATCAGCGTTTAGACGTTCTGATATGAGTGACAATAACGCGTTGTGTTACTCCATACCTTTATTCAGCTGCCTTGTATAAGTTTAAGCACATTAAAGTAATGGCGTCCTGTGTTTAGGTTATAGCATTACCTTTGTAATGAGCTGAGTAAGAGTTTGTTTAATTAGAATACACGATTGTGTGTGTATGGGGAACTTGGACGGGACGGAGAGACTGGATTAAGCTTTTATAACGAGTAGACGTACAAGTCGTATCAATTGGTTATACAGATCTTTGAGTGTTTGATAGTTTACATCAGAAGTGGGATGTTCTTACGCCTGCTACTATGGGTAAATATAAAAGGAAACAGGCTCGATCTTCATCAAGTGACAGCAATAGTGCTCGTTTACCATCTTCACCACTTCCCGGGAAACGCACCAAGGTATTCCGTATAATTGGAAAAGAAACTGTGAGTACAAGCACCATTATTTTGGACAATGAATACCAAAGTTAATATTGTGTCGTGGCTTATGTGATAGGATTATACGAACGCTACAAAGTTAATGATTTAACAGGTAGCAGCGACAGAAGTAAAGAAAAGTATGCAGGCCAGACTGTTTTCGCAAGTATGAAACCCTTGATAAAAAAAATATATAAAAAGATAATGGCTGAGACACAAATGAAATCCTACATTTTATGAAATTAATAAAAAAAGAGTAATTGGTTGTACTCTTTTAGCAAGGTTCGTAGAACGGCTGGCAAGCTTTGTAAACCAGTACTGGTATTCATATTCAGAGACAAAGTAGACAGAAAAAGAGCAATTGGTTGTACTCGAAAGTTTGGTAATATCATGAATTTTACAACAGTGAAAATAAATTTCGGTTATTTTGATGTTCTGTTTAATACGAACGAAATGGGCATTATAACTATTTTAAGTTGATTTACCTAGCTGCAGAGTCGCCTAAGGCAATGGTATCGCTGAAAGGCAAGTAGCCACGCATAGGGGCTGGCCTAAAGCATGCAAGAGTTAACTTTGGCTTATGGGACTTGACCAAGTCTTTTAAGTGCAGTAACTGAGGAGTTAACTTTGACTTAAGGGACTGGACAAAGTCTTTTAAGTGCAGTAACTGAGGATTTCACTTTGGCTTAAGGGACTGGACAAAGCCTTTCAAGGGCAGTAACTGAGGAGTTCACTTTGGCTTAAGGGACTGGACAAAGTCTTTTAAGTGCAGTAACTGAGGAGTTCACTTTGACTTAAGGGACTGGACAAAGCCTTTTAAGTGCAGTAAATGAGGAGTTCACTTTGGCTTAAGGGACTAGACAAAGTCTTTTAAGTGCAGGAACTGAGGCGTTACCTAGGGCGGAAGGGACTGCCGGAAGGCGATGCCAAAGCATAGGGACTGCCACATAGCACTAGGAGAATTAATATGTAGATCAAATTCTAATGGGAGAATTCGCAATACCTTTAGAACATCATGATGGGCCGAAGCGGTTGGTTCTGCAGGTCATGAATGAACATATCAGTATCATAAATCGAATTGTTGTCTTCTGTCACAGATTGCAAACAACCAACCAGGGTTTGGAGCGTCCGCGGAAGTGCCTGCGGCAGGCACATTGCAGCATGGCCGTGTTAGCAATCGGAGCCTCGTGTACCGACGGCGAGCTAAGGAACAAAGGCCACCTTGTCTTTAGCTGGGAATCAGCGTTATGACGTTCTGATATGAGTGACAATAACGCGTTGTGTTACTCCAAACCTTTATTCAGCTGCCTTGTTTAGTTTAAGCACTTTAAAGTAATGGCGTCCTGTGTTTAGGTTCTAGCATTACCTTTGTAATTAGCTGAGTAAGAGTTTGTTTAATTAGAATACACGATTGTGTGTGTATGGGAAACTTGGACGGGACGGAGAGACTGGATTAAGCTTTTATAACGAGTAGACGTACAAGTCGTATCAATTGGTTATACAGATCTTTTCGAAGATTTTTCTGGAAGGTGATCCTCCTGCAAAATGTCCAGAGGCGGTAATTTGACGGTGGATTTTTTTTATAATAAATGTAAAGGAAAATCTGAAAAAAATTGCGCGTTATGTTTTTATAAAATTTAAGTTCGTAAGCTCAAATTGGATCACCCTTTATTTAATCAAAGGTAACAAAGTTAAAACGTTAAAGCAACGCGGTTCGTGTATTTTTTGCTGTTGGACACGTAAGATAGATATGAATGATGGGGGGGGGGGCGGGAGGTCCGGACCCGCAGGAACCCCCCCTTATATACGTCCGTGTCCGTAACCTTTTGTGTAAGTACTCAAAAATACATTATTTTTGAATCTCTAACTACGCAAACAAGTCTCACATACGACATTTATGTTGAATGCATCTTCTTCGTTTGTACTTTATTCTAAGCACAGGTTATATTTTACTTCTTTACTGGTTCCCCAAGGAACAGGCACAGCCTAGTTTGCCTCAACCTGCAATGCATGAATTTAATTATGTTTGTGATTAGAATAGAATAAAATGTATGTTTATTTGGTACCAAAATATACAGTGTGTTAGGGATAGAGGTAGCGATATTTTTAGGGCATGTTGTATACTTAATTTTATCGATAAAAACATCCCCTTAAGGGAGTCCATCTGCTCTCTTTCAGAAATCATAGCTATTGTTATTTTTTTTTATTTTTTTTCATGTTGCTGATGAAAATTATCAATATCTCTGGATTTGAAAGCCCTAATAAGTAGAAAAAAATTGTGTTTAAAAGCTAATAATACTGCCTATCACCCAATAAAAAAGAAACATGCCAAGAAAACGCAGGTGTGTGCATTCACAGCAAAGGCGTCGCCTTTCCTTTCCCATCCCACTCTTCAGAGCACCCCGCTACCGATTAAAGATAGCCTAAACATCCTTGGCATGGATGTTCGTAGCAACCTAAACCAGCGGGACTACATTGAGAGCGTCATTAGAACTGCATCCCGTAAACTCGGAGTCCTTAACAGAGTGAGACGATTCTTCACGCCTGAGCAGCTCTGTGTCTTGTATAAGACACAAGTTCGCTCGTGTGTGGAATACTGCTCTCATCTCTGGGACGGTTCCGCTAAGTACCTACTCGAAGCTCTTGACAGGTTGCAGCGGCGTGCTATCCGTATTATTGGAAACCCAGAGGCAACTTTGACCCTTGAGCCTCTCCAATTGCGTAGAGACATTGCCAGGCTAAGTGTTCTCTATCGCTTCTACAATGGGGAATGCTCTGACGAGTTATTCCAGCTTATCCCACCCTCACCTTTCCACTCCCGTACCACGCGTGCTGGACTACGGCGTCACCCACACACAATTCAACATTTGTTGGCCCGAACTAAAAGGTTCGGTGACTCGTTTCTTTGTCGTACCATCCAGACGTGGAACGCTCTTCCAGCACATGTGTTTCCTTCCTCTTATAGTCCCGGGTTCTTCAAGCGGGGCGTGAAAAGGCATTTCTGCAGGCCTTCAAGGTGAGGATGGCCAGCCTAGTGATTCGTTTGAATGACTGGGCTTGTCAGCCTCATATCTGGACCTCACGACCGCTTTCCATCAGGTGGAGTGAGGTCATCTTGACGGGCAATAAAATTAATTAATTAAATTAAAAACATACGGTTTCTTATAACAATGCCACATAAAAAAATGTTTGTGTTAGATTTTTGTTTAAAAATTGACTGTTTTTTTACTATTACGTAACATACTTTGAAACCTAGCTGGTTAAGGTGTATTATTTTTGTAAATTACAGAAACCTAGTAATAATAACTACAAAACAACACCAAATTTATTGCTCTAAGTTACATAGTTTGGAAGTTATTGTTATTTGAATATGACCCTTGCGCGAACTCCTAATGTGCATTGTGGGAAATTGATAAGAGTAGAAAAACACAAATCATGCTAAATATTACATTCAATCAAGCTTTACACTATTGAATCTAATTTAAAAATTGTTCAAAATATCCACCTCTGTTTAGCAGGCATTTTTAGTATTTACTCTTATCAATTTCCCACAATGCACATTAAGAGTTCGCGCAAGGGTCATATTCAAATAACAATAACTTCCAAACTATGTGACTTAGAGCAATAAATTTGGTGTTGTTTTGTAGTTATTATTACTAGGTTTCTGTAATTTACAAAAATAATACACCTTAACCAACTAGTTTTCAAAGTATGTTACGTAATAGTAAAAAAACAGTCAATTTTTAAACAAAAATCTAACACAAACATTTTGTGTGAAACAGTATGTGGCATTGTTATTAGGAACCGTATGTTTCTTTTTCATTGGGTGATAGGCAGTATTATTAGCTTTTAAACACAATTTTTTTCTACTTATTAGGGCTTTCAAATCCAGAGATATTGATAATTTTCATCAGCAACATGAAAAAAAATTAAAAAAACTAACAATAGCTGTGATTTCTGAAAGAGAGCAGATGGACCCCCATAAGGGGGTGTTTTTATCGATAAAATTAAGTATACAACATGCCCTAAAAATATCGTTACCTCTATCCCTAACACACTGTACATTCAACAATAAATATTAAATAATAAGTGTTATTTTGTGCAATAAAGAAAAATAAATAAATGATTTTTTTACATGCAGTTCTGTTCAAACTAACCTAACAAGTACCTGTTAGTTACTTGCAATGAAAGTACTTATAGTAAGCGAAATCCGTCATCTTCGTGTTAGATAGTTTACAATCATACCATTTCTAGTTAAAGTTCAAATTACGAACTGAAAAAGTATTATTTGGACAGAGACGGCTTTTGGCGACGAAAGCTTCTATTAATTACTACCTACTCAATTACCACCAAAAAAAATTGCGTAAGTAGGATAATTCCTCGTATTTTATCTGATATGTACCTCTATAGAAACGCTGGAACATGGTTTTCATAACCACCTGGAGCTCCATCATACCTCTAGGGATCTCGTTTTAAATTACAACTGGTCTAAGTGGATAGGAGGGTCAGTTGAAATGTAAAGGGAGACAGGCCCTGCTCGTAGAGGCTGGGTGTTCTTGAAGCCTTTGTACCGTACTACGGTACGGTACAAAGGCTTCATGAACACCCAGCTTTGGGACTAGAACATATTATGTTACAAAGGTCTCCTTCATTGAAATCAAGTCATCGCTATGTTACAGTTGATAGGTTATTGGCATTGCCAGATGCAGGTTGACGATGACGAACTCGGGCTTTGCTTTGAAAAATCCAATGAACACTGTCCGACATTGGATTTGAAACATCCAGTTATTGGGTATAGTACTCTTACCATCGGCCAACAAAAAGAAAAAATAAGAGTATGTTTTTCCTTTTCTTGTACAGCAATAACGACAATACATCAACATGATTTATCCCGTATTTTACTTATTCACTGAAATTAAGAAGCAAACGAAGCAACATTTTGATGACGTCATCACGAGTCCCTACCTCATCACCTCGCACTATTGTGACAAGAAATAATTTCGTCAGTTTTCTGTTTAGTCTTCTATTAATAATCAACAACACCTTCCTTTCCCGCAGGAAGCGTGCGTGTTGACCAAAATAACTTAGTCTACCGCGACCGCTGCATCACGCTACTGCAATCGGATCCTATAGTCGCGTCAATGTTTCCAATAGTGCACAAGTCAGATGCAAACTGTACCTGATATTGCTGTATTTATTGTTTAGATGTGTTAATACCGCAATGAAAATTTAGGCTAAAGTTATTTTTTTTGTTAAGATTTTAGCAGTATTTTTAATATGTCCAATGTTAAATTAGCAGTAAGAGTGCGACCATTCACTGAAAGGTAAGCGTGTATGTAAGTTGAATGAAAGTATGTAAGACGGTTTTGTGTGGAAGGAAGGCCCCCATAGCTGAAAAAGTAATTATTTTTCTGCATAAACTAAGCTTAAATATTTTCTTACAGAGAGCTAAGGTCCGAGAAAGACCGGACACCAGTTGTAAGTGTCGTTGACGACAACACCTTAACGATCACCAATGTGAAAGTAAGTAAGGCATTTCCCTTAATTTTTCTTCCAATCTTCTATTTGATTACTTACTAAGTTTTTTATTTTTTCTGAATCCTTAATAAAGCACTTTTGTGAAGGGTAAATCCCAATGAAAGAGCTTAAAGAGCCCTATGATCGATGGCCAGTTTCTACCAGCAAGCCAAATTTTCGGAAGAATAAAATAAGATTTTCCAGCTTTAGAGCTTGCGAAGGCTATAATATAATTCGTCAAAATTTACTAGTTTCTGATTTTTTCCTTTGTATTCACTCAACCACCTATCTGGATGCCAAATTTGAACTTTCTAGGTCATCTGGAACAGTAATTTTGATCTACTTATTAAATTAAATTAAATTAAGTTTATTTCAGGCAACAGGTTCCATACAGGCTTACACATTTACATGTCAATTAAATATTAGGTATACAATAAAATTAAAATTAGAATGCATTGAAATTATATAATAATTAAATAAAATAAAATTCACAATTAACAATTTAAACATAAATTAGAAATTCCTCAAAATTTTTAAGTGTCAGTCACAAAAATGACGATTTTAGGACGTTCATATTTAGATAACCATTTGAGTTGTATTTATGTGGAGTACATATTTATCCCGCAAGTCTCAGTAGATAAGCCAAATTTGACATGTTTACGTTGAATAGTTTTAGAGTTATGAGGGGGTCAAAACTGGCTCCAAACGGTTCGTGTAATTTTACACACGGTGCTGCTCGCCAGTTCTGTTAGCCTAAACTTGGCTTGACACATTACCGCGTATTCAGGTAGAGTTCTTTGCAATGGTCCTATAAGTTAGTGCCATTTGACTGGCCTGTTGGCGCAATGGCAGCGATTCTGCCTTTAGCACCGGAGGTCGTGGGTCCCACCCATGACAAACATTTATGTGACGAACATTTGTGTTTGTTGTGTGTCTGGGTGTTGTTATCTATTTAAGTATGTATTTAGAAATATTTAAGTATGTTTATCAGTCTCTGACGCCCATTGTACAAGCTCTGCTTAGTTTATTTAGTTTAGAATTCAAAATTAAGTACTAACATAGGGTTTAAGTCATTGTCTACTAACAAAATGGGCCTTGTAGTCTGAAATAAATGAATGAATTAAATTAAAATTGAATTGAATTAGTTTGGGGTCAGATGATCTTGGGACAAATGTCCCAGATATTTATTTATTATTTATTTGTGAGAGCAATTCTGGAAAGACGAACCTACAATACCAAGGAACCGAAGGACCAAGCTCCGTAACGGGGCATAGAATGAGCATGCTATCGTAAAAAGTGTATGTTGATGTGCAGTGTGTTTGCGCAGGTTAACGTGTCAGGCGCAGGTGACAGCCGCGAGCGGGTGCGGAGCTACCATGCAGACTATACTTTCGACAGCGCAGTGTGTGTTACTCACCCTAACTATGCTTCTCAGGAAAAGGTAATAACTAATTTCTGTTTGTAGTTATTCTCCCTCCAGAGGAGAGTGCAATGGCATCCTAGTGTTTCGTGGTTCCAAATTGATCTTAAACTCATATTAACCTACTCATACACTGGGCCCGCTGAAAATCAGCGTCCGGACCAATTTTTTTGGACATAGTGACACAGCTGCCTGTTAATTTGTTGTCATGTTTTTTTTATCGCAATTTTTCCTTGATAATTGTTGTTTTCTAATGTTTTGTAATGCGATGTGATGTCCATGAAAATAATAATTATGTTTCACAGCTTCATTCGACGCGATTTATTGTTTACATGTTGTAGTGGCGCCCTCTAGCCTGAGCCTTGCACGTATTTTTAGAGCGGGTATACTTTTTTTCTTGCATAATTTTTCACTACCCTCAACTCTAGTTCTCCTGAGCGCCTCCATTACGGATTACAAGTCATTCGTCGTCTTCGTGCTCAAGCCTTCGCACGTCTCCTGAAGTAGTCCAAATTTATTTTGAATTTAAAATTAAATAAAATGGGAAAAAGGAAACACGATTATAGTGAGGAAGAAATTCGGCGAAAAATCAAAAAACTTACAAAAAAGTTAGCGAACGCTACAAATAAAGATGCCGAGGAATGCACTGTGGTCGAGCAGACACCAGACAGTAAGTGTTTTTTAGAAAATATTCCGTGGCATTGGTCAATACGTGATACGTTATTCTGAAAAGTCGAGCCGTTACTTTCACAATTATTGACTACCGCTAGTGATGCGAGGATACCGTACCTGGGTTACCTCTGTCACGTTACAACGTGATGCGTACTGCCAAAAACTGGGCTGATACTGTCACTTGGTCATTACATAACGTTTTCTTACGAAAATGTTTGTCTCCAGGCTCTCCACTGGATATACCTTATGGCCAGTCGCTTTACGGCGAGTCCGCCTACGCGTCATCGCTGGCACAGCATGAAGAATACGAACTTTTTGTGCCGAGTCTGACCACACAGCGCCCGGTTTCACCACAGCCAGACCAGCCGGCGCAACCAATATCACCGCTGCCGCCACCGTCGCCGCAACCTGGACCTTCGGTGGAAAAAGAAGCAACGCATGAACAGCAACTGGGAGAAGAAATTCTAAAATTACTTGGCGACGCTCCTAAGGATGAGGCCTCTTTAGGACCGTCCATACATAAGGATATTGCTCAAAGATGGCAAGACATCCTCTCCAAAGGTTTGTCAAAAGACACTAAGGAATCACTGCTGAAAGACTATTTAGTCCCTAGCAACTGCGATTTCTTGTTAGCTCCAACTCTCAACCCGGAAGTTAAAGCGGCCCTACCAGACATCCTAGTAAAAAGAGACTCGTCACTGTCTTATAAGCAAAAACAGCTTGGTATTGCATTGTCCGCTCTGGTTTCAGTCACAGAGATGATTATATCTGACGAAACTTCCAAACAAAAGCTTCTGAAACCGCTAAGCGATGTCTGTCTTATTCTTTGTGATAGCCACCACGCTGACACAAAGATTCGTCGAAATTTTGTGATATCATCAATCAATGCGAAATTAAAAGATGCTTTGATTGAATCCAGCAGAGATAAGTTTTTGTTCGGCGAAAATATTGCTGATAAATTGAAAACTGCGAAAGCAATACAACAGTCTGGCGATGCTCTAAAAAATGCTCAAAGGACAAGATTTCAACGGTCGAATAATGGCCCAGCCACTGCAAATAAGGGACGTTTAAACTACGTGCCTCAACATCGCAAGATGGACAACAAGACGCACGAAGCCGGTCGGCGAGCCCCGATCGCAGCATATCGCCAGCCACAGAGCAGCCAGGCGACTCAGGCGAGGCGCCCAGCCGAACGCTCGTTCCCTGTGAAGTCACAGCCTGCACATCGCAGATAAGTGATAATCAGGTACAAAATGCTGGAAGACTTCAGCACTTTATTCACAACTGGGCAAAGATTACCAATGATAGAAATATTCTATCATGGATAGAAGGTTATTCTATACCCTTAAAGTCTATTCCTTATAGATTAGATCAACCTCGTGTTTATCCTAAATCTTTAGAAGAAAGAAATAATTATGATTCTGCCATAAAAATACTATTGAAAATTAATGCCATAGCCCAGTGTGATCATGAACCTGGTGAATTTTTATCTTCTGTATTTCTAGTGCCAAAGCCAAACGGAGGCCAGAGATTTATTCTCAATTTAAAATGTCTCAATAAATTCATTAATACAAACCATTTCAAAATGAAAGATTACCGTACAGCTTCTAAATTCATAACAGAAAACTGTTTCATGGCGTCAGTCGACTTAAAAGACGCTTACTTTTTCGTCTCAGTTCGTAAATCAGACCGAAAGTATCTCCGGTTTAAATATGACAATGTTTTGTACGAATTTAACTGTCTCCCGTTTGGTTTATGCACAGCTCCTTTCGTTTTCACCAAATTACTTAAACCAGTTATGGAAATGCTTAGAAAAACGTATCAGCTAATCTCAGTCATATATCTTGATGACATATTTTGCATTGGGAGGAGTCACTTAGAATGTGAGAATAACGTTAATATAACAAAAGATTTACTAAAAAAGCTAGGCTTCCTGATAAATACAGAAAAAAGTTGCTTATTACCAAACACACAATGCAAGTTCTTAGGTTTTATATTTGACTCTAAAAATATGTTACTTAAATTACCTGCTAACAAAATAACAAAAATAAGGGATTATGTATTGAAGTTTATAAAAATTAATCAGTGTAAATTACGGGAATTCGCACGATTTGTTGGCCTTCTAATCTCTGCTTGTCCGGCAATTCAATATTCATGGCTATATACCAAGTATTTTGAGCAATTTAAGTACACCTGCTTACTTAATAACCATAGTTATGAGCAAATTGTACACATTTCAGAAAAACTTAAACTTGACATGACATGGTGGCTTAATCATGTTAATACTGGGTATAATCCTTTGAGTCCCAGTGAGTTACATTTAGAAATATTTTCTGACGCATCTTTAAGTGGTTGGGGTGCCTATAGTAACCATAATGAGTGTTTTGGATACTGGAAAAAATGTGAGTCCTTGCATATCAATGAATTAGAACTTAAAGCAGCCTTTCTCGCACTTAAATGTTTTGCAAGAAATATAAACAATTCACAAATACTTTTACGTATTGATAATGTTACAGCAATTTCATGCATTAATAGAATGGGCAGCGTTCAATATGAACATTTAAATATAATTCCAAGAGAAATCTGGCAGTGGTGCGAACAGCGAAAAATAATGGTGTTTGCATCATATATTAATACTAAAAATAACTACGAAGCAGACCTTTTATCAAGAAAAAAGTTTCAGGATACTAAATGGGAGTTAAATGATGCTATATATAATCAAATAATATGTTCTTTCGGGCATCCCACAGTAGATCTTTTTGCAAGCAGATGTAACGCTAAGTGTCCCACTTATACAACCTGGCAAAATGATCCAGAAGCATTTGCAGTTGATGCGTTCACTATTTCCTGGAAAGACACGTTATTTTACGCTTTCCCACCATTTTCGCTAATTACCAAAGTCTTACAAAAAATAATAAAAGAAAAAGCTGAAGGCATTGTTGTATTTCCATACTGGCCGACACAACCTTGGTTCCCCTTATTCAAGAAAATTGTTACCTCAGAACCTTTATATTTTGGCCCTAATATTAATTTACTCACGTCTCCTTTCAGATTGAGTCACAACTTGCACCAAACGTTGAGATTAGTTGCCGCGAAGCTTTCAGGCAAGCTTTATTGAAGAAATGTTTGTCACCAAATACTGTAGAAATTATGTTATCATCATTATCTGAATCTACATATAAGCAATACAATGGTTGCATTAAGTCTTGGATTCATTATTGTAATATCCACAACTATGATTACACATCAGCTTCAGTTCCTATAGTTCTTCACTTTCTTACGGATATTTTTCATAAGGGCGCCAAATTTGGCACTATCAATTCATATAAGTCTGCTTTATCTTTGTTGCTTGATAACTTAGATGATAAAATAATTAAACGCTTTATGAAAGGGGTTTTCAGATCGAGACCTACTGCACCAAAATACAATTTTACATGGAATCCAAGCATAGTTCTCGAGTACTTATCAAATAAATGGCCTAATACAGATCTTGATTTGGAAACTCTTTCTAAAAAACTTGTAACCTTGTTAGCTTTGGTGACAGCGCATCGCGTCCAAACCTTTTCCTTAATGAAACTTGATGACATTAAAATACATTCTACACAAGAAATCACAATAACAATAACAGAATTAATAAAAACCTCAAAACCTAATTATTTTCAGCTAATTTTAAGATTGCCCTTTTTCAATAGTAGCCCTGAAATTTGCCCTGCCAGATGTTTGGAAACTTACATAAATAAAACACAGATGATTCGTAATGATAAAGACAAGAAATCTTTAATAATAAGTTATAAAAAGCCCCACTCAAAAGTATCTTCACAAACGATAGGTAAATGGATAAAAACAACCCTTCATAATAGTGGAGTAAATACTTCCGTCTTTAGTGCTCACAGTACGCGCCATGCATCCACATCCACAGCCAACAGGTTAGGAGTAAGCATAGATCTCATACGAAAGACTGCGGGTTGGACTGACTCTTCGTCAGTTTTTGCAAAATTTTACAACAGGCAGGTTGTTAGTGATCCCAATCACTTTGCGACAACGATTTTGTCATCCAGTGTGTAATCTGTAACAAAAACATTATTTTCTGATTAAGTTCATTGATTTAAGTACATAATAATTCATGTTATTTTATTATTTAATAAAAACGAGTTGATTATACTCACATGATTATTTATTTTCATTTCACATTTTCCTTCCTCTGAACATCTACAACATGTAAACAATAAATCGCGTCGAATGAAGCTGTGAAACATAATTGAAAATCAAACGAACTTACCAAAGTGAAGTTCGATTACAATTATGTGAACAGCTTCATTCGACGCGATTTACAATAACCCTCCCTGAAACAGATTGTTTGTTCACCCAGCCCAAATATTTAAAATGTGAAATAATTGCTCTAAACGAATGACTTGTAATCCGTAATGGAGGCGCTCAGGAGAACTAGAGTTGAGGGTAGTGAAAAATTATGCAAGAAAAAAAGTATACCCGCTCTAAAAATACGTGCAAGGCTCAGGCTAGAGGGCGCCACTACAACATGTAAACAATAAATCGCGTCGAATGAAGCTGTGAAACATAATTGTAATCGAACTTCACTTTGGTAAGTTCGTTTGATTTTCAAATATTGTTCTTTCTTTCTTGAATTATAAAAAAGAAATAATTATAGAAAACCACTCCTATCTAATAATAATAAAAACAAACACCGACTTAAAACACAAAAAATAAGTGATGGGTTTTGCTCCAGGAGCCAATCGCTGATTTACAGTTTCCTCAAGTTCAAGTTCAAGTCATTTATTTGCTAAGAATAGGTACACAATGGTGTTAATATATTTTACCTCCTCTTTCAAAAAATCAAAAAAACTCAAATCACTTTAATATATAAATATAAATATGCGCCAGACAACACACCTCTTGTAATGGTCTCGAAGTAGCGATTAATATCCCTGTATTACGAGGTACCACACAAGGAAATAAGCCAGGGGCGTCTCCCAGCACACCCAGACCCGAGTCAATTCAGAAAAGATCGTTTCCTGAATTGACCCGACCGGGAATCGAACCCGGGACACTAAGGAAATCGAGGCGAGAAACCGTGCTACAGCGCACTACGCCATTCGTGTCGTCAAACTTTATTAAAATAGACTTTCACAGTAAGTACTTTTAAATCGTCAAATTTAAAGTAAGATATACTAAAAAATAGACATAAATACTATGATAATATAGATATATAAATACACAGTATACATACATAATGCGACTCTACCACCGCGTCGGAGTTATTTCTTGCTGAGAAGACCCGACGCGAAACTCAGCAGTTACTCTTTTATACTTGTTTTGAGCTTACAACAGGTAAAGTACAATATGTCATTTTGATACAAATTAACCCACTGAGTGTCTAATCTAAAGAATATAAAATGATGGAAAAAAACAAACATAAAATAATATAAACATAAGGTAATTTAAACAATTAAAAAAGAAAAATTGTTAGTCAGTACAAACTAAGTATTGACAGAGAATAAAATAAATAAGTATTGACTAGGTATTACAATTAAATATCTGTTACAATAGAGCTATCTAATCCCGCATCGAGGAGAGAGATTTTGGTTTATTAGGAAATACATACATTCTATTTTAGGGCAAATTTTAGTTGGGCAATATGATTGTTCCATGTAAGCAAAATACATGTACAGTCAGCAGCATAGGTAGCTGAACACTTGCTCTACTTACAAGTTATATAACTAGCAGCCTGCGCAGGTTATGCGGCGGAAAGGCTCGTTACTCCATCTAATATTATTGTCGATATATAACTAGATAAATTCGGATTTCGGACCTTGATGATCTCGAACCCGCGTCTTCTATAAACCGGGTGACTGCTCTAACCATTGCGCTACCGACACTTCAACACACTGAACGAATCTTTCTAGTAAATGCTTACGTTGCGAGCCAACGTTATTTCATCAATGTTTTTAAGGCAAAAAAAAACAAACATCCGAAAGAAATATTTTTACAAATACGATCTATTTAAACTTTCGTTAAAATTAAAAAATATGCCTATGGTTTATAATAATACAATATTCGATTATTACTTTTTCATATTTTTTAAGATTCTATCTTTAGAGATGAAAACAAGCATTGTAAAATGCAAAAAACAGTAATTAAAGTCTATTTCAGATCTTCAACACCATCGGTCAAGAAGCTATCAAGAGTGTGTCTCAAGGCTCTTCCACATGCGTGCTCGCTTACGGACAGAGCGCGACCGGCAAGACACACACAATGATGGGCTCCGACACCGATCCAGGCTTGATTCCAAGGCTCTGCAGGGCGCTGGCGACGATACAACCGCTGGAGCTCACTGTCAGGTATTTCCAAAATCAGGTAGAGCGGCCGAAGTGATCTTGTGCGGTTCACCGGTAAACGGTTGGCCGTTGATACATAAAACTTTTTACGGCATCGAACCACCAGTTAAAAGCTAACTCAATCCAGATATGTGACACTACCTCCGATTCAAACTTTGACCTACCAGAAAGATTAAAGCCAAAACCTATCTTTCCCTACACGTACTCACTGGCCTTTTTAACGGTTTCAATATTGGATCACAAACACTGAATTTGCAAAAATTCAAAATTCTAAAATACTTTATTTAAGACCTTAATTAGACCATTTTTGTAACAGTTATTTTTAAATCGTCGTCGAATATTTTTACTTCGGTTATAGTATAAATATAATATATATAAACATAACATTAATTCAATATAAATTATAACATCATAAAATACATATACATATATATATATATATATATATGTATATATATATATATATATATATATATATATCGCTCATTTGGAGCGACAGTGACACATTTGCAAAAATAAAACTACTTATTAATGCCAAAATACTATACATAATCATCTGCATTGGCAGTGAAAACGCCACATTTGTAGGTTCAAAAGCTGTCCGATAGAGGGCAAAAAGTCTTTGTAGCATTACTCCGTTTTGGCGCGTGCGCGCGGAGCAACGGCGACCGAAAAGTCAGTTGTGCGGGGCGCCTACCGAAGAGTGGACGTGTCAGGGAGCTACACAGACGCAAAGGTAAATGTGTCATATTATTATTAAAAAATTCGGAGAACACATGACTCATTTGTATTTTGTGTCGTTTTTTGATAATTTTTATTTATTTTTTATTGTTTTAGGTCACCGAATTATAATAATAATATTGTCTTTTAAGACAATACTACAAGTTGTTATTTCTGGCACGAAGGGCTTGGTAATAGAGGAGCTATTGAAATCGGGTCCTGTGTACTGAAGTTTATTAAAGAGATTTCAGAACGTCATCCTAATTGTAATATTATATTTTACTCTGACAATTGTTGTGGCCAGCAGAAGAATAGGTACGTTAAATATAATTATGTTGTTAATTTTATTTAAAACTATTATGTTTTCCTTCAGGTTTCTACTTGGCATGTATTACTATGCAGTTTAAACCCTTCTAATTACATCAATCACGCACACATTTTTAATTCGGGGCCACTCCCAGAATGAGGGTGACAACGCTCACTCACTGATTGAGATGGCAATTAAAAGAGCAAAGAAGTCTGGACCTATTAACAGTCCTCACCAGTACGTGCAACTCGTAAGGAATGCCAAGAAAACTGGTAATGCTTTTGTGGTTCACGAGCTAAACTACGAGTATGACGATTTTTATGATTTAAAAAAGCTGTTTGAAGACATTGGGCTAAATGTTAACAAAGATTTGAAAGGTAATCCGATAAAATTAACAGAAATAAAAGCTATTCGATTTGTAAAAAGTATTGATACTTACTCTATGAAGTATTCCTACGCCGATGAATGGCAACAAGAAAGCCCAAAACCCACTAAAACTGTGAGGAAAACCCCTCGGCTCGTTTATTTAAGGATCACAGAAATTTGCCTAGAGCCTGCTTATAATTCAAAGCTGGCAATTCCAGATCAAAAAAAGCAAGATTTGCGTATTTTGCTAGAAAAAAAAATTGTTCCTAGATGTTATTCTGGATTTTACGAATGCTTATTTTAATTGTTTAGAAGCTATACTAATTGTTTTTCTTTATAAAAGTTTTTTTTTATTCATTTACGTGATTATTTTGTAACTGTGAGTCATTTACCTACTTAAAACGATAAAAGATTAAAAGTGGTAAAAGTTTTCTTTATTAATTAGGTATAAGCAATAAGTCAGTCTAATATTAAGATGATTGTATTCAATGACTGTGATTTAAACATGCCATATTAGTAACTGATAAGACTGTACTTAGTCTACAAAATGTTGATTAGTTTTTAAATGTAACTTAAGTATAATGTGAGAGGTCCATTGTTATTATTGTGCTGTGCAGCGTAGCATTTACACTTAACTACTTATGTCACCAATATCTTTAAATTTTAGTATTAACATAATAAAAACAGAATATCAATGAAAAAAAGTTGTTTTATTTGAGGAATCAAACGACTCAATCTCTTAAACTGTCTTCATCGAGGGAAACAACGACGCAATTGTAAGTATTAAAACAAAAAAGAAAAATAAATGGCCGTTTCTGGACTAGTTAATAATAAAAAATGGGTTTATTTAAGAACCAAGGGTTCCAGCTATACTAAAACAATTTGAAATTATTAATTATCCAGAAGAATGCTTCAGAATCTTCTTTTGAACTAAGAAATAATCTTTATTCTGATCTGGTGTAAAGTTACCTAATTTGCATTCGTGTCACTGTCGCTCCAAATGAGCGATATATATAAATGTATATAGTGGGACTCTACCACCGGCATTGGAACACTGATTCGACTGAGAAGAACCGGCAAGAAACTCAGTAGTTACTCTTTTATAAAAGATGTGGTTTACAATGCAGATCAGTCACTTACAACATTTGCCTCTGTAACCAGAGTAAAACAGTTTGAACTTAAATATATTTTTCATTAAGGTAGGTACTCAAATTATAGTGAACCTTAGCAGTTTCCGAAAGAGGCATGTTCACAAGTTGACGTATGATCCCGCCATCGTCGTTCCACTCAACCATATTTTAGGTAATAAAACGACCCGTCACACAGCGCCAACATCCCAGAAACATTTAAATTACAATTGACTAGGTATCGTTCAAAATTTATTTAATCTATGAAATAGATTATAAAATAATTAGATGACTAGATTTTACCCAAAAATGGTGCAAACCCACTCTTTATCATATAAACAGGTGTAAACGCACAGGTGTGCAATTTAGGTTATAATTTACTTTTTTGTTATTAAAATGATTTTTGAATTATCATATAGATAATCTAAAATCTACCGGTCCCGAAAGTATACAGATGTAAAGAGATTGTCACAGCAGGTGTACTCATACTCGTAGGTATTTAGATTATTATCACTGCTTACTTATGTAGACTAGGTGCATAAATCGCCAGGTCGATTACCTACAATTTGTCACTATATTGAAGAGAGACCACCATTTCTCAAACCTGAGGAGCGTAGTGCGAATTCTCGGTTGACTGGGACACTTAAAACCTTCAATTCTGAACTCACAGAATTGAAGGTTTTTAGCGATCATTGAGTGGTCTCAAAATAAACCTTTGGTTGGGGTTAGTTGGTTGGTCTACCTTCTCTCTCGGGACTCTCCATATTAATTCCACTCCACCCGAATAAAAAGCGACTGCGGGGCTCACAAATATATAGTAGTATTAGTAGTGCTGAGCTGGTCCACCTCACCTTGCGAGGCCTGCATAGTGAGAGGCTATCAATGAAGATTTCCGGATGTGAAGAAATAAGTACATACAATTAATAAATTACTCGTACATATTACATGCACCCAGACTTTTCTTGATTATAAATTGTGATCTTGATCGTATAATTGGCTGGGTCATGTGCCTGATATCGAAAATGCAACGCGAACAGCATATTGGCCAGGTCAAACATTTAAGTGTCTCCAAATTACACTCATAATATATCGTATGCTGTTTGTAATTTACTCGACCTGTGAAGTACCTACGTCCAAGCCCCCTAGATCACAGGCCTACTTGTTTACTTGATCCACTTGTTCGTAGGGTTTAATCATCATAATTACCATCACACACTAACTGTTTCAATTTGCTACGAGTACTATTGTAATGATTATAGATGACCCTTTATTTTTGGTCCCAATTTCTGACCTCAACTTGAGAAATTTTGCCTTCATGTAAGATTGAGCTCCGGTGCCCTCGTTTGAATTCCATTTCAGGGCAGTCGCAGTCGCGTGCCGCGCACCTATATTCTTCACACGGAATGCATAGCGGCAAACAATAGAATTTACTCTCCCGCCACTAAAAGCTGACACGCCCAAAACACGAGACAAAATAAGTTATAGTTTCTTGGAAGTTTCTGTTCCAATCTTTAAACGACGACGAGTCCGTTCAGTTTGAATTTGAATGATAGGCCAGGAAAGCTTTGGTTTTAGCCATTAATTGATTAAATACGGGCACCTCATGACACTGCTTCCAAGTAACAGGCATTTTACCTGTCACAAGAGATAAATTAAATAACAGATATAAAGGAAAAGCTAGGGGACTATGACATATTTCAAGAAAGAAGCCATTGGGCCCACAGCCTTTTTTACATCCAGCACACCGATATATCATACCACATTGATACATAGTTTATGTTAGGCGATAAACATAACATAGAAAACTATAGGCCTAACTTTAAATTCAGTGTAAGTCCCTAAATTTTTGAAAAGATCATTTACGATAATATTTTTCCGTTTTGAGGCCCATAATTGTGGAACAACAGCATGGTTTTATAAGTAAAAAGTCTTGTGAGACCAATTTTATTGAATATGTGCATCGAGTAACAACCGCAATGGATAAGGGTTGTCAGTTTGACGCCATTTATACAGATTTTTCCAAAGCCTTTAGGATCCCACACTCGTTATTGTTGCAAAAGTTTATTGCTGTGGGTATTCATGGTGACCTGCTGCGGTGGCTCGAATCTTACCTCAGGAATCGAAGTCAAGCTCTAACGGTTACAGGGGTTCTGTTCTACATTTGTTACAGTTACTTCAGGGGTGCCACAGGGCGCGCATCTTGGTCCTCTTTGTTTATTATGTTGATAAATGACGTAGTTTCTGTCATTAATGACTCCCATGTTTTGATTTATGCCGGTGACATCAAAATTTTCAAGCAATATAACTTTAATTTTTGATTGCATGACCTGAACAATCTTTTTTCTTATTGTAATAATAACTATCTTTCTCTTCATTTAAAAATGTAACATTATATCATTCTCCCGTAAACCAAACCGATTTTATATGATTATCACTTAAATAACGAAAAAAAAGAGAGTGTCCGAGGTGAGAGATTTGGAGGTTTACTCAGATAGTAACTATTTGTGAGCAGTTTAAGTTCCTATTATTATTTTTATTTATACTTTCTATTTGTAATTTAGAGTCATAACGTTAATATATTGTTCGATGATTCGTGTCCAACCACTTTATGTAGACATGAAGTTGGTAAACCGAATTGAATAGATTCAAAAAGTGAACATCAGGTGAAACTTTACTAATTAAAATAAAATTAAACACTTATTTACCTACTTAGGTACAACTACAACTTTTACTACAACTACTTGTCATGGTCTCGTAATAAGAAAAAATATCCATGTTTTATGTGGTCCTAGCTAATTTGGCGACGTTCGTATCCTGATTACACCCGACCGGGAATCGAATTCGGGATCAATCGTATGTAAATTGGGTTACCTTGAAGAATTTAAAAACTGCGCCTTTTATAACAAACGTGGAAACTAATCACCAAACTAAAAGTCGGACCATAAAATAGCTTTCTTTCCTGTCTTGTAAATATTAGTGTTATTGCCTGTGTTCGATTAAGTCGGGTAATAAAGACCCTCCGTAGCAAGGCCGCAGCGACACGCGAGGGTCACACCTTATCAGCCTTATCACCCGCTAATATCTTCACCAGGGTATGTAGAGTGACGGTAGCGCTTGCGCTAGCGACAGCTTTAATAGAATAGAAAGTGTCTGTTTTGCCAAGAAAACGCTTCGTTTTTGCGTAACTTGGAAGACGTGACTTTTCATTAGCCAGACTTTTCTGCTCTATTGGTAAAGGTAATACGCGTCACTGTCCGTTTTCAGATTTGTTTTTCTTAAGGTTTTTCTTAAGGTCAAGGTTAAAAACTCAGTGTGTCAGTAAATATACGAGTAAACATAAGAAATAACTAGCTGACATTTGACGACCTGTTTAGTGCAGAGCTGAAGAGATGAGTCCGGTCGACGGGATGCAACCGGCCGTGCGCGAGTTCAATTATGTACAAATCGAACTCGCGCACGGCCGGTTCTGATGTTAGCTTCAACTGTGTTCCCTCTGTATTTAAAAACACAATAAGAGAGGAAGTTTCTTTGGGAATCAAGAATAGTATACGACCTCCAATAATTATTCAATTAGATGTAAATTAACATTATTTAGTATTCACAATTAAATTAATTGTGAAAACTAAAAGTAGAGAACTGTATTAATTTGGTAATTTTTTTCTATCAATCAAAATACTTTCTAGGTGATATTAAATACGTTAAAAAAGGTAGCAATTCAAAAATAGAATACCAAAAGTACAGTCTAACTGCGACATTAAAATTGGCGACGGAAAATATACTTACGAGTATAACCAGGTAGATATATTTGTGGACAAGTGTACCCGTATGTGTGGCAAGGCAGAGACAGTCGGCAGTCGTTAGTAAGGTTTCACACCCCACAGTGAGTCAGGGCGTCGACGAGCTAACGCCCTGCTACTGCCGGCCGGTCGCCCGAATGCGTGTTAGGTGCTATATCTCAGCCGCAGATTACAAAATTCAAGGTAAGATTTTGATTGTTTTCACTATGTACTCACTGTGCCTGAATATATCAAATGATTTTTGCTAATAGATTGTTGGATGAAGGAGATGGCCGCGATCGATTATAACTACTCAAAGAATCACTAGTTGCTGCTGGTAAAGTGATAAGTAATTGCAATGGGCAGAGATGAATGTGAAATCTATGACAATTCCTATTATTTTATTTTTTACTAGCTGACCTGGCGAACTTCGTTCCGCCTAAGGGTGTGCGTCACCAGAGATGTGCTACGATGCGTTACGTGCGAGAAATGTGTGTGTTAAGAACCATAGAATTGTTTCATTCACCTAGCTTCACGATTCTATTGGTTCTTAACAAACACATTCCTCGCACATCTCTGGTTGAAACGCACCCTAATAGTCAATGAATGTACACGTTTAGGATTTTTAAAATTTTATTGATTGATATCAATTTTGTTATTATTATTATCCTATTCCAGACGAAGATAAATCCAAAAACACAAAAATCTTAAAAATTGGTTCAGTCGTTCTTGAGTTATAACAAGTGGTGTAACTACACGACTTTGTTTGATATTTGAAGACTAGCTGTTCGCGGAGGCTTCGCCCGCGTAAAGTATTTCTCCCGTCAAAATATACCCACTATTTAAAAAAAATATAGCATATCTCCTTGTTAATGTGGCTTTATATTGTTGAAAGAACTTTTAAAATCCGTCCCGTACTTTAGGAGCCTATTCTATTTTCAAATATTCGTAATAGATTGAAGAAGAGCAAACAGCTGATTTTTTTAACACTAACCAAATGAACTATTTAGCCTATAAGTACTCGTAGTTTCTTAACTAGGTCTGTGCGAGAAATAACAATAAAGGGTAATCAAAATGGGATAGGCTTGTGTAAAGTTGACATATCAAAAAATGGAATAATTGTAACAAATGCCCTCAGTGTCTGAAACAAATAACGTGATACGTTGTTCCTGGGTTTGATTTCCACGCAGGACAAAAATGTATGATATAAAAACAACAATGTGACAAAAATGTGTTAATTCTGTGTTCGGGTTTTATACACGTACCATCCTATTTGTTTGTTATTTATTGCACAGAATTGTGAGTGCAAATGGCGGACTTATTGCCTAGAGGCACTGTCTACCAGGCAACCACACGGTCAGACGGAGATATTACAGGCAGTGCGAAAGATAATAGGTAAAAACTACGTTTTCTAAAAGATTTGTAACCTATACCTATACCTCAACTTATTAAGATGGTTTGTTTTTTGCGTTTGGGGTAGATCGTAAACGTTTAGCTGATTTTCGTAGCTGAATTCAAATTAAGTATAAATTATCTCTCTATTATTGAATGCACCTTTTAATTTCCTAATTATTTAATGGTGTACAGTAAATTTTTAAGTGTCTTATCAATTAAAAAAAAAAACGTTTTTTATTTAATTTAGCTAATAATTGGCAACTACCTAATTTTAGACCATTCAATGTGTTTTTAAATAGTATTTATTATTATGCACACAATAATAGAATAAAAAGAAAGTTTTATTTCAATTCAATAAAATAATGAGGAAAATCGTACAAAAATGCAACGTTTTCGATCCACCCCCAGCTAACGCTCTTAAGTATTTAGAACCAGTATCTGGCACCCATTGTCTGATGTATGGTGTCCTTGTTCAAATCCAAAATAATCCCTGCCAATCAGTCCAATCAAGTGTTCGTTTGAAGAAATTTTTTTTTTGTCTAATGTTAATAGCGTGGGCAAACCTTACCTGAATTTACTTAAAACGTGGACTTGATGTGCTAGGCACGTGTTTGAAATTCTTTATATAGTCTTGACTGCAGAACAAATTTAAATAGTAAGGAGAAATTTCAATTGATTTAGCTCTCTACAGCTGACAGCAAGCACCAGATTTGTTGTTCAGGTTAACTAAAAGATGCAATTCGTACTTAAACGAGTTATGTTAGGTTAGGTTTGAAGGCCTTAATATATACGACGACGCCCTGAGGCAGAGCATCACTAGGGCTACCCGAATCACTCCAATATATGTTCTATAGTTTTAAATATTACTCACGGTTTTGATGAATACTAGCCCTAAGAAGAAAAAACAAATATTAACCTAAAAAATTTGACATAATAAATAGGTACTGTTTTTCTTCCGAAGTTTTTCGAAAGTTTTACCATGTTATTCAACTATTTTATATCTTATTGAGATACTTTTACCCTTCAACTGTATCATATTCAACATAGCATTTTTAAGGTGCGACCCCGAACGATGTTTTTAGCCATTTTAAGTGTCACTTTTTACGATTTCATGTTTAGTGTGTGATGCAGACTGTACAGTTTTAGGTCGTGTTGTTGTGTTGTGGCGGGAGGCGTCGGCGACGAGACAGTCGCTGGTCCGCACGCCACCTTCAACCATTCGCGTAGCAACCGATTCATGAATCGCTAGAAACCGACTCTATATTTTTTTCACAATTTGGTACCCGTTGGCATACACAAATACCAGACAAAACAATACCAGTGATCAATGTATCATCTGTATTTTAAAGTTTTCTGCTTTAGATTGCTTGGGAACTTCGTTGCGAATGGATACTAGGCAGCTCCAAAGAGTACCAAAGAAAGAAAAATTGGCACATTTTTTTTTTTACAATAACGTATGATAATCAAACGAGAATAAGTAGGAATAACCACAAACAGCATTAAAGGCTTCTTCATTGCCTGCTTTCACAGCTTTACGACTGCCTCTATAACCAATTCGCCATTCTATAGGGAAAACCCATGAAAAGGATTGCCGAATGTTAGCAATCGGAGCCTCGTGTACCGACGGCGAGCTAAGGAACAAAGGCCACCTTGTCTTTAGCTGGGCATCAGCGTTTAGACGTTCTGATATGAGTGACAATAACGCGTCGTGTTTCCCCATACCTTTATTCAGCCGCCTTGTTTAGTTAAAACATATTAAAGTAATAGCGTCACGTATTTAGGTTCTAGCTCACCTTTGCAATTAGCTGAGTAGGAGTTTGTTGAATTATAATACACGATTATGTATGGGCAACTTGGACGGGACTTACAGACTTGATTAAGCTTTTGTATCGTCGTATTAAACTGTTATACACATCTTAGTCTTTGATAGTTTACACTAATACATTTTACATTTTATTTTGTTTTTATAGCTCCTAGTTTGTTATATCCATATTATAATCGTGTCTGGGTTGAAGATTGCTTACTGCAGATCCATGGATTGACGTTCGCGTCGTTTATTGTTTGGGCCTCTTATCTATCACCTACTATACGAAGTAGGTAGACTAGGTAATCTAAATGTTTGTTGATGATTCAAAATTTCAGCAGGAAATATTAGAATACGCGGGAGTTAGAGAGACGCTATTCAAACTGATCTTTTAATTCGTGCGATTCGTGCATCGTCACCAAAAAGCCGTTATAGGTTTTTGTTATTCACCGAAATTATATGAACAGCGATTGAAACAATCATTGACGCCGATCTATCCACCGAACAACAAACGAACTTCATTCAGTCAGTTTGTGAAGTTGGATTGCGCAATTTGTGCAATCAGCTTTAATATGAAGTTTTGTGTATGTGCAGAACTTAGTTTGCATGATGCTAGTGTGTAGGTAGTATTAATAATCTCTACGTTACGTGACTCACCATTGCGCTATCTATAAAACGTAATCAAATATTGTAGGATTGTGGGCTAAGCAGTTTGCGTCTGATATTCAGGAAACACTTAGGTTTGTGTTAACCATACCACCTCCAACTCCCATGAGGATTATATTCATCCACCTTTATCAGTCCAGTGTTGGACATATGCTGCTTGCCCCACTCATATCTGATCCTTAGCATAATACATCTACTTCCTGGTGGCGCCGCAATTTAATATTAAAAAGCAATTAAATTGATTTTAGCTGTTATACGAACGAACGCGGCGGCTAAACTATAACTATCAAAGACTCTAAGATGTATATAACAATTTAATACGACTCGTACGTCTACTCGATACAAAAGCTAAATCAAGTCTCCCAGTCCCGTCCAAGTTCCCCATACATAATCGTGTATTCTAATTCAACAATCTCTCACTCAGCTAATTACAAAGGTAATGCTAGAACCTAAATACGGGACGCTATTACTTTAATATGTTTAAACTAAACAAGGCGGCTGAATAAAGGTATGGAGAAACACTACGCGTTATTGTCACTCATATCACTCATATCAGAACGTCTTAACGCTGATGCCCAGCTAAAGACAAGGTGGCCTTTGTTCCTCAGCTCGCCGTCGGTACACGAGGCTCCGATTGCTAACACGGCCATGCTGCAATGTGCCTGCCCCAGGCACTTCCGCGGACGCTCCAAACCCTGGTTGGTTGTTAGCAATTTATGACATGAGACAACAGTTCGATTCATGATACTGAAATGTTCATTCACAACGTGAACCAACCGCTTCGGCCCATCATGATGTTCTAAATGCAATGCTTTTTTTTCTTTTTTCACCCATTAGAATTTAATCTATTGATTTTCCTAGTGCTGTGGCAATCTCTATGCTTTGGCGTCGCTTTCCGGCAGTCCCTTCCGCCCTAGGTAACTCCTGCATGCTTTAGGCCAGTTCCTGCGCTTCTGGTCGACTTTGGCTAGTACCTTATGCCATAGGTAACTTTCTGCATGCTTTAGGTCAGCCCCTATGCGTGGGTTCTTGCTTTCTAGCGATACCATTGCCCTAGGCGACTCCTGCATCTAGGGAAATCAACTTAACATAGTCATAATGCCCATTTAGATCTAAGTAAACAACAGCAGAACATCAAGGTGCCCGCTATTTTTTTTCACTAGCGCAAAATTCGAATTACTGAAACTTTTCAGACAACCAACAACTCTCAATTACACCTTCGCCTCTACTCGTAAATATTGACAATATTACAGTACATGTTGACATGTTACAAACCATGCCAGCCATTCTACAAACTTTGCCAACCTTTTTGTTTCATTGATATTTTTGATTTATTTCAAACAATGTATTTCATTTGTGGCCATTCATTTTATCCAGGGTTGCATATTTTCTACAACAATCCGGCCTATTTACTTTTCATGACCTTTTTCGCTAATTCTTAAATTATTAACCTCGTAGCGATCAACGGTCGTAAGATTCTATACCACTAAGCCACGACATAATATTATTATCACTCAAACTGTAATTAATTTTCTAAAATAACACAGTTTCTCTTCCAATTTTACGGAATACCTTGGTGTGTTTCCCGGGAAGCGGTGACGATGGTTAACGAGCACTATTGCTGTCTCTTGATGAAGATCGAGCCTGTTTCATTTTATATTTACCTATAGTAGCAGGCGTAAGAACTTTGCACTTCTGATGTAAACTATATAAAAGACTCTAAGATGTGTATAACAATATAATACGACTCGTACGTCTACTCGATACAAAAGCTTAATCACGTCTCCCAGTCCCGTTCAAGTTCCCAATACGTACCTAATCGTGAATTCTAATTCAACAAACTCTTACTCAGCTAATTACAAAAGTAATGCTAGAACCTAAATACGGGACGCTATTACTTTAATATGTTTAAACTAAAGAGTTATTCCAGTCCGATCCCCAAAACCGATCCACTGTCAATTATTATTATTGTTTAATTCCTAACTGATCCACTGCAAGTTTTTCCATTCCGTTCCGATCCCCTTTCTTTTAAAATGGTTAGGTACAGTCGATTGCAAAACAGTTTTTCAGGTAAAAATAAATATTGATTATTTCCATTAAGATTTAATGATCGCAGATTATTTTTGTTTTTAGTCCTTGGAAATAAAAGTTAAACTACTAATTATACTATCACAGTATTTACATTATGGCACATTGATTTATGCTTATTACTTGAATTTGAACAAACCTAAAGAATAATTTAAAAAAATATATATTTAACCAAAGCTCAATCAAATAACAGAATTAAACTTAAGTAACCATATAAAATTATCACAGTAATCACATTATTGCATATTGATTTATGCTTGGTCCTTGGATTTGGACAAACTCAAATAATAATATAAAAAGTTGTAAAAAAGTAACCAAAGCTAAATCAAATGTCAGAATTAAACTTAAGACATTATATAAAATGATCACAATAATCATATTATTGCATATTGATTTATGCTCGGTCCTTGGATTTGGACAAACATAAATAATGATAATTTTGATAATAAAAGAATTGTAAAAAAGTAACCATTAAATACCTACATTTAATTTGTTATATACATTACCCACGTAATAATATACCTAAGTGCTATATTTAAGGTCCTATTGTGAAGAGGAAATGAATATTTCATTCATTCATCATACATTGTAGACTTCAAATTTGAAAATGATGGAAGCTTTTTTATCAGGTCTAAGCCGGCGTTGCTCAATTCCAATTTTAGTTTGTTATATATGTTGGGGATTGGAGCAAAAGAAGATGATAACACCTTTTTTCGACAATCGTGTAACTTACTTGCTATAATATTATCTACTTCACTGGATTGGAGTCACGTCACGTCTTCGAATCGGGCGCAATCTTAACCCATTCACTGCCGAATATAAAAGACAAAAGAAATTCAATTGTTAAAACGCACCGGTGCGTGGTGTGGCATTAAACCAGTTTGACTCGACCGGGTAGTTTTTTGCAGGTAAGAATCTAATAAAAGCTAGTAGATGATAGATAACATTACCGCGACAAAAGCTTCAAACTGGTGCTTGAACTTCGGCAGAACTATTGTTCTATTGTTTTATATACTACATACCGGGCGGCGCTCCATTTTTCAGGATAGTAAACATTTTATAGGATACTTCTGTTTAAACTCATAAATCTAAAAAATCAGATTGTTCCGTTAATACTAACAAATACATTTATAATTAATGAAGATATAAAACCGCTACACATGTTTTGTTGCTGACTGTCCTAAAAATGTGTTGCTAGACAGTTGGGGATCGGAACGGAATACTAAATAATTAAAAATAATACTGACCCCCAGGTATCAGTTCTAGGGGATCGGAACGGAATACAAAATAATAAAAATATATCTGATCCCCAAGGGTATCAGTTCTTGGGGATCGGACTAGAATAACTCAAACTAAACAAGCCGGCTGATTTAAAGGTATGGAGAAACACTACGCGTTATTGTCACTCATATCAGGACGTCAAAACGCTGATACCCAGATAAAGACAAGGTGGCCTTTGTTCCTTAGCTCTCCGTAGGTACACGAGGATCCGATTGCTAACATTTATAAGAATATAGAAAATATTTGCGTAAATTACCGCATTATAATTAATAGCCATATTCTCCTCGTTAATATGTAGTTTGCACCGTTAAAGTTAGCCGTTTCATTAAAACGCAATCACCACGGATCGTGACAAAGAGTAGTTCGCAGTTTAACTAGTTGGAACTGTTGTCTTTGCTAGAATTTAGCAACAATGTCAAGGTCGGCCGCGACGCCGTGTGTCGAACTTGGGAGAAATAAGAATGTTATTTAGGTACAGTCAATAACAAAACCGACACTTAGTGTTTTCCACGATTAGATCACAAGTTCAGAGCAAAGTGATCTAAGCTTACGCTGGCAGTGTTACGCTCTAGTTGTGTAGAATAGGCATTGTCCAGAGGATGATAAAAGAATCAGTTTTATATAATGGTCACCAAGCAAGAGTTCAATGCCCATCGTCAATGACGTAGCTATTATCGATGTTAATAATAACACAAATTAATAAATGAATCAAAGGCCTCATTTATTTAAATAATATATCTACTAATAAAAGCAAAAATGAGTCACAGCTGGTCAAGGTAAACAGCTCGCTAAATGTGTCTATGTCCCTATAAATGTATCTAATAATTAATCACCCGAATAGGTTTCAAAGCTAAAATAAAAATATGTGTTTACTAACGAAGGCGTCTCAAGATATTCAAGGTACATACAGAGGGGATCTGTTACAAGGGCATTAAAAAATAAAATTTGGCCTCTATTAAAAATCATAACACCTACAAGTGTATTTTTTTTCTGGAAAAGGACATTTACTTACTTACTAAAGTTTTTACTCAACAATACAATTTTCAGCAAATCCTTAACGTTTAGGTATTCTTTAGAAATAGTCCACCGTTAGAATAAAATATGCAGTGCTTACGAAACGCCAGAATTGTGCCACCGAAGAGTGCGCCGCAAGGACAACGCGATCCTCTCTTATGTCATAGCTTGAATATTCAAATGTATTTACAGTACAAATTATTTTGTTATTACCAGATTTAACCTGGTGGTTCAAATTTTTCCGAGATTCATTTAAAATGTTAACAATAGAAATAGAAATAGAAAGACATTTATTAAATTTAAGGACATCGGTACATTTAACAAAAACACATAGGTAGTAGGCAATGCCTACTAGGCATACAACAACAAAACAAGATAACAACAAGACATACAAATACTATATGCTACTTTAAATATTGCTACTTTAAATATTAGGGTTGAGAGCCTTCTGCGCTCACCCTACAGACCGGTGAAGCTGCTAAGGCAGTCGAGGCCAAGCAGCGGCGTCCTTACAAAAAAAATACTATAAAACAGCGGTGTCCCGATGCCCAAAAAATAAAAGGACCTCACTCAGCATTCAGCCTGGGCTTTAAGGGCCCAGGCGCTGATTTTCAGTGGGCCCGAACTGAGTAAACACACGGACATCTGTGGTGCGGCCAATAACTGATCAGCAATTGAATTGTAGGCTTGAATTAGTCCAAGAGAGAAAGTTCCTGTGTATGTGATACTGGAAGAAAGCTAAAGCTGCGCGCAAAAAAATTGTCTCTCTTAATCACAGTTTTTAGCTTCATTGATACATACATACCGTACATACCATCACGACTTTATCCCAAACGGGGTAGTCAGAGGCAAGTGACTGTAGTGTCGTCATGGTAAACGAAACACTCAGAAGCCCACTTTTCACCAATGGTATTGAAACCCAACGTGGTAGGTGGTGAGCCTTCCGCCGTTGTCCGGATTGATTTGGTTGTTTATCGTTGTTTTCCATCACCGGAGAGTACGTCGGATATGTAACAATGAACACAAAGATTTTGGTTCTGGCCAGATTTGAACTCATAACCACACGATCCACGATCTGAGTTCGGATGCTGAACCACTAGGCCATGACGCTCTCATTGATAAAAAGTAGGTATTCTTTTTGGTTTTTCACACTTCTTCTTTTTCCAAAATTGTGACAGTACTGGAATAAGACTCATTTAGTCCGAATGCACGATCCAGCGCGATAAACTAATTTTCCATTTCAATACTAGTAATACTAGGAAATAGTTAAAACTTGAATAACATTCTGCGAAGTGCCAGATAAAATAACTAAAATGCTTTCATTACAAGGGAATGAAGTTATCGACGTAATATAGTACACACGCGTTCACAACAAGCTTAACATAGGGCACCTTATGTTGCCAACATGAGATCCATTTGCAATGGTTTTGTAAAGGTTGATGTGAACGTGGCTGTACATCATGGTTGGTGCTTTGGTGTCAGACATAATACGGAGAGCCCACCTACTCACTCCTTTGTCTGACCCTTTATGTTTTGCGTACTATGGGTGTCAGAGACTGATAAACATACTTAAATATTTCTGAATACATACCTAAATAGATAATAACACCCAGACACACAACAAACACAAATGTTCGTCACATATTTTTTTGTCATGGGTGGGGATCGAACCCACGACCTCAGGTGCTAAAGGCAGGATCGCCGCCATTGCACCTACGGGCCAGTCCAAATTGTGTTGAAGTGCTTGAACTGAGAATAATCATATGTATATTATATTATGTATGAACAAAACCGTCTCCAATAGGAAAAGGCTCATTCGTCCGCTTCCCATAATTTTAGTGGGATCACTATGCAAAATGTTTGAAACTTCATGTCTGCCTTTCTTCCAGTTTCCTGGAGATCTACAACGAGCGCGTGCATGATCTTCTAGCGGGGGACAATCTCCCGTGCCACTCGCTGCCCAGGCGCCGGGGGAACGCGCGCAAGGATCTGCGCGTGAGAGAGCATCCCGACAAAGGGCCGTATGTTCAAAGTTAGTGGTGCCTATTATGATGTCTTCTCGTCTTAAGGCTCTCATGAAGTAGCTGTTACCCTCCGAAATAAAAAAAAAATGACCAAGTGCGAGTCGGACTCGCGTACCGAGAGTTCCGTACAAACCTGTAGGAATATTTATTAAAAATATTTTTATATTTTTATTATTATTATGGTGAAAAATTTACGGTTTTCGCAACTTTTCCTTTATCTGTGCTAGAGGACGTTGCTTCGTATCAAATTTCAAGATTCTGAGTTCACGGAAAGTACCCTGTAGGTTTTGATTCCCTTTCGAGTGTCAAAAATTTGCGAAAATTTGCGGCATAAACGGCTGTATCTTTTGATTGCGTTGGCTTAGAAGTTTGTTTTTTTCACAGCTCCAAGGGACAGTAGACCTCAGTATTTGATATAAATTCCAGTTTGATACCTCTACGCGTTCCTAAGGTAAAAGGTCTTGACAGACAGACAGACGGACGGACGGACAACAAAGTGATCCTATCAGGGTTCCGTTTTTTCCTTCCTAGGTACGGAACCCTAAAAAGAGATATTCTGACTAACCCTAACTTCTGAGAAGTTTATTTCCTAACCGCTCAATAATGAGCTAAGCTTTTACTATGCCTTCACGTAATGCCACACTCCTGTATGGGTTGTTAGTTTGTTACAGGCATTCTCTTTCCTCATAAATGTAATCGATGTTTTCGATTTTTTTATTACTTGTAGATCTACGAAGAGTCGCTATAAACGACATAGATGCTCTCCTGCTGCTGGTAAACGAAGGTGCACGTCGTCGACAGACGGCTTCGACTCGGCGGAACCCGACGTCCTCGCGGTCACATGCGCTTTTGGAGATCGCTACTCCTACGGCTACTCTACACCTCGCCGACTTAGCTGGCAGGTAAAAAATGAGTTTGGATATTGTCACAAACTAATAACAAATAATAACTGTACAAAATATCACTTTATTATTAAAATGAAGAACTATCTCTTGGCCTCGGTCAACAAAGACGCGCTCAGAAGTTAAATAACAACCTGCGTTCTTCTCTTGCTAGATGTTCCCGAGAATTCTTTCTAACTACTCCTAAGTTTATTTCGCTTGAAGATAATAGGAAAGGATTAAGATCAAATATAATTTATAAGGATAATTTAAGGTATCATCAATCGTTTACCGAGTGTAAAAAAATTAGTAATTACAAGGACCTACCTATGTCGGCTTTACATTTTCAAATAAATTACATAGTGCTTATCAAGGCTTCTTATCGGCCCGTAGATAAATAATAGAAAATCACAGACGATCGGATGGAATTCTATTTTATGTACTAATAAAAAACCTTTCTGTTCACACAGTGTGATTTTTATACCTCAAGGGAAATGGCATACTTGGTCTTTGAAATGAAAACATTTGAAAATCGCCCTCGTGGACTAGTTCTCGCGGTAAAATATAGCCTGAAAATATAAATAATGGCTATTTGACACGCTGGTTATGTAATTTTATATTGATGAAGGTTTTTAAATTTTTAGAAGATTGCAAACAAAAATCTTTATACCTAATATTAACGAATAAATTTCGCGCCATCTGTTCCGGGTGAAACGTGGCTAATTGCGGCTTATTTGATAACGCATTTCGGAAAATCACTGATGGTATCTGAGATTTAAATACTACTAATAATTCATTCCTAGTACTTTGGACTAGAAATAGTAAACAGAACTTTACTAATGAATGTAGCCATAATTATAAATGATTTTTGGGGGCTTGTCTCAATCATATAATTCAGAAAGTTATTCCGAACTTAAGTTACTAATTGTTATATGCTTCAACATTACTATTCTTAACACCCCAAGTCATTCACTGAAACAAAGGTGCGTGCTCTATGGATTTCCAGTTCCAGACTGGCCAGTTGTAGCTGGATTGTATCTTTTTACCATGTTTTCATTTAAATGTTGTTTTAGGCATTAAAAACCGCTTTAATTCCCAACCGTCCTGTGGTCCGTTGTCTTTCAAAAGTATTTATTTGCACGAGGTTGACCATGTAATCCAGCTAATGTTCATCCATGGCATTTAGAATTAGAAGCCTTAAAAGCTAAGCCTACAGACATCGATTTGTGTCTGTTGCTCAGCGTTGCGTAGGATAAGGCAAATTATGCTGCAGAAATAAGACCCATTTCGGAATGGTTTTTTAAATTTCTACTTCTGAATAGTGATAATTATTGGAAATTTACTAGTCATTTTGTCATTACGATCAGATTATGATAGGCACTAATCAGTAAGGTGAATTAACTTTTTGTATCTCAAATCTAAATGATTCTAGACATTGATCTATTGACAAGACAATGAAATAGATAATGAAAGAAAACTTATTTACGTAACTCGTCGGCTTCAACTGTATAAAAAGCTTGCAAAACTTATTCATGTCGAAGATGAATCAACATCTAATGCACAGATGTGTAAAAATCAGATGTAAATATTTGGTGGTTGGCCCCTTTTAATGTGTATCATATTATGGGTATAGAAAGTGCTAACATGCCTATTGTGATTTATGAGCAGTACTTTACTGCAAATGGTCTACTAATACCACAAAATAGTTAGTATAGATTTTTGCTTAAAAATGCTGACTCTTTGGCTCGATTCCAACCTGGAGTCGTATTACAATCGCTTATAGCTAGGCAAATTAATTCTCTAAACTGAGGGGAAAAAGCGAGCAATTTCGTCAGTAAAAATCAAGTCTTGAAGATGCGTTAGTACCAGTTAACCACTGACTGACTGGAAAAGAAAGATCGATATACGAAATCGCTCGCTACGCTCAGTTTAGAGAACTAACTTGCCTGGCTTTAAAAGTAAAGTAAAGTAAATATGTTTATTCATATAGACTTATAAAAAGTACATATGACAAGTCAAATACAAAAAAATATAGCAAAAACATACTTAATAAAAATAAACTTACATAAAATGATACTATGATAGTAAATATCATGCATAATTAAACATAATGTGACTCTACCACCGGTTCGGAGGTTGTTTCCGATCGAGAAGACTCCGGCAAGAAACTCGATGGTTACCTACTCTTTTCAATCTTGTTTTTATACACAAAAATTGAATTGACAGAGTAAAGTCATAACAAATGTGCAGAGGAGCAGATCATACCTAAGATGACCAAAAATTCTTATCATTTAAGAAATCCTCTATACTTTAATAACCTCGCTTCATTAACTTAGCTTTAATTTGTGAAATGATACGACCTCAGGACAAATATAATATATACATATAATGAGCCTGTGTTAATTTTGTTCTTAGGAGTTTATAAGCGCAATATTTAAAAATTGCGCAATATTTTGAAAGTGGTTTTGTTTAGATTTGGGTACCTACTAACATATTTTTTTAAGTTATCAATGTCACTAACTCAAAATGGAAAACATCTGAAATAAATGATTTACTATTACTATATTATAAATTGTGAACAAGTGCATTAAAAAAATGATATAAATAACCACCTACTGCATTCGAAACGAATCACAGCTTTTTAGAACTAGGGTGCATTTTCAGAGGTCATATACTTAAAATGGTAAAATGTCAATGATTAAGAACGAAATGGAATCGTTGAAGTCTTACCCGTACTAGGGGTGTTCAAAAAAAAGTGATAATGAGTATCTATGTAGCATTAAATTATTTATTGTTATTTTATTTTTGACGTAATCACTTCTGAGGTTTATACACTTGGAATATCGTTTTTCTAATCCTAAGATTCCGTTCTTGAAATAATCTTCATCTTGATCGCTTAAAAAATCATGTACGGCGGCAATCACTTCCTTATCATTGCCTTATTTGTAACCTCTCAGTTGTTCTTTCAACCGCGGGAACAGGTAAAAAGCACTAGGCGCAAGGTCAGGTGAGTATGGAGGATGTTCAATCAAATCAAATCCAGCATCTTGGATAGCAGTCATCGCAATTTGTTCTGCGTATAAGGGCCCCGTAATAGTGGCACCATTATTGAGGTATTTAATCATTATCACCCCCTGTCCCAGAAAAGAGTGCCCATAATCTTACCGACGGATGAAAATGCCTTATCTTCTTAGATATGACGGCCTCTTCCAAGTCATGGACTGTTGTTTCGGTTCAGGATCATAATGGTGGAGCCATGGAGCATCCATAGTTACGAAGCGATCGAAAAATCGGTCAGGATCTTGTTGTAACAATTCCAAATTAATTTGAGAAATCCGCAGTCTTGTTTGTTTATGCTCGTCTGTAAGGATTCTAGGCACCCAGCGCGCTGATACTTTTATCATGCCCAAATGTTCATGTATAATACTATAGATACTTCCTATCGAAATCTTTAGTTCTTCGGCTACCAAACGAACGGTAACAGACGATCTGGCAAAAAAATGTTTTCAACTTTTTTATCATTTGTTCGGTAACCCACCAGAGCAACCGTAGAATACGGAGGAGCATTAACCCCTAATGTTCCTTTCAAGTCTAGATTTACTTGCTCAGTAAGTAATACATTTTCTCAGGAAGAGATATTTTATTACGGCGCGAATTTCAATTTTATTCGTTTTGCGTACCACGCTCCGACACGACGAAAACAAATGACTTCTATTTTCAACCGACTTCAAAAACAGGAGGAGGTAACGGAACGTAACGTACAGAAAGTAACGGAACTTTTTAATTCTGAGGAGCAATTTGAAGATACTTATTCGATGTATAAAATAAATAAGAACTATTCACTGAAAATTAAGAAATAAACAAAAATTTTAACGAAAAAACTATTCCAAAACAAAGCACTGCCAGCCAATGTAGGTTTGTAACTACCTACATACATACGTAAACGTGATATGTGAGAATTAGATATACTGTAGTGTTTCCTTGGCTGACACCGACTCCAACAATAACAATAATTGTACCTACATTATAGTATCGTATAAGTTTTAGAAGAAAACGCAATTATTTCTTTACTTTTTAGTGCTTTGTTTTGGCATAGTTTTTTTTGAAGTTGTTTTTTTTTGTTAATTAAAACAAGAAAAGAAAAACAATAATTTTTATTTTTAAAATTTTGGCGGAACGAAACAAAATTAAAAATCCCGCGTGGGATTTCTTATTTTGTCGCGGGTAGAAGCTAGTATATACTAATTTGTCTATAATAAATAGGTTTTGAAAGCGATTTAAAAAAATATTTCCCTAAAATGAAGTAACATACCTACACAGCGAATAACAAAAGCCATATTTTACCGGTAGAATACTCTACGCGGGCGTAGCCTGGACAACCAGTCTACGATAAGGTTACAAAGTGCACGATAAATTATTGTCAGGAATTAAAAAGTTGTGTAACTGAATTTCAACTTGTTCACTAAGCAATGTTTGATTACCATAGGCAGCGATAACCACTTATAATCGATCCATGCACTTGTTTCTCACCTTCGTAGTGGTAAACAGTATAAAAGTATTCAAAGTTTGACGAGCAAACACAAACATGAATCCCACGAGTAGTACCTATAGTATATCTGCTTATTAGTATGTACAGATAACACACCTACTAGCGTAGGGGGCAAACAGTTGTCATCTTTTTGCAAACGTCGATTGTTTTGAATTCTGCGGTGGTATCAACAAAAAGTAATTCGAATGAATAGAAATTAGAAAAATTAGACTTTTAGTGAGGTAATTAATATTTAAATCACCGACACTAGAAAAAGGGTATTAAAAACTGTTGCATAAGTTTCGATGATAAATTTGCCCTTCAGCAGATCACATAGTTTTTCACTCTACGGATGAAATGTTGTTCCACAAAAATCTCATTTATTTACATTGGTAAATCAACTTTTGAATTGTGTAAAAATTAAAAGACTACGTATATAGTTGTTTTATCACGACAATATTGGCTTCTATTATTTGCTGCTACAAACTACAAGCTCAGCGGTAAAATCTTCCTTCCCGAATACATTTCACAAAGGATAAATGTTAAAAAAATAATAATTTAAGTATATATTTTTGATTGTAAAAGTGTACAAGTTGGAAAGGGACAATTTTTAATCAATATTCTCTTTGTTTAGCGAGAAAGCGGGATGGGAAGGCTGCGGGGGTCGGCAGAAGGAGGGCGCTAATATCAACAAGTCACTGGTCGCTCTCAGCAACGTCATCTCAGCTTTAGGTAAATAACGTAGCATAATAAATGTAGAAATATATCTCTAAAAACAAAAAAAAAAACAAAAAAAAGGAACGGAACACTTCAATTCTCAGAAGCACATGAACGCTTCTTTTTCGATGTATAAAATGAACAAGAACCGATTCACTAAAAATCAAGAAATAAACAAAAATTTTAACAAAAAAGAACTATTCCAAAACAGATTAATTTGCATTAAAAAAAGTAAAAAATATTTGCGTATTCTTTTAAAACTTATCGATACTATAATGTAGGTACAATTATTGATGTTGTTGGAGTCGGTGTCAGCCAAGGAAACACTACAATATACCTAGCAATTTGCCTATTTATTTACATCTTACGTTTAAGTATGTATGTAGGTAGTTACAAACCTACATTGGCTGACACCTTGAAGTATATCCTTTCCATTAAAAAAGGAATCATTGAAATCGGTTGTCGTGATATTGAGTTATTCGTCCATTTGTCGCGCATATGGTTTATCTAGATTTAAGACTTATATGGTTTTCTCATGGATAACACTGTCAAAACTTGACTAAATTAAAATGAAACCACACGGGAAGCACCAGCTTTCAATTTTGTTTTTTTATTAAAATCGGATAGTTGAAAGTTCTGAGGTAACAAACATAAAATAAAAAAATAGTCGAATTCAGAACCTCCTCCTTTTTTAAAGTCGGTTAAAAAGTTTTTTGATCTCTTCATATTTTTATTTGTTTTTTAATTCAAACAATAATATTTCATGTGCCATAGGTTGGGCAAATCCCTTTTAGGTTCGTGTGGTTGCCTTTATTGGTTGGTAACCTGTCACTTAGAGCTTTAGAAAACCACTTGAGTTTGTTTGTGCATAAAGCGTGTTAAAACAGGAAAAAAAAAATGTTTCTCTAGTGAACTGCGGTAGCGTGCGCGGGCGCGGCCGGTTCGTGCCGTACCGCGACTCAGCGTTGACTTGGCTCCTCAAGGAGTGCTTCACGGGCGGTGCTCGTTCGTTCATCATTGCCAGTAAGTTTTACACGGAGTTTTTATACTACATAGAAACACCTTGAAACCACCTTAAACATGTGAAAGTTGGTCTGTCCAGTGACTTCCACCTAACCTTAAAAATTTTTTTTTTGGATATTTTATCGGGAAGTATGGCTTATAGTTTTTGAGCTTTGAAAGATGCAGAAAAAGTTCTTTACAAAATATTTTTTGGCAATTGCTAGGAAATATTCAATATAGTATGTGTTGAAGACGTTTTTGGCGAGGTTTTTATATGGTCTGATAGGCATTTCATTATTATCGTCATCAGCCATAAGAAGTCAACTAGCGAACAAATTAGGGGCATGCTGCATTAACCAAAGTTCACAAACAATTTCTTTTCATCTACATACAACAGGCTCTAGCCTAGGTTCACCCCTTGATTTATTTATATCTGAACAGCGGTGTCTCCCAGCGTCGCGTGCTACAGCGAGTCCGCGTCGACACTGCGCTGGGCGGCTCGCGCGCGTCAGCTGCCGACGCGGCGTCAGAGCGTCGCGTCAGGCGCGCGTCAGGCTGTGCACGCGCACTACACGGGCCTGCTTGCTGAGCTCTCCAGGAACTTCATCCATTACGTGAGTTAATGTGGTATTGTATGCAACAGAATAAATTACTTTTTATTTATGATGTCAGATTTAGCTCATTCCAAATTTCAAATACACATTTGTAATGAGCTAAATCTGTACTGAAAAAAGATTAAGGATGGATTTATTTACAACAAACAGCCCACTTTTTCAACTATTCAAATTATGTTTCTTTAAAAAACGAAAAAAAAGTTACGTTATGTCGGCCCATATAAAAGTCTTAAGTATGACAATTTTTTTACATTTCAGGTACCTGAAACTGGCAAGATAGCATATGATGAGAAACATTGGAAATTGAACACTAACACTGTCAACCAAGAGTTCCCCGATGTATCTGATAAACCAGCAAACATAGGCAACATTATGAATTTATTTCATCCGAAAACTGACGCTTCAGAATCCACAGCTTCTTCAGCAGCGAGCGGCAGTTCGGATGTCATCAACAACATGGACAAAAATACCAAGATCGATATAACCAGTGAAATCAGTAAAGAAGTTGACAAATTATTTGGACCTGCTCTAGAAAGAACTCAAAGTAATAGTGATTTGAAAGTTATTGCTCCTCTAAGGCACAAACGTAGACAATATAAATCACAGGAAATACTACCAATAGTAGAAACATTACAAAAAGATACACAAGAAACGAACGTGTTAGCCGTTCAAAGGGAAAATCATATAAAGGACCTTAAGAAAATAGATAATATGAAATCTTCGGAAATTCCTATCCTTTACGACAATCAAAGAGCAGAAATCGTAGCATCCGTTACTGAGAGACTGTACAGTAAAATTAAAAAGAAAGAAGAAGCAGCTGCGTCTAAAGTAGAGGCAGTTATAGACAAGAAAATAATGGAACCCCTTAGTGAGTTAAGAATTTGCACTAACGCTCGCCAGCGTCTCATGGAAATAGGCCAAAAGGCACTTAGAAATAAAAGAAGGATAGGTATTCCAGCACATACTCAGACGAAAAAATCAGTTACTCGAGTAAAAGACCAAGGTATCGATGTACAGACAGATTTAGAGGCCTATGTTTTCAAAAATAATCATTCATACACCCTACGTCGTGATGCAGCTACAGAGACAGTTCCTATGACACCGCGATGTAAAGAAATAGCGGTCGGATCTAAATACGGGATGTTATATTTTAATGATAAAACCACCTTAACGGAAGAGAAGAAAGTTATTCATAAAAGTTCTTTAATGATGACTGATGTTGTTATAAAGTGTGACCGTACTACACAAACACAGATTGTGCCACCTCCGAGAAGGAAAAGACGAATAACGTGTTGCAAATGTGACCAACACGCGGATAGGAAAGGTATCGAAGAAAATGCAGCTCCAGTTATCAGTATTAATATATCCCAAGTTTATTCCTTAGATTCAGAATCACAAACGTCTGCAGACGAATCGGATAATACAGTCGATAATATTGATAAATCGGAATCCATCAATATGACACCTGATTTGCTCGCTAACCACAGCTCAAACGATTTAAATGTTAATAATAACGCGGAGTTGGAAGAACAAAGTAAAAAAAGTAACAATAATATTACGCCTATTGAAGAAGATGTTACTGTTTTACAAATTCAAAAGCCCTCGAAAATGCCAATAAATCTCAGTGAAGACTTTTCAGATACAGAAGAATGTGCTTTACCTCGTGTGACAGTAGATAGTTCCGAAATAAAAGTTCCCGAGAAAATACAAGATATAATACTGGGCCGAAATGAAAATGTATATCCGTATAACATAGTTTTATCACCACCACGAGTAGTAGATTATACTAAAAGAATAGTGAAATTTAAGGAAGAAGACGTTATACCGGGAAAGTCTGTAGCTTCTCAGACGGCCTGGGACTGGCAAACCAAAAATGGTACAAGTATTGATCCTACTGAAAACGTAGAGCAGACTAACAGTTCCCATTCAAAGATACAAATCCAATACAATCAGGAAACACATCCCAACTCTTATTCAGACTCGACGGAATCGAGTCAAGTTGATACAGATTCATTTATTTGGGAGAAAGGTCATGCAGCTGGCTATTGCGATAGTATGAATAAGACTAATAGTTTAGGAAGAAGTTATACACCAATTTGTAGAGGGTCGAAATATGCGAAAGCCAAGGCAAAACTGTACAGAGAATTTCTTGGTCTTGATCAAGAAGATCACTACGAACATAATTCACAAACTGTTTCTAAAAATAGCAGTAGGGACATGAGCTCTAGTGACAGTGGCAACAAGCCTCGTGAAGTCAGCAATCATTCATTCAGGCGACGGAAAAGCATTCTTGAAGAGAAATTAAAGTTTAAATGCCACCCAAAGAACAGTTTTAGAAGTGTCGAAGACGAAATAATGAAATCGTGCAATAGCTTAGAAGCTTCTGTGAATAGGTACGAGAACTACCTGTCTAGTTACCTAAAGGACAGTACCAGTAATTTAACAGGAAGCACTGGACGAACGCCTACGGAATATCTTCAGCATTTAGTACAATTGAGGAGACAGGTAGTGAGAGGAGAGTGTGATACGGACAGTTCTTTAGGAAATATACAAAAATAATAAAACCTTTTCAAAAATGTATCAAAAAAGAGTAATTAAGTCATCAGTGTATTATTATTAATTACTACTCGTATGTAAGGATCTTCTGATTTAGCGGCAATGACCTTTCTTCCACAATCCTGGTTCAACGCGCGCCATCATCATCATCATCAGCCTATCATAGTCCACTACTGGACATAGGCCTCCCCCAATGCGCGCCATCGCGCCCTATCCTTAGCTTGATGCATCCAGTTTCTGCCAGCAATCTTACGCAAGTCATCACCCTACTATACTACGTTTGCCGATACGCGCCGCGCCGCGTAATGTAATCAATTTGGTAGTTCACATCATCATCGAATTCCAAAAATTATTTGAAATAATCAAAAAGTCAGCGGGCATATGAAAACTTGTAGTTCTTTTACTTAGGTATAAAATAATTAATTTTATGGCTCTTCAAACTCGGGTGGCTAAGTCTATTTTTAAAAGTGTACAATAAATAAAAATAAGTTATACCATTCGACAATCTACACAATGTTTAGTAACTTTTTTTAAAGGCCGGTATTCACTTTGCTTAGTAGTTAGTGCAGGTGCTTAGTGTTAGTATAAAACACTTGTGGACACCTATAGATTAGTGCAAGTGATTAGTAACCTGCGTAGTAAAGCGTTTAGAAGCGTGTTCTATTTTTTTGCGAGTGGCCTCGGCCTGCGCGCCTCCCATTCCCCTCACTCGCCGCGTGCCTGCCACTAAACACGTCTGGACAGCAGTTGTTAGTGTTTAGCGTTTTGCAAAACTTGCATAAAATGGCAAAGTATACGGAAGATTTACCATAAAAATGTGTGCAGGAGTATGTCAAAATGAATGTCAATTAAATTGTAAAGACCTTAGGTACAAAATTATGGTGTGCGAGATAAACTAAACACAGCAACTAAACACATCCACTATACAGAATTGGATACTACTTGCACTACACACCTGCAATAATCAATCGCTCCTACTAGTCACTTGCACTCGCACTAAGCAAAGTGAATACCGGCCTCAAGAAAACATATTCATAAACGCAAAATTTAATATACCTAGCTGCCGAACAAGTGTCTTTCAGAACGCATATAAATAGGCGTTCTGTGAACGTCACCATCCTGCGACAGTTTGTAGGGAGCGTTTTGGGCAAGTAAAATATATGAATTTGAAATTGACATATCGGTAGTTTTCGTGTTTTCGCAATATTTATCTTACCAATGTTTCTATTATTGAAAGGTCTTTCGATAACACCTCAACAAAAAAAAATTACAACTGCCCTTTTTGTGGTCGTACGTAGAAGAACAGATACGACATGAAAAAACAAATTGCCCAAAAGGTTAAATATAACAAATTTTATCAATTGTAGTAGGTATACGAGCTTCCCCCTATTTCTCAGGCCGATTGATCCATTCGATTTTCTTTTTTGATACGCAATAACTCAGAGTTGAGGACTGTCGTTTCATAGAAGAGGCTTCACACTTGGTCTGCGTGTTATTTTATCTATCATAGACGAATACTACCTTTATTTATTTATATGGAGTTCTATTTTTAAGAATCAATTAAAACTTTCCGTATAAATGTTGTTGTTTTAATTTCAAAAATGAGTATCCGATATCTTATGCTTTACATCTGTCACTTATCATCTGTTATTTAAAGATTTTATGTCCTAATCAAAGATACCGAGTTGTAACGATCAAATTTTTTGATAAAATTAAGTCCTGAATTATTCATCGTTTCATTGAAAAAAAGCCAAAAGCCATGATGGATGAAAAAACTGATTTTCGTACTGACATGGTGAAAGCGGATGTTGATCTCGATTTCCTGAAATAAATTATAACACTACTATTTTTTCTGAACGAGAATATCTTTAAGAATCCTTATCTTTTGTTTTTTAAAAGGTGACAAATCTCTAGGAGCGATATACTCCGACTTGTTTTTATAGATACCTATATTTATATCATATTTTTCTGAAATAAAAAAACATTTCCATTACTGGAGAATTTTTGCCTTGCTAGGAGACAGCTTTGAATAAAAATTGATAACCTACTTTAGCCATCTTTAATTACCTACCTATTTACATAATCATCTGAAGGTTGATACAAAATCCGATCAAATTAAGTATCTATACGAGAGTGGCCAAGTTTTTGCTAAGTGGCGAAACGTTTGTGCAACCGAAGCACGCGCACGCGACGTCAACCTGAATAAGGACCACAATCTTAGTCACGTCCATTCAAGCCAACAGGTTGCATTGTCTTGGAATTCTACTTCACGTATTATTGGTGACAATGTATGTAATAACTGCCTATGGAACACGAGCATGAACATTGGCAGGTAGGAGCGGACGCAAGACAGCTGCGAAATAAGACGTTAAGAAGAATGTTGGACGCAAGACAGCTCAAACTAAGACGTTATGAAGAATGGTATGAATGAGGGTGCCAAATTATTGAATCGATCTTAAATATTTAAAAAATAGATCTACGATACGAGCGTAGATTTATCTTTTACATATTTTATACCCTTGGGGTTTTACAAACGACAAGTTGTAGGGAAAGTGGAACCCAAAGGGTATCGATAAAATAACGACAAAAAATTCAAATATTCATTAAGTAAGTATATTGTTAAAAAAAACCAAATTAGTTAATATTTCTAGAATATCCCTTCCTATAATCCATCCATCCATGCCACATCCACTTACGTTCTTTCAATAAATTTGTGATTTATTTGTGACAGAGCGGGCATCGAACACTTACGAATTTTAGTACCAAGAGTTTTAGATTACTGTTTTGTATAAAAGAGTACTTACTTGAGTACTAATAAAACTACTATAAAGTCCAAACTTTAGCCTATCGCAAAGAGAAAAAGAGCTTTACTGTCAATTCATAACTTAAAGACCTTGATAGGAAAGAAATACGATGTTATCATGGAATTAGGCGAATCAGAAACGTCAAAAATTATGAAATCGGAAAGCAGCCTATTTATGCTTCACTAATATCACTTACCACCATCATCATCATTATTCGCAACACGTCACATAATAGGCAAAAATAGTTATTTGTTTACTTATTATTTAAGGTCCCATTGCAGCAAAGGTTTACTTAATCAGGACAGTATGCATAGATTCCCATCTAAAACAACAACCAATCAATACTATTTATTTCCGGCAATAAGGTCAATGCCGAAACATATAACAATAATAAATTTATTTTGAACTACACACATTTAACACTAAAGCCTACAATCAGTGCGTTACCAGTGATTAGATAGCTACGATATGCCTTATGAGAAAGTTCAAAGTCAGCGAGCTATGGAGAGAGCCAAGTCGGTGTATCGCTACGGAATGAAGGAATCCGTAAAAGAAGTGGCAGGGCACATAGCGCAAAGAACTGATGGTAGTAGGGACAAGAAAGTTCTCGATTGGAGACCTTTTCAAAGTAAAAGGTGGTCCGAAGATCTAGTAAAGGTAGCTGGCATCCGGTGGAGGCAGGCCGCCTGCAACCAGTCGCTTTGGAAATCTTTGGGGAAGGTCTATGTTCAGCAAATGGACGTCGTATAGCTGTGAATGATGAATGCGTCGTATTCATGGAGGAACCTTTCTTGGAAGCACCATGCATGGTGCGTCCTAACCGACCAGAAGCCTACCTCAATAAAATGATCAGCCTAGAGTCTTCGAAGCCGTAATAATGACTAATGGATACAGATTGATTATACTCGGTACTTAATCAACACAAGCGGTATAAAAATTATGATAATGTTGATTAGTAGGTACTGATTTACCTTCTCGCAGTAAGGTTAATGCTTATAACTAAACAGCTTAGAGATTAAAGAGAAAATCAAAACTACATCAACAACCAACCAACCAACGTGAAACTTAATCGCATAGATTGCAGGGTAAGTAATAAGATATTCTTTGGTAATACATAAATACATACATACTATCACGCCTTTTTCCCAACGGGGTAGGCAGAGACCACGACCACGACCACTACGGTCCTGACACACCTCTTGCGATTCTTCCACTTTCATTAATCCTTTCATACATGCTCGTCGATTATGGGTAGGTACTCCTCTTTGGTAATACTGCTAAGAATATGAAAAAATAAACTTCAAATTTAATAGAGCTTGTACTATGCGTGTCAGAGACTGATAAACACTCTTAAATATTAATTAACACCCAGATGCAGAAAAAGCACGAATGTTGGTCTCATAATGCTTGTCCTGGGTGGGGATCTAACCCACAACCTCAAGCGTTAAAGGAAGGATCACTACGATTACGCCAACAGGCTTCGTATAAATTTGATTAAGTCAATACCTACTTACGAGATTACATCGCACATGTCGTAAAACGATCGGAAAACACCGGACCTTCGTGAAAATCCTAGGACGATCGCGAAACAACAGAAAATAGGAATTTGACAGCCAATTTTGCTATTACCTACAAAAGTATTTTTCGGAATAACGTGAAAATCCAGTTCGTCTTAGTGGAGTAAAGCTTGCAGTTGACTGGTAGAAAATTAAGCATTTGAAGTCTGTCCACCAATTGTAATTCATTTGTATGTGCAATTAAGAAACCGACGGCCATTTGCGCTCGAACCGGCGATCTTCACTACTGCTCTAAAGGAGTCATAGTATTAAGAAAAATGATAAGTAATTACTGTTTAATTTGAAGTACAAGAATGATAAGTGTATCAGGAAAGATAATCTATAGCGCATTGATTCATCGGGAAACGTTTAGTATAAAACTAATGTAGCTTTTGCAGCTGTTCATTAAACACTCTTTGATGATAGGTAACTACTGTGTAGGTCATCATCATACCCAACACATTTTATCCAGGTAAGAATTGGCAAAATTGTTATTTTGATATTTTATAATCAGTGTGGGATTCAGAAGATGCAAAACGTCTTTGTCGACGAATATTTAAATTAAAAAGAAATAGTAAGAATTAAAATTTAATGAAAAGAACCAAATCCATTGACAATGGAGTTTTGAATTTGGGGCCTAAAGATTTTGACTATCTTCATCAATTAGGGGAACAAAAGTACTTACTCAAACCAAGTAAGTACTATCCCCTATTCTGTGCTCAAACTGTAAGTCGATAAAGACGGAAGATCGTATGGATATTCCCAAACTGAACTGCTTGAACTCGGTTTGCGGAAGTCTAAAGTTCATGATAATTCCTGCATCATCATCATTATGCTCGTGATTTTTGCATTAGACTATCGTGTAACAAGCAATACGTGCACAATGACAATTTGAACAAGACTAACTGGTACGGCGCATCCATATTTTATTTCGTTCTAGCATAGTTTTAAACACAGCCTTGTTATGTTAAGTAATATGTTGTTTTGCCTAATCTTCTACTTGTGATGTGTTTTGGAAAAGAAAGTTACTACAATTTAAGGTCCCAAAAGTACACCTATAGATTTTTCAATATAAATAAATATTGGGTAGGTCGGTATTTAGTGCCATTAAAACAGTAATTCAGAGCTGGTTTTGTCGAAATTCACGTCGGCATTCACGTGTATAGTGACCTCAGGCTGATGTATTTTGAAATGTTGGTTCCAGTTCCATCGGTTTGCGCCTGCGCACTCAACCTTCGGCTTCTCAGTCGCCGCTGGCCGCGTCGCGACCAATGCACGCAAAACACTTGCATTTATAAAGTAATGGACAAATTAGTTTAATTTTACCGCCAATTACGACTGAGTGACCATCATCTTTAAGTGAAGTGTTATAAATTATTAAACTGCAAAAATGTCGGTGTTCATAATGCTAGCGGTGTCCGCTCTACTTCTAACTTACGTGTGGTTCAGATATAAGTTTACCTACTGGTCTAGGAGAGGAGTGTTTACCCCGGAGCCCATGTTCCCCTATGGCAACATACGAGAGGTGATTAAAAGGAAGCAGCAGTTCTTCCAGCCTTACTGCGACATGTACGTCCAGTATAAGCACTTGCCGTACGTCGGCCTGTACTGCTTCCACCGGCCGGTGCTGTGCATCAACGACTTGGAGCTAGCAAAGAACGTGCTCATCAAGGATTACGAGTACTTCCAGGCGCGGGGGACGTACTCCGGCGGAGTCGGCGACAGGCTGGCCGGGAACTTGTTCAACATTCACGGTCCGACTTGGAAGAAGTTGCGTCTAAAAATGTCACCCACATTCACGTCCGGAAAGCTGAAGACGATATACCCGATGATAGAAAAGATTGCAAATGAGTCGAAAACCTTTGCGGATACGATGCATTCCAATAACGAGTCTATTAATTTCTCAGAGCTTTATGGAAAGTACGCAATGGAGATTATTGCAAATATCGGGTTTGGCGTAGAGGTTGCAGGTTTTAAAGATGACAATTCTGAATTTTATGACAGAGGACGAGAGTACTTCGATCCCCCAACATTGTACTGGTAAGTAAAAATTTTCATATACAATTTATGCATTAAGTTTGATAAAACACGGGTACGATCCGTTTTAAACAAAAAGGACATGACTGGTCCGTTAGCGCAATGGGTAGAGTCCATATTAAAGCGCTGAAAGTCGTGGGTTTGATTCCCACCTAGGAAGAGTAAAGATGCTACAAATTGGGCTCAATTTTCTAATCAGTAATATTTTACTTGCAATTGTCTCAAGATAGCATCCCGAGCGTTGTTGCTTGCTCGCTAAGTATTTTGGACGCTGCGAAATTGACGTTGTTTCAACTCACCATTGTGTCAAGACTCCTCGTTTTCTATCTTAAGATATAAAAAAGCATTGTAAAATGCTTAGATAATTAAAGTGCAATTAATTTCGTATTTCCGATGTTGTGATTGATGCACTATTTAAATGAATAAAGTGTCTTATCAGCCTACATACAGATAAATGGCATTAAAAAATTACAGGTAATTTTATCTACTTAAATTGAACGATTAAAATAAACTGCGTACGGATAATTCAGAGATATTTATTTATTTTTGTTAATCTTGCGTTACACGAATAGATTTATGCAAGGTTATGGCCACATTTAGATTATGTCATTGCTCTTACACTATGCTCTGACGGCTACTAAGATAACTATGCTTTTCAAAACAAAGTGCTTTCAAATAAGAGTGCAGATACCTTCACTATTTACAACGTGTTAATGAAAAAGCGCAAAACCTGAAATTAGTTTGTTCAGAATCGAGAGTAGAATCGATTCCACTAATAAAAAATAGGGGTAAAATTTTAACCGGAAAAATATTTTCATTACGCCGTGTTTAATCATTACTTAACTCTATTATTGCGGTGGCACGCGAAGCGGGAATGTTGCACTAGCTCGCGCGTTATTACCATAGACTTTTTAATTTTGCAACAAAGACAAGAAACAAAAAAAAGCAAATATCTTCGTAAATAATACGCGAAAATTTAATTCAATAATTTACATTATTTTTTTATAATAAAAACAAGTTGGGATGTCTGAGGTTTTGCGCTTTTCAACTAACACGTTGTATACATTCGTTTTCAAAACGGGACATCGAAAATAAAAAGAAAAGTTATCCAAATGAAACATCCTAGGCCATCCATCAGTAATTTCGCTACAATGAATTCATTTAACGTTATTGTTACTGAGCGTATTAAAGGTAGTTATAATTTCAACGCCACCGAGACCGAGTAGTAGGATTATGGAGCTCGGCCATAAATCCGGAGGCCATGGGTTCAAATCCCAGTTCGGGCAAAGTCTGTTTTCGGATTCTTCGGAACGTATCCCGGGATCACCAACACGCATTTGGCAAGCGTGATCGTTAAGTCAATACCCCTTGATTGTAGCGATTTCAATGATAGAGGCATTTGCCCAACAGTGAGATAGGCCAATAACTTTACTTTTTACTTTTATGTAGGTATCACTTTTACCGGGGGAACATGCAGGGCTGGGAAATGCAGGTAGCTCACTAAAGTACAAATCTACATCGAAAATAATATATTACATATCTACGGATTATCCGAAATCTAAAATAATGTAGGGCTGATGATTAATACTGTCAGGGAAATTATATGGCATTCTCAGATGATGTAGATAAGAACTATCTCACTCACAAAGTTAAAATTTCTCTATTATATCGTTCTGGTTTTGTATGAGTACCTCAAAATAATGAAGAGTGGATGGGTCGGCATGTTTCTGATGAGAAAGAGCATCTTATTATGTTTTGAACTTGTTGACTGTACCTGTGACCCAAATGGTCTGTTTTGCAGACCTGCCTCAAACGACGATCGGTTCTTCGCACCATGTGCACAGCCCATTACCGTTATCAAAGTTGAGCAGCCCTTTATTGTCCCTTTCGTTTCTTCTGACATGTGACACTACAGCTCAACTCTGCGTAACGTTTTAGAATTCGTGGGCGTGATACTTTACAAATAAGTAAATTATCCCACTTGACCTTTAGTAACGAGGCAGAGCTTGTACTATGGGGGTCAAAGAAACGTTTCTTTATTTTATTTATCGAATTACGTCTTCGATAAAATACATACCTCTAAAGATAGTAACACCATGAAGGTTTGTTCTGGGAGGAGATCGTTCTCCATGGGTATAGGTCGTCGAAGGTCGTTAGTTCGTACTTACGACCTTCGACGACCTATACCCATTGCGCCAATTAAAAACTTTAGTAGGAACTTCAACATATTCCATTTCCTCATTTCTGTTTCGATCACATAAATAACATTCCTTCATTTAAATCTGGTGTTCTGTTATACGTAGGACCATAATCCGCGCGTTCGCTTTCATCGCGCCGGACGCGTTCGACAAGCTGCGCATACGCCGCATCAGCGACCGCATCGAGAACTTCTTCTTCGGGCTGGTCAAACACACCGTGGAGCATCGTACCAGCAACGACTACAAGAGGAATGACTTCCTGCAGACACTTATTGAGCTCAAGAATCAGGCTAGTGAGAAAGGTAGGCCCAGATTTCAGTTGACTTGTAAAATGTTATAAATAATTACGAATAAATGTCTAGGACATCCTTCAAATCAGTAGAACTTGTACGAACTAATATTTGCCAAGACTGATGAAAACATATGATTTCTTCTAGATTAACAACCAGATACAAATACAGATTCACGTAAATGTATCCCTACAATGGGGTCTGGTCATCCTTGAAAACCATATTTAAACAGTAAATCCTTATTAAATACGAGTACAAGTAAAACGTTAACTCATTATTGGGAAATTTCGTACGAAAGTGGACGCATCATCAGTATAATAGACAGTAAAATATTGTATACAATATGAACCTAAAATACAAAGAACGCATTCCAGGTGAGGTGATCAATCCCCACGACATGTTCTCCATGGACGACCTGGCTGCTAACACTATGTTGTTCATGATTGCTGGATACGAAACCTCGGCTACGACAGGTATGAACTCGATCTGCGTATTAAGACATTTTACGTTGCACACATAAATACACTAAAGAGAAAATTGACCAGCTCATGTTAAGTTAAAATAGAACTACAAGAATTAACTTACAATTACTGAGAGTGCAATGCTAACACAAGAAACCACCGATTCCTTATTGGATTAGTACTGCAATTATTAGTAAAATTGATGCATGATTATATGTTTGAGCTGAGTAACTCAAACGTTGCGTTGTTGTTTTTGAAAAGGATATTCGTATTTCCTTAATCATATTTACCTTACAATCTATCGAAATACATTTTCTATTATTTTCTCATTTATATTAGGAACGAAGAAGATTCCAACAGAGGTTCATTTTCACAGGATCATACCTGGCAAAAATCGTAATACTCCGAATTTATCTGTATCTTGAAATTAGTCAGTCAGTCAACTTCTACGGGTTAAATCATGAAAAAAAACATTAAAATACGTGACTATTCTGACAGGTCAGTTTACTGCGTACCAGTTGGCCCAGAACCCACACATTCAGCAGAAAGTAAGAGAGGAGATTGAAACAGTTCTTCAGAAGTATGGGGGAGAGTGCACATACGAGGCGCAGAATGAAATGGTCTACTTGTCCCAGGTGCTAGACGGTAAGCGTAAATTATATCTATGGACCTTTAAAAAGACCTCACTGGCTTAGGTATGTACTAGGTTGTCTGTTCTACCTTAGATGTGAAATTATTTCTGTTTCTCCAGAAATTGTAAAACAAAATAAACTTACTGTTTTGGTGAAAGAAATACGTTAAAATTGTTTTACTTAGTCTCCTAAAAGTAGAGTTTATATCAATAAAATGTACAGTTGATAATGAGTAAAACTCACTAATTAACCAACATGTTGAGTATTCAATGCACCTCATCATAATATTTGGATTTTACGTTTTGTTGCAGACTTATGCCTATGCGAGAAAACAAAACGAAATATACTTGGTTTATGTATTCTGCTCATTTCCTTCGTTTATTTATAAAGGGCGGAGGTCAAAGATAGAGCATAATTACTCTCTCTCAGTTTTAGTCTTAGAAACTTTCCTTTACTGGGAGGAGATCCCCAAACTGTCAAGTACACATGGTCCTCTGTACACTCAGGTGGATCCCATGCCTGGGAGACTTGTGAGTGATGTAGAGAATTAGATCTGTTTATGTTCTATTGAATTATGCTGAAAACAGAATTTATTTAGTATAAATAACGGAAATATAAACTTTTCTAACCGACCTCCAGCCAACGTTATATTTACCAAAGTTACGTCTGATGAACTATAAATTGGTATAACTTTTAGATCTGTAAATCTACTGACTAAATTTTCTTGATTGTGGCTGAAATAAGGACGTTAGAAGAATGTTTTTTGCTTTGGTGAACAGAACATTTACAGATCTAAAAGTTAATACTAATTTATAGTTCATCAGACCTAACTTTGGTTAAAAAACTCGCTGGCTGGAGGTCGGTCAGAAAAGTTTATATTTCCGTTATTTATACGGAACTAATTCCGTTTTCAGCATAATTCAATAGAACATATCTAGATCTAATTCTCTGCATCACTCACAAGTCTCCCAGGCATTGGATCCCGCTGAGTGTAGACACATTTATAGACCGTGCTTCGCAATTATTTAAAATTATTTGTTAAATCGTAATGTCTTACTTTCTTATGATTTGACATGCTTTTGGAGAGTGATTTGGGCTCAGTAATTATACAGTTTCCTACACTTCAAGGACTTAAAATTCCTATTTAACTTTTGGCATTACTGTCGCATCCTACAACAAAACACTAACTCTCGCAAATCTATCTTAGTTATGGTATTTCAAATTAAAGCAGCTCGCTTAAATTACAGCAATCAAATATGCTTACTCTTTCAACTACATTATCGCATCTGATTTCAGAGACGATGCGCATGTACCCATCGATGCGCGCGATCTTCCGGCGTTGCACCAAGGACTACCCAGTGCCCGGCACCGACCTGGTCATCGAGAAGGGCACGCTGGTCTTCGTGCCATGCCATGCCATCCAGATGGACCCGGAGATATTCCCTGAACCGGAGAAGTACGACCCGGAGAGGTTCGCACCGGAAAACAAGGCGCGACTCCACCCTTGCCATTGGATGCCGTTTGGGGAGGGGCCGAGGAAATGTTTAGGTATTTTCTTCTTTTTTGTCTCATCTCAAAGGGCCCTCACAATATTTCCTTTCTTCCGAGATATTATAAAGGTGCTTAGCTCCATTGAAAAACGCACAGTATTTTTTCTAAAATGACTGCGTTTGTAGATCTGATTCCACACCATTAATGAAGAGTAAATTCCATACATGTGGGCTAGTAAAAAAAATTTAACAAAAAAAAAAACCAACTTAAAAAAAAACTATTCTAAAAAAAGCACTAAAAAGTAAAGAAATAATTGCGTATTCTTCTAAAACTTAGACGATAATATGATGTAGGTACAATTATTGTTGTTGTTGGGAGTCGGTGTCAGCCAAGGAAACACTAAAATATACCTAGCAATATACCTATTTCTTACATATCACGTTTACGTATGTATGTGTTCCTTCTTTAAACATCTATGAAGCTTGTAAATTTGCTAAGCAACATCCTCACTTATTTAAGAGAAATAAAGACGTTTGTCTGTTTAGGACCAGATATCCAAATAGATTGGTTCTGCCGCAAATACGCACCAATATGTGTAGTAGAAATAGTTTTGCTATGGTGGTCCGAATATACAACAAACTACCAACAGATATTTTAAATTTGCCAGCAAATCAATTTGATAGAAACTTATTTCAATTTTTAATTAACAATTTTACTCTGTTTCGGAATACCTAAATAGCTGAAAAATTTCAATGTGACCAAGCTGAATTTCACTATCGACATTGACATTTAATTATCGTGTTATTTTATTTTAATTTAAGATATTGTTGTAATTGTTGTTGATGACCGTCATTCGAAAATGTATTTAATATTTGCAAAATTTGTAAGCCAGAAATGGTAGATGTGTTGTACTTAAATCTATACCTTGTCACCTTTATGTCACCCACATTTGAACAAATAAATGATTGATTGATGTATATAGGTAGTTACAAACCTACATTGGCTGACACCGACTCCAACAATAACAATAATTGTACCTACATCTTAATATCGTATAAGTTTTAGAAGAATACGCAATTATTTCTTTACTTTTTAGTGCTTTGCTTTGGAATAGTTTTTTTTGAAGACGGTTTTTTTTAAAATTTTTGTTTATTTCTTGATTTTTAGTGAATAAGTAGTTCTTATTTATTGTATACATTGAAAAAGTATCGTCTAATTGCTCCTAAGAATTGAAGAGTTACGTTACTTTGTCATGGATCCCATAATCAGAAGCTATCACTCATCAAACTACCCTTGAAGTATATATATCCTTTTCAATAAAAAAGAAAGCATCGAAATCGGTTGGCGTAATAAGGTAATTCGTCCATTTGTCGCGCATATATGGTTTATCTAGACTTAAGACTTATATGGATTTCCAATGGATGCCACTGTCAGAACTGGACCAAATTAAAATGGGACCACACGGGCAGCATCAGCTTTCAAATAAAAAAAGAATTATCAAAATCGGTTGGCGTAATATGGAGTTACCCGTCCATTTGTCGCGCATTTTGTCTATCTAGATTTAAGACTTATATGGATTTCCCATGGATGCAACTGTCAGAACTGTACCAAATTAAAATGGGACCACACGGGCACCATCAGCTTTCAAATAAATAAAGAAATATCAAAATCGGTTGGCGTAATATTGAGTTATTCGTCCATTTGTCGTCCATTTGTCGCGCATTTTGTCTATCTAGATTTAAGACTTATATGGTTTTCTTTCCACCAGCTTTCAAATAAAAAAAATGATCAAAATCGGTTCACCCAGTCGAAAGTTAAGAGGTAACAAACATTAAAAAAAAACATACAGTCGAATTGAGAACCTCCTCCTTTTTTTTAAGTCGGTTGAAAAGCTAAATTCTTTTTTAAAATATTTAAAGATTAGTGGCTGATAGTAGATAAGACAAAAAATGTGGAATGAATATCGTAGCTAGCATGCCATAATTGGTAGATTTTCTTTCCCCTTGAAACGAATAATTAAAATGATCTATGCTCTTAAGTAGACGGAACAGGAAGTAATCACAATGCTCTTAAATACAAAAAGAGCATGATAATGTAGCTGGATCCCTTCCGTTCTGCCTTGACCTACGGTTGCGTTCGAAAATCAATCACAGTAAAATGGCAATTGCAAATGGCCTCCAAAGGCCGCGCTGCATCAGACTCGTAGATTGAGGTTATGTCTGTTATGTTTTGTTAACATAAAACACACAATAGGCGTAATAAATCTTGTAGAACTAAGAATGCCATCATGTAATCTTCCATTACCTACTTAAATGCCTTTAACATGCATTACTACCTCTATAATACATTATTATGGTACCTAACTAAGTAATATCAATCAATAGATAAATCACTTAAAACCTAAAGGGTGTCAGTTCACCTTTTAGGTGTTGAAGAGATTTATCTAAAAGTTCATATTGCTTACAGCATGTGAGAATATGCGCATCTGTTTAACAAATTTGAAGAAAACCTGATAACGTCAGATATTAATACAAAACAACATAACGGAAGCCACTTAAAGGAAATACACAAATATGTATCATTGAATCACACATCTTTTCTTATGACACATTATTGATAACAACAGGATTAGTAAATTAATATTTGATAACGGCGAGTAAAAAGGAGAATTGAAAATATTTAGATAATTTAAGTAATCATGATATACTTAGGCCGAAGCAAAATCTTTTAAAATCCTAACTCATGATAAAGACAGTGATTTGAGGAAATGATGATCCACATCACACAATCACGCGTAACGAATCAAAAGTATTTTTTTTTTATTTATTCCAGGTGTCCGGCAAGGGTACATCCAGTCAAAGATGGCGCTGGTAAAGATTTTGCGGGATTATGAATTAGAATTGGATGACCGGACGCTAGTGCCGATGAAGTTGAAGACCTCAAGCATGGTGCCGCAGGCACTCGGAGACGTCTGGGTCCGATTGAAGAAACTCCAGCGCACGTAGCACACCAAACCTTAATTAGCGCTATTAGAGTATAAAATCAGAATGCCAATGCAACCAGTTCAAAATACACTTTTCTGAAAAAGTTATGTTTTGAATAGTTTTAGCTTTACAATATACTTTTTGAACTAGTTCGGAAGAAAGATATCCGTTAGCTAGTTTTTAAAAAGTGTACGAAATCTCACGCCTCTTTCTCTACGGGTGTTAGATGCGTTATTAGTCCGATTGCTGCTAATCATTTTATTTAGCAGTTCTTTAGTAATTTTTAAGTATTTATGGATACGTCAACGATCACATACTGTTGTTGATAGTATAGATCTAAGGGTTTAGTCGTTAGTGGTACTTATATAATTATTTAAGATCGAGTCACGTAATATTATTTCATCTTAGAAATACATTTATTTTATATACACACTCTTTCATTCATTACAAATGTCCTTTGATCATATAATGATACTACCTAATTGACAAAAAAAATATAAAAGTGACCTGTTCTCGAAAACTTCAGTCATGACGTCTTAACAAGCAACTCATCAACAATAATACCTAAACATAGTCAAAAAAAGTTATCCGTTGACTGTTACTCGTTTTCATAAGGATGTTGACATAGACACAGTGGCCATCACCCTATTAAAGATCTGCACAGCTCGAACAACGATAAATTGTTCGTTATCCCTGATGACGTTTCAGATATGCGTGCCCTGGGGGAGGCTTATGTCCAGCGTGGACTGCTATAGGCTGAAAAGAGTTTCAGATTCTGAACGCGGCTTACATCATGAATTATTTCATGATAGGCGTAGAACATATGTTTCGTAGTTCCTTCCTCACGCCAGAATATTTACTTAACAAGTCTACAAGCTCGGAACTGATAAATATATTTGTGTAATGTACAACTAAAGATGTGCTAAGTTAATCGCGTAATCTTTCATATGATGCAAGTTGGCGTTGGCTCGGAGCGGGACAAGGTCGCCTCGATGCTAACATCGCTATTCCTATTAGGGCTGATATTCAAGCAATTATTGAATCAACATAGGTAATAAAAAAAAAATATACTTACTTGTCCATATTGGCTCACCTAAAGTTCTTTACTCGAAATTGTTCTTACTACCGATTTGTAATCCGAATATAATAACTCTTCCTAAAATTTTTCTTCGTAAAGTTTTCGTTCATACAATTTGTAGTACTACCGACGATGTTCTTAACACTCATGTTTCCGGAAATTGAAATTAATATAATTTTAACTCCTATTGTTGTCCACACAATTATAGGATCGAATCCCGCTTGAGTCCCAAGATCAGGTCGAATTTTTCTAGTTTCTATCTCGTGCGCAGTGTTTATGTGAACTTAACCCGCTCGTCACTTCGCTCCTCGCTGACCTAAGCGAATTTATTTTAAAGTCGCTCCTGGCACTCGCTTTGGTTAGCGAAAAGCGGGTTAGGTTGACGTCAACGCTAAGCTGTTTTTTATTTTTTTATTTTATAGTGCCCGTCATGATGACCTCATTCCACCTGATGGAAAGCGGTCGTGAGGTCCAGACATGAGGCTGTTGTCAGCCTGTGTCAGTGATCATCCGGATTATGAACATTAGAAACAGAGTAGTTAGGAATTGTGATTGTTGGGATGAAAAATGTTAGGAAGAACATTTTCGGAGTTCCAATAATAATTATCGGAGTTGAAAATTTAGGTGAACTTTGGCGCACCTATGTCCTATCAATAACTTTCATTGTGACGTGAAACGGATCAGTTTTATAAATAATAGTATAAATGCCTGTTAATCTCAATGTAAACATTACTAATGCTATCAATGACTTTATTTTTCAGTGAATTTGTTGTACCTTGATCCAATCAAACTACCGGCAACCTTACTTGTGAATCACTTGTTGTGTGGAATTTGCTAGTCCAGTAGTTATTCAAACAACAAGTTAACGATAAACATAACATTTATGGGCGTCCATTAGCTTTATTGAATAAGCTGAACCTACCTAGGTACTATAGTAAATTCGCACAAAACGTTTTGCGGACTCCTCATGCGAACAGCAGAGGAGTGAAACTCGCTGCCCGCGCATGTGTTTCCCAACCAATACAATTTGGGTATCTTAAAGACAAGAGTGAATAGACATTTACTAGGCAGACATGCACCATCATAGATCGCATCGTCACTTACTTACCATCAGGTGCGATTGCGATCAAATGACTGTCTAGTCCTATATAAAAAAAAAGTTACACGACGAAATAAAGTTCATGATAATACCACCTTGCTGAGGTCCGAAAGCTTTAGCAAAAAAGCGACAGAGTAGTGCTTTAGTAAAAGTAGCTCTGATTTAGTTGTTATAAATAACTTCCTTTTTTATTTGCGTACAGTATTATAGTGTTAGTGAGGTAGCGTATAAAACGCAGATGGGTGCGCCCTGCGTTTTAAACAGTTGGCTATCTAAGTCAAGTTCACGGTCACCTCCGTTAAGGCGAATCGCCGGTCTCGCTATTACGTAAACTTGTTGCATTGTAAGCTGACTAGCAAAATAATGAGGAACGTATGTAAAATTCGATTAAATACAACGTAAATGAGATGGGGACACCTAAAATGTAGACAGGATTAGGTTTTGATGAATGACAATGCTGCAAAATTAAATGTTATTAGTAAGTTCATTGCACAAGACAAGTTACGAATTTAACATTCATCTTTAATGCGCTTTCAGTTGAGTATTTGTCAAATTGCATTAAATTTTCTTTGTGTGCGGATTATGTAACTAGAGCATTAATCAATAATGCTGTCCCATTGCCATTGTAATACCTCCTTTTTTGTTGGTAATGAAGCATCTTACTAGTACAGTATAACTAATGCAAATCTGTTAGAGTACAATTAATTTGCTAGTTTCTAACAATTAGTTTTTTCGCTACAAAAGTTGCAAAACTTTAACTCGCACATGCATTTGATTATCAAAGTAACTTTTAACAACTATCAAATCATTGAGTTTGGAAATATTATTGATATATATCGTGGGCCGATCGTTCATTTGGTCAGATCGTGATGTGCCCGGGCGCTTCTTAAAACCGCCGGCACTTCGTGCTCTGGCCATCTAATACCGGGCATATCGTTCTATCAACATATATAACAATTACGTTGGCGTAGTGCACTGCAGCACGGTTTCTCGCCTCGTTTTCCGCAGATTCCCGGGTTTGATTTCCGATCGGGTCAATTCAGGAAACGATTTTTTCCAAATTGGCTCGGGTGACGCCCCTGGCTTATTTCCTTGTCTGGTACCTCGTAATACAAGGATATTTATCCTTACTTCGAGACCATGACAAGTGGTGTGTTGTCTAGCGCATATTTATATTTATAACTATTTAAGTAATGAGGCAGCGTTAATAAATAATAAACATCTAGGACGCCTTTCACCGAGATTATCTGAAGTGATTTGTTTTATGGGTATCAGGGACTAAACTAGAATAAAACTAAATAAATTACCTTATGCATATATTAGTCAATAATATAGAAGAAATCCATCTTCTTCCCTACCGCTACACTAAAAGTACAAAGATTATTTTTCAAAGGACACGGTTATTTGTAGTCAGTCTTGTTTTTCCTTCTTTTTAGAAGTTTGAGTTTCCTTCTCGCTTTCTTGTACATCATCCGTTGGGGTGTCCACCTGGTCCTCTGGTTCACTTATATGCACGTGTTGTTTCTGTACCTTTCCTTTGGAATCGGTTTGAACCGAAGCATGTCTTAAATTAGACTTTTTTACACCTCTTGAATCATCGGAGGTCAGTTGTTCTTCCTTAGCTAACTCTGTATCGCGAAGCTTCAATTTTTCATTTGTTTCGAGAATTCTTTTCAGTTCATCGGTAATGTTGAGAACGGACTCATATACTAAATCATTTTCGTTTTGTGCTGATTCTGCAGCAGCAGACGTTGACGCCACTGCTTCATATTGATAGGTAGGGAGTTCCCGAATTTGATCATTTAACTTCTCTTGAATGAGCCGCCTTACTGCTTTTGCGGTTTCTTCAGCTTCATTCAACTCTGCAATGCTCGTTTGATTAACTACATCAGTGTCAGTTAAAAATAGATGTCCCCGTCCGAACTGACGATTGACTTGACGAACCTCACTATTCGTCTCTGCCAATTCCAATGCTGAGCTCGATGCCAGGGAATACGTATCAGTTAAAGTAATGTTGTGAACAATGTTGTAGAGCATTTTAACTATAAAATGGTATTCCTCGGGTGTGTTTTGGTAAGCTGACTTTATTAAGAGCTTGCGTCTTTCTTCAGGAAGTAGAGAAATTTCTGATGAGTGTTGGTTAAATTGGGAAACATATAGAACATCGTTGTCTTCCCCGAAGAGCACCTCGACCTGTTGGTCATAGCTGTCGCGCGTTGGGGTGTGGCTGGTGGGGCCAGCCCGGGCGTCTTCTGTTTGGGTGCCGTACGCCTTGTGGGTGAAGTGCACCTGGGTAGGTAGTGACGTCTCCGACGACTTTTCATTGTTGTACCACAGGTCTGGTGATACCGTGCGAATTTGTTTTTCGTGACGCTCCTGGCAAAATTTTGAATGTTTCTGATCACATCAGATAACATTTAGCGCCTGAATTGTGGTACAATTGGAGTGTGTACCAGCTCTTTGGAATAAGAAATTAGGGTTTTGTGATGGAGATTGGAAAGCTCTTCCTTTTTTAGAGTAGCCATTTTGGTAAAAGCAATAACTACTTATTTCCAGGCAGCGCAACGCTAACGTAATGAATGATTTTTTTGATGCTAAGGTTTAATTTTTTCTAAAGCTATACCCACTAGAGCCTTTTTAATAAAAAAAATGAATTTACCAGCATTTTGTCGATATCTCCAACAAGGTCTACATTGATGCGCACCAACTGGAAGTCGACGGCCAGTATGACTCGCGCCAGAGTCAGCATCGTGGATAGCAGCCAGCACAACGTGTGGAGCCAGGCGGAGTAGATCGTCAGCTTGATGGCCTGGTACACACCGCGAATGCGGCGCTCGTACGCCAACGTTGCCACGTTCACTGTGTATGTGCAACTGTAGAGAAACTAGTCAATCATTCTTTACCACGCGTCGCGTATTCAATAAACCAAAAAGGGCCGAGTTTTTAATCGAATTATTAAGTAGACCGTGTAGGCGGCCTGACTCTACTCGTATAAAATAAAGTTAAAGTCAGTAAACGATGTTATTTCTTGGGGGAGGCCTTTTTAATATTGTTGGCTCTCACGTAGGTACTCATTGTGTTATTCTGCTGCATTGAGACCTCTTTATTTAATCGCGTGTTATGTAGCCCGTGTTTTTGCGAAACTCTTAGGTATTTGATATTACTTTAGGGAAGCACTGAAAACGTCCGATTTTAATTTAGGGTGTTTACTTAAAAAGTTCTTTTTGTCTCCTTACTTCGATGATAGAGTGGCCTTCAATTGGCATTTTAGATTTGTTTGTCCTATGTCTACCAAAAAACGCTGCCCCACTACATGTGCACTAGAACGAGCCGGCACAACAAGTACCCTTATTGAAGTTAGTTTTAGTGCACGAAGTGCAAACTCACTTACTTACATATTTATGTACTTACACTAGCCATTAGAATCATGCCATAGTAACTTTGTTGTAGAAGTCTAAGCCCAAAAACGAAAATTTGATAACAACTATTTATCTCAAAGTGCTCGCGAAACAAATGAAAGAGAAAAAGTCTCGGCTGTTAAATCAGCCAATAAGAAAACGTAAAATGTTTATGTACTGACTTTTGTTTATCTTACTTGTACTCCACAGCCAATTTTTTTGGGAATTTCTCAAAACGTAGGTGAGGTAGTAACAAACGAACGACAACAATCTTAAAATGATGTTGTCCAAGTTATTGGCCCTGAAATTAATGGAATTCATGGAAATATTATACACACGTGAGAGATCGTAAGAAGATGAAAGCCGACCGGGCCCGCGAGTTGAACTTCACGCGGCGTTTGCGCAACGTCAAGTTGACGGCCGCACCCGCGACATTCAATTCGTCCGGTCGTTTGCTGCTTTATGAATTGACAAGGTCTCTATCAGTCAACGCGCTGACGTCGGCTTCTTCGATAAGTGCTGCGCTGACAGGTCAATCATGAATGATGACGTCAATTGTAAAACAGGAGGGCTAGCCAAGAGCAACACGCCACGACGATTTCGACATTTAAGCGCCAGCGACCGCTTATGTCATCCCCATACATATGAACGATTTTTTAAATGTCGAAATCGTCGTGGCGTCTCTTTTTGGCTAGCCTCTCTGGCATACAGAAACCTCAGTATCTATTTAAAATCTATAAAACCTGAAGGCCTAACCAAAAAACATGCTACTAACTTTCTACATGTAGAGTACTAAAATATATGATAGTGACATTTATAACAAATTCATTGTGGACTTTTACAAATTTTCGCTAGGCTAGGCTGTCTGTTTAACTAAAGAGAAACCGTCAATTGAATGTAGATACCTTTCACATCTTACTAATATTATGAATGCGAAAGTTTGTAAGGATGGTTTGTTACTCTTTCACGCAAAAACTACTGAACGGATTTATATGAAACTTTACTGCAATACAGCTTATACATCAGAATAACACATAGGCTATAATTTATAAAGATTTTATGTAATTTGGCTCTGATATATAACGAAAACGCGGGCGAAGCTGCGGGCGGAAAGCTAGTCGGTCATATTTTGATTGAAAGAACAGAAAAGAAACGAAGAAGGCAAACAGCAAACTGATCAGCGCAAAGTGCGACTTTGACGGATTCAACTTTATAGATAAGACATATTTTATTTTTCTTTATTGTACTAAAAAAAGTAACTTATATTCTTTAACAGGGTTTAGGGTACCTTCAGATTAGAAGCGTGAAGCCCAACTGCTAAGTTTCGTAGTCGTAGCGCTACACTCGCACTGAATGTCGAGGATAGTGCAGCATAGACTTACGTAGAACTGCCGGTGATCTCCCCGAGCTTCACACATAGCTCGTTGAGGCCGTAGTGGGTGACGGCGGAGGAGTAGATGCAGAGGCAGCCCATCGCTAGTGAGAACACGAACACTGGAGGAAGCACGCGCCAAGGCCGCTGTAATCTGCCATCATGGAAGATAGTCAAGCAAAACAAAAGTCTGAAATCCTTAGCCTGAAGCTCATTGAGTATGTCTTGAGCGGTGGATACGCAGATTCATAAACAACCTTTCATCGGCAAAAATATAGGTATGTTAAGGTACCATGTATTTGGAACCGAGCTGCCCGTGCAGCAGCTGAATGCAATCTGCAAAAAGACTGCACGTGACGCTGCCGCGGCGCTTGGAAGCCATTTTACATAAATACAAACAAAGCAGTAGTGCAGCTGCGGCCGATATCATGCAGTCGCTGCACGTGCTGTCGGCGGTTGCAGTTGGCAGCTCGCTTCCAAATAGTACCTTAAAACGCAAGCGGCGGCGCCATCAAAGATCTCAAATTGAACCACTGTTTATTATCCCTCAGATAAAGCTCGTTCGGGTCGTTGTAACCAGCTAGTTCCAGATATTCCCCAATTTTCAGTTTAAACTCATTACAATTTGCATCCCCGTATTAGAATTTCACCAACCGACTAAACATATATATTCATGATTTGATTAAAGTTCAAATTATTTAAAGATGCATGCATGATCTATTGAATTTAGATAACACTAATCAATAATCGTAATTCCGTATTGAGAGATATCTCTAAGGCTACCGGAATTATATGTTATTTCTGTTCTGTCCCTTTCAAGCGATATATTTTTAAAAAGGCTATATTTAAGCAATATATATATGAGCAATTTTGTATTACATGTTTAGTTTCTGCGTTCTTGAAACTTGGCAGCAGGATGTACTCGTATCTGCGTCGTTAAGGTAAAATAAGGTTTATAGTTATGTTGTTACGAAAGCTCTTTACTGTCTCTCAGCCCTTCATCTCTTTGGAATGTGCACTTTTACTTTAACTCTATTTATGGCACGTCCAGGAAAAACACAATTCACAGGCAATTTAAAGATTAAAGCAGTATTTCACAAGTAAAAGTGAACATTTTTATCGTCATTTAGGTGAGCGACCTTCCCTAAAGGTTACTTTAATCAATGAAACATCTTGATATCCACAGTCTCATTAAATACATCTGTTAAAAACAGGTAAATCAATACATTAATTTTACTTTATTTTAATAATAACACGGCAGTAAACAGGTAACTTAAAATGATTAATGTTGGAAGTTTTCATGTTTTTTATACAAAAACAGAAAAAATTAAATAGGTTATAAATTTTACCAACTTCTGCGTAAGACCGATTCAAAATAATTATGCGTTTTTTAGGGTTTCTCTTTTTGTTTTTTACCACGGCGACGAAAAGCAAAAATGCGAACTGCCTGATGGTAGTTAAGCGGTTACCGCAGCCAAAGCGATCAACGTGCAACACAAGAGGTATTAATCGCGCGTTGCTGTTAACGTGTAGTCAGAAAGATGATCAGTGACGCGTCCACTCCGCGAATTACAATCCCGATTAGTTTACTTACTTACTAAGTACCAGGAGGAAGAACACAACTATGCTAGTTAGTTGTGGTTGACTGTAAAACGATTCTGAAATGTATGTGCATAGAAAGTAGCGAGGGAGAAGGCAGAGACGTAGTGTGGCAACATTACTCGTCATGCTTCTTGTCATGCGCATCGCGCATTTTTTGCCGTTTCTTTGGGCTTGAGTCAAAGGACCAGCAATAAGTATTTTGATTAATTGAGCGAGTAGAGCAGTGTGGGAGCATCAAAGATGACAACATCACGGCAGTGCGAGGAGCATAGTGTGGCAGGGGACATTATCCCGGCTACACTCAGAGCAGCATACATAGCAGCTATACCCTATAAAGTAAGGTCCCAAACATCAAATAATTACCCTGTGAGTGTCCTGCTGCCCGTGGAGCACATGAGGAACATGGTGGTCCAAACGAGACCGAAGATGCCGGACATGAGCGGCACATAGGTGGGCAGGTAGCACGCGCTCTTCTCCACCCACTGCGTGCCCAGGAAGTCGAGTGGCAGCACTGCGTCAAAATTGGTAATATCTGATTAGGGATATCCTTGGTAGAAATACGGAAATTCTAATAGTTCTATTCTCAAAACTGGCAAGGTGGATTTACTCCTAAAAAAAGAATTTGTCCTTATCATCTCAAACTAGCACCGAGAAGGATACAATTTGTTTTGAGTTTCACAAAAAGACATTTGTGCTGATGCGTGAATCGCACTCGTGACCCTGTGTGCTCTCATTGTTAAGCTGGTTTTAGACCAAACGAACATCGAGCTAGAGCAAGAATGTTATTTCGTGATCTTTAAGTTAATTCATTTTTCATTTACACCAATAGAATTCTAACAAAAAAGAACGAGTATTCTAGCTCGTACTCTAAGGTCTCCGCGAACAAAGATAGATAAACGAAAGAATGCTCTGTCCCTGTGCGTTTACACGAAGAACACTTGATAGAGTGGGAATCGAATGAGCATTCGTCGTTTAGTCTAAGCGCAGTGCGCACCTCTAGGGTAGGACATAGGCATGCTAGGAACGGCAGGTTGGCACAAACTTTTTTCAAGAGTTTTCTACATTTGCCAATAGTCAAAGCTATCAAATCCTTTTGTCACTATAGTAAAAAAAAATATTTCGCAATACCCCACCAATAGCGAGGCAACTTACTTGAATAATTGTTATATTGACGTCGTTATATTTTGTTAGGTGCTTATGATTGTGAACTGCGGTTGATGCCCTTTGGCCTTAAATTATCTTTAATGCAATTACTCATGCAAGATTCTTGAATTTTGCCTTGAATGCAACTTCCGCGCATGATGGATGTCATGTTATTTTTATAAACACCAGGGATTTTAAGTTGTTAACGAGGAGTAATCTGATGTCCTCGTGGCAAAGAACTTTACAGGCTTAAATTCCTTTAATGACAAGTTTTGACACTGTAATAAATTATGATTATTGTTGCACTTGCTCAGCAGCAATGTGCGAGAAAATAAAGATATTCCGCGCGGACGATGTCACTTCAAAATTCGCGCAACCAAAATCTTGGCATTAATTATCCATTAATTTAATTGCGCGGATTTAATTTAAATCACAGGGATAGCAAAGTGTGTTGGGATTTTCTAATAGTCTGTTGTGATCGCCAACGCATTTGGCTAGTGTATACATTGATGATAGTGATGACTTGATTTTGCCAAGCACTGAGATTGTAAGGCTGGTCATTAATTGGCCTTACACATTCATAAATCTAAAGAGCTAACGCGAGGCGCTCCGTTTGGATTTGATACTTTTGTCGTCACGATAGCATTTTAGTAATAGCAAGTCGCCATTCCTCAATAGATTGGGATATTGTTTGCATAGAAAGCGGCATGATAGGTGTAAATTTACTAGATTTGGACATTCATTGCCAAAATGGTTGTGCGTGGACTAAATAAACAGCGACTAAACAACTAACAAAACAGGTGATCAGCACTAATTTTTGTCACGCGAATTATGTACATTTACGTCATCTATTTCAATTCATATCTGTAGGAAATTAAAAGAGATTAGCGTAGACAAGATTTTTCTTACTGTCAGCAGTCTCCTTTTCGATGGGGAAGAACTCGTAGATAACGTTGTGTCTCGAGGAAGTGAGCGACAGGAGCTTGGGGAACAGCACGCACTTCTCATCGAACAGGTACATCAGCATGTGGAAGCAGAAGGTGCAGAACGAGCCGAACACAAACGCCATGAAGAATAGGAGAAGATGCGCTCCTGAATAAGAATGATGGGTCAGTAGTCTTCTGGAAGGCAAAGCCCTGAAAGAACTTATGTAGACCTTTTTTTCCAGGGGGCCCGACATTGTAAAATTCGGTAGCGCGACCCCAGAAAAAATCAACACTCCTGGGCTGGTCCAGGAAATCAAGGTTTACCCCGATCAAGGACTAAGGCCGCCGCTGTTCAGAAAGGATACTTACTTTCTAACTGCAAGTTAGCTTAATTTGACACATTAAAATTACTTTATAGTTAGCAGTTCATCGCATCAATCATCAGTTAATCGAATTTTGTGCTTTTAGATGTTCATTGTCACCTCAAAGTTGCTTCCAGCCTTACTCTATCAGAACAGCTCCTAAATCGACTGTCACACAAGAAGTCAGTCTTAAGAATAGACCGCTCAAGTAGACACACATCCAATAGGTACTTAATTCGCGAAAAAGGTTTTTTCAAAATTTATCTTTATTACTTTCCCCAGTAAGTTATAGCATGTTTGACTACTGCTAATATTCATCAATAGGTAAGTACGTTAATAACCCCATGATCACCTCGTCCGCTTAGTTACTGCGCAATATTTGCAAAACAAATGTTAAACATGAGTCGGTAAGTCAGCCTACCACAGCTGCCGCGACAGGTCACCGCGATCGGCGCGTCTTATAATTCAGGCTTTGTACGAGTGGTGTTTTCGGTCTCGGTCTCCTGTCACTCGCCACCTAACACTGACTGTGGGCTCTGTACGGTCTGCCCATGGGATAACAGCTCTTGGCAATGGGAATTCATTCTAAAGCGGCGGTGCTAAGCTACTCTGTGGTTGCCTACACAAAGACCAGCTCAATCAAAACATGCCCGAAACAAGCAAATACCACCTATCATAAACCTAGGATTAAAGATGACCTCGCATTCGGGGATATTTTCTGTAACTGAGAGCTGTTATTTTTACTACCTACCAGACAAACAAGTAGCTATAATTATAGCATAGCTTTAAACGTAGGAATTGTGCAATCGTAACGAGAGTAAACAAGACCTTTATGCAACTTATTAGGCGCCTTAGGTCAAAATTCGCGTGTTTGCTTCGAGACCTTGCAGTGGTGAATAGTAGGTAGTCAAGATTCGCGAAGCAGGGCCTCTAAAATGTAAGCTCAAGACGAATTGTAGCAAACTGCATTTTCTTAAACGATAGAGCATCAGAGAAGACAGAAAAATCTTATTGAACTAATCAAAACTATTTTACAAAAATTTAAGAGTTTTACTTTAGCAATTAGAAATAGTAGTAAGTAAGTGATCTCTTCCAGGCGAACTTTGCTAGAGTAAAATAAGGCTGTTTAAACGCGTATTAATAAAAGAACATACTTACCTATTGTCATGTCCATCAGATGACGAACATGTCAAGTTCATTTTACAATTATTACTAATACCACATTTTATAGCGATTACTACTATCCCTTATACTATCTTGTCAAGTTCATTCCTTTAATTGAGCGTAGCGAGCAATTTCGTAATATGATCTTTAATTTCCAGCCAGTTTCCTGGCATTAACATTTCTGGCTGGATATTTACCTACTGATGAAATTGCTTGCTACCCTTAGTTTAGTTAAATAATTGACTAGAGATAATCGATTCATGGCCCCTAGCCTAGCCTTCAGAGATCATTAGAAAATTATCAAGACCGCCAACATGGAGAACATAATACCGCCAAGTCATTACAGTCATTCATAACCTGCAAGGAATGCACTGCTGACATTGGAGATGATGTTATTGATCTTGACTTTACATTCACCGCCTTTGTCAGAGTCTAATAGAGCCTTACGTATGCCATTCAATTAGAGTTAAGTGTTATGTAAAGAGTTTGAAAGGTTACATTCAAGTTCAATTAAATAACATAAACGTGTTTTTATACGGTTCTTTTTAGCCAGTTTTTAGTGTTCTTAATTTTAAATTGAATTTGCTTGGGATTCAAATTGAAACACAAGTCTATGATGTTAGGTATAGGAAAGCAAAGGTAGTATTTGAAGCCTTTTAAGAAAAGGCTTACTGCTGGCTTACTGCTATCTAGCATGGCATTACAAAAAACATGAATGCACGTTCTTAATATTATACATGGAGTTTCCCCAGAACATTAGCCCGTTACTTATTACTGATGGAAATTACATGATAAGCGACGGTCAATAAGCAACGGGAAAGCAGCAAACTGGATATAAGGGGTTGTAAACTATCAAAGACTTAAAGATGAGTATAACAATTTAATACGACTCGTACATCTACTCGATACAAAAGCTCCAACTTCCCCATACATAATCGTGTACTTATTGTAATTCAACGAACTCCTACTCAGCTAATTACAAAGGTAATGCTAGAACCCAAATACGTGATGCTATTACTTCAATGTTTTAACTAAACAAGGCGGCTGAATAAAGATATGGAGAAACACGACGCGTTATTGTCACTCATATCAGAACGTCTAAACGCTGATGCCCAGCTAAAGACAAAGTGGCCTTTTTTCCTTAGCTCGCCGTAGGTACACGAGGCTCCGATTGATATAACAGGATTATAAATAAGACACCAAGACTTGGTGAATGCTGGCCCTCACAGCTGAACAGATAAGGATACCTTTCCAGACGCCATTGACCTCGGTCTCGCTTCTTTCTATTAATCTGAATTCTTCAAATAAAGTTACTCTATCCATCTTTCGCAAAACGTTTCTTAGTTCATCAAGTTTATCAAATTCATGAAGTCATGGTATGTCATGTGTAAGCTGTCAATTTTATTAAATATAGCCAAAATGTGAAGGGCTGCACCTGACTTGTTTCCATGGAAGTAATAAGTAAGTAGGTACTTACGTACAACTGAAATGTGCACTGCTACTAAAAAACGAGTCCTAGTGAGACAGGTAGGTACGAGATCAGTTTATCTCACTCTAATAAGGTGACCATAATGTATGAAATGAAAAATTTTTTTTCTTGTTTTATTATTAGTTAAATTAAACTAACTTATAAATGCGATGGAGCGACCAGATTCGCATCACACTTGAAACCACCTTGCACGATGCCCTTCACTCTGCTTCGGACAGAGGCAGATGACGACAAATAATTCGCGACAAGATACTCCTTAAGGAATATCACGACCCCAGCATTGAGACCGACGCGAGGAGGAGGATAAATGCGGAAGCGTTTGTTAGTTTTGATGAAAAGTGATTCAGGGATAGCTGGCTCTAAGTTTGAACCCAGGCAATTATATAAAAAATCGATGGAATTGGAATATTCACCTACATACACGAATGTATAAAATAATAGACTAGAAAAAAATAGCAAGATGATCATGTTCGCGGTTTCACTCGCATAAAATTCCTTAATAGGATCTACTGGGGATGCCAGAAAGTAAGTAGTGTTAGGGTTCATTAAATTAAGCATTGATCAAATTAAAAATAATTAATTTATTGTTTATTGAGCGAGTGGTAATATTTTTAATTTGAATCGAGACAATCGAATATTATTAATTATCTCGACTTGGCAACATTTTAAAAAAAAGATGGCGGTTTGAGCCTTCGGCCGGTTGCGACATTCTCTGGTTGGCGACGGAACGCGCCGGTTGTCGAGTGATGAAGTGTTTAAGGAGGAATAAATAGTTCTGAAGTTTATACTTGAATATTGGAGTTTTCCTAGTCTACCTACACGACCTCCCGACTCAACAGCGAGTTTACACTTCAGAAGTGGGATTGAAAACGTAAGTGTACGCCCGACTGTTTATCCAGTTATTTTATTGTATTGAGTTTAGTTTAGTATTTAATCGAACCTGATTAACATAACAGCCGCTTTTAAGTTTATCCAGGTCCTAAGCCCAATATTCTATATATTTTTTTTAAATCATGAGGGTAGACTAATTATTGCTTGCAAATTCATATCTGTCGGTTTAGGATCTGTGAATGGATTCGTTTTTATTGCTACTAAATGCATTTCAATTTATTACGGGGTTAAGCTTCCTCTGCTTAAAATATATATGCATTAAGCGGTTGGACAAACACGATTAATAAAACTTAGTGAAGGTTAACTTGAAACTTGAAAGTGGGCACTAAGAACGCGTGTGCCGGTATGTTCCGAGAGTTCCAAGCTTGGCGGTCAGAGCTAACGTCTGCTTGCCGTTATCTAGTAAATAAATGTTAAGCGGTCACCCATCTAAGTGTTTGAATAATAGTCATATATATTAGGTAATTCGTTCAACTTGGGCCTGCCAGACTCCTTTAGATTATCCTTTAGACAACTTATCATGATAATATGCTACAGTTTTAAATCATTTGAATTCAGTGTTGTTGGACCCCATTTTCAAATTTGAGGGGTCGTTAAATTAAGTTATTTTGTATGGCAATTGTTGGGTCTCAAAGGTGCTGGGATTTCTAAAAGGGGGTTGAAAATTTGCTTATTTTTGAGCTACGGCTAGCCGTTCCTGAGATATTGGACTTTTAAAGTATTAAATTAAAAAAAAAAAACTTATTTTAATATAACGTTGCTTATAGCACAAGTATATCGTAGGTATCGATGGGCATTTATTAATGCTTTCTTTCTGTGAGTTCCAGAAACTATGGGTGAAAGCAGCCTGGGTCGCCATAGCCGGGATCGACGGCGCCTGGAGACTCCTGGTGGCAGGGAGACACGTGTGCGGTCGAAGCCGTCGAGGAACCAGAAGCCGCCGTCGCACCCGAAGTCGCAGCCATCATGGAGGCGCCCTGGATTTGGACACCAGTCGCGAGAGGCTGAACATGCTGGAGAGTGAGCTGCGCCGAGAACGAGAGCGGCTTGCAGCGGTCGAAGGATATCTTCGCGCGCCGGCCAACGAGCAGCGCAGTCATCGTGCATCACATGTCGACGTGCATCGGAGAAGATCAGACAGTCGTGCTGAGCAACCAGTCGACGTGGGACGATTTGACAGGTCACGTAGTCCTTCATTTTCTAAAAAAGACTTTGTGGATATGATCAAGTCTTTAAAAGACGGTTTTGCATCTCAGTCACATTCCCAGGCTGCACACTCTTTTCAAAAAATTGATCATAAGAATATTCTTCCGGATTTTGATCCATCTACCAAAAACCAACGAATTGACGTTTGGTTGAAAAAAGTTAATGAGTGCGCGTCGGTATATGGCTGGGATGATAAAACCACAACCCATTTTGCTATGCAGAAACTACAAGGCCTGGCCAAAACTTGGTTCGAGGGGTTAAATTCGATTCTTTATACGTGGCAAGAGTGGCAGGAAAAGTTATTAAGCGCTTTTCCCTACGAACAGAATTACGGCCAGGCTTTGGAAGATATGCTTAAGAGGAAAACTAGAATGCACGAACCTATAGAAAATTATTATTACGAGAAATTGTCACTGCTTAACCAGTGTGATATTGTAGGAAAACGTGCAGTGGATTGCATTATCCACGGTATTAGTGACAGGACCCTAAGATCTGGCGCCCTGGCGTTACGTTGTTGTCACCCCGATCAGCTCTTGCAATTTTTAGTAAGCAACAAAGATTCTTGTCAGTATGTCACAGACCGAAACTTGCGAATTAATAGAACAGCTGATAACTCAAACGGTTCCAGTCAAAGGGTAGGGCCTAAACCTACTAACACAATGGGATGCTACAATTGCAGGGAAAGAGGGCACAGTTTTCTTCATTGCCCTAAGCCGTTGTTAAAATGCAGACGATGCAACAAAGTTGGACATACAGCCGAAACCTGTAATAGTAGAGCTGAGGATAAAGGTTCAAAAACAAATAGCGTCCAAAAGACAATGTGTATTGATACCGTTAACAAACTGATGGAGTTGGACCCCAATTCCAAGTTTATAAAGGAGGTTACTGTAAACAACGTACCGATCGAAGCTTTCGTTGATTTTGGTAGCGATGTCACTCTAATGAAAGAGTCGGTTGCCTCTCTTTTGGGATTGGCCTGCAATAACGTCCCAACGCTAATGAAAGGTTTTGGGAACGGTTTGGTCCAATCACTAGGGGAACTGACGATAGAATTGATTGTTGACGGCGTACAGGCGACAGTCTTATGTAAAATAGTTAAGGACAATTTACTGAGTACGCCTTTACTCATAGGTCAGTCCTATACGGAACAACCACACATAATTGTGTATAAGACTGCGTCTTCGTTGCAATTCCTAGATGCAGACTTGGATTTAAATGATGAAAGCCCGTTAAGAATCATGAATGCAACCGCACTCAAATTGTTTGGCGCGGCCTCCGTGAGAGCTTTTACTGAACCTGTTGCTAATGGTAGTATTCTTTTAAATAATAGCATTGGTGGTAAACCTAATGAACAATACTTCGTGATAGGTGGCTTATATCGCACCGATAATGGCCGTGTTAATGTTGCAGTGTTGCCTTGTTCAACCTTCTGCTGTATTTCCAAAAATTCTGTGATTTGTCGCGCAGAAAGGATAGATTTTGTCAATAGAATTGTTGAGTCTAAAAATGAGGTTACCGGGTTATGTGAAGATACTTTTGATGAAAGCAAGGTTTGCATAGGTGATAGTGTCTCAGATGAGGCGAAAACACGTCTTTTAGAGTGTTTGAAAAAGTATAAGCATTGTTTCGCCTCTTCTCTTAAGGATCTAGGTTGCACAAGCGTAACAGAAATGAAAATTGAATTAAATAGCCAACGGCCTGTGGTGTACCGTCCATATAGGTTGTCTCATCTAGAACGAGAGAAAGTACGGTCTATGATAGACGATATGTTAGAGGCAGGGATCGTTAGGGAGTCTTGTTCGGAGTACTCCAGTCCGATATTGCTTGTTCGTAAAAAGGATGGAACGCAGAGGATGTGCGTTGACTACCGTATGCTCAATTCAGTCACAATCAAGGAACGGTACCCGATGCCAATCATCGAGGATGAGGTGGCTCGTCTAAGTGGCCAGGCATGCTTTATTACACTGGACCTTGCATCAGGCTATTACCAGGTTCCGATTGCAGAGCAAAGTAAGCGTCTTACCTCATTTGTCACGCCGGATGGGCAGTACGAGTTCAATCGTATGCCCTTCGGCCTGGCAAACGCTCCCGCTGTATTTCAGCGAATGATTAATGCAATCTTAGGATCTGCTCGCTTTAAAAAAGCTATGGCGTATATTGACGATATACTAATTTTTGGGACCGATTCGTCAGAGTGTCTGGACCGTCTAGAAGACATTCTTAAGCTTATAGAACAAGCAAATCTCTCTCTCAACCTGGCGAAGTGCCATTTTTTGCGTGATAGTATAGATTACCTGGGTTATGAAATAAGTGCAAATGGGGTGAGACCAGGCGAAAAGAAAATATTAAGCGTTCAAAACTTTCCACGTCCAGTGAATGTACACAACGTTAGGCAATTTCTGGGGTTGGCGAGCTATTTCCGCAAATTCAACCAAAACTTTGCTGAGATTGCATTCCCACTAAGTAAGCTGCTGAAGAAAGATGCTGTGTGGGAGTGGGGTGAAATTCAAGAGACAGCATTCGAAACGCTGAAGGCTAAACTGGTTGAAAGACCAACACTCGCCATTTATGATCCCCAGGGCTGAATTGGAGTTGCACACAGATGCAAGTAGAGTAGGCGTTGGTGGTATCCTTTTGCAGCGGTCACTAGGCAAAGGTGATCTTCACCCAGTGGCTTATTATAGTAAGCAAACCTCACCTGAAGAAAAGAATTTCCATTCTTATGAACTGGAAACTCTCGCGGTGGTTTCCTCGCTACGCAAGTTCAGAGTGTATTTGCTTGGTACGGAGTTTAAGATCGTCACTGATTGCAGTGCGCTCCGGTCCACCTTTTCTAAACGTGACTTGATCCCAAGGATTGCGCGATGGTGGCTCCTGCTGCAGGAATTCAACTGCTCCATTGAATATAGACCTGGGCCGAAAATGGGCCACGTGAATGCCTTGTCACGAAATCCTGCAGCCGAACCAGCACATACACTATCGGATCAGTTCCCGTCGGTTATGTCAATCAGCGACGATGACTGGCTACTCACTCTCCAATTAGGTGACTCCGAGCTCAGCAGGATTAGAGACATTCTTAACAGTGACCTTGATGAGAAGAACCTCCGCTACATAAAAGATAATTTTATCATTAAGGACAACAAACTTTTTCATTGTCTGAATGGCGACAAAAACAACTGTCGATGGGTTGTCCCGAAGGGTGCTAGGTGGCAATTATGCAAATTGAATCACGACGACATTGGGCACTTTGGTATTGAAAAGACCTTAGAACGTATGAAAAGAAACTACTGGTTCGCCAAGATGTCGAGATTCGTGAAGAAGTACGTGAATGCGTGTCTTGAGTGCGCTTTTGCAAAAGCAAATTCCAACTCACGTTTCACACGCTGCACATTGATCACTTGGGGCCCTTCGTCAAGTCAAATAGAGGTTTCGCTTATTTGCTGGTGGTCGTCGACGGCTTCACCAAATTTTGTTTCATTAGGCCCGTCCGCAACACAAACACTCAGAATGTTATTCGAATACTGGAGGATATCTTTACTACATTCAGGACACCTGAACGTATTGTGAGTGACCGTGGCAGCTGCTTCACGTCACATGCATTTAAGCGTTTCTGTCTCGATAAGGGGATGAAGCACGTTCTTAACGCCGTGGCTAGTCCCAGATCGAACGGCCAGGTCGAACGTTACAACCGAACGATTCTGGACTCTCTTAAAACGCTTAATGTGAAACATAGCGATAAAGAATGGGATAGCCATTTGGGAAAAATTCAGTGGGGACTTAATAACACTATACAGAAAACCACAGGCAAAATGCCTTCCGAAGTATTATTTGGTACGCATATGACTACTGAAATAAGCCCCATTCTTAACGAAGTCTCTGAAACAATACGTGCGAATACTGATCTGTCTAGCATACGTGCCGAGGTAAAGGCTAAAACAGACCATGAGCAGAAAAAACAAAAGCTATACTATGACAAAAATAGGAAACCAGCGCGCCTATATGAGGAGGGCGAACTGGTTAAGATCACAAAAACCTGTTTTAATAATGATGGGCAAAGCAAAAAGCTCATGCCATCTTACATAGGGCCCTACCGCGTCTCTAAAGCTCTGAATAATGACCGATACATAGTAGCACCTATACCGGGGCTAAGTAGCACACAAAGTAAACGCTCAACAACTGTTGCCGCCGATCGCATGATGCCGTGGGTCCATGTCGCTGCTCTAGAGATTAACGATGACGAATCTGATACAAGCTGTAACAATGCCGGTCAAGATAGCGAATAATTAGTTAATATCTGATCTGTGGTGTATCTATTAAATATGTTATTATATACGTAGATCACAAGATAATTTAAGATAATTAATTTCTTAATTGTATTTGGTAATCGATATTTTATTGATAACATCGAACTACAGGCCTGTTTTGTTGTTTCAGATCAAGCACGAGAATCGATCGGTTCGTGTCTTGATATTGCCGATAACAGAGGGTCGTCATTCTGTCGTCGCTAGTTATCGATCGTCTAGCGTGCGGCAGTGGCGACCATCCCGTAAAATCGATCGTACGGGGCATCCTAGATTTCGCTAATCGTGATAATCGATCGCACGATTTAGCTTATACGAGAGTTCGATTTTACCCTGGTTAGATCTTGATAATCGTGATAATCGATCGCACGGTTTAATTTGAGAGTTCGATTCTGAGTAGACCAGGGTACCTTAGTTTGATTTCGATGACCGTGCGAATCGATCGCACGGTTTAATTTATAAGAGTTCGATTTCAAATGGATCAAGTTCAGTTTTCCTCTAATGATATATAATAAGATAATAAGAATAAATAAGAGTAGCAAATTGATGTTATAATATATGTAAACGCTATGATTTTTAATTGTAATTTGTAAGTCTAGTCTAATTCTAAGTTTAGTCGAATGTTTTTTTTGTCTAATGCAAACACTAAATGAGTTATACATTTTAGAAAATATAGTAACTACTTTTTTATTTTATTTACAAATTAATGTTCTTAGGATTGGAAGCATTTGATTATCATTTTACTTTTAGTTAGATAGTTAGTTTTTTGTTATGTTTGTAGTATTTTGTCATTGTGAAGAATAAGCAACTGGCCGAGATTCCGATTGTTAGGGTTACACCCAGTATCGTGAGCGGGGACGCACACGTTATCAGGATGGTCGATTGTTAGGGTTCATTAAATTAAGCATTGATCAAATTAAAAATAATTAATTTATTGTTTATTGAGCGAGTGGTAATATTTTTAATTTGAATCGAGACAATCGAATATTATTAATTATCTCGACTTGGCAACATTTTAAAAAAAAGATGGCGGTCTGAGCCTTCGGCCGGTTGCGACATTCTCTGGTTGGCGACGGAACGCGCCGGTTGTCGAGTGATGAAGTGTTTAAGGAGGAATAAATAGTTCTGAAGTTTATACTTGAATATTGGAGTTTTCCTAGTCTACCTACACGACCTCCCGACTCAACAGCGAGTTTACAGTAGGTGGCGGTAATTAGGGAAGATAAATTATTATAATACTTTGTTTTATTAGTACGCAGATCTTACAGAAACGAATATAGGTACAAATTTTACAAAACAGGATTACACATTAGTAAATAAAATCGTCTTGTGCAATTTATAGCGCATACCAACACGGTTTCGCAAGGTGAAATACGAATCAGACACTAATTTTTCAAGAAGAATTTCATGTGATTCTTCTTGCGTTGGATGTTCAAATAGATCATTAAGTTTGGTTGAAAAATGTTGAGTACAACATTATAATGTTGGTATTTATAGTAATAAATACAAACATTTTCTTCTCTGATATGTTCAATAAGTATATCAAATAACCTGTCTAGCCATCGAATGTATTCCACAGTAGCTTCGCTGTTTTGGAAAATTGGACTGCCACTTTGTCTCTAAAAGTCTAGGGAATCTGCTACAGATGCACTTATTAGTTGCGTCGCTAATTTGATATTCATTTTTTACCAAAAAAAATAATGTGGTCGTAACAAATCTTGTTCCCTAGTCGCAAACCTTCGTTTCCTTGCAAATTGTGTGATTGTTTAACAAAATTAAAATCAATTTTTCCAACCTCGGAAGTTAATTCTGTCCCAGCAAAAATATTTCTAGCTAATTTAATCACGTGGGGTGGGACAAATATACAATGTATATAAGTGTCCTGCAACGGATGTTCAAAACTTGATACCATATTAGGAAGGTGAAAATTGCAACCTTAGATTTCAAATGTTTTACGATTTGTAATAGAATCTACTATCACAAGTCAAAGATCGCACAGTAATATTTATACCATGTAAGATTCTTACGACAGTAAATTGTGCTTGGACATAAGCTGAAGTGTTATTGATAAAAAAATAGCCAATAGGGGATGTAGCGACATCTATCTCGCCACATACGAACTAAGAACTAACGTATTCTACATCGCAATAACAAAGTTATCCAAGCGATTGAACAAAGAACCCGCCAACAACCGTCGGGCAGTGGCCCACCAGACACAACACCCGTCTGGTCGGAGGATCCTCCCTTTTCAACGGTGGATGAGGAACTTTACAAGCTGTTCCTCAAATCCCCTCAAAGACACGATTTGAAACTCAAGCACTTCAGTAGCTAGAGCTTCTGAATCACTTGTTACCATTAGGGCATGTAATATCGGAGGATTTCCAATTCCGATACTGATTTGCGATATTAGACCGCAATATCGGAATTCCGATGTTAGTATCGGAATTGTACATGTTTGTTATAAATTGCACATTTTTCGTTATAAGTTTGGATTGGGCAAAAAAAATAAAAAATCAATACATTCTTTAATTTGGCACAAACTTTTACGAGCCTCAAGTGTTTTATAGTTTTATTTAGGTTTAAAATCACAGTTGTCGCATTATCATATCATCATCATAATCATCCGTCCGTTTATCCCGGTTGTGAACCAACCTTGGTGGTCCCAAGGCCCGCCTTTCTTATGTTCTTGGCCCATTTCGCACAGTCTCGTGCAACCTCAGAGGTGAGTCTGTTGGCACGAATGACACTCTTAACTACCTCGAGCCAGCGCTTCGTGAGTCGACCTTTTCTACCGGTACTGGCGGGGGTTGCATGGACAGACATTTGTTACTCACGTAGTTTGCCGATCTCCGTGAAACATGACCATACCAATGAAGGCGGCACTCCTGCAGCTTGTCTGCGATGTCACGAACACGAAGGCTACCGCGGATGTGGGTGTTCCGCACGCAATCTTTGCGTGACTTTCCACACATCCACCGCAGCATCTTCATTTCTGTGACGCGCAGCTCCTGCTTTGCCCCTTCAGCTTGATCGGCATTTTGGGTCACAAATAACACCATTCACCTCACGCCATTTGACCCAAGTCGCGGAAATTCGGGCTCTGAAGTCACTGTCGATGTCCCCGAACGCGCTTAACACAGATGCCAGTATGTCTACCATGAGTTGCTAACCCGTTTACGGCGATCGTTGATCGTTGATGAAATGTTGGGTTCTCTACGCTAAACAGTAACCTCTTATCAGCAATCACTACTCAACAGTTCAATAAAAACCTCCCTATCTTCAAAGATGCCGATGGGACGTGCTTCTTTGCTCATGCAAACAAAACAAAAACCTACCACCGAACTTTATGTAGGAAATTAATAAAAATCTTACTTTTTTGTGACTGACAGTTTTGTGACCTGACAAGCCCTTCTGAGTTTGAAAACCATAAGGTTTCTCAACATTTTATAGATTCAAATAAAAGGGAAAAAATGAATTTATTGTCACCCTAATTGTTTCATATCAAGAATTTGTGTATTTGTCATAAAATTCTATCTTAACTGTGAAAAGAAATATTGCAACTAGCAAATGTTTCATTTCCGCAGCCCATAACACAACACATTTTCACTATTTTGCTAGAAAACACCTAAATTAGCAAATATTTCAGCCGACGCACGCGTTCTTGAAGAAGGAAGACGCCATGTCGCCATTACAGTAGGTATTGTTGCCACTTTAAAACTCTGAATTCTATCATTATATTTTGACATAACAGACTAAGCTGTAAAAGCCTTGATTTTAATACATTTTCATTTATAATAATTTAATCTAACGTTGTTGTCTAAAAACAAAGCGGTAATTTTGCTTTATTTTAATTCAGTTACGAACGTGTTGTACTATTAAATCTACTAAACATGTTATCAACGAGCGCTGGCAATGTTAGGGAAAGGGACACCTTCTCCTTGTATCCGCTATCTCAGCTGGCCCGCTGACTTTATCATTTGAAATATAAACCTTTTCCACTAGATCATAAAGTGTATTTTTGTATACCCAGTTATACAGATTGCACATTCCAGTTGTACGTGAGTACTTATTACTTCCATGCTTGTTTCCGTTGACTAAACATTGTTATATTGTTCCTAATTTCATTTAGCAAAACCTCATTGGCCTAAACTCCTTACCTTCCTCCATACGTACAAATCAGCAAGCGTGGCATGCCTTGGTAAGGTAACGACCTGTGGTACAAAAACGACATATATTTCCGATTCCATTCTCTAGCTGTCTATGGCTAAGTAGATGACGACAGTTAGAAGTTCTGTCTAATTGGTTTAAAGGTCGTAAAACACAACGCTGCGATATGCGGCATGCGGTCCCGGACACATAATCGTATGAAAAACGTCTAGCATGGTCTCTTGTTCCGTTGCAGTATGCCTCGCGTTTTCCATACGATTAGAGAACAAAGCTTAACAAGGTGCTTAAATACTTCAACACCTGATTGAGTTGGCGTTTAAAAGACTGATGAAAATTGAATAAATGAATATACTTGTAAAATAATAAATATGCGCCAGACAACACACCTCTTGTAATGGTCTCGAAGTAGGGATTAATATCCCTGTATTACGAGGTACCACACAAGGAAAAAAGCCAGGGGCGACTCCCAGCACACCCAGACCCGAGTCAATTCAGAAAAGATCCTGAATTGACCTGGCCGGGAATCGAACTCGGGACACTACGGAAATCGAGGTGAGAAACCGTGCTATGGCAGAATAAACAGAATTTATCAAAGTATTTATTTGCAAATGAAATGTTCTTACATAAATGCTTGTTCCGGATGGGGATCGAACTCAAGAACTTCGGCATCTTGGATTCTTACCAATATGCAAGTCAGACTAGAAACACATAGATAGTGTCTCGTTCTAAGGTCTCGTTAAAGAAAACTGAGCTGAGACAATTCGGTTGATAGTGACCGCGCAAGTACTCATTGTGAGATAATGGTTAATGACCAGTGCAGTACCTAATGTGTCGATAAATTCAGACACAAAGTTAGTTTGGAGAACGTCTTTCTCAGGTTTTTTACTTTTCACTTTTATCATACTTCTAGGTTAATGTATTGAACTGGAATAAAGGCCATTTCACGCCATTGTTACTTTATCGCGCCGACCAATCTGAGGTGAGGTGATTTGCTGACTCATACGGATTGAAATTGTAAAGTGGGTCCAGCCATTGATTTCATCAATTTAATATAACAAATATCCTCCTTGGGATGGGACTAGCATAATTAAAAAAACAAAACTTCACGATAGACATCGGTAATTGCTAAATAACATTTCAGTAACATTAGAATAACAGACATTCGAATAACACAGTGTAGGCTCCCCTACACTGTGTTATTGTGTGGGGTAATGGGAGTAAGTGGGCAATGGGAGTCACCCTCGCATCCACGATATTTACCCTACCTCCGCTCTGGAACTCCTGCGCCGCCTAAAGCGGCTCTATATAGGTACAATAAATAGTTGGTTTATGATTCGAACTTTATTTGAGTTCTCGCTTAAGTGACCTCCATTACCCTATTTTCTTTTAGGACTTGTAATCCACAGAACTACAGTCCAAAAACAAAACACGATCGATAAACTTATACATGCTCGAAAAAACACATTAATAACTAATCTTTCTTATCCTCTGGAGGTGTGCATGGGGTTAAAAATATTTGAATACGTTTCCTTGATTAACTGTTTAACTACGACACATACTACGTTAGGTACATAATAACATACATTAACGGTAACGGGAAAAAAAGACGTTTTTTATACCTCCGTTATACTTCGATCGTTATTTACCTACCGATCGATACCGTACCGTCTGTCTTATCGATACCGTAAACAAAACATCGAACTTCATTACAACATATTATCACGTAAGCAGATCAGATGAGCGTCGCCGTCCAATGGCTCGCAATGCTCCATATTGTGCCGGCCAGTAATTTTTTTGCGTAAAACCTATTTAAAAAACGTAGCTATGAGGGTGAACCCTGTAAATATTATAGTGTTGTTAACAGTGCTATTCAGTTATGTGGTCGCTGTAACTAAAATGAATTTGTCTTCATCTAATCAAATAACATGGACTTTAAAAAACAAAAACGGGTGTAAGTATGAAAGTTATGTTTACTAAAAGTAATAATCTTGAAGTTAGGATATTGGTACAATTTTGACTAACGGTGCAAAAAGACATATCTAAGTGTAAAAGTTTATCAAAGAAAACTAGATATTTTACTTAAATGAACTGATTGCATAAAAGTAATTTCGTGATAGAATAACAACACTTTGAATGAGCTTATTGAGACGCTACATACCAAACAGCACGTATATGTTATAGGAAATGGATGTTTTGATTGAAATTGTGTTTTTTTTATTCAGTTTAGTTATTCATTATTTCGCAGTACCATAGATAGGCAGACGCTTAACTCGTGTCTGCCAATCCAGAAACAGAACACATTAGTTTGTCAAGGGAAGGAGTCGAATTCACAACCCATGGCATAGGAAACAGTATCACTATCAACCGATCTGATCTGATTCAATCGTTGAAAGATCTATCTTTCACAATGGTTCTCTATTTTTTCTTATATTTTTTTTTATTAATATAACATCTCATAATAATATTATTTACCAAAATCATCTTATCCCATCGAAATGCGAACATGATAATACGACATGCCCGATAATTCTTTAACATAAATATTGCAATCCTTCACATTCGATAGCCATTAAAAGCTTTCTCATAATAGTAATATAATGTACCACTTAAATACATTATTGAAAAAAAAGTCGAAATATACTAAATGAGATTTGAAGTAAAAATGCAAAATCCATGTTTTCTTTGATGGCTCCAGCGCTGCAGGACTCCGGCGGCGAACAAGACTACGTGGAAAAGGTTTTACGGCGATTATTTTCTGTCACTGAAACCTAATTTTCATCCAAGTTTTTAGGATTAACAATTTAATTATAAACTAATATGGTGCAATAAGATAATTTGGACATATGGCTTTATGACATGAGATTAGGGGAACCAAATTACTATAGCACCCTATATTATGACAGCAAATAATTTGAACAAAAAAACTGACTTCAAAAGTAAACTAAAAAGTAAAAAATTAATTTACTTCGCACAAAGTAATACCTCAGTAATAGTGTCAACGAATAAAGATAAGGATATAATTGAACACGATCATGACGTAAATGCAACACTTAATACAATTATTAATTGGCTTAATTCTAATAATTTAAAAACGAATATTGACAAGACATGCTACATTAATTTGAATAATTCCACAAACTAAAGTATAAATTATCAAGGACAAGTACTGAAACATGAAAATTGTGTAAAATTTCTTGGCATAGAAATAGACAATAAACTTGACTGGAAACAACATGTAGATAAAGTATGTAATAAAATTAATAGATTTCATTTGTTTTATATAAATTGACAAAAACAGCAACAAAGGATACAGCTCTCACAGCCTACTTTGGATATGTAGAATCAGTGCTGCGTTACGCACTAATCATTTGGGGAAACAGCACCGATATGCAAAGGGCATTCCTCGTTCAGAAAAAATGTGTAAGGGCAGTCTGTGGAGTAGCACTTTATGTATCATGTAGGCCACTTTTTAAATATTTGAACATCCTACCATTGCCCTCTCTATATATGTTCGAAGTCGCCAAGTTTGTCAAATTAAACCCTAATCTTTTTAAAAAAGCTAGAGATTTATATCCCCGAAATACCAGAAATTGTAATAGACTGGTCCTTGAGTTCATCCCAAAAAGTACTCGTATTCAAAAAAATTTTTTTGCATGTGTGTATTAATTTATAATAAGATTCCGCAATATATAAAAGACATGTCCTTTAATCAATTTAAGAAGTCATTACGAGAGTGGCTTGTAGCGCATTTGTATTATTCTCTCAAAGACTTTTTAAATAACAAGGAGAATCAGCAATCTGTAACTCATTAATGTGACCATGTTGACTCTCGGATGTGTGGTCGGAGTCAGTCAGAGATGCAGGAGATGAAATTAAAGTTTAAGTTCTGTGGCAAATGTTATGCTAACCATTTTATAATTGTGAAATGTATTTGCATGATATTGTAATGGCTGGAGAGGCGATCATACTATGTTATTACTGTTCCTTCTTCTGTAAACCCTGTTCAAGAGCAAATAAATTATTCTTATTCTTATTCTCGTATTTTGATTTAGTTAAACCGAAATTATTAAATACGTATTTTATACTTTTGAAGACGGTGCCAAGTAAATGGTACAAAAGCCTTATTAAAATAGCATTCACTACAATGATATAGCATTCACTTGACACCAACTGCAAAATTATAGAATACGTTTTTAATAATTTCGGTTTAACTAAATCAAAATACGAGGTATTTCTTTGTGCGAAGTAAATTTATTTTTTACTTTTTAGTTTACTTTTGAAGTCAGTTTTATTTGTTAAAAATATTTTATTTGAAAATTTTAAGTGTATGGCTAGACCTAACAAGGATGCTTCTCGAATGTGGAGACGGCTACTTGAAACGGACAATGATAGACGGAAACATTAAGAAAAATATAAAAGAAAAACGAATGAAAAGAAAAAAAACGAAACGCCCGAAGAGCGCGAAAATAGATTGTAGAGTGTGATAGCACTTAAACCTACATGGGAGCAAAGTTCTCATCAATATAAATGAATTAAGTCCAAACACAAGGTAGCTACTGTACACTGTTGAGGAGTTCCCTTAACAGTGACTCTGCATCTAGGTGTAAAGTTCTCATCAATACAAATTGATCAAGCCCAAACAGTTGCCGTAACTCAGTCAAGCACTAGCACGGGAGGTAAAGGATTTCGTTGCTAATTTGTACCCACATTTATTGTTATTAATAATATCATTACAGTCTCCAAGCGTTCTTTTTGTGTACAAATTCATGTATTTTAGTATGCACAATAAACAATTTTTGAATTTTGAATTTGAAACACAGGGTACCTAACTGCTGTAAAACGTTGAGGAGTTCCCTTGACTGTCTTTCGACTCCATCATCATATCGACTCCAGACTTTCTTTAAATTCATCATCATCATCATCCGTGCGGTCTATCCCTGTTGTGAACCCACACTGCTGTGTGCGGTCCCAGGGTCCGCCTTACCTATTTTCTTGGCCCACTTCGCGCGGTCTTGTGCATCCTCCGTGGTGAGTTTGTTTAAATTGTAGTGCTTGAAAATAAATAATGAAAAAATTAACAAACGCACTAGTCGCCCCTACGATTTTCGAAAGTTCCCCTGGATGTCTCTAAGATGCCATCATCAGATCCTGGTTACCTTACCATGGGACCACACTAGTTACATCTCCTTTCCAACAAAAAAATAATCAATAAAATCGGTTCATAAACGACGAAGAATTCTGTGCATGTAGTGTTTACCTACTTTTATTGTACACTTAGACCTAAATTACTTGTAAGCCTGTATATTTCATGTTAAAGTGTAACAATTACTGGTGAACCAAATAAATAAATAAATAAGTTATCTGCGAAGACACATAAAAAAGCATTTAACCGGTCGAATTGAGTAACCTCCTCCTTTTTTGAAGTCAGTTAAAAAAGTATCATCTATCGAGGTAATATTACTTACATGTTTTGTATCCTGTAATTAACTATGTACAAAATAATATACTTTTTTTAAATTAACACTCACCCCCCTTCATAAATCCCCACGCAATTTGAAAGTATGTAGAGTACTCTTAAATTGCACGGGGAGCTATAACAATACTTTAGGTAATTATTACACTTAAACAATAATGTGATACCGGAATTTAAAAAAAATACCACAAGCTAATGCAAGCATCGTTACCACACCAGTTTACCGACTAGTTCTGCATCAAATTTTCTGGAATCCCGGGAAAATATTAAAAAAAACACATTTTAATAAGCCGCTTCCATACTAATCGAGCCAAAAAATACATACATACATACATACCATCACGCCTCTTTCCCAACGGGGTAGGCAGAGACCACTTCTTTCCACTTGCTACGATCCTGACATACATCTTGCGCTTCTTCTACTCTCATGAGTCCTTTCATACATGCTCGTCGGTTAAAGGTACTCTTGACCCGACCCTTTCTGAGAACATCTTGAACTTGGTCAAGAAACGTTCTTCTGGGTCTTCCCCTTCCAACAGTCCCATTTACCCTTGCCTCATAAATCCGTTTCGTTAATCGCCTTTCATCCATTCTTTCCATATGACCAAACCACCTCAGCATTCCCATCTCAATTTTAGTAACCACGTCTTCTTTCACACCACATCGTTCTCTTATTACACAGTTTCTAATTCTATCACTCAGTTTTACCCCAGCCATGCTTCTTAATGCTCTCATTTGCACTGCATTTATTTTACTTTCATCCTTCTTCTGCCATACCCAACTTTCACTACCATACATTAATGTCGGTACCAGCACGCCCCCGTGAACTGCCAGTCGGGCTTTCTCCGACACTCTGTGACTGCCCATGAAGGCATGCAGCGCCCCGTTCACTCTATTACCTGCATTCACTCTCCTTTCAATGTCACCCTCATATCTTCCATTTCTCGTAAACATAGTACCCAGATACACAAATTCTTTCACTTGCTCTACCTTTTCACCCCCAATAAAAATCTTACATTCTGTCACACTATCATCTCTTTCAAACACCATTGTCTTGGTTTTACTCACATTCACTTTCATACCTCTCTCTTCCAGTGACGCATTCATTGCCGTTACCATATCCTGTAACTCGTCGGCCGACGATGCAAGTATTACCTGATCATCGGCGTAGAGAAGACATTTCACGAGTAACCCATCCATTCTCAAACCATAATTCCTATCTTTCAAACCCGTCAAACAATTATCCATGAATAGGTTGAACAGCCACGGTGACGCTACACAGCCCTGTCTAACACCCTTATGGATATCAAACCAGTCAGTGTACATCCCGTCTACTCTGACACAAGCACTGGAACCCTCGTAGAGAGATTTCAGCGCTCGTATCCGGCAACTGCTCACTCCATACGCAGATAATGTCGACCACAATTCATTCCTCCTCACTCGATCATAGGCTTTTTCCAGATCCACGAATATGCAATAGACTTTTTGACTTTTGGCCAAAAACTTCTCAGCTATGCACCGTAAGGAAAAAACCTGATCCGTACATCCCATTCCCCTTCTAAATCCCGCTTGTGCATCCCATATCTTGTGCTCAGTTTCATTCACTACCCTATTAATCAGCACTTTTGCATACAATTTGCCGACAACGCTGAGCAGGCTAATTCCGCGGTAATTTTTGCAGTCCTGTTGTGACCCTTTCCCTTTGAACAACGGCACGATCACGGCTTTGCACCAGTCTCCCGGGACTCGGCCGGTCCTCCAACACATATTGAAAAGGCGGTACAACTGACTAGCCGCTATGCCTCGCCCTGCCTTCAGCATTTCGACAGACACTCTATCGTACCCTGCAGCCTTACCAGCTCTCATACTTTTCATCGCTATCATAATCTCATCCATGCTAATCTGGTTATCCTCTTCATTCACTTCCATTACGACATCAGCTGTTTCTGCCAATGCATCATCTCTTTCAAACAAACTTTCAAAATACTCCTTCCATCTTCTTAAAACACATTCTTCACCTTTCAAACTACTTCCATCCTTGCCTCTGATTTTTGCTAGATCTGATGTTGTAGATGCTCCCCTAGCAGTTCGTACGGACTTCCAGAAAAACTTTATGTTTGACTGGAAGTCTTCAGTAAGCTTCCTGTCAAATTCGTCCTTTTGTTCTTCTTTCTTTTTATTTACTACCTCCTTTACTATACCTTTCAACCTTTTATATTTTGTTTTAGCTTCCATCACATCACCATCCGTTGCCTCGTGTACTCTTTGACTAGCTTTTATTGCTAACCAGTCTACCCATGCTTTCTTCTTTTCATTTACAGCTGTCTGCACACATTTGTCCATCCATACATTCTTCTTCTTGCTTGCTTGCTTGCCAAAAAATAACTTTAGGAATTAAGCATCCGATTATCCGATCACTAAAACAGTCATCGATGTATCTGTATAATATCGATGTGTACATATAAATGAGAAAAAGATAAAGATAAACTTTGCGATGGTAAATTCCCAACATATTTGCCATTGATTAAAGAGGTGGCTAGTACGTATCGAAATGCTACAAATTACGACAGCAATCAAATCAGGGTAATCAGCACTTAAGCCCAACCAAACAGATAATGACCTTACTATCTCATGATTTTATCGCTCTAGTTAAGCACTTAACCCACGTACAAAAACATATTTGATTTGACGAACAGGTTGAACAATATTGGTTAGGTAGTCGAAATCATCAAATTCGACGAATAAAATCGGAATCAAACATAACATCGAATGTCACGTTACGTTTGGAGAGAATCTAGCGCTCGCGAGCGTGAGAAAATTCAATAGGGTGACTTTATATATTTTTTAAGGTGTTATCGATAGACCTCTCAAAAATAGAAGGATTGTATTGAATATGTCGAAAGCACCTAAACGTCCCTGAATATACTCGTAGCAATGTTAGCTTGAACTTGGCTTGACACGCTCCCGCGTGTCTAGATCTCCTGAATACTGCACGAAACGAGAAAACGTACTGACTGAATTCACTATGAGACATAAAAATAAATTAAAACTTGCAACCTCTCGACTAAAAATGCATGCCTCCAGCCTTTTGGTCATGCCAATTAAAATAAATAATATTTTACCAGTTTCTATCGGTTTCAAACTGAAGATTTTCACTAAAAAATTAAAGTCGTTCTGATTCTACTACAGCATCAGAGAATTCATGTACGAAATGCCACATTAGTATTAACTTATGTCGTAATATGCTCGTCGTGAGACCATTTCGCATCCACTCTTCCTCTCTACTAAAAATAAACTTAACTGTGCTGTGCCTGACAGGGTCCATAATTTAACAGGTTAGGAAATAAAACAATAGAAAATCCACTGTTATGTATTTTATGGTACATGGGACAGGGGAAAGGTTAATAATGTACCACCTGTTTAACATTTTGAAATGCAATAAAGAATTGAGTATTGAGTAGATATTAAAAGTCATGTTATTGGAATTGCTGCAAACTGCCGCTAGCTTGTAACGTCAGGAGCTATCTCTTTCTTTGCGTTCTGCAAAAACATTTGTTTGGCAGATATATTAAGTTTTGAGTTTATTAATATGGTTTGTTGATAAAAGTTGCTTAAATTGTGTAAATTATCGAATGGTATACTTACTTTAATTTACTTTTACACTTTCAAAAATGGATTTGCCCACTCAAGTTTGAGGGGCCACAAAAATAATTGCACACAAACAAAAAGTGTTTTGCCTAAGTCCCTTTTTAGATGTAGTTTTTGATTATATTAAATTCGTTTTAGAATGCCGCATGATGTTGTTAACTATCCTATTTCAGAAATTATTCTGCTAATTCAAAAGAGCCTACAGACCAGATACTTTTCGTTAGCCACCGCATTAAAAATATCACTTTGCCCATACATATAACTATACAACATACAATGACACAAAAAACAAATGTATTCAAAAACTCCTATTTGTTCAATTTATTATTTGGCCATATCGCTAAGAGCGATTTCTTCCAATTGAAATTTATTTACTTTTTCTTCACTTTTTAAATATCACTACAAGCTGAGCAAATTTCAAACTATGTACCTACTCGTACAACTGCAGTCGTTCTTGCAATGAATAGTTAAAATGGAAATAAATAAATTTGACAGTTTTAATATCCGGGTTCTATAAGTTTTCTCATACTTTTTTGTTCGACTTGAAAAGATGTTCAAAAATTTAATCCAGAGTAGTGGGTACCATAACTGTAGACATTCATGGCCCTTTTTTTTGCGCCAGTAAAAACCCCACTTGTCATGGTCTCGAAGTAAGGATCAATATCCTTGTGTTACGAGGTAGCAGACAGGGATTTAATTAAGCCAGGGGCGTCATCCAGCATACGAATTCAGGAAACGGTCTTGTCTAAATTGACTTATTTAGAAAATATAGTTTTTTCTGAATAGACCCGACCGGGAATCGAGCCCGGGCCACTAAGAAAATGGATGCGAGAAACCGTGATGCAACGCACTGCGCCAATTGTGTCGGTAAATCCTATATAAAACCATAATTAATTTTCATGGAAAAAATAAGGTATCGATCCCTAGGGAACCGCAACCAACCATAAAGATACTACCCCATACCTTCAAGTGCTCTTTGACGTCAAAGGTATCTCCGGAACATCTGGTCCTAGGACCAGGTAATATTCTAGTTTCTATCTTTAGATGAAAAATAAGGCACTTTAATTTTTCAGCGAAAATAATAAAGTAGATACATCACTATTATTCACTATGCGACAACGACAAGTTCTTTTGTAGATGATTATTTATATTGATTTCAGCCATCCATGTGCCGGGAACGGTTCCTGGTGGAGTATACTCTGACCTGATGAAGGCCGGGATTATTGAAGACATTCTCAAGGGGTTCAATGATGTCATGACGCGATGGGTTGCCTACGACGATTGGATCTACGTCAGCGAATTCAATGGTCACTCCTGTTTCTTAATTTATACCACCTAGTTAGTAGAATTTAAACTGTGCCACTGATGTGAATGCCCCCATCAAGTTATCGCCACAGCGATACTGACTAATCAGGATTTAGCATTCCTGAAAATATATGTGGATCATGCGGATTTGATTAACCTATGATCTGAACTGCAAGTCAAAGTCTTTGCAAGTCTGATCTGAACTCAGGACCCCTGAATACGAGCGCCCGATATTGACTTCCAGGGCTCTACCAGAGCATAAATCATAGACCTAGCTGTTACTAAAGATTCCAAACAGGTGTTGGCGGGTGAAATCTCTAACCTTACCCCCACCCGAAATCCCAAAACTTCACCACAGACGCTAGCGACTGTCATCGGTGTAAATTGGGGGTATTCATCAGGGGGAGTCCTCTGTGACTGTTTTTTTAAGTGTATGGTTCTAATAGAAGCTATGTCAGGTCAAAGAATAAGGTCAACTATTAAAATTACAGTAACACAGGGGCATTTAAGGTCGACCGTAGCGCACATGGTATTCCATGGAGTGGACACGGTTGCGGATATCGAGCTGAACGGCGTCTTGATCGGAAGCACCAACAACATGTTCCGGAGATACGTGTTTGACGTCAAAGAGCACTTGAAGGTATGGGGTCGTTTTACAACAAACCCAATGAATTCTTACCACGTAATTGCAACAATGCCGTGCAAGTGGCGGAATTCTGGTCCCGTGTAGTGTTTCCACTCGACACGATAGGAAGAAGACCACGTAACTTATGGGAATGCCGTAAACATCTCGGGTTTCTACACAATCGGCAAACAAAATGTCTTAGATCCTTCACCACTACCATACCTGCCAATGTGTTTATTATTTCAAATCAAGTTCCCCCAAGAGAGTTACTAAAAAAAGGCTAATAGGTCTTAAACTCGATTTAAAACGATATTTTTTTTTTATTTTACTAGACAGTCATTTGATCGCAATCACACCTAGTGGTGAGTGACGATGCGAACAATGATGAAACATGTCTGCCTCGTAAATGCCTATTAACTCTTGTCTTGAAGAGACCAAATGTTTGTTCTAGGTGGGTCCAAATGAACTGAAAGTGAAATTCTCATCTCCAGTAAAAGAGGCTAAAGCTCGTTCGGAAAAGTTTTTTACTCTACCCGCTTGCCCTCCAGACGAGTACAATGGAGAATGCCATGTTAACCAGCTCAGGAAAATGCAGGCATCATTCAGTTGGGACTGGGGACCTGCGTTCCCATCTGTTGGATTGTGGTAAGGACACATTAATTCAAAAATCCTACCTGTGTTCTCCTGTGAAAATATGAGTAAAAAACAATTTCAATTTCAATCGTTTATTGCAACAAAAGCTTTTGCTTTGCATAAAATTTTGCTTTAAGCAATTTTTACACTTTGAATTCTACATTTGTCCATAAAGTAAGATGTGAGCACAATATTGTCCGAAAAATTAAGATATGCGAATAAATCGTTTTGAACATGTCTTTGGTTTTCAAATTGTCTGCAAGTATGTTCTAGGTATTTTCCCAGCGTGCTAGGCTATCTTGTAAAACAAGCTACTTACCAGAAAGTGAAAATTAGCTGCTATCTTAATTGAAAGATGATCCTCAACTAACCGATTTTTGGTGTTAACAGGAAATATGCTGAAATAGAATTTTACGATGTCGTTACTCTGCGAACTGTGACAACCCACACAGAAAGGAAAAATGGCTTCTGGCATTTGAAGATAAGAGTGCACTTAGAGTCAAGCATGAAAGCCAAACAAATCACGTTGGTTCTTCAGGCTGCTATAATTCTCGAGAGGAACCGAAGGGAAGAGGTTCAAAAGATCATCACTGTCACCACTAGGGATAGTGGCACTGCGGAGGAGGATATAGAAATGGTTTTGAGCGAGGTAATTGTGCATGCTACAAGATTTGCGACGTAAAAGATGTACTTTTAGATTGTCAGGTTCAAAATTTTCAGTTTCTTTAGTTACAGTGCCGAGCATAAAAGCTAATCCTTTTCTGTATTCCTTCACAGAATATCATACAACTTTGGTGGCCGAACGGCTATGGCGACCAAAACTTGTACGATTTATTAGTGACAGTTAAAATTCCAAATAAACCCGACGTCTTCCTACACAAGAAAATTGGTTTCCGTTCCGTTAATCTCGTTCAAACAGATGCGTCTGCAATACTTGGTAAACACATTATGCAAGAACGTCACTCAAATCTCTACGCTAGTTCACTTAAGCATCAATCTGGAAGTCAGGCTAAAGTAAATAATGATTGATTTGATTTATTATAGGCAATGGCACAAATGGGCAAGGATTGACGTTTTACTTCGAAATCAACGGTGTACCACTCTTCATGAAGGGATCGAACTGGATACCGAGGCACATTTTACCTGAGAACGGCGACCGACCTTATGGTAAATACACCTACCATCACATTTTATCCTCGCGGGGTAGGCAGACACAATAACTTGCTAAGATCTTGACATGGCGAAAATAATAATTTACATCTGCTGCTAATCAATCATTCACTGTCTCAAATAAGTCTCTTCAAAAATATTGAGTTACATCCTCATTAATATCATCTGCAGTGTCTCTTCTGCTGACCGCTGCGAAGGAAGCACACATGACTATGCTGCGCGTATGGGGCGGTGGCCTTTACGAGGATGAGTTCTTCTACGAGCTCTGCGACGAGCTTGGCATACTGGTCTGGCAAGACTTCCCTTTCGCCTGTTCTATGTACCCAGTCGATCAGGAGTTCATCGAGTGAGTTATACATATAATAGTCAGCACGGAACTTGTAGCAGCGCCAAAAAAATATGCATCGGGCAAGCCTAGTAAAATACTCTTAGGTTTATTATATTCTATAGCATTTGATGAGTATCGATTCCAAGATAAGAGTGAAGGTAAAGGTAATGCACAATTTTAGAAATAACCATTGAACGATGTGGCCGAGTCACATTATTTTTGCAAATAGGTAGGTACAATTTAAAATATGGAACCCTATAGTTCCAATCCGATTAATAAATCTCTATTACAGGAATGTACAGGCAGAAATAAAGCAAAACGTCATCGATCTTCAAAGCCACACGTCTATTGCTATCTGGGCAGGCAACAATGAAAACGAAGCAGCGCTGCGCGGCAACTGGTACGGCACCAAGTCTCAATTCGACAAATATAAAACTGAGTACGTTAAACTTTACGTAGATACGATTAGACCCATCGTTGAAAACTTGGATGACAGGCAGTACTTAGTATCTAGTCCTACCAATGGAGTGCAATCTGAAGAAGAAGGATACATTGCACAGAATCCCTACGACCCTCGTTACGGCGACACGCACTACTACAACTACTTAGCGGATAACTGGGACTCAAATACCTTTCCATTTACTCGCTTTGCTTCGGAATATGGTGTGCAGTCTATACCTTCGTTAGCTACGCTAAGGCAAGTCATCAACACGACGGATGACTTAAGTATCGACAGCTCGTTTATGAAACATCGACAACATAGCCCTAATGGATACGCTTTTATGGAGGTCCAAATTGATAAACGCTTGAAACTGAACAAGGACGATCCGAAGTATTTCGAAAAGTTCGTATTTTACAGTCAAGTAAGTTTAACTAACGCCAATCTGACTTCTATGTACTTACTTACAAAACTATGCTTCGCTATCTTTACACTTTTTTTAATTTGGTTTGCAGATTTCCCAAGCGATGTCAATAAAAACACAAACAGAGTTTTATCGTCAAAGTCAAGCAAGTTGGTACACGATGGGTGCCTTGTACTGGCAGTTAAACGATGTGTGGCAGGCACCGTCGTGGTCAGGAATCGGTAAGAAAATCACAATAAAATATTTACTCAGTCAATTGCAGAATCCTCGAAGAAAACTGTGGCTTCCACACATCGAAAAACAAATACTGATTGATTCATTCCTTTAAATAGAATAGACGAGGATCATGGTACGTCCACAAAAATAGTCAATAACCAGAAACAAATATTATTAAAAACGGTGTAGTCGCAGAGCTTCACTCCAGACTGATAAAAAGGCAGTTATTTAAAGGGCAATATTGAAAATTATGTCCCTGGTGGTCTGTTACAACTTACTTGTTTTTCGTTTGTTTCCTTTCTACCCAACATTTTCCATATTTATACAATTACAGAATTTGGTGGAAAATTCAAAATGCTACACTATTTCGCCAAGAACTTTTTTGCTCCGGTTCTTGTGTCACCTCGTTTGCTGTCAACTGGAGATGTTGACATCTTCATCCTCAACGACCGGTTCGTCGACATCATCAATGCAAACATCACCGTGGATGTCTTCCATTGGGATAGCCTTACCCCAATCTGCTCACCCAGCTACGAGGGAAATGCCCCAGCATTAGGCTCTAAAAGGCAGCCCTATAGAATCAAATTGTGGAATCAGGATACTGAAAAAATATTCTTGCGTTTTTCACTGAAAGGGGAGGGACTATCCTCAACACCGTATAACTACATATTCCCGAAACCCTTGAAGTCTGTTAAGGGATTGCGTAAGCCTAATATTAGGGTAAGTTCTTTTAATTGCTAGATATGTCTATACATTTATGAAGGTATTTGCCTTGAGAGACAGTTTTCTGTATTAACCGATTCAGAATTGGACAAAAAACTTTGGTTAAGATTGTGGGCATAATGAAAGCGCTGTTGCGTTTTAGGTACATATTATTCTCAGAACAAAGTATTTGCTATATGACGTAAGCAATACCTAGTTAAACTTTTAAGAATTTTCCTCTTTCATAATATTTTGAGGAACACATGCTACAAAAAATAATACCGTAAGCCTTATAAGCAAGAATAATTGAGTTAATCACACGCTGCCAGTGGAACTAAAGTTCAACAATACATTAATTACAGTGTCCTTGCCGGTGAATTCGAGCTGTTCTCGGCAACTTAAATAACATCTTTCTTTTATCCGGTTCGTACTGTATTGTATGTACTCAGATAAAGAGGTTTAACTCATTACCATATTACCCTACAAACTCAAACTCAAACGTGTATTTGCTTCATTGTGTATTGGGATGAGTGACAATGATTTATAAAAGTTACAACAATATGATACCCTAGTTTGTGGGCATGCAAATGTCAATTATATTGAACTTATTACACGGGGTTTCGTAACGAAATATTGCAGAATATAAACCTTAAGGATGGATCAATAGCACTGCGGCTTACCCCTATATTTTGCAAATATTGCAATCATGAGAAGTTTCATTTCCTACTCATATAATTTATGATGAGACGAGATAGGTACGCCTGCTTAATTTTAGTAAAATATTACCTAAACCGTAGCATAAACTTTTTTAATGTGTTCAAGCCAATGCCATTAGTTTTTTCATAAATAAAAATCATAACGTTTAGGTTTATTCATTTCTTTCTTTCACTTCCAGGTTCGCATTTTGAGGGCAAATGAAAGAAGGGGTCCAAATACTGAGTTCTTCTACACTGTGCAGGTTTCAGTGAACACTGTGGTTCTGTTTCTGTGGCTGGAGACCAAGGACGAAAAAGGAAAGTTCCTAGACAACGGCTTTGTGGTCACCGAGCCTACTGTGACCACCACCTACGTCAGGGCCGACCACATCTCGCCTAGAGATTTACAGATGATGATAACTTATCAATATTATTTGCATTGAATGTTTTTAGGGACAGATACGACTCAGACTGAAATGTTTTACTTGCATAACTTGCTCAGTTTAGATTTTCCGTTCTATCCAAACTGTCTATTTTAATTTTATCGAAAGATGTTTTATGTACTTATAGTATATTTTGATGATTAAGTGGGTATCAAGTTTCCTTTAGCCTTTCTACAGCAACGATGCAGAGGCAGGTGCGTGTTAAGTGTCTGTCCATAGACTGCGGTAACCGCAGGCGGTACTCAAGCTAGTTTAGGACCAATACCGGTAAAAAGCGCTCTAGGGCTCATCCTGCGCACTTACGGTTTATGGATCTAACTAGTACGAAGCAAGGAGGGGGAGGCGAGTACGCGCGCCGCACGAACGAACCAATGGCGCAAGGGCACGTACCTTGCGCCGTTGGGTCGTTAGTCGATTCAAGCGCAAACACATCTCCTCCACTGTCTCCCAGAGCGCTTTTTACGTGACGCGACCTGAACTTGATATAGATTGCCGGAATAGAAAAATATATTTTGATACTTATCGACCGGACTAATGATGAAAACAACAACAGCAAATCAAAACGTTTATTTTAGCTCATATTGCGAATAAGCGTGATGTTATTATGAACTAACCGTTTTGGAGTTACTCCTTGCAAATCTTGCAATACAACAAACATTATTGCATCTAACTTAATCTTTGGACGACATTTCTTGAACTGGTAAGGGTTGATTTGTGTGTGCATACAATGACATTGTGGCATTGTACCATCTTTATCGTTGTAAATTTTATTACTTTGTCGCAGCTCGATTATGAAATATCTACGTAGTTAACAGTGAAATGCTCAGCTGATTTTACATTGTATATGTTTCGATAACCTTTATTGAACTTATTACAAGTACCTAACAGCAAAGCATGCATAGCCATCTAATGCAATCCTAAACTAGTCTTACTATTCAAGATTCGCATGTATATTCTATAATCTAGGTGCGACAAAATCGTTCAGTAGGTACTTACTATCGAACAAAGCGCTAATGTATATGCCAAAGTTAAAAGAGAAGAGATTGCGAATATCAAAAACAAAAAAAGTGATTTGATAGCAATAATAGTGAACGTCAAATGCATAGAGGCGTGGTTGTGAATACATACCGTACTTACGTAATAAAAATTGCAACGTAACAAAGTCTCGCAACTAGTTTCAAATATTGCCATAAAAGAGCTATCTACTGTTAGAGCAAGTATGCATTTACCTTAAACTTAGCCCGTGTAACAGTGACCCGTATGCAAAGGGTAGGTTCAAGGACCTAGTGTAACAGTGACCCGTATGCAAAGGGTAGGTTCAAGGACCTAGTGTAACAGTGACCCGTATGCAAAGGGTAGGTTCAAGGAACTAGTGTAACAGTGACCCGTATGCAAAGGGTAGGTTTAAGGACCTAGTGTAACCGTGACCCGTATGCAAAGGGTAGGTTCAAGGGCCTAGTGTAACAGTGACCCGTATGCAAAGGGTAGGTTCAAGGACCTAGTGTAACAGTGACTCGTATGCAAAGGGTAGGTTCAAGGAACTAGTGTAACAGTGACCCGTATGCAAAGGGTAGGTTCAAGGAACTAGTGTAACAGTGACCCGTATGCAAAGGGTAGGTTCAAGGACCTAGTGTAACAGTGAACCGTATGCAAAGGGTAGGTTCAAGGACCTAGTGTAACAGTGACCCATATGCAAAGGGTAGGTTCAAGGACCTAGTGTAACAGTGACCCGTATGCAAAGGGTAGGTTCAAGGAACTAGTGTAAAAGTGACCCGTATGCAAAGAGTAGGTTCAAGGACCTAGTGTAACAGTGACTTGATGCAAAAGGTACGTTCAAGGATAACCCTTTGCCGTTCATGATATGCAGGACGCCTTCTATGCATTACATCGTCACTCGTGACGAAATCATTGTTAAGTAATGATAAAAAGTCATTTAGTTCGGTAGGATATTTAGTAGCGCTTCATTCGATAAATATATACTTGCCAAGGATATAGTATACTTTAGATTTATTTTAGATTATACCGCATATTAATTCATGATAATTTAGAAAGTAGTTACAATGGCTTAACTAAAATATCAAATTTTTGCACAATAGTATAAACAGCGATAGAATAATTTCAAACAAAACAGAACATTTATGACGCTTACGTCGTTGAAGCTACTCTCTAGTATTATTTAGGTCTTACATTTATTTCTATCGTCCGCTGTGTTAGCATGCGTGTCGCTGCTTTGAACATTTTTTTTATTAAACATGAAAATTACACATAAATATTTTAAAAATACAAATAGAATTACAATTGGCCGCATGCTGATCAGATCGTTTTTTTGTAATCATAATTATAAAATAGTATTCATTCTTAATATTTGATAATTCATAAAAGACTTATCCACATACCCTTTTATTCATAAACACTTAAAAAGTGCAGACGACAATTCATGAAAACTTATTTTAATTTAGTTGCTATGAATAAGGGGTTTAGTATTCATTTGGAAGCGTTAACTTATCTATCGTAATCAATAAACATATTAAGTCACATTTTCGCATTTCATTCTCACTTCAGACAATTAAATTAAATTGTTATAAAAATAAAAAAATAAACTGTTTCAGGATTATATTTTCTCAAATGCATCGTTGCACCTGCAAAATCTTTCATATAGTTTAGCGTAGTTTTCTATGCAAGAAGAAAGTGAATCAGGCCCTCAGTGCAATTATGACACCATAGGCCTGGTTTAGTTACCGTGACATTTATTTTATTAAATTAACCACAATTTGAAATAGAGGGTTTATTACTCGTGGTTTTCCCTGCCCGAGGGATACAAAATGAACAAGTGGTCCTGTAACTTTAGATTTATTGCACTTTCCCTACTAATAGGATCCCCACAGACAATGTGGTGAAGCTTTTGTATAAATGACTACATAAGTCTTTATAGATTTAGACACGTGACCGTTGCACCTCATTTTTGCAAGTAATTTCCCAGCGAACTATTTATTATGCTATTCTACAGTTTGCGGAAAAATCTATAGATTTTGCATGCGCAACAAAGAATATGAGCTAACAGATATAAAATACAATAACTTGCTCACAAAGACACATACAAATATATAAGACCTAATAAATCAAGCACCATTAGCACACTAAACTCATTAAAAATGCTTGGTAAAATAAGCACAAAGTATCACGATATTTTTTCATAAATTACGACTACACGATCGTTTCGCTTTAAAATCTCAAAAATAACACATGACATAAATTAGTACACAATACTATAAATCCTATATAAATAAGGTTAATAGACGAGACAACATATAAATTAGTAACATTTCATTAATAACAGGAGGCGTAGCCTAGATCAATACACTACAGTGACATAGGCACTCCCAATCCAATTGGCGATATAAGTATAATTTACTTTTTAATGTATTCTACATGTAAAAACTCAGTAGGGTGTTGCTCTTGACTACGGTTTCCGGCCATCAAGTAACTAAGTCAGCGATAAAAACCCTAGTTGCACTAAATAACTCGAATAATAACTTTTTTCGAGGTAATTTGATTACCTGTAAGTCCTGTATCATTGTGATGATTACAAATTCAATCAGTTTCCTAATACAGTTTTTATGACTGACGTTTCACGTCACTTTCATTCTTAGCGGTGCCAGCTTCTAGTGACAAACAGTCCATTCGCTGAGGTAGCGTTGAAGAACTGATTACGTCTTTATGCATAAGATGTGAAAAGATATTAAAGTCAAATAGTGCAACCACTCTCAACACATTCAGTCTATTAAATAGATATTGACTTAGAGTTTACGTATTACAAATTTAGCAGGTCCCGCCATATGCATGGTACAAAAGATGTTAGGTAGAGATTTCCTAACAATTTAGGTTTGTTTTCAGTGGCTTGACTACTCTGATTCAACAAGCAATGATTAGCCAGGTGTTTCTTTTAAAAATGGTTTTCAGTAACACAAAAAGAGGTACCGTTCATTTTAGTGCTGATTTACAAAAATGGTTAACAAGAGTTGCAGTTAATTGTCATCATAGTTTGTGCAATTGAGCATATATGATAGCACCCAGGTATATCAAAAAATATAATATAGTTGATATTTGTGAGTTTAAACGAAGCTGAAAGTTAAAGTCAGCAATATCAGCGGATCTTATCTAGTGAATCTTGCCTCACTAGTAATAGCATGCAAACTACGAGTAACATAGACGTACTTAGTTAATATCTTCATGTGTGTTGTTTTGATAGCCTTTTTCTTTTTGATCGCAGTGTTTTCTAGATCACTACTTTATGTATTGCTTAACAGTGATAACATTAAATGCTAATGTACTATTTTAGTTAAACTGAGCAAATGTATTAGAAATAGCTGTTTGTTTTCCTTAATAAAGAAAAATGAATAAATAAATAAAAATATACTTCTTCCTAAATTTGGCAGTATCGAGTCCCGCAACCGTTTGATAATCACATCAAATTAACGATATCATGCTTTGGTTTGAATCCATTCGGACACATGAAAGATGAAACAATATTGCAACTAATGTATACGATGTAGGTACAGTCAACCGCAGAGCAGTATGTCTACCATGATGAGTATCCGTCACGTAAGCCGCGCTCGTTGCGTTCAGCAATTTGTAAACCATTTTTGGTTACATATCGAATCACTAGCGGCGCTGCACCGAGATCTCATACAGAACCGTCAACGCGATTCAATTCAATTCAATTCAATTAGTTTATTGCACTCCATAAGTATAATAAAGGTCTTTAAATTAGATACATCTTCGATCTTTTCTGAATTGACTCGGGTCTGGGTGTGCTGGAAGACGCCCCTAGCTTATTTCCTTGTGTGGTACCTCGTAACACAGGGATTTAATAATCCCTACTTCGAGACCATTACAAGAGGTGTGTTGTCTGGCGCATATTTATTTATTTATATATTTATTTATTTATACATAGCACATTTATGGATCCGGATTGGACATGACAATATAATAGAGGGCACTATACTTCCACATTTCTAACATTAATAAACTATTTAAAATAAAAAACCAGATTATATATTGTTGTATACTTTGGATTCTAAAAATTATTTTAAAGACTTATCACTGTATAATATGCTTTATTAATAAGTAATCGTTTAAGTTTATTATTAAACTCTTTTTCTTTATCTGTGTCTTTTATATGTTCCGGTAGGTGATTATATATTTTAATAGCCATAGATAGTGTGCTCACTGAGTGTAGTTTTAGACGAGACGTCAGTATGTTTAGCTTATTTCTATTTACGCAGTCGCTAGCGGCTTTTATTGGTGTAATCTCATGGTAGGCATACAGGCACGTGTCAATACGCTTGGATCCTTTAAGTTACGGTTTGGGTTTCGTACGGCGGCAAGCGAATACCTTTTAAACTATGGCATGAGAGCTCAGGTAATGACAGCATTCTTGATCGTCGTGCTGCGGTTGATCGTACAATAAATGATAAATTCATAAATAATTTACATGCTATTATTTACAAATAAAGTTTACTTAGACCTTAAGTGTAAAAATTGCAACTACAAAGATTACCTCAGATTTTAACAGGCTATGAGTGCGATTATGGTTACTGCTATAGGTTATCTTTCACCAAAATTACATAAATCTATACAATTATTATTTTAAAACATTGCAAACACTGTCAAAAAGATCTATTGTGGATATCTTTACGTTGCCAACCCTAACTTTTTCTATTGAATGTTAGAATTTGTTAACCCTACAATTGATGAGTTATCAGAGTTATAGTTTGCGATAAATGTATAATTATTTCTCTAGGCGATGGAATGCCTACCATCGGCGATAAATTGACATACATAGTTAGTCGTCCATGCAAGCCCATCAGAGATAAGCACCGAGCCTGTAAAGAAACATCCAATCGTTATAGCAGTTTAGTTAAAAGTAAATGCAATTTCTAGATAGCTGACTTTGGCCACATTAAATTTAAAAATATGTAATTGATACGTTTGTGTTCATCTATTGTCATAGTACTCAACGTCTTGTGAACAGAAACCATGAATAACAAATATCGGCAAATGCCAGCAGTCGTTTTTGAGTTCTGAGCCCCTAGCCTAGAGCGAGCCACGTTACTTTCATTTCGACCAGTCAAATTAAAAAAGTACGGGAATGAAATTAGCACTCGTCAAATCGAAATGACATTAGATGCCAGTTCGTAACATTTTTGATTTGACATGTCGAAACTAAAGTAGCGTGATGTTCTTAGCTACCCCCCAGGAGTAAGAACATATTGAACGATAACGAATCTTATCTAATAAAATTAACGGCAGATATGGGTAATAAACAATAAAATATGGTATAACCAAACCCGTAGCATTATTTTAGGTTAGCAACGAAGAAGACTAGTCATTAACTATAATAGTAATATTCAAGAAGAACAACTAATTAATTTTCTATGGAGTATGCTCAGACTTGACGTTGAGTATTAGGACATAACGTATTTAATACATTAGTGATTAGATAACAATTAGATAGGGAGGGAAAGAGAGAGTAAAAAATCTTGTAGGAGCAGAATAATTTTGCACATGACGTGAAGATTCGGCTTTATAATGTCATCTGAATCTGAATAATGTAGCTCACATTGAATGCGGTTCGCAAACATGGAGACATACACACACAGAATTCAGTTAATATATCAATAAAAATATCTAATCTAATATTATAAAGAGGAAAGATTTGTATGTTTGTTTGTATGGAATTGGCTTCAAAACTACTGATCCAGTCGTGAAAATTCTTTCACTATATTTTATTATGATTGAACAAAACAATCAGTGAAAAATAATAGTATATGTAAATCAAGTCAGAGAAAAGCAGACGAGATAATAATATGATAATGGACACCAGCTGTCAAACATTTGACAGAACGAAGTCTGTTGGGGCAGCTCGTATTTTATAAATGCAAACTGGCCAGCCCGTTGCGCGTCGGCTAAGTTGGTACCGTCACAGCTCATGAGTTGAATGAACTTTGTGTTGAAGTGTGAATGTCAATCTCGATTTTGATCGAGAGGCATCTATGTTAAAAGGGTCAAGCTAATTAGTTATAGCCTCATGCAAATAAATAAAAAAATACTTACCATATTTATTCCTCAAATCAACAGTAAAATTCATAAAGAAATGGTGCTTCCAAGTTTTGCTTATAATACCAAAATGCATTATAATAAGTGCCAAAATAGAAAGCTCTACAATATAAGCAAACGCAATACTTAATACACACCTTATTATTTAAATAATCCCAATAATGACCTAGATCAACAGAATATCAAGATCTACATGAGTATTACGATTACAACACACACATTTCACAAAACAGTTAGAGATACAAGGATTGAGTATTATTTACATAGGGGTAGTAACTACGAATGAGGTAAATATTTCTTAAGACATAATTGCTGTAAATCGCAGTTTTTATGCTAACTGTACTAAATATAGATCAGATCCGATTTGAAATTTTGTGCCTAGATTCAGTTTTTATTTACTCATTTATTGAACGATTGTAGAATAGTAAAAACATATTTCACTTTAAGTTCTGACTTATTTTGCATACTGTTGACTGAAATATAATACAACCTCGAGTGAATAAGACTTGGCACTTTTATCACTAATTTTGTTGACATACAAGTAAACAATTAGCAACGTTTACCTCCTAACGTTCATGAACATGAAAACGTTTATGGTAGAATAGTTATGATGATCCTCATTCGTATTACAAATTCAGCAGGAAACAGCAAAACTTTTGACAATTGACTGATATAGAGTTTACCTGACTCGCGAGTGCAAGGCAGCCCTCTCCTCGGAGGGCGTATCCCTCAAGAAAGTCGAGGAGAGATTGAGGACGACCATCAAGCAACAGAGCAGGAGCGGGCCGAGGATAGCGCCTTCGGGGCCCAAGTAGAAGATGCCGCCGGCTATGGCCAGGCCTGTGACGTATGGGTGACCGCCGCTGTAAGTTAATAAAATAAACATAAATATGGAACGAAATCACCTTCAATATCTTGCGACCGTAGACAGGTTTACCCTTGTGCTCTGGAGACCAGAAAAGTACCACAGACTTGCAGACTTAACACCAATAACAAATATAAATAAATATGCGCCAGACAACACACCACTTGTCATGGTCTCGAAGTAAGGATTAATATCCTTGTGTTACGAGGTACCACCGCAGCACACCAAGACGGTAGTCAATTCAGAAAAGATCATTTCCTGAATTGACCCGACCGGGAATCGAGCCTGGGACACCGTGCAAGTCAAGTCGTAAGGGTGCGTTTCCACCAGAGATGTGCGAGGATGCGTTGCGAGGAATGTGTATCTTAAGAACCAATAGAATCGCGAAGCTAGGTGAATGAAACAATTCTATTGGCACATTCCTCGCAACGCATTCTCCTACATCTCTGCAATGTTGGGAAAGCATCCTAATACCGTGCCACAGCGCACTGCGCCAACCACGTCGTCAAGTGATCGATCATATATTGACTGCACATCAATGTATATCCTTGTATGAAGTTCATACAGATCTTGTAGTGTTGGGGCGCCACACTCGTAACATGATCGGTCTGGTGTCATGACACCAGACCGACCGAGGAGTAACCTCAGTAGGTTACTCCTGCAGCGGCCCACTTTAATCAGGAGCCGGATGAGTGACTTCCATGAGAGCCACGGCTGGTCGCCGCCTACTCCCAGGCGCTCCGCAGTATATACTAGATACTCAGGTGGTGGAGCATGTCTCTCTTTTAACAATGACTGAACATCAATGTATACACGAGGACTTACTCTTTGATCTCGGCGTAGACCGCAGCGTCCAGGAAGGCGATGGGCGCGGCCTGCGCCAGCGGCAGCAGCAGCGCCGACATGGGCCGGCCCTGCAGCCACACGTCCAGCGCCGCCGGGATGCCGGCCAGGTACGGCCCGAGGAATGGGGCCGCGCCTAGCACAGCCGCTAGCACTGAAAATATCATATAATTAAGTAGTTCCTCCTTTTTGTTCCTAGTTTATTGTTATCTTGTGGATACACAAGATCAAGTAATCTGTTGTCAATTTCTGAGCCGTCATCACTAAAAACAAGTAATCGCTAAAATTTACTTTGTCCGACTTACAAAATAAAATAAAATTGTCAAGATTATGGGCCAAATACATTACACACTCAATCTTCAAGTCGTTGTAGCTAAATATTACTACTTGTAAAATGTTGATGCAACATTTCCCCGTAGTCGGAATTTCATCTATATTTTTCATTGAGATTGCATAATGAAGACGAAGAGTTGAAATATAACCTATGTTACTTTCTTATCAGCTAGCAATGTGTTTAAGTAGCTTTAAATTGGTGAAATAATTTTAGAATCGGTAATTGGTAAGTTTACAAACAAACAAAAAATCGAACATAGGGGTTTTATTATTTAAAATATCAGTAGATGCTGTTTCTTTGACTTAGGCACATATTTTCTTATTATTTATTTTACAGCGATCTGCCAGTAGGGATATATTTTGGTTATCAATAAATAAAAGCGGATAATTTTCTCAAAATTTTACTAGACACGTTTTATGTCACCTTATTGGTTAGTTATACAATCAATACATACGAGTATATTATGTGTATAGGTAATCACTAATTACTAGGTATATTTTAAGTAGCTAAAGGAAAACAAAGCTAACAATTTATTTTAATTATTTATTAAGGTTTCTTATTCTTAATTTCGTTTAGCTTCGGCGGCCGCAATTGGGCATACACGTATTTGTAGAAATCTAAAGCTTTTTGCCTATCATAGGCCACATTATTGCGGCACTGATTCCCCACGCAGCGGTTCACATATTCATCCTTGGGGGGAGTTTTAGGCTCTTCAACCGGCCGCCTATTCGTGCCAGTACTTCGTAAAGTTTCGACGAAATCCCGCGACGAATCAAACACGACTTTGATAGCGGTTCTATTAGTCATGTTTAGGTTGCTATCTTTAAGTAGGTCGTCTTTGTCTATCGCCGTCATGGCCGCGCTCGCGTCGCCGTTAGACGTTTTGGCTTGTCTGATGAGATAGAACGTGGGGGCGGGCTCGGTGACGTCCTCATCGGTGGTCACTTCATTGTTATCGCTATTCTGCCTATCACTGTACAGCAAACACATAACTTGCGGGTCAAGGTTTAGCTGACACATGTCACTCTCTAATAATAACTTGACCACCTCGATAGGCAGCGTACACGGCGCCACTGCGCACGTGTTGTTATTCACCACATCTAATATTACATTATTCATCTCTGTATTTGTCGTGGCTGATGTCATATATGATATGTTTCGGCATTTGCAGTCAATCTTATTGTTACTAATACTGATAGCGGTGCCGGCTGATTTGCAGCTGCCGTAGTCAAATGCTAGCGAGTACGGCTCTGTCGTCTGAATCTTGTTACCGGTGAAATTAAAATACTTTTTGGTTAATCTTTTCCGCACACATTTAACACCAGACAGAGCGTTCATTTTCAGCAAATTAATATCATTATTAGCCATTTCAGTAGTTACAGATTTGAACAATAAAGCATTGGAGTAAATCGTCCTTATGGAGTTCCCTGTCATTTGTAATAGCTCGGTGGTTATATTGAAAACATTTGCAAGCATATCGCTGAAGATATTGTTGTTTATAACGACGGATTTGCTTCTAACGATTATCCCTTTGACTTCCAAATTCTCGATTTTACAGTTGACCATGGAAAATAGCGTGTTTTCATAACCCATCACAGCCTCTATAGCTTGACTTTGAATGTTCGTCACTGTAACATTCTCGAATTCTATGTTCTTAATTCCTGTAACATTCCAGAACGCTCGCGAGTTGATCGAGTTTATTTTGCTGTTAACGATGCGTACTTTCCTCATCGAGTTCGTGCCTATACATTTAAGTTCAGTATTCGTCACTGGAGATTTAAACATTTTCCTCGGCAAAGACACAACTTCTCTGACATTTTCGATGAAGAATTCAGCTGGCGTTTGGAGCAACGAGGTGGCCGATAGCGTGATAAATTCGACTCTATCGCAGTCCTTAATTTTGAACCGCTGAAGTTGCGAAGGCCGCTGCAGTATAGGGCAGTCAAGTACTACGCGCACGTCTCTACAATTTTGCACGATTACACTCGTTATTTGATCTGTGTAGTAGTCCTTTAGGTGGATAATGAAGTCCTAAAACAATTGAAAATGTGTTTGATTTTTGTTATTTTAATGTTAAAGTAAGTTGCAATCTCAAGTTGTTTGATAATACTTACATTACTGAGTACAAGTGCACATGTATACACAATTTCGGTAGGTGGGTTATTAGTGCATGACCATTCAGCGCTCTGACAGCTAGTGAAGTTGATTCTGACCGCGTCTGTAGTATGAAGAAGGGCTAACGCCGTCAGTAAGTACTTATAAGCCATATTTAAAGGAGCACAGACATTTCGCGAGCGGAGCGGGCACACTGCGCGCAATCAAAATGTCACACTGACCGAACGTGGACATCATCCAGAGATAATTCCGCAAAACGGCGCGACGTAAAAACGACTCGTATCTGTTCGGACCAAATGAATAGTTCGTTGAACTTGACACTGATCGCACAGAGATTATGCAAGTTTTAATACGATATTGTTACACTAATAAAAATGGGGATTGATAAGTGTTTTAATATAGGCGTGCATCAATCAGTAATATTTTAAAATCCTTCGACCGTCGTAACGACGTGTATACTGCGTGCCCATGGGTTTTTCGCAAAGAGCCACTGTTTTATTCTAATGTTAGCCATACAGTACAGAATATTTTACTGATCAACTTCGAAGAATAACCGTCAAGAGTCCAATATGAACCATAATATACTCTTTGCGTACGTTGGCAATCTGGGGTCAAATGAATGACCCCAGTTTGCCAACGTATTTAATTAAAAATATCCTAGATCCTTTGCCTTTAAATGTTAAATATTTAAATAAGGTATAAAATACAAATACCTCGAAATGGTTTTCGATTTAGGACATGTTTGTTTTTTTTTCCATACCCAATTGCACGGTGTTAAAATAATCTAAATGATCGAAAACTGTTTCAGAATTTAAAACGGCAGCTCAAGTCTTTGAGATGTACAGCTCTAAAAGATATACATTAAACAAAGAGATATAAAAAAACAACATACGGCCGCGAAGCAATGCAGCGGCCCGCCTGATAGGGATATTAGCAGACCATTGCATTGCTTAGTTCGAAACCTTAAGACTACAAAAATAAATTTTTAACGATGAAACTTGTTTTTAGTTTATAACAGGTTCTATTCATACATTTTTACACCTATTTTAAGACTCACCAGAAGGTAGGTAAACTACTTTGGCTCCAAAGAAGTTATGCACCAGCCAGGTCCAGAGTCCGTAGAAGAGCGCCATTTTGAATGAAGCCCTAAACACCTGAAAAAAAACGTATATTTCACAAGAACGTAATATACAATTTACTCGATATCACGTTACGAGCAGTTGCAAATTGTTTGGTATTTCGCAACAAGATGGAATCAGAAATCTAGAATGCAGAGCGAATGTTTGATTACAACCGTAGCCAAGAACGGTATTTGGTGCAACTTTGGCGATTCTTGGGATGCCTTTTATCAGGAGTGTACTTAATGATGATATTAGAAATAGTTCTATCATAGAATAGCAGATGAAACTTTATGTTTGTAACGTTGACAGTAAAGGCGGGCGATAGGGGCAATTATAGTATTATCTAAATATTATCTAATTACCCATGACAAATATTTGTGTGACGAACATTTGTATTTGCTGTGTGTCTGGGTGTTATTATCTATTTAAGTATGTATTTAGAAATATTTAAGTATGTTTATCAGTCTTTGACGCCCATAGTACAAGCTCTGCTTAGTTTGGGGTCAGATGATCTTGGTGTGAATTGTCCCAGATATTTATTTATTTATCTGTAGTATTTTAAGTCGTGTTATTCAAGCTTATTGCGTGAAAACAAAAACAGCACTTTTATTAAATCATCAGGTACCTATCTATACTAATATTATAAAGTAGTGCGCGCGCATTTATGACCTGCAAGGCCGGCGGGCAGTCATGAGCAGAAAGGGCGGTGGCCCCAGTAAAGTTAGCGTAAGCCCAAAGTAACTATTTCACGCGGACGAAGTCGCGGGCAGAAGCTAGTCAATAATATAATCGACTACCCAAAGGACACCGTCGAAATCGGTCCTAGCATGCACAAACGAATGTTCTTCATTATAATTCTTACATTCATTTTATTTTATTAGCAATTATTCATAGTAAACGGACATTCTGTGGTTAGAAACGAAAAAATAAAAGCTCTGTAACTACTACACAATTTGATATGGTTGGTAGTAGAAATGATTGGTGGACGGTTTGTCAAAAGTGATGACAAATTAGTTTCAAGTAATGCCAACAGATGGAGTTATACTCCTTTAGATCGCGCTGTAATTGTGTTTCGTCTCAAGCATATCAGAACTTAAATTCATTACGCCTGCTTTTTGTTATTTCTTTGGTAAATATATTTTATAGGTGCTATCTGCCAACACTCTAATAACAAAATGAATACGAGCATTAACGATTTTTTGATTTGAAGTTGTAATAAATAATTGTTATTTTATGTTCATTTAATTCATATCACTTAAGTTCTTACATAGAGGTAAACATATCTATCAGAACATAACAAAAAGTGTACATCGTTTACGATTAAGTATAACCTCAAAATCGAATACATTTTGTAGTAGGCCACGGTTCTTAAAGTTGTCCGTGTTTTAGTAAACTCCAGATGAGAATTTGTGAATGATTCCGAACATAACTAGTATTTTCTCATTGCTGTGCGTTCCTGGGCATTCAATGTATGGGGACTGAGCGATGCCCTTCAATTTAATTTAAGTGATTAGGTTTAAATATAGGCCCTGTCAGCAAAAGATATCGCTGGCAAGGACTTGAGCAGTGAGCGAATATAGGGCAAAATTGGTGGTATGGAACAGCTGATATTTGGCATCTGGGGAGTTGAAGGGAGCACCAAGAGAAGATTTCAAATTACTGCGGCAAATGGAAAATCTTGTAGTGTCGTAAAATACTAACCTGGTTGATAGCAACAGAGAGCGCGATGCCGAGTCTTGGCCCGAAGTTAGGCTGCACCTGCGTTATCACCTCAACTGGTTTATAGAGGGCGTTGCTGGATGCCAGGAGGTAGAACAGAGTTGTGAAGAACACTATCTGTAGACCAAATTTTTAAGTCAAGTCTACTGAATCTACATTCTGTTTTTCTGGGTTTCATCATTAAGCTGAAGGTCAATTATTCTGGGTATTTCGACATATTATGATAGATTATTTTAGATAAGTTAGTAAAGTTTGACATTCAACAGGGCACATAACGTATCGAACTAACGGCTGTTGGGCCGAGAAGTTCTGGAACAGAGACTATTTCATGGCACGCCTCTTTACCTAGGTTTGGCGTTTGGCCTAAGAATGATATAACACGAATTTTATTTTGCTTCAGTATTCTTCGTAAACCCAATGTATCTACTGTTAAATGATTTTTAATCGATGGGTCACACGATGCGTACTAAGCCAGGCTCTGTCACTCCATGTACTTGCGCGCGATAATCACCTACCAGCCGCCGGGCCTTTAAAGACCTATTTGGCAGTTGGTTGCCGAAAGTCGCGTAGAGCATTAGCATTACGCGAATGTTGCGGTTGAACTGACGCGATGACGTAAATTAAGTACAGACTACCTTTTGACATCTATATCGAAAGAGGTAGCCCTCGCAATACTTGCCTGTCACATGACAGCACGCATTTACAATTGACCAAATGGTCAATTTTCTATTATGTGATTTATCTGTTACTTAGTATAAACTAATGATTAATATGTGACTTAGTTTTTCATTGTTTGTGACATGAGCAGTGACAATATCTGTCATGGAGTAGGACGGATCGCTTAAGGGGCCCCATATACGGTACGATTGAGCTTTACGATCCGTCGTTTCAGACCGATCGAAACGATGAATCGTTAGTGTCTAAATACTGCAATTGTTAACGATCTTTACATACACTAACGATTCGCCGGTTCGGACTTTTACCGCGCTTTTATGTTGACTAGATGGATAAATAGGTCTACCATTACAACGAGTTTAATTCTAATTCCCCACTAAGAGTACTCACCAAGTTTATAAACATATTAATAATGGCTCCCCCGCCGCACAGCAGTAGTGATGTAAAAGCGCCCACAGACCCGGCCAGCAGCGACACATTGCTGGCCAGAGGCACCCACACGCTGGACGCTATGGCGCTCAGAGTTCCCAAGTTCGCCTGCACCCAGGACACTAGTCCCGAGTAGTCGAACATCCCTGGTCAGAATGACGTCATTGAAAATGAATAAGCGATGTGGCTATCCACATCTTTATAACTTGGTTATAGCGCGTTTATTTTACATGCCACAAAAATTCAGACCCGTGTGTCTCAACAGTTGCACTGGCGGCGAATTGGCAAAGTGGTCGAAATTCATCCAAACATGCGATGTTGACAATCCGCCGTCAGATTTACAATAATTTGATGAGTATTGGAATAATTTACAATAACATGGACACAATTAAAAAGAAAACTGGTTTTTATTGGACTTTGCTTGAGGCTTTCTCGGCGCTCTTTACAATACCCATCAAATGTAACCAAGACTTGATTTCAATGATGAAGGCCTTTACCTTGTAGTAGGACAATATATATACATTTACGCTATTAACTTTTTTAAACTCTAGCAAGCTTGGAACTTATTTACTATATTTTTTTAATAGCTATAGTAAAATGCGCTCTTCATGAAATTTCCTGATAACAATGTAGCCTAAGCTAATGTATAAGAATATTTTTCGTACAGTCATGTTTCTAATTGTGTAGATCGAAAAATAAACGATTCTCTTGGTAAAGTTTGATGCAGTGATTTGATTATTTACATTGCAGACATGCCATGATAAGACTGAGACTGGAGTTTCATTCGGACCGATTTCTTATGTTTAAAAATATATTATTGGGTTAGTGTAATTTTACTGAAGTATGAAAATACAAAAACATGTCTAATTCTAACCAAAACAAATAACACGATATGTTTAGCACTGCTCTTACTTTCACGGAAGAATTGATAAACATGTTGGGGGATGTGTCGGTATCTTAGCCTCGCTGACACTGTGTACATATTATAATTATTCTTTTCGTTATCCTATAGGTAATCGACTTCGACACGCACTGTGAAAAAGTGAGTTTTACTCGATCAAACGAATCGTGTAAACGCGCATTTTTATGGCGTCAGTGGTGGCGCCTCTGGTGGCACGTTTGCGCAATCTTTTGTTTTCTGAGGAAATCTCCGTTTACGCGCTCGATGCATGTGATCGATTGATCTCGTTCTTGGCCCTTTGTTTATACATTTAGGTCCTTGCATTTACACACATTATAATATTAGTTGTATAGTTCAACTATGTGCTTTTTAACGTAGATAATAAAGTATTTTCTACTCACCAGGGGTATCAGAGAAATCATTAACGAAATTATCCCACGAGTCTTGTATGGCGGAACCGTCGACCTGCGGACCCACTGGCGACGCGAAGTGCCCCGACACCCAGCTCTGGTAGACTCGGTCCCAGATCTCTAAGATTTGTTGTTCGACCTTCGATATCTTGTCGGGGTCGCCTTCTTTTAGGATGCTTTTAATCTGTAAGCAGTGCAGCAGTGTGAAAATTTAGGTACACAACTTAGATCTGTTTCTCAGAACAGATCAAGCCTGATACGCATTTTGATACATATATCATAATTTGATGAGATTCATGAGCAACTGTATTGAGTGTTCATAAAATTCAATTGGCTTACAGAAGTGCGTTTATAAATTTTGTAACAGGTGACTGATGTGTTTGTTACTAACTAATGTTTTGATAACTTTATTACTTACATATCCTTTCATCTGCAAATTTGGTTTCCATTCGCCAGCAAAATAAGCATTTAGTTAATATAACAAAAAAGCACAAAAAAGTGTGTTTTTATTTTTTATTTTTATATTGCCCGTCAAGATGACCTCACTCCACCTGATGGAAAGCGGTCGTGAGGTCCAGATATGAGGTTGACAAGCCCAGTCATTCAAACGAATCACTGGGCTGGCCATCCTCACCTTGAAGGCCTGCAGAAATGCCTTTTCACGCCCCACTTGAAGAACCCGGGACTATAAGAGGAAGGAAACACATGTGCTGGAAGAGCGTTCCACGTCTGGATGGTACGACAAAGAAATCATAGTTGGATATCATTTATGATGTAAGTTATTACTAATTTCGTGAATAAGTTATATTAAAATCATATAGATTATCCTTAGGATACGTACTGTACATTAACAAGAATGTACTTTCGCATCGACATAGGGAAACTGTGAGCGGATTGACAACATTTAATTTTCAGATGTTTTTGCGCTGTTAGAGTACACTCTCTCTTTCTCTCATCTGGCACTAATAAAAACCAGGGGATGCCGGACTATTTGAATTTTCCGCTTACTGGATTTTATATCGAAAAAATATTTTAAAAAAGCATTTAATAGGGCGGACGTTCGCAGATTTTTGGACGAACCGTACTACTGAAGTGCCGGATTAGTGCGAAGATCTGGGTAGCCAAGAGAAACAAGTTATATTCGTTTCATTATTTCAAATTTAAAAATTTAAGAAACTGACAACAACTTTCAATTGTCATTACAGTGTCATTTCCGTACATTTTTCAATTTGACATGTCGAACCGAAAGTAGCGTCTTGCCCTCTGCCAGGCCCTCTGTACTAATATTGACGTACCCCAGTGGAGATGCCCTCCCTGCCGTAAGTGTACGCGTTGTCGATGAGAGAGTCCAGCTTGTCCTCCCAGCCGTCGGGCAAGTACGCGTGGAGCTCGCTGTTCTGTACGAAAGTGCTGTTCAGAAGGCTACCGCTGAGTTGCACCACCACTATAGCTTCTGAATATATCTGACAGAAATTAAAAATTAAATAAATAAACGTGCATCTTTCTTGCAAAAAATAAGTCAAGGGATTAATAACAGTTAATGAATTCTGCCTTATATGTGAAAACTTCTCAATGTATTGGAATGACAATAAATGTCATTTCGATTTATCCAAGTGCTAAATTTTATTCCCATACCATTTAAAACTTTTTACATGTTAAAAAAGCTATTAAGTAGCGTCTTGCTCTTAGCTAAGGCCTGTGATCTCCTAAACAGTGAAGTCACGCAAATAGAAATCAACTAGTTTTTGATCGCGACTTTATAGGAACTAATTTTCTTTACAAAAGGAAACCTATGTTCATCATCGAATTCAAACCTATATTTTTACTAAAATTCATGAATAGTGGTACACCAGTATGCCCGAAAACTTAACAAAGACACTGACTTCCGTTAGACTCAGCTTTGTCGTTTTAGAAAAGTTGTCATTTACGTTTTGACAGCTGGTAAAAGTTCAATTGACTCGAGTGTCAAATACCGCATTTGTTACCTGAATGCATATGAATATTGTAGCCACAGTGAGAAAGAAGATAACTCCCATAATGACAATGCAAGAGGAGACAGTGTCAACAGAGTCGTAGGCTAGCTCGGTGAATTTGCTGTTGCAGAACGACATCACTTTTTTGATTCCTCGGATATGCGCTGGTAGCAAAGCTGATTGTCTGAAAAATAGGACAGTATTGAATCATAAAACATATTTCAAGTAGGTAGGTGTTGTACGTCTATTTTAGATCTAGGCGACGTAGAAAATGGGGATTTACTAGAGCAAAGAGGGGGGGGGGGAGTCATTGGATTTTGCCAATTAGAACATAAAAAAAAAACATGATGAATGCCTTTTCAGGCGGCTATAAATTCTACAGGGTGAAAAATAAACTTCAGATCTGCAATTTGCATTTAACTACCAAGTTTTGCAAGCAATGATTTCGATTATTAGAAATTTTATCATCAATTACCTGACATCACACCAGCTTTTAATCTTACTCATAATATTATTGTACTGATTCTCACAGAACAGCCATACACCGAAATAGTCCAACAGCCTTTTTATCACATGTATAGCCAAGAAAAAAAGCATCACAGGCAATAGCCAAATATGCTTCCAAACGAGCATGCAGAAGCATCCAAAGAACAATAGTTTGAAGTACAGAGCTGTCTCCTCATCATTATCGAAGTTTGTCCTCATGTAGTTCTCGTCTAAAGATCTCTGTTTAAACGACGCAATCAAGCGATTTTCGAAAGCTGTCTTCGATTTGGTATTCGATAATGGCAATGCTGATAAGGTCCTTGTTTTGTACAACATTTTTGCATGTCTCGGTGAACTTTGCACTGGATCATTGCCCGTCCAACTACCTCTCTTTGTTATCGTGTCGGGAGTAATCGGCGAAGGAGTCTCTTTCTCCGGCGATGATTCCGGTTCGTTGACAAGTGGTTCTGTCACTTCTGGTGACTTTTTTTCCACGTCCACAGCCTCCTGAGGGTGGCCTTCTGAGAGTACTTTGTGTGCGGCCAGAAATATAGATGCTTCCGGATCTACAAGAGATTACATTATTAATTAAATCCAGGATGTTGAAGTTTACTTCAACTTTAGTCACTACACCAAAAACTCAAGGTACTAGGTTTGTAAGCACCCTTTGGCTTTTATTGAATAAGTCAAGAGGTTTATAGTATGTTAAGTACTTTCATTTGAATGTTAACAGTGACTTTCTCGTTTTGCGCACACAATGGCTTGGAAAATATGATCTGTAAATTTTTTCAAGATCCTAATACTATCAATCCATTTGTTAGGATAAATAAATAAATAAATATCTGGGATAATTCACCCCAAGATCATCTGAACCCAAACTAAACAGAGCTTGTACTATGGGTATAATTTTTTTTAAAACATACAAAAACATTTCTAAATACATACTTAAACAGATAATAACATTCAGATACACAACAAACACAAATGTTTGTCACATAAATGTTTGTCATGGGTGGTCATCGAACCCACGACGACCTCCGGCGCTAAAGGCCGGCCAGTCAATCAGTCAGGATGATTTGAAATTAATAAACTATAAGCATTAAAACAAACTTTACTGATTCTGCTTGAGATTAATTTGGATCTTGACTTGGCACTTTACCTGTCTGTAGCAGCTTCTTATGAATGTCCAAAATTTCGAGTGCAAAGCCACAAATGCACATGGCCTGTAACGCGACGAAGGTGTAGACCTGGAAAGGGCCTGTCAGGCTGGCAAGGAAGCCAGCCATGACAAGCCAGAGCAACTGTGCGGTGAATCTGAACAGGCCTGCGCTCTGTGGCGTCCACATAATGAATACGCTAATGAAGTACGCGATAGCTACGGTGAGCGTCTGCATAAGATAGAAAAAATATAAAAGTATTTTTTGTGTAAAAATAAATATAAACGCGAGTTAACCTGATTGATGGTATCATTTCAGCTAATGTATTGCCTAAAAATATCATCATTATCATCATAAACATTTGGAGACTTTGCAGCCTTATGTTCACTGCTGAACAACATCTCCTCCAATAAATTTGGTGACCAGTAGGCGACCTGCATCTAACGAAATAGATAGCAGTTCCCCACCATGCATGTTAACTTATAAAAAAGGATTTGTTTACTGTTCATTATCACCGTAAGTGTTTCATAAAGTAAGTGAGTTAGTGATAAATAGGTATCTAATGAACTGAACAAACTTCACCAATGAATCAGTGGATGATTTCACTTGGCGATGTTAGCACATTCCAACGTTATGCAAATATTTGCGATGAGCACGACTAATGGCGCGAGCCCTACTCATGTCAGAGTAAAAGGTACAGAAGAAATGCAGACTGTCAATGAAACTAAAAAAATACCTACAAACATCAAAATTTAAAATACCTACAAACATCAAAATTTAAAATACCTACAAACATCAAAATTTAAAATACGTACAAATATCAAAATTTAAAAAAAAATGTAAATGGTACATGTTGTAGCAACACCCAGCAACCCAAAGTTATTTACAAAGCTTCCTGGACAGACCTTTGGCAAAGGCTTTTTATCAAAAAAAATTCTTGTTCATGCAGGTTGCAGTAAGTAGATCTCAAATTAAAAACTTCGCAGTAAACCCCATAAGAAGTCTTAAATTATACTTCATCTTTATCTACTTTTTTAGTAAGTAGTACACTACTGTACATACAAGACCCAATCTACAGAGATTTATTATAGTGGCCAGCCAGCCCCGCCAGCCAGGGAGACCCGTAGAAACGGTGCCGCTGGCCGCCCGCGGCATAGTACAGGGGCCAAAAGGGGTTAACCACCTCTGGAGGCTGCCCCACAAGGTCACGCATAATCTCGGGGTGGATCGTCGTGCCGGGTGGTGCCCGGTTCCGGTGGGGCCCGGCGACCACACCCGAGTGGGTACGGGGGCCTTTCCCTCGACTCTTCGAACATCTGAGTCAGGCCGCAGACAACGCTCAGGCGCAGTTCGTAAATGCCGAAATGGTGTTTTTGGGAGACTTCAATGCCCACCATGAGTCCTGGTTAGGCTCATCAAAAACAAACCATGCAGGCTGAACTGCCCATGCGTTTGCTCTCACGCAAGACCTGACGCAACTGGTACACCAGCCCTCCCGGGTACCAGCTATTGTCGGTCATACACCCTCCATATTGTACCTTCTGCTGACGAGTCACGCAGCCGGGTATGAAGTGTCGGTTGGTGCTCCATTGGGCTCCTCTGATCACTGTCTGGTTGGCGCTACAGTGCCTTGTGCAGGTATCCCACAACCTGTGGAGGTGACGCGGCGGTTATGGCACTACTCGTCGGCAGATTGGGACGGATTGCGAGAATACTTTGCCTCCGTCCCTTGGCGGCAGTGCTGCTTTGGAGAAAGGGATGCTTCAGAGAGTGCATCTGCTATCGCGGACGAAACAGGCGGCGTACCGTGCTTGGTCTAGGGCCCAGGCACTCAATGATCATTCAAACCTTGCCTCCCTGAAAGCAGCCTTTAACAAAGCCACCAAGGCCACGAATAGGGCTTACATTAGAGCAGACGCCCAGCGAATTGCACGTGTTGGCCAAGAACTCATCACGCACCCTACGGGTAGCCGCTCCTACTGGCGACTGGCTAAACACGTGCAATCTAACTTCTGCGTGCTTTCGCTGCCCCCACTGAGATTCCCTGATGGATCGTTGGCTGATCAGCCGCAAGAGAAAGCCGATTTACTGGCTAACCTCTTTTCCGCAAACTCTTGCATCGATGACTGCGGTGCTGCGCCGCCGGAAACACCACATTGCGGCTCCACAATGCCTGATATTCGTATCAGGCAGTGTGATGTTCGTGCCGAACTGCAGTCACTCGCTGTCAGGAAAGCCAGTGGCCCTGATGGAATTCCAGCTGTGGTGCTGAATAAATGTGCAGCGGAGTTGTCTCCAGTGTTCACTAGCCTGTATCGCCTCTCCTACAATTCGGGTCTTGTGCCGCTGTCTTGGAAGGAGGCGAACGTTCAACCAGCCCCCAAAAAAGGGGACCGGTCTGACCCTGCCAATTACCGTTTAATAGCCGTAACCTCAGTTTTAGCCAAAGTGTTCGAGCGGATCATAAACACGCAGCTCATCCGCTACCTAGAGGATCACTCTCTCATTCACGATCGTCAGTACGGCTTCCGACCAAATAGGTCTACGGGTGATCTTCTAGCGTACGTAACACACATCTGGGGGGAGGCTATGGACAAGCATGGGGATTCTTTGGCCGTCAGCCTTGACATTGCCAAAGCTTTCGACCGTGCATGGCATCGTTCGCTTCATTTCAAGCTTCCGGCATATGGTCTGCCACCTCGCCTATGCGACTGGGTCGCCGGATTTCTGGAGGGACGTAGAATTCGCGTCCTTTGCGATGGTCGAAAATCACGCTTTCTCCAGATTAATGCCGGAGTGCCTCAGGGCTCCGTCTTGTCGCCGACGTTGTTTCTTCTGCATATCAATGACATGTTATCTCTTGGTAATATACATTGCTATGCGGATGATAGCAAGGTCCACGCGCGTTATTTCAAGCGCCCTGGGGCAAAGCAGACGGACATCGAGGAGAAGAGGCGAAATCTTGTTGTTGAGCTTGGGAATTTCAGAATGGGGTGCATGCAATCTTGTCGAGTTCAATGCCAAGAAAACGCAGGTGTGTGCATTCACAGCAAAGGCGTCGCCGTTCCTTTCCCATCCCACTCTTCAGAGCACCCCGCTACCGATTAAGGATAGCCTGAACATCCTTGGCATGGATGTTCGTAGCAACCTAAACCAGTGGTACTACATTGAGAGCGTCATTAGAACTGCATCCTGTGAACTCGGAGTCCTGAACAGAGGGAGACGATTCTTCACGCCTGAGCAGCTCTGTCTCTTGTATAAGACACAAGTTCGCTCGTGTGTGGAATACTGCTCTCATCTCTGGGACGGTTCTGCCAAGTACCTACTCGAAGCTCTTGACAGGTTGCAGCGGCGTGCTATCCGTATTATTGGAAACCCAGAGGCAACTTTGACCCTTGAGCCTCCCAATTGCGTAGAGACATTGCCAGGCTAAGTGTTCTCTATCGCTTCTACAATGGGGAATGCTCTGACGAGTTATTCCAGCTTATTCCACCCTCACCTTTCCACTCCCGTACCACGCGTGGTGGACTACGGCATCACCCACACACAATTCAACATTTGTTTGCCCGAACTAAAAGGTTCGGTGCCTCGTTTCTTTCTTCCAGCACATGTATTTCCTTCCTCGTATAGTCCCGGGTTCTTCAAGCGGGGCGTGAAAAGGCATTTCTGCAGGCCTTCAAGGTGAGGAGGGCCAGCCCAGTGATTCGTTGAATGACTGGGCTTGTCAACCTCATATCTAGACCTCACGACCGCTTTCCATCAGGTGGAGTGAGGTCATCTTGACGGGCAATATAAAAAAAAAGTGTACCAGGGACCATCTACGGTAGTTCCTGCCGCCACAAAGCATAATGCACAATGCATTACACATTATGGTACTCATAGGCGAGCAGCCCGTGGCATTACCCACTTCCATTTATCCACAATGGTACCGAAGCAGTTATAGTCGCTCACCACGCGCATCCCAAAGAACGCTAACGGCTTCAATCCCCGCTGGGGACGTCAGAGAAGCCAACTTAAATTTTTCCGGAATGATGCCGGAGCTGTATAGCACGCTCACATCTCGATGCACTGCCGTACATCTACCCTTAGCTACAGCCGGGTGGCTGGATAGGCAATCTAGCGTATACCCATCTCCTTGCTATCCAGGCAAGTACCGGAGGAGCGGCAAACCGCTATAAGGGTTCATCACTAACCCCGTATCTAAACACTTAACAGCCCAACGCCCTAGACCAGTGAATTTAGATACTCGTTGCGCGCGAGAAGTGACGCTCGGTATACACTACCAAGCAGACGAACATGCCCCTCCTCTGCAACTAACCACATGCCACCACGAATCCAACTCCAAGTTGGGGCCTGCCTAAGAAAGGCAGGGTTGGGACCCCCAACACCCGTGGTACCCTGATCCTAACAGCCAGACCCGTAGTTCCAGCTGCGAAAACCCTAACTACCCGGCTTAGTAAATAGGGAGCTCCAAACTAACTACTTTACCTACAGTACAATTTACATAAATTATTCTTAACTTAATCCATTTATGTATTTCATATTATTACAAATCAAACTGAATCCTGGATGAGACAAGCCGAAGCAAAAACCTTAATCTGCTACTGCCAGTTTTCGTGAATGTAATATATCACTTTAATGCATCATAGAAAGGTTGTTATTGCACTGAAAATGTTAACTTACAATGTATGAACTGCATAAACTGATGAGCATAGTAGTGGAATAGCCAACAAAACCACATAACTGCCAGAAAATACAGGCAAAACTCCTTGGTACAGAGCTGTACAGCCATGGCAACACAAAAATGGTTGTCAGTAACCCAACCACCGTCTGAAAGAAAATAATAACAATAAGGAACTAGCTTTATTTAACAACAAATATTACTTAACTGTTAACATTAATTTATAGAAAACATTTCCGTGCCGGCTTACATTTCAACACACCGGCAGGTCAAATATCAAAAAATATCCAATGGCAAAGAAATTATTATAAAAATTGGCTAAGATTTCATGCTACTGCCACTTTATGCATTTAATTTAATAAATGAAGTGTGAAAAATTATATTTGGATTATTTTTTGGCTATGATTTACGCAGCAGTTGTATATGTGTAGTAGTTTGGTAAGTTAAAAATTACAAGATGCATGTTTATCAAAAAATTCGGCAGTTAAAACTAAGTAGTGAATTAAACAAAAATGAATCTTAAAAAAATTGAAATGGATCATTTAATAAATATTGAGCAGTAAAATAACTAAAATGGACAGTTACGTGTGGGCATTTAAGAAATCGGAATAAGCTTGCAGGCAATCTCATTCTAAGCAATTCTATAAACAATGTGGTGGTTAAATGTATTCCTCGTAATATATGAGGAATACATTTCGACGAACAGTGTGTAACGTGAGAAAGAAAAAATATTTAAGTGTGTTTTATGATTTACCGGGTACATTCAGTAAGTTTAAGTTATGAAATAGAAAATTTATTCCGATTTGACTGATATAATGAAATAAAACAAATAATCGCTACTTATGATTGCTTAAATTAAATCAATTTGGTAGGTTTCATATGATTAAAGAGAAAAAAAAATTGCTGATAGGCTAAAATGAACCTATTGTCTGCCCCTTCTCATGAAAATTTACCTCTCTTTTCAATTGGTCTGAGTTGGGGTGTTTCCGCTACCTGTGAACTGCCGAAGTATTTATCTAACGGCTCATTCCATCATTTTAATAGCCATTCATTTATTAGACAGTTTATGCCTTTTTAGTACTAAAATTGCAGGATAAAATAACCAGCCATTAATTTACCAACTGCCAATAAATAAAATAACTGCCCATTTTTTTTTATCTGATCATAACAACATCTAAAGTGATCAAATAGTAATTAGCCTATTATACTGTCCTACTGCTGGGCAAAGGCCTCCATCATTGAAATCACCATGCTTGCCAAATACGGGTTAGTGATCACAAACCCGGGCTATGTTCCGAAAAACACACTTTGCCCGACCTGGTAATTGAACCCGGGACCTTCGGGTTTCAGACCGAGCTCTGAAACCACTTAGCTACGGAGGCGTAAATAATAATAAAATATTTTTTTTATAAATATAACAGTTTAAAAAAATAGCATTTTTTTATACTCGTAAAATTGAATTGTATTCTCTCTTTTATATTTTTTTACTTATTGTTCTTCTGTGCCCAACACTTCTTCATGCATGGTCTGGTTGGGATTCAACCAGAACATTAGGAAATGGAGAATTGCAGCTTGGGAAGTGGTATAAAAAAAGGATATATTTTTAGCCCGTCATACTGTTACTATTTTTCCCGAACTTGTCTTGTAATATAATAATCATATAATACATATTTATCTTCATTGCTATCTATGAATGTAAATTTCAGTTTCCCATGTTTGAGATGGGACTGAATATGAAACTTAAAATTTTATTAATAAATTTGATCTTGTAGAAATATTGGCACGCACCTCATCAAACACTAATTACTATGCAGCATAGATTAGACAACAGCCGCAGCAAACACCTTGTACTTTGATAATGACCATGAAAAGGGCCATGATAAACATAAACCTTCAAGAATAATATTTTAGTTGACGCCATACCTTATAGTGCTCTCTAAACTGATGACCAACGGTGTCTGATGCAAAGTTCACCACATTCATGGGAATGACCATCAATCCTACTATCACAGAAGTATTGCATTTCTCCAAATCCTCAAACCATGACTTAATTTTTCTAGATAGTTTATATTTGAAAGGGTGGAGTATTGAACCAACTAATAAAGCCCAAAACAGTGGTTTAAAAAACGGTTCTAGTATTAAAAAAAGCACATACACCGCGGCGCAACATATGGTTAGTATAAATAGTGCGAAGGCATTGTAAAATCCATGTTTCATCGGCTTTTCATTGCCTTCTGTTATTCCACCAATAATATTAAATATATTTTCGAATGGTGATTGCTGCATCTTGGTAACACTATATAATAAAGTACACGGTACAAAAAGAAAACACAGGTGCCATATATGAGACTATGAGATCACAGATATTTGTTTTTCGGAATTAGAAAGAAAACTAATTTTGTAAAATACTTCTGATTTTTGACAGCTTCGTGATGACAGTGACAGTAGTGGCACTGACATTAAACACTCTCGTTCAGAAAACCTGAAAATAAAAGATGCGTTCAACTTGAACTAAACACAATTATTTTATTTCAGCCCTACACCCTCCGTAGGGGTCCTGATCACATCCTCAAGCAGGCTCTGGATTGGAATCCCCAAGGAAAACGTGGCCGCCCCAAACAAACCTGGCGGCATACAGTGGCAGAAGAGGCGAAGAGGATCGGCAAGACTTGGAGTGAAGTCAAACGCGAAGCTCTAGACCGAACGAGATGGCGAAATACTGTGGACGCCCTCTGCCCCATTTCGGGTACTTAAGACTGTATGTCAAGTAAGTCATTTTATTTGAACAAAATTCCTAATTTCACAGATGAGGGCGAAGTGGATTCTGTCTAAAATATCCCAAAGTTGAATTGTACATTGTTCGCTCGCTCTGCATTCATCACCATGAGCAAGGCGACCAGCTACCATCTCTTCTTTTGGTCCTTCTCAGCTCATCGAAAACTACCCCGCGGATTAATTGGTTTCAGGGAGGGCTAGGACGTCCTCCCTTCATGGAACTTTGACTTTTTAAATTAATGGTTAAAAGAACGAATACCTATGTTTCTTTCCACCTGGTGGATGTGGTAATAACTGTTGTTATTATTAAGGTGTCATAGCAGATTCACCCACCTGTATTATCTGTAACTGAGTTGCCCGCTTCGATGCAAATAAATACTTCCACCTGAAGGGAAGCTACAGACTCAATAACACTGATGAGGAATATTGTGTTATTTATACTGATGATGAGACCCAGAGATCATCAGTGAGCTAAGGTCCGAGGATCGCCATTGTTGTCTTTCTGCCTTTTTTTTTTCGTGCTTTATCATGCGATCAATCGATTGGCTATGAGCAGATGTGTTGATGTTGTGTGGCGGTGATCAGAGCATCTTCCCCACTGGGTAGGCTTCTTAAGCGATACATAGCTTGTCCAGTTCCAGGATTTGCCGTCTTTTCAATCTCTGCACAGTGTCTGGTATAGTCAACTGCACAGCAAGTCTATTTGGATGATTTTCGAGCCTTGATTTGTATTTAGAGCAGTTGACCCCTACTTCCTGCCTAACTGTCTTCACATCAAGATATTTCATGGACTTCAGCATTCCTCATGAACCATGGTGCGTTGGATATTTGCTTCAGTATATAGTTCTGAGCTCTTTGTACAATGCTTATACTGGAATCACACGCCGATCCCCACAGCTGTATGCCATACATCCAGATTGGTTTGAGTAAACATTTGTACACAAGAAGTTTGTTGTCCAGTGACAATTTTGAATTTCTTTAGAGCATCCAGTAGGGCTTCCTGTACTTGAAATTAATCTCGTTTCTTTTAGTCTGGAGATGTTTCCTCCACGTGAGTCTCTGATCCAAATACATGCCCAAGTATTTGACGCAGTCACTTTGTGGGAGCTGGTGGTTTCTCAATGACACTGGTGGGCATCGTCCTCTGCGTAAAGTGAATGTTACATGTACTGACTTAGATGCACTAGCTTTCATTCTCCATTTAAGAAGCCACCTATAGACCTCATCAAGATGGTGTTGCGGATAGAAGATGCTTCGGTTGGGCACTTACTGCGAGCCAAGATTTCAGTATCATCCGCAAATGTTGCCACGGTGACATTATCATTCTGGGGTAAGTCATAGGTGTAAATGCAGTAGAGAACAGGTCCCAGCACTGAGCCCTGGGGCACTCCAGCAACGATTGGGTGGAAGGTGGATGTACAATCATCTTCTTTAATCTGGAAGATACGATCGGAAAGATAGGATTTAAGGATTCCAAAGTATGGGTGAGGTAATAGCTGTTTGACCTTCGTTATGAGACCCATGTGCTATCAAAAGCCTGCTGCACGTCGAGGAAAGCAGCTGAGCAGTATTCCTTCCGTTCATGTGTTTCCCGTACTTCTTTACATACCCTGCGTACTTGTTCTATTGTACCATGTTGTTGCCTAAAACTAAACTGATGATCTGGTATTGCCTTCCTTTCTGTCTTAACAATAGGAAAGTGCAGTCATAAACGGTGGTTTTACCATTAGTGCAGTGCGATGCGCGCTCAGACACGGACGTGCGCCACTGCGCAGTTAGAATTAATTATTCGCTTTAACTATGGCTTTATGTCCAGTTTCAAGGAGGATGAGATTTGCAGTGCCAAGGTGATGCTGTTCCGAACCGTCGGTAAGGCTGACCAGATGCCGTCTCGCCGGAGAGATGGAACAGAGAAGTGTGTGCAAGACATCATCACCCTGTTGTTCTCACCCTTAGCAAGGTGAGAACAACCGGAAATAACATGGCGAATATACTCGACAGGACTGCGGAATGCCCGACAAATGTCGACCGTACCGTCCTTCATGATGTATTTCCGCTAGTTATTCACTTTGATAACTTCATCAGCAATTGCACAGACAAACCTTCGGTTTCCCCAAAGAGGTCCCCGAAACGTAGCCAGTTCACCGATGCGGAGAGGTCAACATCGGCCCTGTCAAAGCCCGATAGAACCTCCCATGCTGCTCCTTGCTCTTCCATATTTCCCTGCGGTCGTCAGTGGTGAGCACGGGTAGTTGACACCAGTTCTCGTTTGCCAAGGAGAGCGGCGTGAGCCCTTGTCGAGCGTGGGTGTAGCTTGCGCATGCGTTGTGAGCAGTTTTCGGACTCGTGTATCCAGAGCGCCCAGCTCAGCCTGAGTCCATCTCAGTATGCCATAGGAGTATATCAATAAGTGCATCACCCAACCGTTGAAGGCGCGCACCTTGTTGCCACCTGACAAAGAACTCTTAAGTACCCTTGTAAGGCGGCCAAAGAAACGCTCCAACACCGATTGTTTGACTTGACGTCCCCCATTGGTAAACCTAACGACTCTGACATACCGAGATATTTGTAGGTTTCGGCTTCAGAGAGGCATCTGAGTGTCATCGTCTCAGAGAGCTGTAAATTCGGTGAATCTACAACCCTCCCATCCTGTACATGCATGACCGCCCACTTATCCACATCGAACTCCATCTTGATGGCGTTGCTAAAAATCTCGGTGATTTTTAATAATTCCACCAAGACCTGGGGGTTTGGTGCAAACAGCTTTAGGTCATCAATGTACAGCAAATGAGAGATGAACTCACCCCTTCTGCGAAGCCGATGGCCTAGCTTTGAATCCTTTAGTAAGGTACTAAGAGGATTCAGAGCTGAACAAAACCACAAAGGACTCAAACTATCGCCCTGGTAAATACCTCGCTCTATCCTTATGAAGTCCTGCGGATCAGGGGAACCATCTCCACCACCTGGTTGACGAAGGACTATGATCCGTCGTCAGTTTATGCTGTTAGAAAAATAAGGCTCCTGACTGATATCGCAACAGCAAGATTAGTGTACTTCAGTTATTTTCCGTCCGTCCATTTACAACCTTAGACCACGCGACTCGCTTCGTGAAGTATTCAAAGAGATAGATATTTTATCGGTGTACTCTCAATTTATTTATGATAATGTAGTATATGTCCGCAAAAACTTGCATCTCTTCATGAAAAACAGTGAGGTTCATAAACTTAATACTAGAAATAAAAATAAGCTCGTAACTCCCACTCTAAGACTACATAAGGTAGGGAAAACATTTGTTGGTCAATGTTTAAAATATTTTAATAAGATTCCGCAAACTTTTGTTGAACTGCCTCTTCACCAGTTTAAGTCAAAAATTAAAGCTAAGTTAGTGAAGCGAGGTTATTAAAGTGTTGAGGATTTCTTAAATGATAAGAATTTGTGATCATCTTAGGTATAATCTGCTCCTCTGCACATTTTTTCGTTATGACCTTACTCTGTCAATTCAATTTTTGTGTATAAAAACAAGATTGAAAAGAGTACTTAACCATCGAGTTTCTTGCCGGGGTCTTCTCGATCGGAAACAACCTTCGAACCGGTGGTAGAGTCACGTTATGTTTAATTATGATATTTACTATCATAGTATTAGTTTATGTAAGTTTATTTTTAGTATATTTTCGCTATAATATTTTTTGTGTATGACTTGTCATAAGTACTTTTCATAAGGCTATATGAATAAGGATATTTTTTACTTTACTTTACTTTTACATCAATTTTATACAGTTCTAAGATCCTCCTCAGCCATGAATGGGGCACCGAATCATAGGCCTTCTTATAGTTAATCCAAGCAGTTGAAAGAGCTTTCCTGCTCCGCCGGACTTGCCGGCAAATGGTCGTGTCTATGAGGAGGAGTTCTTTAGTTCCTCGGGACAGGTGATGAAGGTCGCGATGGCGAGCGGCGCGGCGACGGCGGCGCGCGCGGGTGGCGTGCAGTAGCGCGGCCCGGCGTCCGCGTCCGCCGTGCGCTGCTCCGTGTGCGGTTACCTAGGACATCAGGCGTCGGCGTGTCGGTTTGCGCGGTACAAATGTAGGAAGTGCGGTGTACAAGGCCACCTTAGGCGAATGTGTAACAAGTTAGATGGGCAGCATTATGTAGAGCGCCGTGAGAATGTCGATGATGATGGTAAGCAACTGTGTTGTAATATTAGAACTTTTCGTGGAGAACCTTTGCGGGAATCTGTTGTGGTTAATGGTGTGGACTTGGTATTTGAAATTGATACGGGATCTCCGGTTACCGTCTTATCTGAGCAAATGTATAAACTGTTTTTTTCAAATATTACACTAGAACCAAGTGACGTCATGTTACACAGTTACAATGGCGATCGTTTGAACATAATGAGTGTTGAAATTATCGTTTACGTATAAGGACAAAACTAAGGAAATCGTTGTTTATGTTGTTTTTAATGGGGGACCGCCATTATTGGGAAGGGGTTTTTTTTCACGGTTTAATTTACAAATCTGCTCGGTAAATAATTGTAATTTTTTTTTAAGATATGACATTAAGATATCCGCAATTGTTTTCTGATCAACTAGGTGGTTTTAAAGACGTCCTTGTAGATTTGAATCTTAAGCCGGGATCTAAACCTGTTTTTTTTAAGGCTCGGACGTTACCGTTTTCTCTCCGTTCTAGTGTTGAAAAAGAATTAGACCAGCTGGTTTAAACTAGGAATTTTAGTGCCGGTAAAATATTCTGAATACACAGTCTGATCGTAGCGTCTCGCTTTAATACGGGCACAATAGGGTATTAAAGCGAGACGCTACGATCAGACTGTGTGCTGATTATTCCGTAACAATCAATAAGCAACTATTAATTGACAACAAGTCTAAACAGTACTTACAGACAACGAGGAGTCACCATGTCAGGGAGGAACCTTGGCAGCGGCGGTTTCGAATCCACCAGCAGGAAACGCTGTCACTCATCTTGTAAATGAAAATAATCCTAACGATTGGTTTGACTGTGGCGAGGAGAACGGGCAGTCAGATGACATCGACGCTGTCGAGAATGAGCCTTGTTCTACCACCCCGGAGAAGAAGTTACCTCACGTTCTAAACGAGCTAGGACAGTTGTAGATTATAGGAAGTTTTTTTGAAGTTAAGGGGGAGGGATATTATATAGTAGGGTAGACACCGGTCTCTTTAGTAATAATTTTAATAGCTATGAATGGGCGGTAGTTTGAAGTCGAAGGAAACGGCTGCTGCGTCAGTCGAATAAACGAGCTTGAATGTACCGGTGGTTTTAATTATTTCGACTCCCGCACACAATAAAATTATAACAGATACGGTAGCGCGTCGGGCGGGTCCCGCGTCGAGGGAGAAGTCGCGCGAACTAAAAGCGCCTCCAGGTGCAGCCGATCAAGCGTGGACTGATCCAACATCTGTAGACGCTGAATCGCCCTCACTTGATCCGATAGTCGTTGGGCGAAAACAGCCACGGCTGGGTCAAAGGCCTGAAACAGAGGCATCATCCGGTCACGATATGCAGACAGGTTGATTCCTCCCTCTGTAGCCCCATAAGTAGTAGGCGCGCATGCAGTTGACGTTCATTTCGTGTGTCCATCTCATGCGGCGCACTATTTTTATTATTATTATTTACCATAAAGCGGTCGCCAACAAGACCACCAACAGAGGTAAACTTGGCCAGGGCGACCGTGTGGACGACAGTTGGCAACCAAATAACAATGGATCGACTTTCGGCCTGACCAAGGTCACCTCTGTTGGTGGTCTTGTTGGCAACTGTGTAGCGAACGTCACTAATATAAGTAGAGAATACTGGGTGGGATTTTTCATACCGATAGGAAATTGATATGGCATGTATAATAATAATATGCATGGATCCTTAATGGCTCACCTAAAGTTCTTGACCCGAAATGTATTGTTCTTCCTACCGATTTGTAATCCGAATCACTCTTCCTAAATTTTATCTTTCTAAAGTATTTATTCGTACAATTTGTAGTACTTACTACCGACGATGTTCATAACACTCATGTTTCCGAAAATTTAAATTAATATTATTCCAACTCCTACTGTTGTTCTTCATAGAGCTTTTATCCTTATACATAATTTCCACTATATTTTTTTTCAGGTTCAGAAAGTAAAGTGATGTTTATTAATGTGGGAAACGCCTTAAAGTCGTTTCTGGCACTCACCGGCCGCTGCCGCGGCACGCTCGCTACGCTCGTTCAGCTCGTGCGCTGTCTTTATGAAATTTGTTTTTCTGAATTTATTATATATAATATATATATATAATTAATAATTTAATAATTTATTATATATATATATATTTTAATTTATTCTGTCTTTTTGAATTTATTTTAAATTGGCTTCTGGCACTAGCTTTGGTTCGCGAGGAGCGAAGTGACGAGAGGGTTATGTTGACTTAAACGCTAAATTGTTAAGTTAGTATAATGTGTTCGGATTACAAATCGGTAGGAAGAACAATTTCGGGTAAAGTGCTTTAGGTGAGCCAATATGGACCCGTTATGAACATTGTCCGTAGTACTACAAATTGTATGAATGTAAACTTTAAAAGATTTTTTTGGGAAGAGTACCATCATCATTCTGATTAAAAACATTAGAAACAGAGTAGTTAGGAATTGTGATTGTTAGGAGGAACATTTTCGGAGTTCCAATTAACTGAGGTGAAAATTTAGGTGAATAGCGATAGTAATAGCGATCTCTACCAGGCAACCTACAGGTAGAGTAAATATATTATAAGAATGGCAAGTTCGTGCTTAAATACGTAAACTTAATAAGTAACATAAATAAAATAATATTAATAATAATAATAATAATACATAATAAATATCCCTGGACATTATTCCACACAGAGCCATCTAGCCCCAAAGTAAGCTAATTAAAGCTTGTGTTATGGGATACTAGACAACGGATAAACATACTTAAATACATTTTCTTTTGTAAATACATACTTATTATACATAGGAGACACCCAGACCAGTACAAACAGACATGTTCATGCACACAAATGTTTGTACTGTGCGGGGATCGAACCCGCGACCTCTGGTGTAGTAGCCAACTTCTTAACCATTACACCAAGTCGGTCGTCAAATAATATACCATAATTTTAAGGGGATATTTAAATAGATACATATTACCTAATAGTATCAATATAAACAAACAAGTTATACATACCGGGTGCGGCAATTGAACTGTCCATATTAAAAAATTAAATATTTTTATTTACTTTGAATATTTATTAATATATTTTTTACATATGAAAATAAAAGGTCCAAAATTATAATCTTATTTATTCTAATGGAATACAACCGCCTTTAGCCTTCACTACAAGCTTGAGTCTCTTTCTGAATGAAGCGCAGGCTGCTCGAATAACGTCGTCATTTAAATGGTTCCATTCTCGTGTAAGAGTAGTTTTGAGCGCCTCCACTGAGGTGTGTTTTTTAGCACAGGCCTTCGCCTGTAAAACACCCCAAATACAAAAGTCTAGAGGGTTTAAGTCGGGCGAAGACGACGGCCACATATCTCGGTCGATCAGCACAGGAACGTTCGCTTTCAACCAATTTTGCGTCCCAGTTGCTCTGTGCGATGGCGCCGAGTCTTGCTGGAACGTCCAACGCTCCGAACCAAATGTCTTGCGTGCCCACGGTATCAATCCTGTTTTTAAGACTTCATTTTGATAGATTTGTTGATTTATTTTGGCTTGGTTGCGACCCATTGGGAGAACGCCCATACCATGCTTTTGTCGTCGAGTGACTCTCAGTTCATCTGAATGATCGCTGACACGTCCTTTCAACCACACACGGTGTTGGGTGGTGCCTTGATGCTGCCACTCAACTAACTTGCTGAATCTTGATATAAATGATAAATCCTTGATGATTATAAAATGTTTATTTACTTGATATATGTACGAGTTCACCTTTTGATGGATATGACGTGACTAAGTAACTTAAGTAAAATGAAATGCACGAATATGAAAATGCTGACGCGGTGACATATTTTGTGCGGTGTAAACCGTACATATTCCCGGGCCTGAGATGGGATACAATCAGTTGAGATAAAATATTAAATGAAAGAAAAGTTACTTGTTAAACAAAGATAATAAAAACTGTAAATAATCAAATGGGGTCTTCGTTAAACATTTCTTTAAATTTTCTTAAAACTGGACTTGTTGATCTATTTCGTAATTGGATGGGACGCGCGTAGCTCGCCTCCCCCTCTCGCTGGCGCGACGTGTGGTCGCCGGCGGCGCGCGGGTTTCCGGCGTGCTGGTAGGACGGTCCAGGCACTGGAACGGGCGCTGCTGCTGTTGGTGCTGCTTGATTTTGGTTTTCTTCCCTTGGCTGCTCGTCTCGTCGCCTTCCCCATAAACATTGAGAGCGGTGGGCGATTATTACTATGCCCAACACTGCCAATACCCCCAATATAACGTAAATCATAGCGTAATGGTGTATGTCATGGTACGATACGCTTGATGACGTCACTTCACTGTTCTTTAAGGTTTGTATTCGTTCTTGAATTGCCGCCGCTTCCTTGTTGAACTGCGTATGCTCTTGATTTGTAAAGTTTATGTGGGGGATTGAAATATTCATAATGTGATTTATGGGTGAGATTGTTGGCGTAAATAATTTTGGAAAAATCCTAACCTCGCTTGTATGAGGCATATGGGGATAAATAATAAAATCATCAGTCTTGATAAGGCAACCATGTCCCACATTCATAAGTCCGGTGCCTGTGAGTTGGTAAGCGGTAATTTGATCATCGCACATTGTTCGAATATTGCATGGTTCGCAACATGTGTAAATATATGTATTCATAATATAACTTTCTTGCCAAGTAGTTTTACACAAAATTTCTTTGGGAACGCATTCTTGGTTCATCTGTAAACACAGATTTTGGACACCTTTCATCTGGTACTCGGGTCTTTGGCTGTGACAATAGTATGAGTCTTGTACAAAACACTCTTTAATATTTGTTTCGCTCATAGGTATAAAAGTGTCTTTTCTTATATTCATTGCCACATAATCTGATACCGGAGTTATTGTGAAGGTCTTGTTTTCATGAAATTTAGGGATCGGAATCAGTTTGAAAATCTCGTAAGAGTCTCTGCTGATAAGAGGTATTCTTATCTCGAATAGAAGGTACTCTTCCAGCATTCTCGCTTTGACCTTGATGAGATTGTACAATTTTCGTACATCTGTGTGGATGTTGTTTGTTGGCAAGGAGACGTCCTTGGGTAGCTTGCTTGATATGCTGTCCAACTCTTTCGCCAATTGATCTGGAGTGACTAGGTGTAAGTTGTATCGGCCTTGATAAACATCCGTTATCGTGTCCAATAATGCATTCTGCAGAGTTTTCAAGTTGTTTAGTACGTTAGTCGCAACTAAAGATCCCATCATGAAGTCGCTTATGACGTTATTCAATTCAGCAGAATTTTTCAGTTCGTCCATTGCTTTTTCTAAAGATATCATGTGTTGATTTATAATTTTGTGCTGCTGGTTCATAGTCGCTTCAGTACGTTTTAATAGGTTGTTCTCGGCTTCAACTATGGTTGTTTGATTTTTCCAGAGGTTGATGATGTGATTTTGATTCTCTTGGAGTAGGTCGATGTCCCTTTTATACTGTTCGGCGAATTGGCTATCCTACTGGATAGCCAAACAAAACTTTGTTCGGGGTACTCCCCGAACAAAGTTTGCGAGATATCCGACACCATTGATAAGGCCTCTCTTGCGTCGACGCAGTCTGCTCGGCGCCGGCGCTACAGCGTCGAATTGCTGACTTTGCAATAGCTGATTATAATGTTCAAGTTCATTGTAGCCGTGACGTAACTGGAGTATTATTGCATCACATCGTGTTTGCCTACGTAATGTTTCGCATGTTGCATCGAGCGTTTGTATGTATGACTCGAAAGCCTTATTTCCTTGCAGATAAGGTTCCATTTCGAAATATACTATAAGTTTCCATTCATTTTTGATAAGCATCATGTTTGACAATTTATCAAAATATAAACCTTGATTTTCTCTGAACTTGGTGATATTGGCGTGTGCTGCATAACTTGAACTGACGATTAAGAACATCATAAATGTCATCATCATTGATGTGAATAAGCTTTTTTTGCTGGTTTTTGTTGCTCTACTTGATTTTGGGGTTTGCGACATGTTTTCGCTGTTGCTTGTTTCAACATTACTACTTGTTTCAGTGTGCTTGATTAGTTTTGAAAGTTTGACGACCGGTCGCTTCAAATATCCACTCTTTGTTTTCAGAGTTACAACACGGACGAAACCATCTTGCCCTGGATGTAACTCGCACACTCTACCCATAATCCATTTTCCTGGCGGTAGGTTTTCTTCGTGAACTAAAACGATGTCATCAATACTGAGATTTTCTCTTGGATTCTTCCACCTTGATCTTGATGTCAGTTGTGTTAAATATTCCGCTGACCATCGCTTCCAAATATCCTGTGTTATTTGCTGAGTGAGGTGCCAGCGTGTTCTGAGATCTCGCTCCGTTTCTAAGATCGTTATAACTGGGCCGCTTGAGAGAAAATGAGATGGTGTAATGTAGTTGAGATCATCTGGGTCTTCTGTTAAGGGGCACAGCGGTCGTGAGTTTAGACATGCTTCGATCTGTGTCAGCAAGGTTAAATACTCTTCATATGTAAGCTTCTGCTCTCCAATGACTCTTTTCACATGATATTTAAAGCTCTTGACAGCAGCTTCCCAGAGTCCACCCGCTGAGGGCCATGATGGTGCGTTGAAATGGAATGAAATCTCCATGTCGACTATTTCCTGCTGTAATTCTTTGTTCTGAAAAATTTGACTAATTTCTTCGTACTCTTCTCGGATAATTCTGCTTGCTCCGACAAAATTGCGTCCATTGTCGCAATAAATGTCACTAGGAGTCCCTCTTCGAGCCGCCATTCTTCGGAGTGCTGCGATGAATGCCGAAGATGTTAAATCTGAGACTAACTCTAGATGTATGGCCTTGGTTACCATACATACGAAAACCGCGACATATCCTTTTGTGGTCTTGATACCACGACCCTTGTTGGCCTTCACAAGGACATGGCCGGTGAAATCTACGCCTGTGTGCTTGAATGGACGTGAAGGACGGACTCTTGCTTCTGGTAAGTTTCCCATCATCTGTTCCTGCATGATTGGCTTTTGTTTTTTACAGGTTACACATCTATGTATAATTTTTTTTGTAGTTCTAGTACCGCTAAGTATCCAGTATTTTTGTCGCGTGAATGATAGTGTAACACGAGCTCCGCCGTGGAATGTGAGTTCGTGTGCATTATTTATAATCAATTCTGTGAAGCGATGATTTTGAGGTAAAATAATTGGATTTCTCATTTCAGGATTGATAGGAGCGTTGTGCAGCCTCCCTCCAACTCGAAGAACCTCATTGTCATCTAAATATGGGTTTAGATTCAAAAGTTTGCTTTTCTTTGAAATAGGTTTCTTTTGCAACAGGTGACCTATTTCTTCTTCAAATTCTTCTCCTTGAACCTGTATTATAATCTTCTTACTTGTTTCTCTTAATTCTGATAGAGCGAGCCAAGATGTATTTTTTCTCTTTTCCTTTTCTGTAGTAAATCTGTACACCCAGCTAAGTACTCTCAGGAGTTTTGAATAAGAACTGTATTTATTCATCATTTCCTTGATAATGTTATTATCCTTGCTATGCGTAGCGACAACGTTCACTTGTTTCGATTTTCTTGCTTCTTCGTTGGTAGTATAAATTATTTTTTCCTGTGTTACATTTTCAGATGTAGATAACCAGGTCGGACCCTGCCACCACAATGAGTGTGTGATCAGTTGCTTTGCTGTGAGCCCCCGGCTGGCGCAGTCAGATGGATTTTCTGCTGATTTAATATATTTCCAGCTTTCGGGTGGCATTACTTTGATGATTTCCCGTACCCTGTTAGATACAAAAGGCTTCCAGCGATCCGGATTTCCTTGCAGCCATCCCAGAACTGCTGTAGAATCGACCCAGCCATGGACCTTGACGTCTATGTCTGGAGATATAGCTTGCTTGATTTTTAGCATCACCTTGGAAAGTAGCAATGCCCCGCTTAGCTCCAGCCTTGGTAAGGACACTTCTTTTTTGCATGGAACAAGTCTTGATTTTCCAACAAGAAGTTTTATTTCAGCTCGACCTTGTTTTATTAACTTGCTATAAACAGCGCATCCGTACGCCTTTTGCGAAGCGTCGCAGAAACCGTGTAATTCTAGGTTACACGTGTCGTCGGAGCCCAGCCATCGTGGTATTTCAATATTATTTAAGTAAATAATATCATTTTTAATTGCTTGCCACTCTTGATAAATTTCCTGTGGGAGCTTGTCATCCCAAGCCAGGTTTGTTTTCCATACTTGTTGAAACAGTAGCTTCATTTTTGTGGACAGGGGTGTCAACCATCCCAGCGGGTCAAATAGCTGTGAGATGGCGGATAACAATGATCTTTTTGTATCTTGTTTATCTTGATTTACCTTGTATTGAAAATTGAAAACATCTCTTTCAGGATTCCAATTAAGACCGAGGGTTTTTGCAGATTCAGCTTGCTTGAAACTGTAATTACTTTCCTCTGGCGGGCTTGTATCTTGTAGTAACTCTTGGTAGTTTGACCTCCACTTTCTTAAGTTAAAACCTCCTGCATTCATAAGATGGATGAGGTCTTTTTTCAATTGAAGTGCAGAACTAAGCAAAGGTACGCAAAAAACCAAGTCATCCATGTAAAAAATATTTTCCAGGACTTGAGACGCTTCTGGATACTTTTTTTTCTCATCACCTGCTAGTTGACGTAAAGTCATCATTGCGAGATATGGTGCGGCCTTGGTGCCGTAGGTTACCGTCGTGAGTTGGTATTCTTGTAATGCTTCTTGTGAGCTATCTCGCCATATTATTCGCTGAAGAGACTGGTCATCTTCATGTAGCCATATGGCTCGAAACATCTTCTCAATATCTGCGGTGAAGGCAACTTGATACTGTCTCCACCCCAAAATTAGTGTGAAAATATCTTTTTGTAAGTTGGGCCCGGTACACATACAGTCGTTGAGACTTAGCCCGCTCGATGTTTTATCGGATGCATTGAAGACTACGCGTAGTTTCGTTGTACTTGAATCTAACCGTAGCACGCAATGGTGTGGTAAGTAGCAGCCGAGTGCCGTCGTAGCGTTATCACAGCTGATTGGTTTCATATGGCCTAGTTGTTGATATTCATCAATAAACGACTTGTAGTCTATTTTTAACTCGGTGTTCTTATTGAGCTTTCTTTCCAATTGATAAAACTGTGCAATCGCCTTGTTCTTAGAGTTCCCCAGTTGATTTATGTTTGATTTAAGGGGTAATCTCACAATGTATTTTCCGTCTTGTGATCTTGTTGTTGTATTCTTGTAGAAATCAATGCATTTATTTTCTTCTGCTGAATATGAATGGTTTTCCGGCACATCTTCAATTTCCCAAAATTTTTGAATATCTTGAATGTTATTTAGAATGACGTTGCACTGTAAAGTCTGTACTTTACCGCACAGAATCCACCCAAGTCTTGTTTCCTGGGCAATAGGTGTTGCATTTCCAACTCGATGTATTCTATCTAAAATAATGTTCGAATAGATATCGGCTCCAAATAAAATATCAATAGGCTTGCTTACATTGAATTCGGGGTCTGCTAACTCTAGTTCTTGCAATAAGTCCCATGTTGGTCTTATGAATGAGTCGTTTGGTAAATTTCGAGTTAACGATTTCATGATATAAACATCTGTAGTAAACATGTAATTTCCAGCTATTGAACTGCAATTTATCTTGGTCATTCCAGTGCAGATGTTGTCCTTGGTGCCAACACCAGTAATAACTCCTTTACACTTTTGGCGGGGCAAACACAAAAGCTGAGCAGCTTTAGCTGTTATTAGAGACACTTGTGAGCCTTGATCTATGAGTGCTCGCAAAGTGTAGTACTCTCCTTCTGCTCTTTTGACCTTCACCAATGCTGTCGCCAACAAAATTTCAGGCACCTCCCCTTGCTGGGCTACGTGTGAATTGCTGATCTGCCGTTCATATCGCCGGTTCGATTCCCAGTTCGTAATCGTTGGCCTTGACGTCACGTCAGTAGTAGTCACGTTATTTTTTGCATACGATGCGTGTAGCAGAGTGTTGTGGCTTTCCTTGCACTCGCGACATCGTATTATTGATGAGCACGCTTTTCCGTTGTGACTGTGTAGGCAGTTAGCGCAAAAATTCAATTTCGCAATTGCTTCGCGTTTTTGTGTCGGTGACATTTCCAGGAACTGCTTGCAAAAATAAATACCATGTTCTGAATTTTTACAAATGGGGCATGCCTGCTTGTTTCTTGAATGGGCTTGTGTGGTAACCTTGTTGTTGTGAAAATTCTTGAATTGGTATGATTTATCTTGTCTGCTTGATGTCGATGGAATGGGCCGCTGTTGATAATTTTCTTGCTTTCGACGTGCCGACTCCATTGTTGTAAACTTGTTTTCCAAGAATTTAAGGAACTCGTTCAGACTTGGTAGTTCTCGGGGTTCCTTCAATGTTTCTAAATAGTCACTATGAGTTTCAGGGTCGATTTTCTGAAGTAAAAGATACACCAAGATCGGATCCCAAGTTCCAATATTCACGCCAAGGTTCTTAATAGCGTTTAGGCATTCAGTAGTGACGTCATGAATGCGTTTAATATGATTTGCGTTAGATGTTTGCGACACAGGAATACTCATCATGGTGTTCATATGGGTTGTGAAAATTAACTTTTTATTGTTATACCTGTGGTTTAATATTTCCCAACAGGTTATGTAGTTTTCCGAGCTGATCGGTAAGTGCTGGACCAACCGTTCAGCTTCCCCCTTAAGCTTGCTCTTAAGGAACTGCATTCGTTGTGCATTTGATTAACTCGGATTTTTGTGAATGGTCTCACTGAAGAGGTCTTTGAATGACACCCACTGCTGGTAATTTCCATTGAAGATAGGGATGTCGAGCTGAGGTGTTGATTTTGTTCTATGAGAGACAGACCATAGCTTGCTATTTATGGCTTTCTTCATGTCATGATATTTTTGTTCGTGCTCAGAAAACCTTGATTCGTATTGCAGATTTGACCCGTTAGTTACACTATCTATCTCCCAGTGGAGCAGATCTATTGCTTTCCAGCGGGATTGAAGCTCTCTCAGTGTGTCTTCGAACTCCCAAAGTTCCTGCATTGTATCTACATTGATGTTGGAGACGGTTCTTGTAAACGCCTTGAAATTACTCAACTGCTTTTTAAACATCTCATCGTGCTTGCTGTAGTTACCGGCATTCGAGGTACTCATCATAGCATTCCAGTCCTGCTTACTGCTAACATTTCTTTTTTGCGTAGAGACAGTATCCTCAAAAGCAGCATTTTCATCTTGCTCAGCCTCTTGAGAGATGAGTGTTTCCTCCTGTGAGAGGTTTATATTTTCAGATGACGTCATGGGCGGTACATCCGCAGGATACTTTGACGAAGTGATACTGATACTTGTTTTTTCAATGTATAGTTTAGCTTCCATGTAGCTTTGTTTTGTTTGTTAATAATATTCATAGTAGGTCACTCATATCCATCTTGATATAGCTTGATATTTAGGTTCTTGATAACCTGTAAACTTGCTGCTGACTTGATAATTAGGTGTGAACTCGTAAAATCACTTGTCTTGATTATTTCGGTATACCTTGCTGGATAATAATGATTTTTTGATGCGCGCAAACTTGATAATACAGTAGTGGACTTGTATTTCACAACAAAGGTTCCACACTTGAACTTGCTCTTGTGTCTTGCTGGTTCATAACAATTCAGTGCTCAATGTGCCAACAAATGTTATGTGCGCCGTTCTCAATCCTGTCGGTGAGACCCGCTGGTGGGAGGCCGACTGAACCGATTCGCTAACACTTGAAAAACACAAATAAACACTAAATTATTCACTTCTCGAAGGACCACTATGTTGGGTGGTGCCTTGATGCTGCCACTCAACTAACTTGCTGAATCTTGATATAAATGATAAATCCTTGATGATTATAAAATGTTTATTTACTTGATATATGTACGAGTTCACCTTTTGATGGATATGACGTGACTAAGTAACTTAAGTAAAATGAAATGCACGAATATGAAAATGCTGACGCGGTGACATATTTTGTGCGGTGTAAACCGTACACACGGTCATTTTGTTTGTTAAGAAACTGCTCAACACAGAAAGTTTTCTCATCTGAAAATACCAAGTTGGGAAGCTCGCCAGTGTCGAGCAAGCGAATCAGCTCCTTTGATCGAGCCAGCCGTTTGCTCTTTTGCAAAGCAGTGAGTTCTTGCGAAAAATTTTTTTTAATGGTTTAACCTTAAGCTTTTCCTTTAATATACGACGAACGCTGCGGTCGCTCACCTTAAGATCCTGGGCGAGCTGATTTGCTGAGCGCTCTGGATTTCTGCGTAAACGATGTCGCACCTTTTCGACAACTGCTGGCGCCGTTGCAGTACAGCGTCGACCGCCCCCGTAGCGTTTCTTAACACTCCCAGTCTCGTTAAATCTTTGGATAGTACGACGCACAAATTTTTCGTTCAATTGAAGATTTGGTAGCGCTCGACGAATGTCGATGTTCGATTTTCCCTCCAAATAAAGAGCAATCACTGAATTGCGTTTTAAATCCATTATTTTAAAATTGGAACGTTTCTTCTCACGACCGAATAGTTTTGAAGTAACATAGATAATGTGTCACAGATTATTTTTTAAAATTTTTGCCGCGTTCGATTCAGTAGTTCGAATTTTAAAATAGTTACAAGGAGACGGACAGTTCAATTGCTGCACCCGGTAGATGATACAAAAACCAATAGCGAATACACCAAAGCTAGCTAGAAATTTAGAAAAGATAATTATATTATGAATAATCACCGCGAAAGATAATGTGATTTGACCTTTGCCTTGAAGATAGGAAGGGATTGAGATCTCCTAATAGAGAGGGGTAAGGAATTCCACAATCGGATAGATTGTACAGTAAAGGATTGTGTGTAGGAGTGTGAGGAATGAGAAGGAAGTTTAAGTCGAAGTGTTTGACAACAAACAACACAACAAGTTACAAACACAAGTACAAGTTTCAGTTTAATAAACATTTTCTCTTTACAGGTGACAATTTACATATTTGTAGGGAAAACTGTTTTATTGAACGCATTTGTAGTTACAAGTTTACACATCTTGTAAATTGTATTACAATTCCGACAGGTAGACTCGCCTTGTGTCAGAACTTCACCATTTTGTGCCTCAATCTATCAAGTATAGAAAATTGGAATAAATATTTTTTTTTTTTTTCTTTATTAAGGAAAACAAACAGCTATTTCTAATACATTTGCTCAGTTAACTAAAATAGTACATTAGCATTTAATGTTCTCACTGTTAAGCAATACATAAAGTAGTGATCTAGAAAACACTGCGATCAAAAAGAAAAAGGCTATCAAAACAACACATGAAGACATTAACTAAGTACGTATATGTTAGTTTGCATGCTATTACTAGTGAGGCAAGATTTACTAGATAAGATCCGCTGGCCTTTTCAATAGGCCACGGAATCGTTCTATTCTTTCATGAAATATGTCGATGTTACTGTTACTGTAAGTACTGTTGTACTTGTTGCAGACTCTTATTAAGAAACTATTTTTCCTATAATTGGACTTGTAAGACGGTGTACTGAAAGCGTTACGGTGCCGTGCTCTAGGTCTAGGACATTTATAAAAAACTTTACTCAACAAATATGGAGAGTCGACTACGTTGTTAATGATTTTGTAAAGTAGAACTTGATCCCTGTGCTCTCGTCGAGTTACCAAATTCTCAATTTTATTGGTATCAAAATCTTTGAACCGGTACTTCAAACGTTTTTTAAACTTATTTTGTATACTTTCCAACTGTTGAATATACTTTGCATACATAGGATTCCACACAGTGGAAGCATAATCAAGCTGAGACCTCACATAAGCATTATACAGTATTAACAATGTATTGACATTTTTGAAGTCCGTACTTTGGCGAAATATAAAACCAAGCAACCTAAATGCCTTAGCAGTAATTTTATTTATATGCGATTCAAAATATAATCCACTATCCAGCTGAACTCCCAGGTCCCTCACCTCATCGACTCTCTTCAACCCCTTATCAAAGAGCGTATAATTGAAGGTTATTGGATATTTTTTTCGTGTGAATGTAATTGCATGGCATTTTTCAACATTTAGATGTAATTTGTTAAGAGAACAATAGTTACATAGGCGATTTAGGTCATTTTGTAATTCCAAACAATCATTATCTGATTTGATTACCGAAAATATTTTAGTGTCATCAGCGTACAACAATAATTTAGAATTTTGGAAACATGATATGACATCGTTTATAAAGACGTTAAAGAGCAAAGGTCCCAAATGCGAGCCCTGGGGCACACCGGATGAAATAGGAATAAAACTAGAAGTAAAACCCTTAACCGTCACAGCCTGAGTTCGGTTTCTAAGGTAAGACGTGAGCCACCGTAGCAAATCACCATGTACACCAATTGCCTCAAGCTTAGTAATAAGTAGTGAGTGGGAAATTTTATCGAACGCTTTTGAGTAATCGGTGTACACAGCATCCACCTGAAATCCCTTATCCATAGATTCCTGAACTATGTCCAAAAACTCAGAAACGTTAGTCTCAGTAGAACGTTTAGCCACAAAACCATGCTGGTGTATGGTCAGTAACGGACTAAGCGATGGATAGATGGTGTCATAAATGATTTTTTCAAAAACTTCAGGTAATATTGATAACTTGGAGATGCCTCGATAGTTACGTACGTCATGTTTATCACCACCCTTATGTATGGGGACCACAAATGATTGCTTCCATCGATCAGGCATAACCCGACAAGAAATAGATAAATTGAATATAAGCGCAATGGGGTATGCCAATTGTTTACTACAAACTCTTACAAATAGGGGATGAATGCCGTCGGGTCCGCTAGCTTTGGAAGTATCAATCTTTGAAAGGTATTTCTCAACGATTTGCTCTGTTATATGTATACTGCCAATTACCACGTTATTCGATTCTGTTGGGCTTGAATATTTAGAGACATTTGTATCTTTTTCAAATACTGAGTGAAAAAAGTTATTAAACATATCAGAAGTTGTTTGACCATCATTACCTACAGTATGATCCATTTTCACAGTGTCAGGAATACTATTAATATTCTTTTTGGATTTAATGTAAGCCCAGAAAAACTTGGAGCTGTACTTGATATTAGTCTCAGATCTAATAATAAATAAATTATAACATGAAATCTCCAGCTTCTTCACCGAACGCCTCAAATCAGAGAAGGTTTCATAATCAGAGAGTCTGCCATAATTTTTCCATTTTTTGTGTAATTTTGCTTTTCTTTTAATCAATTTATTAAGTTTAAATGAAAACCAAATAGGATATCTGTCATGATCTTTTTGAATTTTTGTAGGTATTTGTTCATCAATAATTCTATTTACTATTAAGTAAAAACTCTCTAATGCCCTTTCTATATCAGAACTGGATAGATGCTGCTCCCACTTTACCTTCTCAAGTTCGGTTTTTATAACATCATAATTGGCAGCATGATAACGCCGCACAGTCCTGGGTGGTTGCCGCAGACAAGAGTCGTTGGTGACCACGCTTGCGACTATGCTTAAGGACGGATGATGACTGTCCTCCGGCTCAGACAGAGGCACAGTGCGCTTTACGGAGCACGGAAAACTAGTAAATATTAAATCAAGAAATCTGTTATTGTGATTAGGTATTCCATTACGCTGAGACCATCCTGTAAAACTCATGAAAGTAAATACCTGGGAGGTTAAAGAGTCCTTCGACGGGTTTGACAAAATGAAACTATTCCTGGAAGTACTATCTTCCGACCAGGTTGCATTCCTAATGTTAAAATCTCCGACTACTAAAAATTCATCACTCGGTTTGTCAACGCTCAGTTCCGATATTGACTCAAGTAAAGACAACTGTGAAAACGCCTGATCCCTGCTCTCAGGGAAATAACAAAAATACACATGCAACCGTTTACAATCCGGGCCGCGAGTCAACACAATTTCTAATTGAGTCACATCAGCGTCAGGAAACTCAGGGAGTGTTGAGCATCGCGAGTCTACCATAAGTTCTCGTTTGACCGCGATAAAAGTTCCTCCACCTTTTGTCAAACCTCGCCGTGCATAATCTCGGTCTGTACGGTAAACATGATAACGCGAGTCGAACAGCTCGGCATCAAAAATGCCGGGCAAAAGCCATGTCTCACTGAGACAAATAATGTCATAGTCGAAATTAAGAAGGTTACGAGAGAATATCTTAGTTTTAGTACGTAGTCCACGGACGTTCTGGTAAAAACATTTAAAAAATGTATCTAGCTCTGTAAAAAATAACTATTTAATTGATTATTTTGTATAATGCTTAATTCATTACGAGTTTCTATACTAGGTAAAATAAAAGTATCTCCAATTTTCACAACTAATGAATGCACATAACCACGTTTATGTCTCAACAAAGGACCCATCAAGAAGTCACTGTACATATTATCTTGCCGTAAACAACATCCCTCCACTATACATGACAAACTACGCAGCCATAACATTAAATACAAATGGAGTATTAAAAATTTGAAGCACATAATAGGGATACAAAACACACAATAAGGACCACCTATCATAGCACAGCGACGTTTAAATTTCAACAATACCGTCCGAGTCACAACAAATGAACATTCCAATACACGAGTAAAGACTTTAAAATATAAAATGTTAAAAACGTTTGAAACAATCCTAACACTATTAAAAGAAACTTGTTCTAATTCAAAAAACTCGCTGTACATTGCTGCCCATGTTTCAAGCGCTCGAGCAAACGTTAGCAAATACTCAGCAATGTAAGCCGGGAGCCGCCACGTTTTACACCTACCCAGACAGCAATAGTACGTGAACGCGAACAATGGGATGAACAATGTTATCAGTTCGGCACAAGTTCTCAACTTTTCGCACTCATTCACCGCAAGACAGCGACTGCAAAGCATACATCGACATATTCCACTACAAAAGTTATTTAAATATAAACAATAGATTAAAATAATACTTATACTATTTTGTTTAACGACTCCTCAAATGTTATATGTATAACAGGTGATTTATCGGCTTTTCGAACCATAACGGTGCAGTTTCGAACCCAGCAATAGCTGTAATTTTTCTCCTTAGCTTTTAGTTTGGCTTGCTGGAAGAGATACTTATGAAAGATGGTCATTGAAGAATACCACACTATCCAGGCCGGAGAATCCGATATCACTCGCCTTGAGGTTATGCATTTTCCGAAGGCATGCCAGAAAATCGTCTTTCCTATAACGGGATTGCATTTTTATTATGATGGGCTTAGTTTTCTTGCCCTCAATGTCATTTTTTACAGCTACTCTCGTCACAAAGTCGATATCATTCAACGGGTTCAAAGAGTAACCACAGCGGTCCGCCAAACACTTAACAATGCTAACCAAGTTTTCTCCGGTTTTCTGGGGAATGCCGTTTATCTGGATGTTCGACCTGCGCACCCACTGCTCATTTTTGTACCCTTCATTCAAAATTGCAGTAACCTGCGCTTTAAGCTCCTCGACGTCACCTCCCAAACCCTCCACGGCTGAAACTCTTGCATCGATGGTGTCCACACGGTTGGAGAGCTGGTCTAATCGTGTATTGACAGTCGCTTTGAGGTCTGCAATATCAGACTTTACCAGCTGTAAATCCTGCTGAATTGAGTCAATAGCCGATAACTGAATCTGCATTTTCGAAATCTTTGATGATATGTCGTTAAGTAGTGCCAAGTATGGCTGGTCCTGTACATCATCTTTGTTGGCAAGAAGTAATTGCCTCGGAGTGGAAGAGGAAGGGCCCTGTTGCAATGGCAATCCCGATGAATACCTCGAGCTAACCGGTGCGTCGACAGATTGAGCTTCCTCCACTCTGGATATCTCCAGGGCTGTCTGCGATGCATCCCTACAGGAAGTGCACATCCAAGAAGCTCTGCCTGAACCAAGTCTTGTAAACCCACGTTCTGAAATCCCTCCGCAGGAAAAATGGTACGTCTTCTTACATACAGAACAGTCTGGCCCGTCTCCAACTACCTCAGTACAACTTGCACATTTCGAAGTGAACATTTTGACAACTGCTGACTTTCTTAATCGCACAAAGAATACGTGTCTTCTTAAACACTGTTCGCACGCTACTGTATAAAAAAATGTATACTGTATAAAAAAATGGTCCTAACAACTGGTAGTGGAAGTAGTGCCAGTAGTCATGATGAGTATATGAGTGAACGGCAGCGGCGAGTTTTTCGTATACGGATAAACTTTACTTCTAATGTGACAGATTTTACATTTAACAAAAAAATTCGGGTCAGCAAAACTACCGTCGAATATTTGGCAACAAAAATTGGACCTAATCTCAAATACAATTCAAATAGAAACGTAGCCCTTCCACCCACTCAGAAAATTTTGTTTGCTCATATATTAGAGACAGAATCAATATTTTGTTACTATGCTCCATGACGTTCGTTACGAATCAAACAAACGAATCAAACAAATAAGAAAGTACTTTATGAAGCAATGCTACTAAATGTTTATGAAGTTATTTTAGTTTAGTTTAGTCGTTAATTAAGAATTGTCAACAAAATCTTACATTTTATGTAAATTATAACTTACAACTACAAATTTGTAACCACAATATTGTCATCTAATTCTACTGGCGTTTTCTACTCAGGTAAACGTTTATTGAACAGCATTTATAACTACAAAGTTTTGTAAGGTTTTTACTTGTAGATTTTTTACATAACTACTTGTAAGGTTTATTAAACAGCACTTGTCATAAAACTTAACAAATATGTAAGGTATTTACAAAATTGTCGGATTGTAATGTTTATTAAACAGGGCCCTGACCATATCTGCCGCTCTACCCCAGGGCCACCCCTTATCTTAGTTAGGTACCTACACACTGTCCGTCGAGAGCTAAGAAAGAAAAGTTGGTATAATATGCTTAAGAGAAAAAAATCTTCAAGACAAGAGTGAATAGGCATTTATTGGGCAAACTGTTCCATCATAGATCGCATCGTCACTCACCACCAGGTGCGATTGCAATCAAGTGACTGAATACTTATACAAGTGATACTTACCCATAAATAGGATTTAGAAGAACCAAATGGGGCCTCATTTGAAAGTTGAAAATGTGAGATATCAATTCTTGTAAAATATTGATAACCCTATCACACCCTACAACTAAAGTCTTCTAAAAAATAATAATATCCGGTGCCTATTGTTGAAAGTGAAAATACCTTTTTTTATTCAAGTATTTATTAGGCAAAATAATACAGAAAAAACTTACTAAATACCTACTTACGTGTTATGTTATAACTTTAAACATGCTATTAAACAACCTCTCAAGGAACTCCGCTAATGTAAGTATTACCTAACCTCCCACTAACATCTTTATCATTTTAAATTACAAGCGATTGTGGAGAAGTCGTAAAGGTAATGGTTGTAGTAGTAGATTTGATTTGATTTTATAGGAGTCATTTTCGGAAAAAACAACCCATACAATTTTTTACGTTTCTCAGCTTAACTTTTGACATGACTTGTTCGAATATGAATGCAATAGTTGCCAAGCTGTAACCAATAGGAAGTATCATAAATATTTCTTTAAACTGATAGAGCATGTTTGGCGATGGGTCTCGATGCAGTTTTTTGATATATTTTAAACGCTCTTTGAATACCAAATCATTAAAATTTTTCTTGTCAAGACCGCTCATCGCAGATATGAGGGTAGTTCTTTCGTAGGAGCCAACTAATGTTGACCCTCGACGAAAATAAGCGGTCCGCATCATAGCCATTACGGGTTCCTTGACTTGAATAAGTAAGGACTCGCCGTTTTCTTGGAAAAATCGTTGACTGATGATCTTAAAGTATGTCCCCGATAATTCTGTGTATAACAATTCATTTCTCCTCTTTACTAGCTGCGTCAGACAGTCAAACATGCCGTTGCACTCTAAACTATTAGGAGTCTTCAATGTTGATTCTATGTTTTTGTTCAGCAAATGTTTGCCTTTAGATATAACTTCTCCTAAGTGTTTGGCTTGGTATGCTCTTTTAGGGTTTGTAGTAGCGCCACGTAGATATGCCTCAATTAAAAAGGTAAGAAAAAATACAAGACAGAGCAAGCAGCAGATGATCACTCTCAGAGAAGTTTTCGTCTTTATTTTTTTAACATGAATGTTGCCACAAAGGTACCCAAATACTATGAGAACATCTAAAACCAAATCTTTTCTCTTCCTTTCGAAAATGGAGAACTTTGTAATAACGAAAATGAAAATCGCAAGTAAAATAGAAATTGCGATTCTTGAATAGGAGCTAAACTGTGAGACAACAGTCCACAGAGGATTAAGAAAACCTGCTCGCGCTATCACAAGTTTTTTACTATCAATAATATATGAATAAGCAAAATCTAAAGCTTTTGCCCCGTCGTACGTTATTACATATCCTCCTGTTGCCATATGTATCTTATGCTGGTCTATCCAACTCAGCATACCGGTAAGTGTATAGTTTTCGGTGCAAATTCCATAATCCTCGTCTTTTGGATAATCGACGAATTCGATATTAACACCAGCATATTCACTCCACAATTGAAAATGAAATTGAGAGATTCCACCGGTTCTACTTTTATTTAAACTAAAAAACGGCCAATAGTTATGCTTCACGGTTTGAATATGACAACCTTTTAACTTAGATGTTCTGATTTTCTGAAATCGAAACAAGTTCACAGTTTTGTTCATTAATGAGCACTGAGTCAAGATTTCTATTGTCCTTCCTTCTGGTTTACCACAACTGTCTAGTTCTGGTTTGAATACATAAATATCTAAATCTGATTTACCTGGACAAATTATACTGACGTTATATACATTGTAGTTTAGTAATAGATAAGAAAGTTGATTGATATTTCCACCCAATTCACCAATGACAATTATGAATTTTCCTCTTGGATTCCATAAAGGGTCCTGTCTTAGTTGTTGCATGCCTAGTTGCAGCTCTTCGTAATCTTTGATTTTTATAATGTACAATAAGTTTGATAACGTGTTATTTCGCCAAAGGAATGCTCTTGAAATAACTCGAACGCCTTGTACATTGTGAAGTAGACCTGTTTCAGTAGATTGGTTAAAATTCACTGCTGTTATGTCCACGATAGATTCAGTAGTTTTCACCGCTTCAATTATATGTTTTAAGCAATGAGCTTCTTGATTATGATCGTTTGTGAATTCGGAGTTAAAAGCCAGCTTGCAGTAGATGCTGGAAAAACTGAAAAAAATTATATAGTTTATAAAGAACGTCATTCTCTATCAAGATTTTCAGAACGATTGGAAGTTCCGTGTGGACTTATTTCTAAGTCAGGTGTATCGAACATTCCAATGAAAGTTTTTTTGATAACTGATAACCAGTTTCGATATTTCGGTGCTTATTATCCTCACGAATAGATATAATTTCAGTCATGCTACTTATTAGATAATAATCCCTGTAATGCAATTCTACAATTAATCTTCCTTGATTACGAGTTTGTTTACTCAAACAGCTTATTTGATACATTAACTAAGGATATGTATGTTATCAGTATGTTTAAAAAGAGTTGTGTAACAACATAAGGTCAGGTAATAAGTAAGAACAAAGTGGTAACTTTCTTGTTTATACAAATAAAATGAGTAGCCACCCCACCACCCACCAAGTTCTTCACTTACCTACTCATTAATTATAAAATATTGATGAGGCCTGTACGCAGCAGTGGATATCTAAGGGTTACTATGAATGATGAAAATGAGGATTTGAAATGGGTTTGCATTTGGTATCCGTCTCGCCTGGTAGTAAGCGATGACGAGGTCGATGGTGGTACACGCTTACCCAGAATATGCCTATTCAATCTGGCCTTGAAGATACTAAGGTTGTCAATGTCGGGAAACATAGACGCAGGGAGAGCGTTCCACTCCCTAGGGGTGCGGACCAGAAGAGACCCAGAAAACCGTTGAGTGCGGATTGCTGGAAAGTGGTCTATTGGTCTAGTGGGTGGAACTAGAGCGTGGTATCAGGTGGCCTACTCCGGTACAAATTTACGAAGTTTCGTGAAACTTTGGAAGGGTAAAAAGGGCACAAAACGAGGTATTTTATGAATAGGTGGCCTGTATTTTGTACAGTAAAATATGGTTATTAGAATGCCAAAAACTCAACATCAATTTCCCACGGTAAGCATGTTTTTTGATCGACTGAAAATTTAGGTAACTACATGTTCGACGAACGGAAGTGGGGCATACACCTTATGACAAACCGAAAGACAGGCGACTTATGGTTGCCATTAGATAACTCAGTTGATAGCTGTCGTGACGCTGTGAGTTGAGCGGTTCCAATCCAACATCCACCTGTTTTTACAGATTTTTTTACACAATATTTATTGCCTTAATCTGGCTCGCTGTCCCGTATTTCACGTGTATCGAGACTCGTGGGGATCGATAAGGCGCACGAGCTTAAGTATCTTAATTTAAGTGCCAATAAGTAAAGCTCTGGTTAACATAAACTAATGTAGAGCTTAAATGACGTCACAGCCATAATACACACTTTTCCAGTGATCGATCCCATAATGAGAAGCCGCATAGGTTAGGACTCGTAGGCAAGAAAATATATAATAGCAGAATAAGCAACAAGGGCTTAAAGTACTGTATTATGTCCCAGGCGCTATATTGAACCCCGAGTACGAGGCGAGGGAGTAAAGGCTACAATCCTGAGTACGAGGTGTTCAAGATCGCCCAAGAAAAATATACATTTAATTGCCCGCGATGCATACTCTACTTTTTATACTTTCTGCGAGGCAATTCAAACCAATGCCCGTTATAAAGAAAGTACTAAAGTATTCATTTAAAGTAAGAATATTAAAATTTGAAAAATTAATAATATTTATCGAAAATTAAAAGTAATATTAGTAACATTACACCAGTTGTGCAAAGACAGTAACATTCTTTGGTACATTTAGCACGCATCATCATTATCATAGAGAAAATACCTAATCACTACTTTTTAAGAGTTGGCACTTCCCTACAAGCCACTAAACCGAATTAGGAACATACTTTGTGCCCACCTTAAAAATAGTAGTACCAACATTAGACAAGCAACTGCCACACGTTTTGACACTAGGGCTTTAAAAATCCAGACTGCCTACTTATCGATATCGATAAATGGGTGATTACGCGTAGCTGACAATTTCAGTCGTAAAAGAATAATAAGTAGGTATACGTTCGAATAGTTCAATACGGGATTACTACCATTTACCATATCGACATGATATCAATCCTGTTTTGAACTATCCTAACGTTAGTGACCATGAAATTTAAAAGAAGTAAATAAACATACGCCATAAGAAGTCGTTTATTTATCGTAATCAACGTGTATTCTTCTAGTGAAATAATAGTAGACTACTGCTGTGGTCTGTAAAGACTGCATTGCTAGCTGCGCTCCGTTGAGGGATGAAAGCGCAGTTCCAGCCCCTCACGGCGTTTTTCTTCATAGGCCGGGACACATAATATGAACTTATTTTCAGTTAGTCTTTGTATAGGTAAATACGGTAAGTCCTCATTTCCAGTTAACTTTACCTATAAACGACATCTAAAACAAATAATAGTTTATCGATAAGTCGTGCGCATCACTACTTGTTTTTAAGATTTTTATATCAAAATAGCTCAAAATTTACAGAATATACGTGGAATCTGCTATTAGTTCGTTAAAAAAACTGAGAAATAATTAATGCCTTCTCGAAAGTCAAGAAACATAAAGTTTACCTGGCCGGGTCAAGTGAGAATATCGCTAGAAATATGTAGAAATATCTTCTTCTGACACGACTGATATTACAAACTTCACATTTCTTTAGAGATTTGCCTCCTATTAGCACAAATACAATGCCCAAGGATTATAAAACACAATAAAATTTAACACTTTAGCCGCCCGGCGACGATTTTTTTGACACTAGCGGCGGGACGTTTCTGCTAATTGACAGGTAGTGTCTCCGGACGTTTGTGTCTAAATTAAATAATAGTTAATACACTTAGTACCCATACGCCAAAGTACACATTTTAAATAGGTAAGAGTTTATCGAGTTATTTTATATCGTAATGTTGGTACGAAGTACGTTCATAATTCCATATAAATGTTTATTTGTATGCAGTGTCGATGGGCTGATCATTATCATCATTTAACAGCACATCGATTTGAGCGGTCGGCGCCTTTTTTCTTTTTTTTGTCGCCTATTCTGTGTAGTGGTCAGTTCGACATTTGAATAAATCCTTCTTGGCGCGCGGGTTAAAATCAATTTCGTAAAAAGTTTTCATGTTATTATTTTTTTTTATTTGTAGGCAGTACAAAGAAAATGATAACATACATCCTAACTCAGAATTAAATCTCATTGCACCTAAACATTTTTGAAACCAACCTCGATCAAGCACGATTACATGGGTTGCATTTCAAAATCAAATCACATTATTTCCCATGGGAAAAATATCTAATCAGTACAACATTATGATGACCCCGCTAGACTGTTGGGCTGTAATGACTTACTTTAGGAAAGGTTTGCATGACACATAATATGCCATTGACGAGCAGGTAGTATAAGTATATTATATATTGTAAATAAAGCTTCATGATCAGTTGCTGCCTAATAATTTTATTTCAATATCAAGAGACCTTTAGTGCTTTTCGAAAATGTTTTTTAAACTTCCTATTAAAAACCATACAATCTGGCGAGACCGCAGAATATCCATTACAATTTTAAATTTTGTTAGATTGGACAGCTAAACCACAAAATAAAAAATTTACAGAAGGACGGCCCGCACCTTTTTCCAAAACTTGCGTGAACCGCCTAGGGTTACTACTATATTCACTCTGAATTTTTAAAATGAAGTGAGTTATAGGTACCTACTTGACAGAACCGGCCAAAAACAAAATTCATCATGTGAAAAATTGCACCAAGTTCGACAAAAACAAAAACACTCGCGACAGTGCGACTTTCCGACTCACCGAAGCTCACTGACTTCGCTTGTAAACTCATGTCTCTGTGTGCGTGCGTCAAAAATAGCGTGTTGTTCTAAGCGGACTATCTGTCAGAGTGCCGCGCATGTCTAATTTGTGGCTAAACACAGCAGTGTTCTATGGCTATCAAATTATTATTATTATTCTATTCCTCAGTTTATGTTCTTAATTTATTTGTTTTATTCCTACTGTTACTCATAGATGCTTAAAGTCAGTGGGATATTCCTCCAAGTTTCCCAACATCAGAAAAGTTTCTCGCTTTACCATACACACTCTATTTTAAAATTCAAACCACGGAGACTATGATTAACCGCAATCCCTTCGAACAGAATTCAAATTAAACTATCATTATCGCACTTGAAGAACAACGATGTCTGTTGATGAACAACATTGTACGTTAACGTCTTATTGCTGGCGAATTAAGGTTGACAATGTAGTCCGTCCGGCGCTGTAAGCGTGAGTGCTATTAGCACGTGCTAAAGGTTTTTACAATAATGAATCTTCTGCCATTGACATAGGAAAACTACGGGTTTTTACTGAGTTACTAAACATATGAGTACAACTAGGAAATTACCTAGTTGAAAAGTTTTAATACTTAAATGTATAAATAATTTTATTTAACTAATTTCCTGCACTAGCATGTATTTCATTAAATATCTATTTATTATTTAACCGACGGAAGTCAACGTTAGGACTTTTAAACAGATATTGGTCAGTGATATTAATTTGTATTAATCCTAAGCTATGATGACCTCATTGCTCTATCTACTGTTGCTGACGTTGGCACAATGATTAGTGATCCTGTCTACTTGACCAGGGGTCTTCTTGGGTTTGATAGGGCAAAAATTTATTCTGTATCTGGATACGAACATCTATTTAAATTTAGATATGCACCTCGATGGAAGCCTTATAAATATAAAATAAATAAATATGCGCCAGACTATATATACTATTACCTATTCTGTGACTTTACACCACTTGCTATGGTATCTTGTGAATATCCCTGTGGTATCCCCTGATACCTCGATCAGACAAGAATTTAGCCAGGGGCGTCTCCCTACACACCCATACTCGAGCCAATTTAGAAAAGATCGTTACCTGAATTGGACCGGGAATAGAACCCGAGACACCAAGCAAATCAAGGCGAGAAACCGTGCTAAAGCGAATAACGCCAATCGGGTCGTCAGAGAAGTTGAAATTGAAGAGTTATCGGAATCATAATGTTTAACAACTAACATTAGTTTATCAAAGAATGTTTTTATTGGTAATTTTTAGCAAAGGTCTAAATTGAAAAAAAACATTTGTTTTTTTTGAAAATTCGTCCATGTGGATTTTTATCCTCTTTCATCAATGTCAATCAAATTACACCAAGATCATCTGATTCTGACCCCAAACTGAGCAGAGCTTGTACTATGGGTGTCAGAGACTAATAAACATACTTAAATATCTCTAAATACATACATAAACAACGTGTTAATTAGAAAGCGCAAAACCTCGGACACCCCAACTAATTTTCATTATAAAAGAATAATGTAAATTATTAAATTAAATTTTCGCGTATTATTTACGAAGATATTCGCTTTTTTTTGTTTCTTGTCTTTGTTGCAAAATTAAGCCTTTCAGACCGAAAGGTATGCATATGTCCCAGTGTATTAAGGACTATATGGGATAATATGTACCACGCCATTTCTCATAAGACTGTAACTCCGTTATACTATTAAAAATGTGCTTCTGTTTCCGAAGTCGTTCTAGGCTTATCATTTCATAATTTAACAGGATAAGGTTGGCCACATAATTTTTTTTGTCTGTTTTCGGTCTGGCGCATATTTATATATATTTATTTAACAGTTTGGCAAAAAAAGACAAAAAAAAAGTTAGTTAGTGGTATTTAGATAACTTTCTAATAAATTACCAAAGTTTGAAAAACAGTCCTGGTCCTGGACTCCTATGACGGTTCGAAAGGGTTAAAAAGTCTATGGTAATAACGCGCGAGCTAGTGCGACGTTCCTGCTTCGCGTGCCGCCGCAATAATAGAGTTAAGTAATGATTAAACAAGGCGTGTTTAAAATATTGTTTTGGTTAAAATTTTACCCCCATTATTTATTAGTGGAATCGATTCTATCTACTCTCGATTCTGAACAAACTAATTTCAGGTTTTGCGATTTTTCATTATCACGTTGTATAGATAACTTTATAGATACTTGTATAGTGTTTTATGACATGGGATTTTTTCAGACTTACGAACTTACGTCTTAGCACCTACGTCCTAAAAAGAACCCCTATGCAAAATTTGAGACTCCTGGCACTTAAAGTAACGAAGTTTCATACAAACAAACTATCAACCCCAAAAACAACCCCTTAGAGGTCGATTTTTTGCAAATTTTCAAGGGTAACATTTTTACAACCTTTGAATGCTATATTTATTCATATCTAATCAACAGCCTGAAATATAAGTTTAATCCTTCTAGTTCTGAAAATGACAATACTTTCATACAACCTTTCATCCCCCTTTTTAACCCTTTACAACACTTTTTTCCAATTATAAAGTAGCCTATGTCCTTTCTCAGGCTCTAAACTATCTGTGTAATTTCATTTAAATCGGTTCAGTAGTTTCGGCGTGAAAGCGAGACAGACAGACAGACAGAGTTACTTTCGCATTTATAATATTAGTATGAAAGTATGAATAACACCCAGCCACACAACAAAAACAAATGTACGTCACATTAATGTTTGTCATGGGTGGGGATCGAACCCACAACCTCCGGTGCTAAAGGCAGGATCGCTGCCATTGCACCAACAGGCCAGACATATAATACCACAAGTTGACAGCCTTGATCTTTCGAAATATCGAATCAGTGCAGATTAGTCCCATTTCCACTTTTATCGCTTTTTAAACTTGTTAATTTTAATGCATAATGGATTAATGCAAATGCCGATGTGAATAAATGAAACATCCTTTCCACTAACTTTTGGTTTGCATGCTTCATCTCACCAAGTAGCATACTTTTTAGTCAATGACCTAACCACAATTTTCATTGGCACTTCCTCGCTAGAATACCCTTCCCAATTTTATCAAATGAGTGGACTCTTAGCGCTTCGTCACTTATGATTATGAATCACGGACTTATTGACCCCGGGAAAGAACAGTATGCTGGCCATCAAAAATTTACCTTAAACAAGGTATATAAGAAACGGCGCGATCGTTTGGAGACATTGCTCAACTTGTTATTCAAACGTTACATCGAGCTACCTGCTAAAGACTCATTAACATATTATAATCTGTAGTATATATTAAACGTCATGGATCTAAAACTGTGCATTGTTCTGGCGTTGTTCTGTGTAGTGGATTGCCACGTGAAGAGTACAGAGGAGATATTACCACCCGATGTGAGGGTTTTGGACACAATATTATCAGCTGGTGCCGAGAGATTGACGTTTGGAGACTCGACAGGGAAGAGGATTACGAGGAGGACTCACGACGTGGTTGTACCACCGTCATTGGTACCGAAAGAAAAAATGCCAGTGATTGAAAGCCGGTTCGGGATCAGGGGTGGGGTTTGTCCTATTGGCTATGTGAAGAGAAGCGGGTACTGTTTTCCGGACTATGATTAGTGTTTAAATTAGTTTATTATTTATTTTTAAATGTAAGTAAAGAGTATTGTAAAAGACTGTTATTAAATTTATCTGTTAGTGTTCAAGTTTTTGCGTTTAATTTATTTTTGTCCTACTAGCGTATGCCACCACCACTATTTTTAGATCATTAAAGTTTTATTTCCGCAGCAAAAGTTAGTGTCCTCAAGGTCAAATCTAGTTCTGTAGCAAAATGTAGGTATAAAAAATCATTTTGCAGCTTAAGCGTGAAAATTTTGAAAAACGGACATAGTTGCTCCCGCAGTTACATTGATAAGTAGGTAAGGACTGACGTTTTGTCAACCCCAATTAGACCTTTAAATAAACCTCCATTGTAAAACCACAAACCTACGCACTTATTTCTTATTCATTTAAAGCATGCCAAAAGAAGTTAGATACTCTTTACTCATTTGATTGACACTGGCAAGTTATGAAAATAGAACACACATATTTATTTTTATTTGAACGAGCATCATTTTTCCAAGAATCTGGCGTGAATTCGCTTGCAGCAATGAAGCTCAGTCGACGTGATTTTCGCGCTATATTTTTTATGACTATAAAGAAGGTTTAAAGCCTTAAGAATGCTTTGAACTTTTGGCTACTAGGTACTCTTAGTGAGTCTGCTTGTTCACGAGCAACAGTATTTAATTGGTTTGCTGAATTTAAAAGAGGACGGGAATGTCTCGACGATGAGACAAAGACAGGTCGGCCGCCAACCGCGGTCACACAAGAAAACCGTCGAAAAACTTATTCGCAAAAACCGACGAATTACGTATGTAGAGCTGGAGCGAAAACTAGGAATTTGATCAGCAGCAATGCAAACCATAATTCACGACCACCTTTCTCTCCGTAAACGTTGTTCGAGATGGGTGCCGCACAATCTTACCGATGAGCAGAAAGACCGTCGGATGGATTGGTGCCTATTTAAGATAGATAAATTCGACGGTGGCGAGATAAAAAACGTGTATGATATATTCACTGGTGGGGAAACATGGCTATATAACTATGATCCCGAAACAAAGCGACAGTGGACTGTATGGTGTTTTGAAGATGAACCAACTCCAACGAAATGTCGCCCTGCACGAAGCACACAGAAACAAATGGTCGCCTCATGTTTCTGCAAAACGGGTCATATTGCTACCGTAGTGCGAGAGGATCAAAGAACGGTGAACTTTGAATGGTATGTGACAGTTTGTGCTCAAACAATAATACAGCTTGGTGTGACAAGCGACCGAAGTCAGGAATCCGGCACCTTCTCTGGCACCACGACAATGCAGCGCCGCACAAGTCTGCCAGGACACTTGAGTTTTTCAACTCAAAAAATGTGTCAATCCTTCCTCATCCACCATATTCCCCTGACCTAGTGCCTTGTGATTTTACTTGTTTTCAAAATTAAAGAATAATTATAGGGGAAGAGGTTTGAAAGCAAAGAAGATGCACTGGCTGCCTATAATTTCGAGATTTCTGAGGTGTCTAAAAAAGAGTGGTCACTGGTATTTTCCAATTGGTTCAAACGTATAGAAAAGTGTATACCTGCTCAGGGTGAATACTTCGAAAAGATCGATACTTGTAATAAAAAACAAATTCTATAATTTTTGAGTATTTAATTTCTTTTGGCATGCCCCTGTACGAGTATTCACACCATCGTTAGAACCTAATAATTTTATGTAACACTTGGCGCTGGTGAACAATATGAGAGATGAGTGCTGGCAATCTTACTAAGACATCGACCAGGAAGAGAATATCAAACCTATGTTTGCAAGTACAACGCTTTCGGTATTAGAAAAAAACCTTTCCAATAAATTCTACGGTCACCTAAATATGGTTTTGATCTTTATTTTTAGATGATTTGTATGAAATTTTTGAAACAAACCTCCTATACTTCATCTACTTATTTCAAATCTGTACTTAGATTTAAAATACAAAAAGCGATTTGTTTTGCAGCTAGAAACTAGCTGGTAATAAAATGCATGAGTTTTGGTTTAGAAATTCACAAACACAACAACACGTACAAACTGAGTGAGCGTCTTGAACTAAATTTTACTTTGGGATTTACCTCAAGTGTGTCACCACTAGCTGCTTGGTGCCCCACACGAGAGCATGATTTCACGTTGGCTGGTGTCAATAAAATTATATATGTATGACGCAAGATTTTGCACATGCTGCGTAGATGTTTTGACTTTGTTTTGTCGCAGGTACCTGTGTTGAGTTGTGTTCTATTATAAGTTAGAAAATAATATAAAACGCCGTTATTATTACGTAAAGCTGTGGTTAAAATGAACGAATCTACCGACCAGGAAAATCATGACCTAGTTTTAATTGCATAACTTTAATTTATAATTTTCTTATTAACCATATTATTATATTCTGAAGACCTATCTAGAAAAAGTAATTTATTCATCGTGGTTTGCATGATACGTTATATGACTTTACAATGAACTACTCTCTCGACAAACACCGCCAGGACATCAATATATCGGCAGATTTTGCCCTGCATCTTCTAAGACAAGGGCTTGTTTAGCCTTCTACTATGAAATTCTGTAAAGTTGGTCTGGGCTCACCCAGATGTTCAGTCCACACGTATCTATTTAGTTACTATTTACAAAAAATACTCATTTGTAATGTTGACAAAATTATACATAAACGCTTTCTTCGGATTGTTTGTTCGTTAGTTTGTAGTAGATATCAAAACTCAAATCTAAGTACTCAACCGGTTTTAAAAAATATTTTTCCTGTTATGAATCTTATAACCATCGGATAACATGGGAGATCCCTACGAAAAATGCAATAAATAACCTAAAGCATAAAACAATTTTTAGGTATGCGGTATAAATAAAACGTGATCAGGTATATCTGTAAGACGTGGACTTGAACCACCTTCAACAATAACATTTCAACTATAAATTGCATCCGTGCGAGGCCAGATCGGTTTGTTAGTAACCGCGCCTCTGTCGTCTAATTAAGACGACAGAGACGCGGTTCTCAGCTATTTTAACGTTTAAGTACTTAGTTTAAAAGGTAAATGTTTAAATATTGAACCAACTTGCCGGTTAAAAGTCCTAGCTGTGATTCGTCGACCATTGAACCCCATGACGTGTTTCGTCCGATGCCCTCGTCAGGACTGAATCATCCCATGACGCTATCTTCGGGAAGTTTAGCGACACAAACTGAGATTTACATAAAAGCCAGTAATTGTTACTCTGAGTGCACAACCAGTCTGCCCTCCGAAAGAGCACCATAACACTATAAGCAAAATGGCATCGTATGCGTGTCTTATTGCGATGTGTTTTTTGGTAGCTATCATTGAAAGCCACATCATAAGCCCCGGTAAACCATCTAAGGGCCTGACTGTGGAGATATCGATCAAATTCAACGAAGAAGAATCCACCGAGAACTTAGTCTTTGCAGACCACAAGGAACATGCAACAACGGAAGTTCAAACTAACGCACAGATCAAAACCACAGATATTCCTACAATTGAAAACCGGCTGGGGATTGTGGTGGGAAAGTGCCCTACAGGCCACGTCCAAAGAGGAGGTTTCTGTTTTCCGGACTATGACTGAAGTCTTCAAAATCAAACCATCTAACCGTCGCATATTGGGCACAATGCCCTAAAATTAACTTAATAATTGTTAAATATTTGTTATTTACTCATTGTTAACTTTATTAATTATATGTTTAATTGATATTTTATAAAATGCAGTTTGGTTTACTGGTGTATTTACCTACTTTCTTCTTCTTACACTTCGTCTAACCCCAGACCAACCACCAACTCGCACACCATGTGTGATGTGACTCATTAGTAAGACAGTGGACAATATTTAATAAGAAACGTCTATAATATCTTCCAAAGCAATTAGCCTATCTATATATACTTACTGTTCCACTAGCAAGCAAGCTATTGCCACAATTGTTGGCTTTACACTTTCAATGCCACACCATACACCGATTCGTTTTAACAATAGATTTCATTTTGTGTTTTTTATTCGGCAATGAATTGGTTAATCACAATTCCCAACGCTTGCCAAATTCGGGTTTGTGATCACAAACCGGGGCTGTGTTCCGAAAAGTTCGAAAACACACTTGGCCGGACTTGGGGCCTTAACTTGACAAGTTCATTACCTAAACTGAGCGTAGCGAGCAATTTCGTAATAAGTATGATGTTTCATTTTGCAGGTTTCCTGGCCCTAATGCATCTTCTGACCTGGTTATTTACTGATGAAATCGCTCGCTCGCGGTTTAGGGAATTAACTCGACTAGATATTAGCGTTTGTAGTAAGCCCCCTGGGATTGAAACCCAAAATCTCCGGATTTCGGGCCAAGCTCTGTTATCATTCCATATCTTTCAAAGATTAGCAATATTTCAGAAGTTTTTCGTTGGCGTGGTTTGGACATATTTTGGAATACCTCAAAATTTCATCTTCTTGTCGTGTCGACAGCATCATTTTAACTCATCTGGAAAGTATTCTGCCACCTTAACAGCTTTTTCATCGTCGTCGTTTGTGCAGCTGTCCGGATATAAGGGGCATACGAGAGAGTGGCTCATGGTCTGGGGGGGAGGGACTGTGACCGCAATCACACACGTCACATAAGTTACTCAATTTCGATTTAGGTTCTTGGATCATTTCCTAAAAAGACAACATGCAAGCACAATTGGGGACAACCGTGGTGGCCATGTTGTTTTAAAGTAACTTTCATGCCTATAAATTGTTACATTCTACAACTCAATTTGGCATATCTTGTAAACACTTATACAGGCATTATATTATGTACAAATTACCGAAACAGTTCGAATGGAACGGCTGGAATATAACAACATGTATGATAAGCGCACCTGGGTCTTATAATCCTTTGCACATTCACCGACGTACATCCAGTGGAACACCAAGTCAAGCGAATTTCCTAAGGTGTTTGATGTCTTGTAGTTTTGCTATAAGTGATACCTACTGCCTGCAAGCTTGAATTCAATTTTTTCGAATAGTCCAAGGTAGTTAGCTGGTATCTGGCTGGTGTGTCAAAGTGCAGGTAACAGCAAAAACTACCTACTCCATAACCATACACAAAGAATTAGCGCTTTGTGAAATTTTATCATTATTGACATGGTACATAAAATATACTATATCTAACACTTGTCCCGGTTAACATTTCGTCCCATAAATTCGCGGTTAGTAGGTAAGCGATTTTGAAAGTATTTAATTGGAGCATCTTTCAAGAGTAAAAAATGTGGTATCCATAACATTTTATGTTTCCAATTTCCGTTCTGCGGCATGTCCCGTACACTCGGCCTACGGATATACGATATACATCCAGTAATTATATTATTATTGCCAATACAACGTTTAGATACATAATTTGCCAATATTTTCCCACGTTGTATGTGCTACAATATAAAGCCATTTTAGATATTGCCACTCCCAATAGGTAACCCCCAGTTCAATAATATGAGTATATTAAGTTAAAAAATTTAATGTCACCACACAATGACGTGATTAATTACATCATTTGACTCATATTTAATGCAATTACAGCTCCTTGGGTTACATACAAGGAACAAAAAGCTAGCCAATATAAAGAACACATTAATAATTTATTTTCAGTTCTCAAACAATTTTAGCCTGGAATGGCCCATATCGTCGAGTGCAAAGTTTAAAAAAATGGATTCACATAAATGTATTTTGCTCTGGTGCGTGGTTCTTATTGGAGTTGAATCTCACATTATAAAGTCTCCACATGTGATATTACCGGCCCAACTTACTATAAAAGTTATGATCAAGTCTGCAGGTGTAGGACAAATCAGTGCAGCACAGGACGTGTTTGCTAAACAGAGGACAGAAACTCCAGATCTGGAAGAGAGAAGGGGGATCATAGTTGGGAAATGTCCTGCAACATTTGTGAAAGTCGGTACGTTCTGTTTTCCGGACTACGATTATGACGTTCGGGAATAAAAAATCTACAGAGATTGTGTACAAAATATTACAATTACAGTTTTTGTAAATACCTGAATCTTTACTTTAGAAATATTTAGTCGGATCAAGTTGGTTTTCCCTCTTTTATACGTTCTAATGGCTGACAAATAAACGTGCGCCACACTTACGGGCTACGACCTGACACTTGCCTAAAAAAGCAGATTATGTGTGTACAGCCTTTAAAAAGCCATTACAAATTGGGACTTATGTCAGCTTAGGGTATGTTTAAGTTGATGTGAACGCCTCTGTACCTAAAAGGGGGGGGATAACAGTATCCACCACAGGGTGTAGCCTTGATTTTGATGATACAGAACTTTCGCAAGCAATGAGACAGTTTGTACTCGTAGCTAGCTAGTATTCTTTTAATAAGTAGTCTATTTTTTTATCAGTGGAAGTTTGAACTACTACTAGTACATTTATATTCAAATGTCATTGTCAGCTGAGGCGTTAGTTCATGGTTTATTTAAGTTCACGTTATAATGTTAATAATACTTAAACGTAACAGTGATCACAATGCAATAAAATCTACGCCGTTCATTTAATTCATCATTCATTCAATAAGGTACGTAAAAATTAATTCAAAGGCCTATTCAGACCTAAGCGGTATTCGCTACCGACTGCGGCAGAGAAAACCGAGTGGGTACGCGATAATATTACTGTTCCCACCTAAGCGGATTATGCTATCCTTGTGGGTACAGAATACCGCGCGGCATTCGCTCAGGAAGGTAAAGGCCTATTGAGACTTAAGCGGTATTCGCTACCGACTGCGGCAGAGAAAACCGAGTAGGTACGCGGTAATATTACTGTTCACACCTAAGCGGATTTCGCTATCCTTGTGGGTACAGAATACCGCGCGGTATTCGCTCAGGAAAGTAAGAAGATACGCCGACGACTGGCAAATACCTGAGCGAAATTCGCGCGGTATGTACTTCTACCCACAGCCGCAGCGAATACCGCTCGGGTTTGAATAGCCGCGGAACTTGATTGATTGAGGTATTTAGTATGATGTCCCGCGGCTATTCAAACCCGAGCGGTATTCGCTGTCGCTGTGGGTAGCGAATGCCGCTTAGGTCTGAACAGGCCTTCAGAATATTGTCAAAATGAATGCAATCCGTCCGTGGCTGGCCACACAATTATGAGCATCCGTCTTTACTTAATTAACAGCTATATTAGGCAATCTTAGCAATCATTGTAAGGAAACACATAAACGAAGTTAAAAGTTTATGTAACTTATGGAACATGTACGAGTATTTGTTAGTAAAAATGGTTTTGTCCGGGACTTGTCTGTCCGAATTATCTATCACAATGTACATAATGGTTTGCAATAAAGAATTGAAATTGTCAAATAATTAAAAGCAAGAAGTCTTGACTTTGTTTCAAAGTTACTGACGATAAAAAAGATAGATAACGAGCTGCCCAGACAGAGTTCGTTCTGTCAAATGTTTGACAGCTGGTGTCCATTTTGCCCGCTTTTCTCCGACTTGATTTACATTTACTATTATTTTTCACTGAATTTTTTGTTCAATCATAATAAAATATAGCCTATCAATTCAGCCATAGGATGTCCACTGCTGAGCATAGGCCTCCCGCAATGAATTCCACCTATCCCTATTAGAAGCGGCCTGCATCCCACAGCGATTCCCCGCGGACTTGACCAGATCGTCCGTCCATCTCGCGGGGGGCCGTCCTACGCTGCGCCTGGCGATACATGATCTCCACTCAAGGACTTTTCTGCCCCATCGGCCATCAGTCCTTTGAGCAATGTGTCCTGCCCACTGCCACTTGAGCTTGCTAACCCGTTTCGCTATGTCGGTTACCTTAGTTCTTCTACGGATCTCCTCATTTCTGATTCGATCTCGCAGAGAAACACCAAGCATAGCTCTTTCCATTTCGCTAAGTGACTTCGAGCCTATTTAGGAGGCTCACAGTGAGGCTGAGATCTCATAGTCGTCACTTTGCTAAGCTCAGACTTATCATATTAATTATTATCTTACTTGTTAAGTATTGTTACTATTATAAGTAATGAATATTTAAGTTGATATTTAACTGAGAGAAAAATAAATAAATATCAATAAGAAGTTACTGATATACACAGCTGTTCAAAGTCTAAGTTTAAGCTAAGCACGCTCTATAGATCTCGGGCTTAAAGACCACGTCTCGGCACCATAGTTATGTCATCACTGGCAACACGCACTGTTTACAGACTTTTGTCTTCAGACACTGAGGTATTTTGGACGTGAAGACGCTGCGTAACTTCCCGAAAGCTGCCCAGCCGAGTTGGATTCGCCGAGTGACCCTCTTCTCGAGGGGGTCACTCGGCGAATCTTCCTAATTGGACCGTTCAAGAATCGAGTTTTCCACTGATATTAGCGGGCGCTACATGGCATTAAATATATAAATATGCGCCAGACAACACACTTCTTGTAATGGTCTCGAAGTAGGGATTAATATCCCTGTGTTACGAGGTACCACACAAGGAAATAAGCCAGGGGCGTCTCCCAGCACACCCAGACCCGAGTCAATTCAGAAAATATCGTTTCCTGAATTGACCCGACCGGGAATCGAACCCGGGACACTACGGTAATCGGGGCGAGAAACCGTGCTACAGCACACTACGCCAATCGTGTCGTCAAATCATTTTGACGACACGATTTGGCATTTTGACATGACTTTTGTCTTATCCATGTTTACTCGTATCTTGAGGCCTACTGTTGAGAAACTCGATTGAGGTTTTCGATATAAATTATAGCCTATATCCAGTGCCGGATTAACCCATAAGCAAATTAGGCAATTGCTTAGGGCATCACGTCTTAGGGGGCACCAGAACTGCAGCACCGAAATTAATATAAGTAGGAGTATTTGCTAGCACTTGAATGGCTAGGCTATTTAAAAATCGGCGCTTTGTAATTGACCATAGAAGTCTAAAGCTTAATTCTTTATCAATGTTAAAGTTACTTGTCTTATCAGGTTGGCCCCGTTTCAGTGGTCCGAACATTTCTTGTAGCGATTTCTTCAAATGATGACTTTGGAAAAGATCGCTCCATCGAGTTAGGTACTTTGCTGGATGTTATTTTTGACGATGCTACCAAACTTACATAACAGCAGTTTTTGTCCAGAGAATATGTTAAGGCAGATTTTGAAGCTGGAAAAAATCTTGGATACCTCATTTATATAATCACAGTGATTTTTAAACATTTTAACTGTTCGAAATTTTACAAAAAGTAACAGAAAAAGTGAAATAACTGTCTTGGTATTTCTTGAAAATGCAAACAAGTGTACATTATTTTACGATAGCTAAGATGACTACACTACCTCTATGTCTAAATATAAATAGTTTATTTGGATAATTGTTTTCATGATCAGTATTGAGAAAAAAAAAAAACAAAATAAAAAAATTCTATCTGCGAAACTCGATTTTCAGGAAATGATTTTTGTTTTTTAATGATTCGTAGATCTTGTAATGTAGGTTGAAGAGCGGTTTCAAACTAGCCTTTTTTTAGCGCGTATACGGTTGCTTTGGCATACGCGCTTACACGTCGACGTCGGATTGTCGACGATCCCAAACTGACAAGGGGTTTAGAGCCGTTAAGTCTGAGGAGAGACTTCGCCTCCTTATGCGTGTTCTACCGCTTGTACAACGGGTTTTGTTCTGAAGAACTGTTTGATATGATGCCCGCGGCTACTTTTCATCACCGCACCGCTCGCCACCGACAGGGCATTCATCCTCACACTCTGAATCCGCAATGGTCTCGTACAATTCGGTTTCAGAGATGTTTCCTTCCGAGGACGCTTAAATTGTGGAATGAACTCCCTGCCGAGGTTTTCCCGATGAGTTATAGTATGAGGTTCTTCAAGAGGGGTTTGAAAAGGTTCTTACAGGGTCGACAACGCGCGAGTGATACCCCTGGTGTTGCACGCGTCCATAGGCCGCGATAACCGCTTACCATCAGGCGGTCCGCGTGCTTGATTGTCACCGACGTAGTATAAAAAAAAAAGAAAAAAAAAAACGTGCGCTACATTTTTTCACGGTTCAGAAAAGCAAACGCACGTACGAGGTCTTATTGCGGTGTGTTTGCCGGTAGTGGTCAGTCATCAGTCTCTATATATATGGATTTTAGGAGCTAACAAGCACGTCAACGTTCGTACGAGTTCCGCGTACAGCAAAAGACGCGCCGGTACGGGCTTACATGCGCATTAAGCTGAAAAAAACTTTGGTCCACTGAAACTGGGCCGCTCTGTTTAGTCATATTTTTAGTTAAAAATATATATTTTTCGCGAATTTAATGCCCAAAAAGTCGCATTTGATTGAATAATAAAATCTCTATTTATATTATGACTTCTATTTATGTATGTTTATTTTTATCGATTTGTGTTGAAGTTTATTTTGTTGTTTTGTTATTTTATAATAATTAGCATCTGTTGTTGTTTTCAAAGGTAATTTATTTAGTTTAATCTCCTGAACCGTGTTTAATTTATCTGTTTGATCGTATGGTTGACTGGTAGAGAATGCCCTTTGGCATTAAGTCCGCCAATTGTATCATTAATTTTGTACAATGAAGAATAAATAAATAAATATTTCCTATGTAAAATTAGGTACTAAAGATACTGGTAGATACAAAAATATTTTTATGTGTTATCAGTGCGAAACGCCCCCTGTCCGAATGTTCAAGAATGAACTAAGGACAAACTTTAGCGGTTGGTGTGATCAGTCCAATCTAGATGGCGCAACTGATTCGTGAAGGTGGTGAACGTTTGCATTTGTCCCTGTGACCACAGTAGGTACCTACTATACCTATTAACAATGTGTATGCCAAGAATATCATTAATTTAAATGTCAAAAAAAATACATAAGTAGTAAGTAGTAGAAATTTAAACGTAGGTAAGTATATGCAAGTCAGACTTAAGCGTCAATTAGTAGGTAGATAGGAAATATTCTTTAATAACTAAATTGTTAAATCAAATCCTTTTCATAAGAAGCTGCCAGTGAAGACTTGCCTCCATTTGGTTTAGATGATGATATTTCATATTGGCCGTTGAGACTTGTGAAAGCTCTAGTGTACACACCGTTTATTTGTTCTGGAGGCTTACCCTCGATAGCCCTAACACGAAATTTCGTAAATAGTAAGGCGTTTAAAAACATATTAGGTAGGTACAAAGGCGTTCACATCAACCTTTACATTGGGGCACTTTCAGCTGCTGACATAAGACCCATGTTGCAATGGTTTTGTAAAGGTTTATGTGAACTCCTCTGTACAAATTCCTATCCATGAATTTTCTAAATTGTATATTTAGAGAATTCATACCTTTTATTAGCTTTGAACCTTTCAAAGTTTCAGATACATAAAAACAATCAAACTTCGTAAATGATGCACCGGAGGAGACTTTCTGCAAAGTTATATTTACATAACTGTCACTGTTCTTAAGTTATCATCGTTAACCCTTGGTGGACCTTCACTTGGCGCAAAACCTGGAGGTATTGGGTTGAAAATAATAGTGGCGTAGGTACTCTAAGCCCGAGCAATGGCTTCAGATGATGTAAAACTAAGATTTTGACCACATTTGTTGCTGTCATGTGTGTGGTTTGAGTCTGTCAGTGTCAAAACTGCTGCAGTAAAGCGCACCGACTAAACGAGTATGCGGGCCAGGCACGTTGAGGCAGTGAAATAATCCTGTCTACAGCGCCGACGGTCCTGGGTTCGATCTCCACCTGGAGCCTTATTACAATCGCTTGAATTAAGTTAAGTTAATTTCCTAAACGTAGCGAGCAATTTCGTCAGTCAATATCCAGCCTAGAAGATCTCTTAGTGCCAGGTAACCGCTGACTGGCTGGAAATGAAAGATCATTTACGAAATTGCTCGCTACGCTGAGTTAAGGGAATTAACTCGACACGCTCTAAGGCTTAAGGGATAGAATAAAATAAAAAAAATGTTTTTTTAAAGGATATTACTGTTTAAAATCATAAATCTAAATAATCTGCATGTTCCTTAAATACTAACGAATAAATTCATAATTACTGAACAGTTGGGGATCGGAACGGAATATTAAATAATTAAAAATATGTCTGATCCCCGAGGCTATCGTTCTAGGGGATCGGAACGGAATAACTCGTAATAAGGCCGTAAGACAGATATTCATGCGATCGATAATTTTGATGGTTCTCTGTCTAGGCTAGGTGATATTATCCATTTCAGTATGTATTTAAAATATTCTGAATACATAGTTATCGACTTCCAACAAGGAGTGTCTTAGTATGGAGTCCGAAGTCCGATTATCATAGAAAAAATGTCGTAGATAAATATAAATAAAATAATACACCTCTTGCAATGGTCTCGAAGTACGAGTAGGTATTATTATCCTTGTATTACGAGGTACTACACAAGGAAATAAGCCAGGGGCGTCTCCCAGCTCACCCAGACTCGAGACCATTCAGAAAAGATAGTTTCCTGAATTGACCCGACCGGGAATCAAACCCGGGACACTACGGAAATCGAGGCGAGAAACCGTGCCCACCGTGGCGTCGTGTCGTGATATTTATTTATTTGTTGTCATATCTGTGTGGTAATGTGGTTCGAGTTCGTCAGTATCCCAATAGGCTGCAGCTGAACACCACGTCGCGTTTGCCGCGCGAACGAATCAATCGGTCGCAGCGATTTCGCGCTCCACTGGCCATGTCACTTCGCCACTCTGAGCTCCCGCTCGCAGTGTTTGTCACTGAGAATTTAGTTGTTGTCTGTCCGTATGCGATTATTTATTTTTTGAATGAAAATAAAGTAGAAAGGAAAGAAATTAGCCCATCATTTTGTTAGGATGCAATGGATGCAGAAGCGAGGTCTCCTGATGTAGAAGGATTACTTATGGGATTACTTACGAACAAGAAGTTTTCTAACAAAGTTACATTGTACAAAGGATAAGTTAAATTTTGTAAGTAATAAAAGCTTGGGAGAAAGCTTGATTTATATCACAATAGAACACGCACAGGAAATAAAATAAATACTCACACCGAAGATCATCTGACCCTGACCCCAAACTAAGCAGAGCTTGTAACCAAGATCATCTGACCCCAAACTAAGCTTGTATTATTATATGGGCGTCAGAGAATGATAAACAATGTACTTGAATATTTCTAAATACTTCATGTTTGTCGTGAGTGAAGATCGAACTCACGATCTCAGGCGCTACAGGCAGGATCGCTGCCATTGCGCCAACAGGCGAGTCAAATAAATTAAAGCGACAGGTTAAAATATAAAAAAAACTAATAAATAAGTTTTATTTGTACTTCAATAAATATGTTTATAGGACCGTAACTGCATGGTGGACGGATGACCTAGTAAAGGTAGCAGGATTTCGGTGAATGCAGACCGGCTGTAACCAGTCGCTTTGAAAATCTTTGAACCAAAAAACTATAGAAGTATCTCAAGTATATACAGGATGACTGGGGATTTGTTGCCATCCCTTTGAAATAAAAACCTATATACTCATGATATATATTATATAAAAGAAAGTACGTTCCTAAAGTATGCGGCTATTTCATAGGTACACAATTGCATATTTTTAAGCCGTATAAACAATTGCCGAGTATTAAACATGATGTTGAAAAGGTTAAAAATATACAATTTTGTACCTAATTAATAACCTCATACTTGGGTAAAGTACTGTAAATCATATGTTGGTTCTTCTTTCAAAAGAATGCCAATGAATCCCCAGTTACCATGTATAGTCATGCCTAGTTTATCTTGATAATAAGTAAGACTGGTCTATGTCTTTTAATCCTTCGCTTGAAAAATTGTCTACCGCCGTAAGAGCTGTTTCAAAATGTACACTTCCGCTCTCTATTCTAGACCCAGACACATTGCAAACGACCTTACTTAAGTTAAACTGGTCTGTAGGGTTCTAGTTTCAAGTAAGAACATTCATTTTCCTGGAATTTAAAGGAATGAGTGAATCTACAAAAATTTCTTGGTCTAGTGTTAACTTAAGGACCCCCCAATTTTATGACTAAAATGTTATTTCACTTAGTTCACGTGTTTATGTGATTTCTAAGGGTTTGATCCGGAGGCTACATCCGGCTACTCTGGACATTAAATAGGAGTGATGGACCACAATAAAGGTGAACCTTCATTCAGCTGTTGACTGGGAATGGTGATGATTACCATGACTTACGAGTAGCACGTTTTTCCTCTTTATACTGTTTTAAGTCATAGAAATAAAATAAATGTGTGATCTGGTCCGTGTGAGACGTGGACGCTGAGGATACATGACCGTCGCAAGATTGAACCCCTGGAAATTTGGGTTTGGAGACGCTTGCTTAACATCCCATAGACTACGCAGAGTACCAACGTATCAATCTAAAAAAACTTAAGATCGCAAAGATATCATCAACAATGTATTCTAGAAATAGCCGTGCAATGGCCATTGTAATATTTAATGAATTGCCAACAGACATAAAGAACCGACCACTCCATTAATTTAAATATAGTGTTAAACAAATGAAAATCAAGAAAACAACCTAAAATGGCTTTACAATTCTGTTTACCAGTCAATTCAGGTATTTTTTTTGAAATGAGTCAGTGTCGGGCAAAAATACAAATCTTTATTATTGTTTACAATGCGAACTTGCAACTAAGTATTCGTTTCTAATTTAAATAAACAAAATAAAAACAAAGTATGTGTACAGAAATTACATTTGAAACCCATGTATGTCACCAGGCGTATAGGTATATATCACAGAGCCCCCGATGTGGTCCTTCCTGCCATAATCTTGATTCGAAACAATAATAAATCGATACGTACATAAATAAGCCTTTGAAATACAATAACCGGCCACGAAACGATTTCGTCCGTCTTAGTTCTGCCTAAATGGAGATGAAAAGGGCACGCAATATATTAGTGCTGTGGCATTTTTTTGTCCAATACTTACGTATATATTTCAATTTGTTATTTAACTAGTTTATGTTAAGCTAATTTAATCATAACTTAAAGAAAATATAACATAACATACCATCACAACTTTATCCCAAACGGGGTAGTCAGGAGCAAGTGACTGTTGCCGTCATGGTGAACGGAACACTCAGAAGCCCACTTTTCACCAATGGTATTAGAACCCTTGAAGAAAAGATGACACTTAATAAACTAACACAAACTTGTCTGTAACAAAATGAAACGATTAAAAATATATTTATTTCAAAAAGAAAGGGGCCCTAAGGCAAGGATCCTAGCATGCTCGCTGCGTTTTTGTGAAGAGCCAGCTCTTCCGTCTGCTAGTTAATATTACTTTATGTCACATTGAAATTAAGTTAGGTTAGGTTAAGGCCTCATTGTTCCCTGCGGTTAGGGGAGAAGAATACTACCGAGGTATCCCTGCCTGTCGTAAGAGGCGACTAAAAGAGCCCTTGGGGTCGCGAAGCGTACGCGGGGGGGCCTGCGTGTGTTTCGGTTTGCGATCCGAAAAATGTTACGAGCATTTCACTTAGTTTACGGATTTATGTGATTTTTAAGGGTTTGATCCGGAGGCTACATCCGGCTACTCTGGACATTAAATAGGAGTGATGGACCACAATAAAGGTGAACCTGCATTCAGCTGTTGACTGGGAATGGTGATGATTACCATGACTTACGAGTAGCACGTTTTTCCTCTTTATACTGTTTTAAGTCATAGAAATAAAATAAATGTGTGATCTGGTCCGTGTGAGACGTGGACGCTGAGGATACATGACCGTCGCAAGAATGAACCCCTGGAAATTTGGGTTTGGAGACGCTTGCTTAACATCCCATAGACTACGCAGAGTACCAACGTATCAATCTAAAAAAACTTAAGATCGCAAAGATATCATCAACAATGTATTCTAGAAATAGCCGTGCAATGGCCATTGTAATATTTAATGAATTGCCAACAGACATAAAGAACCGACCACTCCATTAATTTAAATATAAATAAAAAAATTGGCTTGTTTGAAATTGTTTCTACTACCTGGCTGATTATTTTGATTTGAAAACAATTTGAATTATTTGGTTTTGATTCAATTGTATTTGTGACTGAATGAATTGATTTATGTATTTTTGAAATTTAAAAGTTGTAATTTTTTAATTGATAGATAATATTGATAACTGAAAATTGTATTTGCATGCCTCAAATGGGTGAATGTGTCTTGTTTGCTATTTTATCTGTACCACCTTTGATGTACCACATTATTGCAAAATAAATATTCTTATTCTTATTCATCCTCAACTATGCCAATGATACGAACCATCAAGTTCTCCGGGCACTTCACCCGTAACGAGGACTCCATTGTAACGGCTTGTTATGCAAGAGAAAGCCCAAAAGATCTCGCGGGCGCTCTCCGACATGGTGGACAGACCTCATCAAAGTCGGTGATCTTCCAGCATAGAATAGGCGATTGCTTCGACTCTGCAAAACATCGAGCGACATGGCGAAGCACCGCGAAAGCAGCCTTGGCGTAAAGAACGACCAATATGATTTGACAACGACCACTCTGTCAAGAGTGAACGACTAAGAAGAAGAAGTGACTACGTCTACCACGAGTTGCAACTTAAAATTTACGTTATCGTTCTCGAAAAAAAAACTGTATTGGGATGACACATGACAAAGTCAAATAATGTAAATTTAAAGTGGCAGCTCGTGGTAGATGTACTGGTTCAAGAATTAAACCCGCAACTTTTTTCATCAGCAACCTAAGCACCACGGATTCAAATGCATCGTTCAAATAAAAAATAATGACCAATCCGCTGGATCAATGGTTCCGGGCCGGGGTAGGTTCGAAAATTTTTGTTTGTAGTGTGACTGGGCGTTAGTATCTGTATGCGTCAGTTGTATACGTAAGTAGTTTATTTATATGCAAGCAATTTCTCAATAAATATCAGTCATTCATTTAGTAAAAAAAAGCTCTCAAATGCTAGAAATATTCATTTACGATAATTTTTAAAACAAAAAAAGTTTGAAATGTGCGGAACCACGTCTGCCGCGGGAGTACTTGCCAGACTGCCCACTTACACACCGCCCTGTATAAATAGGCGCTATTTTCTTCCTTACTATATTAGTGCAGTCTGTCATTGTCCGTGGTCTTGCGATATTAAGGTACGGTCCGGCAGGTGTGCTCATTTTGTTTGAGATTTTACGGAAACTATAACCTTTTTCGGGAGGCTTGTTTGGTGTTTCCTTTAAATCTGGCAAACGGGCACAGGAACATTAAGCAGCTGTCCCTTTTATAGCTAAAAAGGTGTATGGAGCTAAGGGTCACGTTTCGGAATTCAAGCCTTTATGGAAGAGCAGACAAGCAAACATTTTCACTTTAATGTTAATGAATAGAAACTAAATAAACAGGTACAGAATGAACACAAAAGTTCGTCACCCATATGTTTGTCCTAGGGGGATCGACCCCACAACCTTTGGTGCTATAAGATCTCTGCTCATTGCGCCATCGGCCCAGTCGTTAGTGTTAAACAAATGAAAATCAAGAAAACAACCTAAAATGGCTTTACAATTCTGTTTACCAGTCAATTCAGGTATTTTTTTTGAAATGAGTCAGTGTCGGGCAAAAATACAAATCTTTATTATTGTTTACAATGCGAACTTGCAACTAAGTATTCGTTTCTAATTTAAATAAACAAAATAAAAACAAAGTATGTGTACAGAAATTACATTTGAAACCCATGTATGTCACCAGGCGTATAGGTATATATCACAGAGCCCCCGATGTGGTCCTTCCTGCCATAATCTTGATTCGAAACAATAATAAATCGATACGTACATAAATAAGCCTTTGAAATACAATAACCGGCCACGAAACGATTTCGTCCGTCTTAGTTCTGCCTAAATGGAGATGAAAAGGGCACGCAATATATTAGTGCTGTGGCATTTTTTTGTCCAATACTTACGTATATATTTCAATTTGTTATTTAACTAGTTTATGTTAAGCTAATTTAATCATAACTTAAAGAAAATATAACATAACATACCATCACAACTTTATCCCAAACGGGGTAGTCAGGAGCAAGTGACTGTTGCCGTCATGGTGAACGGCACACTCAGAAGCCCACTTTTCACCAATGGTATTAGCACCCTTGAAGAAAAGATGACACTTAATAAACTAACACAAACTTGTCTGTAACAAAATGAAACGATTAAAAATATATTTATTTCAAAAAGAAAGGGGCCCTAAGGCAAGGATCCTAGCATGCTCGCTGCGTTTTTGTGAAGAGCCAGCTCTTCCGTCTGCTAGTTAATATTACTTTATGTCACATTGAAATTAAGTTAGGTTAGGTTAAGGCCTCATTGTTCCCTGCGGTTAGGGGAGAAGAATACTACCGAGGTATCCCTGCCTGTCGTAAGAGGCGACTAAAAGAGCCCTTGGGGTCGCGAAGCGTACGCGGGGGGGCCTGCGTGTGTTTCGGTTTGCGATCCCGAGGATGACGCGTGTCTTCGGACACAGTGGTCTGTGTTATCGTGCACTGGAGTTGAGCTTGCTCCTCAAGAGGCTGGCTGCCAGGCGACCTTGCGCGCCGAAGGGTCCTGCGAGGAGTCTCTCCCTCGTTGGGGATCCCGGGTCCTTTCCATTCAGGGCTGAAGATGACCACCGTCAGGTTTAAGGGGTCTCTGTTTTCCCAGGAGTTCCGGGTCCCCTGATCCCAGGTGTCCCGAACCCAGGGCCTATAAATGCATTACCTGACGCAAAAAAACAGGGCCTTATAGAGCTATTGTACGCCATAATATCAAATGGCCATAATAATCAACTGCAAACTAAGTAAAATTTGTACTTTGGTGTCAGAGACTAATAATATACATCGGATCTCAAACGAACGTGGTAACAAGTCTATCTAATGATGCCCTATAAACTGCGAAGTATTTAATGTTAAAGTGTAGATGTCTTAATTACAGCTTCATTAAGATGGTGAAGTTTCTGCTTTCTTTGGAAAAAAAGCTAATTTATAGAAATTAAAAAAAAAATGTCATGGTGGTTTTTCAAGCGCACTAGTCACACATACATCACTATGCGGGAGACAAGTGGGCATTTTTATTTTTGCCCGACACTGACCCATTTCCGTCGTACACCGCGGACCAAATAAATAATGGCAGGGCTCTCGGATAAAACAATCCTAAACGAGGATATTGTTTCCATTGATGACTATTTGTAAAAACGTAAGATAATATTTGGTGCAGTTCAAAGGACTGTGATGGAATTGTGCTTGGACGCTTCTATCTATTTTATGAACGGTAGGTTACCTATTACAATAAGGTCATACTTAGGCATGTTGCTTTTATTACTAGTTGAACGATGTTTTACAAATTAATGTTAGGCCATTAAGTAAAATAATATAAAAACCTCTCATGAATACTTTAACATTCTATGTGAACATGCCTGAGGAAAATGTACTCGTGGTGCTTTTCGAACAGTACTCAAAAAATATCAGTTCTAGGAAAAAATTGTTTGCATTATTATGAAACTTCAGTAAACGAGTGGATTAATATAATACTTCGCCCCAAAACTCTGGATTCTGGGAAATACTCCATGTTCGATAGGCTCCATGATTTTTACCTACCGTAGTAATTGGTAGGATTTTGGCTTAAGTTCGTCGTTGGGGAGGTACGGACGGTGGTATGATGAATAAATCAATCAATATTGTATTAAGCTCTACCGTTACTCACAGAGTGACATAAGAGTACGTACGTCATCCCCATTTATTTGAACTATTTCTTGGCTGGCCCAGGGGGGCTGGGCGTAAAAGCTAAAGTTTGACAATAAAATATTTTTGTTAAAAGTAATTTATCGAGCAAACCAGCTAACTCCATGACTAAATACTCTTAAAGGAAAGGACAAGCGGATAACTCCTAAAAAAACTAATAGTATTGAATAAAAAGGTATAAAAGATTGTTTATATACGATATTAAGAATACCAGTCTACTGGTCGCTGGTATTTTTAATTTAAACGGTATTTTAGATTCTTTCACAGTGTACACCAAAAACATAATAACATTTTAAGTGTCTCCTGAAAAAATCATCCACATGGAGTTAGCTGGTTTGCCAATTGAGGTATCGACGTGTATTTTTCTTGGTCAGTGTTGGGGAGCACTAAAAGAGGATTTTCCGAAATTCATAAGGGTACGGGAATAAAACAGATATGGGCGTACGAAGACGCCGGCAAAAGCTGGTCTTACGTATATTATACAGTTTTTAAGGATGCATGTATCTCTTTCCCGCAAAAACTACTGAACGAATTGAGATGAAACTCACTCGTAACAGTAGGTATAACACATAGGCTACAATTTATCAAGATTAATCTGGCCATGGTATAATTATAACGATAAGGCAGGTTGACCCGCGAGCAGAAAGCTAGTATAAAATGAGTGTTAAGTAAAATAAAATACAATAAATAAGTTCTACACGTGCCCGAGAAAAAAAACCATCTCGACCAGTTGTTTTTATTTCATTTTTATCGTCGTATGTGGCCTTGTGCGTTATAATCCTCTGTTACGCTAATTATTTTAACAAAGACATTCACGTCTCTGGCACTGTGACAATTCGTACATTCGCATTAATTGAATACTGAACGGCCGGCTAGTAAAACTTAAACGGATTCTTAAAAGCGTCACTGAGAGGATTCTTGACGTAAATTTGCATTTCACACGTAGTGAGCGGAGACTCGATTTAGTTCAGCAAAAATATTTTGACCACTGTTTCGGGTGTAGGGTTTTCTCCGCAGTAGTTAATGGTTTTGTCGCTATACTATTTTCACTGTAAGATGATATGCCTGACAGCTCTTATTGTTCCGTGTCATGCATACTATTTCAAACTAATTAAAAAGAAACTGGCAAAAGAAAATGTTATAATCTATTAAAAAACTATTGTTCTTTCGAATCTTATAAAGTAATTATTTTTATTAATAACCGTTAATAAATGAAGTATTTGAAATTAAACTAATATATCTTTGCAGCGCCTGATGGGTGAAAAGGAACGCCATTCAATAGTGTATTGACACTACTGAATCGAAAAAAACTGATGAATAGACCATTTTGTAATTCGTAATCACGTCTTTCGCATCAGTACCAGTGCGTCTGCCTTGTGTGCTATTTTTAACTATCATTTTCGAGATACCGCGTTTTATTCTATAACTTATTAGCCATCATAACCAGTTTATTAAGAATTTCTTTAAAAATTAAAAATCGGTAATTCCGATTCCATTTCCTTTACCAACTCGATTGAATTACATTCGTTCCTATAATTGACAATTATGAACTGTCAGGGATATCATCATACGGCGAAAGTAGTATAGATCCATGAGTTTAAACAAATGACAGCAACTAGCGTCCGTGTAAACCGCGTTGATGTTTTTGTATGGGATTTCGGTACAGCGCCCCTAGTGACTAAAAATAAAACCAAAAATGTTCCGAAATCAACTATCGTAGTTTAAATGACAGAAACTCATGGTAGACATACAGAATCTTTTTCTGATAAAGCTAACATATTGAATGTACACATTTCTGCCAATAAATATTTATTATTTCGTTTTAGGGACTATTAATTGAATTTATAACGTGGAAAAAAGTTGCATACACTGTCGTGTACGTTGTGTATTAGGTTATTGTTTTATGATCGCTTTTTAAAAAAGCAAAAGGTTATAAAAACACTTCGTTATTAGAAATGGGAGAGAAAGATGATTACGAATAAAAAATAATACTTATATCTAGACACGCGGTAGCGTGTCATGGCAAGTTCAAGCTAACAGAACTGGCGGGCAGAACCGTGTGTAATATTACACGAACCATTTGAAGCCACTTTTGACCCTCTTATATCTCTAAAACTGTTTCACATAAACATGTCAAATTTGGATCTATTGAGACTTGCGAGATAGATATGTATTCCAAATTTGGCACCCATTTAGGTCTCACTTCTTTTGTCTTACAAGTCAACAACCAAGGTCTATATGATAATATTGAACTTCGCTCTCATTTCACAGTTATGTTTTTGTTGGGATACACTTTAACGTAGCCAGCGGCTATTTTACAATCGATCCCCACATAATAAGAAGCTTGAAGGATTATACGCGTCTTTTATAAAGAATAAAAATACTTTAATTTCCCTACGTTTCTAGTAGGTTTCTCGGAAGTTCTTTATACACAGTCCCTACTCAAAGAAGCTCTGTTTGTACAGCACTTCACCTAATCAAGGCACAGTCGGGAAACAGAATAAATTGTTTAAGCGGCCACTTCAGGCGGCGTCTGCGAAATGATTCACGAAACAGCTTACAGGCACTGTTTTTTTGCCCTGGCGTAGTTTGCGTGGGTGAAGCGGTTATTTTGTTGAGGCTTGTTGGCTTTTAGATATTTACTTGTGAACTAAGTGCCCGTATGAGTTAAGTTGAAGGACAGGCCCGATTTAGGAATAAGCATAGATGTGGTGCTGTTTATAAAGGCGGACGACGTCAGTTGAAATTACCATCCAGGATAAAAGATTACCTATAATGTAACCACATGTTTTTATATTACTAAAGATTTCCATTTTTTTTTTTGGAATACTACTGCTTTTTCCTTAACTTTTTTCCTTGAAAGTTGTGGATTAAGAACTGATAGACTAGGACCTAGTCACTAGGTCACTGATGTAGCATCCCAAAATATCGGATGCTGCTCAACCCAGCGAACATGGATCAAGATAATTAGCCATATAGTTCTTAAGAATGAAATCGACAGTTGCAAATGGCAATCCACCCTAAGGTTCCTGGTCGCTTTTGTAGTTATTGTAAAATCTAGACGGTGTAGGTACACTCGTACTCGTACCAACAACAAATTCAAGTATCGCGTCCATTTTTTTCCTATTAAGCATTGCTAACATTTGGTGCATTGAGTAGGTAATACAAACAAACAAAGTCATGTCATGTTAAGAATGTCCCATAGAGTTGCAATGTTAGACTGCAGCTTTCGCAATCGAGCGTAACTCTTGAAAGTAAAGTAAGTTATAAGCCAACATAGCGTTCCACTACTAGGAAAAGGCGTCCATCCTTGACATTAAGTTATTTGTACTATTTGCACTTTGTTTATTTGATTACTTACCAACCAGCATTTGGAATCGCGGCGATTCGTGAGTAATAAACAAGGTTTTTTTCCAAAAACGCCAAAATTACACCACTCTAACTTCTAATAAAACCCAGGGCCTCTGGATTTAGCAACAAGCACTCTTCTGAACACTGAGAATTGGGAGTTACTCTTAGGATAAAAAAAATACAGTGATAGGTATCGAAGATGTCCCCACATGCCCGGAGTGCATAGACAGCGAGGAAACGAGCTTCCACCTACTCGCCGATGTACTCACAAATTCGATGGGAGCTCATGGGGTCTGACTCATTAGATGAAGAGGACTTGAAAGAACTGACGGTGGATCAGATAGCAAGATTCTGCAGAGCCACGGGAAGATTTAACGGGACGCCGTAAAAATGGGACAACCTAAAGACCCCCTGCAAGGGGGGCCCGGAGAAATGGGTGAAATGGTTCACCACAAACGGACCGATCACCCGGCCCACTGCCAGCGTCCCTAGTTGAAAATAATAATAGGATGAAAAAACAACATCAAAAAAGGCTCTAAAAGCGGTTTTCCATCGAGAAGTCAACAACCACTCCATTAATCCAAAGTTATTGTTTGTTTTTCATTCCGCATGATAATCAGGCTGTAGGGGAGGGAACCAAACGCAAACATGACTAAACAAGACATTTGATTCCACCAGTTTCACCTCTAGCGTTGAAGTTCCACAGCTGTTCTGATAAGTAGGTCATCTCAATTGTTCATAAGTACATGATGAAAAACAAATATCTGGTCTGTAAGAATAAAACGTGTCTTTTGTAGTGTGCTACTGATTTACGAGTAAGTGTTATTCAAGTTTTATAATACCTACTTATAATAACTACCTTTCCGCCTTCTGCTTCGCACAAGCGGACTACTAAATTTTGCATGCTACAATATCTGCGCTAAAATATAGCATAAGCTTTCGCTGATGGCAACATTTTCTTCCAATGCCAAACTGTATAATTATACTAGCGTTCCGGCCGCGGCTTCGCCCGCGTGAACTTATCGTTATATATAATGGCCAAATTAAATTAAATCTACATAAATTGTAGCCTATGTGTTATTCTGATGTCTAAGCTGTATTACTGTAAAGTTTCATCTAAATCCGTTCAGTATTTTGCGTGAAAGAGTAACAAACATACACACATACATCCTAACAAATCGCATTCATATATAAGTAAGATTGCATTGCTATGGGTTGGGTACTGTGAAGGTGCCAGCTTTCGCTATTCAACCCTAGGCCCAAGATAGAGGAATTTGGTTTTATTCAGTATTCAACTTTTTTTGCCACAAAATAAATTTCTGAACGCACCCACTAATATTTAACAGCCAATAAATATGTCGACATTGATAGTATTCATTTAGCATTAGCATAGTCCGAATATTGTAGATGTGTTTATCTTCAACAATGACCAACTTCTATAGGTAGGTAGGTACAAACAAAGTTCCATCCCCTATTTCAACCCATAATTCTGGAACTTTCATGCTTCGATGGCTTGATGAAGTGAGGTTCACAAGAACAATACATGTAGGTACTTATACATTATTTAATCGCATCCGACCAATCATTCATCCTTATCCGAACATAACATAGTTTAGTGGATAACTCCAGAATAAACAACAACAAGACCCTAAATGTATTTTAGCTAAGCTCTAAAAAAGGGGAACTAAACTGAAACTAAAAGGTAATGTTGTCACTGGTACCAGCTGCGCACTTAAATTGATGGCACAAAGGTCGCAAGAACATCTCTAGGCTCCCTCATAAACTTAGGCTTCTTAGGCGACGGAACGTCATAAGGGGCTCCCTCACCTGGAGCATTTTCCTGTAATGTAACGTTACAGAGTGGAAGGAGAACGTAGCATTACAGTGCGCAAACTGTACCTAATGTTACAATTTCGAGCATTACGTTGGTGAGGGAAAAGCAGCGAGCATTGCGCAACTCGGTGATAGGTACAATGTGTAATATTTTGATACCACTTACCTGAAGTTTAGTAAGGCAGCATTCAAATGTAATCGAAACTCAAATAGAAATTACAGGCAAAAATTCGTCATGTCCGGGAGGCAGTTCTGTAATGTGATACTCAAATGGAATCTGAAACGTTGCATTACAGGAAAATGCTCCAGATGAGGGACCACCTATATAGGTTATTCATATGGCTGGCCCAATGGCGCAAGGAAGCCTTGCTTTCATCGTCGAGTAGGTATCGTAAGTTCAATCCAACCCGGGAATAACATTTGTGGTTTCTCTGCTGTGTGTTAGTTATCTTTTAAATGTTTCATTTGTAAGTTTTCCATGACGCTGAAGTAAAAGAACTGCTTAGTCATTTATTGGTTTGAGTTATTATCAATTTATCCACACTAAAAGATAGCGTATTTCCATCCTGACTGATATAGTAGATTATAATTATTTCCCTACTAATTAGGTATCTAATAAGAAAATCGGGAAAATATTACCTGAACATGTCTGGGACATGTTGCACAGACATTCTGAACGCAACCCAAAAGCTCATACTATTTACTAGAGAACGATAAACAAACTTTCTTAATAAATAAATAAATAAATAAATAAATAAATATCCCTGGACATTATCCACACAGCGCCATCTAGCCCCAAAGTAAGCTAATTAAAGCTTGTGTTATGGGATACTAGACAACGGATAAACATACTTAAATACATTTTCTTTTGTAAATACATACTTATTATACATAGGAGACACCCAGACCAGTACAAACGGACATGTTCATGCACACAAATGTTTGTACTGTGCGGGGATCGAACCCGCGACCTCTGGTGTAGTAGCCAACTTCTTAACCATTACACCAAGTCGGTCGTCATAATAATTCATTCAGATACATAAAGTATTATTAATAATTTGAGGGAAAGCTCCCTACTACACGGTAAAAAGGTAAATCGCGTTGAGTAGGCTGTATCCGTAAGAAGTTGAAAATAATAACTAACTAATGTATTTTTTTCGTTTGTGAATATAATAATGTCCTTCTCACAACGAATCTTTTAAAGCTATTTAATTTTCAGTAGCTCGATATTTTGTTACTTAAAAGTCCGTTGTAAACGAACCCCAAATACACAAACAAAAACGATAAACTGTCATATATCTGATCTGAACACTATTAATCCACAGGCCTTAAGGCCTGATATCTGACTTCCAAAAAAGATAAACAAAGAACGTCCTTGGTGGCGTGCAGCGTGGCACAGTGAGGCGCCTATTTGTCAATTGATTCCCAATATAATGAAGGGTACATTGGTACAGAACTGTCAGGGGGGTTTCGGTATAGATTTCTGGCGGGTGTGAGTGCCGTGGGGCCGTGGGTGTATCGAAGGCTGCGCACGCAGTCTGCGTGTTGTCATCTCGCCTCCTCCACAGCCTCCGCCGATCTTGTGCTCTCGACCTTACTGCGTGGTATTTGATTAAGCGCGTCTGTGTGTTCCCTTGTTTATATTGGGCTTGATGCTACTTTAAATTGATTAACACAACGACACCTTCGATTTCTTATGACTGCTGGAGGTTTGGATAGAGTTCAATGTTGGGTGATTGATGGTCGGTGCTGTCGGTCAGTTTTTGGACACTTGACCTAGTTTCGCGAAACCAATTCTAGCGTTATATTTCGATAATAAATTTTTATTTACTGAAAAATTGCTAAATAGAGAACTAAATATCAATATAACGAGAGAATTTTGGCATAAATCTCTCCGTTCTAATATACTTAACTAAAAATAAACATATAAAGGTTGCCGAGTCGTACAAATAGCATTATTACCGAAAAAATCCACGTAAACATTCGCCATGTAACATTCAATAGGATTAATTAGGGACCCCGAAAAATACGCGAAGAAAATCCCGTGCGTTTGTGAAGGCATCTTAGAGAGAGTTTTCCACAACTCACTAACACCGATTCGGCTCTCGTAACACGCAACTTTTCACGCACACACGCTTGCGTAGCAAAATAAGCGGCTGAAACTCTATTCGGAGCCGATAGAAGTGCTTCTGTCTCGGTCACACGCAGCACCCTGTCCTATTTCAACAGGTTTCGCCTTTCAGCAGTTGCAGTGTGGAAGCGTGCCACTAGTAACAGAGCACAAACAGCACCTCACACACGTCGCATCGGGAAACCGAAAAACAGTTTCACTGACAGCTGCGAAATCACCTGACATTCACCGCTGTCCCGGAGTTCTTCGCGTGTTAGTGAAATGGGCCACCACGATATATAACTATTTATAAATAATCATAATCTTTAGCGGCGTGATAGTGGATGGCTCAGTATCGGTGGTTTTTCGCGGACTCGCGCTACGTTACGATTCACGTGCGAAACATGAAAACTGACGAAAACTTCGTAGTGCCAAAAACAATAACATAAGCCAGTTATCAAAAATGGAATTCGAACGTGAGTTTTAGTGATGTGACTGTTACTTAGATTGGGATTATCATCGTTAAGCGCGAGTTAGCAGGATGTGAATTGGATGAAATCAATGTTTACCTCTTCAGTGTTGTGAATGACTTTAGTTCTAATTTATCATAATACCTTAAAATCTTCAAACATGTAGTCTAAAGCTGTAGAATGGATAACCTTCCAGTAGATTAAAGACAGATCTGTCATGGTTGTGAGAAAACAAAAGAAAAACTCAGATTGTGAATCGTCCTTCGCTCATTAAAAGACTTATCAAGAATCAAAGTGGTTGTAATCTGTTGTAAGTTGTGATTAGAAGCAAATATATTTATGTCGTCGATGTATAGAAGAATTTAATTATTTATGTAAATATTCTTCACCTGTCTTGGTGTTCACGTGTTCCATTAGAAACGTCGATGTGAAGACGAAACTTTACCTCTATAATTTCCCTTGAGGTTGTGAATAGTAAAGGAAAAAACTTGGAGGCTCCATTATCAGATGGAACACAACGGTGGTTGTTTATGTATAAAGTGAAGTGGACTTACATTAATTGTGTATTGTTGGGCGCTCGACAAGGAGCTTTTGTTCAGGTGAGTTGTAGTTCTTAAGTGATTTTCTGTTCTGTCGTATTTTATTCAGAATAGGCCAGTGACAATGAAAAAATAAAATACATATTATTAGAGCTTGCATACAAAATTTAAATAAAATAACATATTCAACAGATTTCCATACATCATATTAGATGACGCAAAAACGAATTTGAGACATTTTTGTCAATTTATGTAGTTTTTTTTAAATATGAACGAATATTGCAAAATGTTTATATGTAGGTTTATGTTATTTTTGGTTAATATCACAAATGAAATAACAACAAAGAAGAGGTAACTACAGTACTTCAACCTCGGGAGAGCATAAAATAAAGAATAAAAACTTAAACTTGTTAATATTATGATATGACGAATAATGTATGACGTATAATAAAAGCTTCTTTTATGGAGCCATAAACTCTAAGAACAAGAGCTCTTTCGTCTTTGATATGATGATAAAGACTTGGTTTTAAAAATCTCAACTGTAGAAAGACTTCAAAAATTAAAAAAATATCAGAAAAGCTGGCTGTTGAGGATCTAGTTGGCTAAATTCTTCCAGTTATTAAAAGCAAGGATTTATTTGATTGGAATCATGTGAGTCCCATTAAATTTAAATGTTTGGTTATTAAACTTGGAAAAAATCAAATGAGTGATGATACAATAAATATGACTCTGACTAAACAATTAAATTTAAGATTCACGATTTGATAATTGTAAAATTATAGATTTTTTAAATTTTACAATGACATTAATAAACTTTGGTATATTATAATATAATACCAAAATTTATTAAAAAAACATTTGTTTTGGCAGAAAGCAGTATTATAAATAATACCACTCTTTTGTCTGACTAAGCAATTAAACAACTTAAATAGGTTCCTATAAAACCTCTTAGTGTTTGTTAACGTTGTTGCTCTTGGCCAACTTAGTTCCTAATTAATACCTTATTAAATGCAATCATCATCATTAAGTCATTGACGATATCTGTCGAGCTAGATGGATTTATTCGTTAGCGACGACATTAACTAACTTATTAAGCCCTCTTTAGGTAACTCTAGACAAACCTAACAGCTACTTTACATGTCGAATTAAGAATAATAATGACTTAACCATTTTCTTTCTGGATTACAGGCGTTTCATCTCAAACTCAAACTTAAATATCTTTATTTAAATAGACTTAATCAGTACTTTTAAACAGTCAAAAAATATTCTAAATAATAGACATAAATACTGTAGTAAATATGAATAAATAAACAGTATACAAACATAATGCGACTCTGCCACCGCGTCGGAGAAGTTGATTTTTACTGAGAAGACCCGGCGAGAATCAATCAATATGAAATAATAATCAATCTTCTTCATTTTCATTTAAACGGTCAACTAAATATGGTTTGGTTCAGGTCTTCTCATTTAGTTATTGCTTACAATGTGCAAAAAGCTGGAGTCAGAAAATTAGGCAAAATGAAATGTCCTATTGTGTGAGTTTATTGTTGGCTGTAAAACAAATTTTATTTGTAAAACTACCAAGTATTCAATAATAATTTCTACAGGAACATCATATTATGCACCTACGTATTTTACATAACGCCAACTGTAACTGAAAACAGTGTTGAATATTGCTGCTTGTTTAAGAAAATCTGCAATTGAGTATAACTAATAATTAGCTACAGATCGTTGACTGACTCAGATTATAAGTTCTTCCCTTTCTAACCTCTGGCAGCAGTCTCCTTAGACTTAGGCTTAATTTTAATAAATAATCCATTTTCACTGATAGACCAGTGTTATTTGTTCAGCTATCACTCATCACGCCAGCTCGTAGCAGGCCCGCCGTAGCCGTAGCAAATGTAACTTACCTATTCAATGTGAGATACCCTATTTGGTTAGGTACTGCTACGACATTCTTTCTTGTGTGTTCCTATGAGTTACGACCACTTGTATTTTTCTTTTGGTAAAAAGACAAAGTTTGGTAACAAAATAGTGTTTCTTATTATGAGTCGAATCGATTGTTGCTAAATATATAAAAGGATTATTAACTACTAAATACTATTAAATAACAAAAAGCTGCGCAGTGGCTGACATATTTTCTACCACGACTTTGTTTGTAAAAACAAAACTCCGTCTCAGTGTGTCTACGTCTTTTAGAATGCGTGTTCAGTGCTGACTTTAATATTTTGCTTTTGTTAAGCCTAAATAATTTTATAAACAAATTTCAGTATGATTGTACCCTAATCTAAATAACCCAATCAAACGAAAGAGCGTCTTTTGTGACTTGTATGAGCTCATGTTACCTCTCATTTAAATAACGAGGCAGTTATTCGTAATCGTAGGCTGTTAAGTAAACCTTTATTTTATTCAATTGTTAACTAACATTTTAAGTTAATAAGGTCTTGCGTCGAAATTTACATTTTAATCAGGGTACGAAATTAGCAAATTAATTTGAATAAACATACGTCCCTAGTCCCTACTTTACTCATGGTTATAATTATCGGGCAGATTAAAATATTATATTTACAATACATCACGATTTAACCACGCAAGTTTCATCAATACTGGTTCTTGAAAAAAAAAATACTTTCATAGTTAACCCATTTTAATTGCGGTTACCGGATTCTATGGACACTGGCAGCATTAGAGTCATCTTTCCGCTTTGCACTCGTGCATTTTTTTTTAAATTTTAAGATCTGGACCACCTGTGATTAACAAATAAATAAATTGATTGATTGATCAAAGAATTGCGTGCTGAGATAATTATGAACTAGGGGAGAATAATTTTTCCAGGAATAAACTAGCCCCAATATGTCAGGCAATCTCTTCACGAATCATTGGAAGGGACCGTAGCTATTATTGAAAAAACAAACTTACTTGATTTATTAACTTTAATTGAGAAAATACAAGGTGGCAGGCTGAGTTGAGACTTTTTTTTAATTCAAAAGATAATGTGCTTTTCAAATACCAAGATTTGCGTGCACATTTATGGCAAGACTTAAGGAAACAGGGAAAAGGTAAATAACCCCAATTTTTGGCGAAACAATAGCGAATATCAATTGGTTAATTATTTTAAAATGGTTGCTCATAACGCCGAAAACGTTTACGTTAAAGAAGACGGTAAAACTTTACGATGACAAACAAAAACAAATGATTGCCGGCTCGAAATGTACACGGACGGCAAAATGGCTTCGTTCCGAATAAGCAATGACTATGAATATGGATACGCTATCTGAAATTCAACTGCAGATTTCTTGCTACATTTGTTTTTAGAATCTGGCGACTTAATTACTGGTTTTTTTCTATAAACAACTAGTGAGTTTTTTATAGAAAACAACCAGAAATTAAGTCGCCCTGCCAGATTCAAGCTAATAAATGAAATGAAGCTATCGAGCTTATTTAAAACTGCTAATATTGTTAAATGAGGTTTACATCCCTGAATCATGCTCTTCAAAAAACAAACTACGAAATTCCATCTACTCGTAAAAATTAAAAAAGATACTGCTTCATCTATTTCTCAAGTACTGTACTAATAGTCGTATTGCAAAGTTACTTCAATAGCCTAATTGAGCTCCGACCACTCCCACAGTTTTTATTATGAATCAGATTGTAGGTATTCCGTTAGTCGTAATGGGAATTGATATATCCCACGTTTCAAGGCAAAATGTGAAACTAAATTGGGCGAAGGCACATAATATCATTCGGATCTCTGGAATCAACAAAGGCAAGTAAACTAGGTAGTTGTTATTTAAATAACCGTATTCGGTCGGGTTGGTATTGCCGATTTGTCTGGCTTAGATAATAATGGCAGAGAACGGAGATACAATAGGGCTGGTATAATTTGTGTCTCATTATGGATCGTATGTATCTGTTATCGTAGATCTAGGTATCATGAAAGTTGCTTTATTCTTGCAATATAAAGTAATAAATAAATAGTGTTTAATTAGTTTATGCTGCTATCTGTATCTTTAATAATACTTATGACCTACGACTAATTTTCTTTGGTTTATATCCAACTATTTTCAATTAGAACTTACTACTTAGTAAACATTCTGGTTATAAAATAACCAGAATTGACTGGCCTGTTGGCGCAATGGCAGCGATCCTGCCTCTAGCGCCGTAGGTCGTGGGTTTGATCCCCACCCATAACAAACATTTATGTGACGCACATTTGTATTTGTTGTGTGTCTGGGTGTTATAATCTATTTAAGTAGTATTTAGTAATATATAAGTATGTTTATCAGTCTCTGACGCCCACAGTACAAGCTCTGCTTAGTTTGGGGTCAGATGAATCTTGGTGTAAATTGTCCCAGATATTTATTTATTTATTTTTAATCATAATCAATCATTTATTTGCCAGAATACAATTTTACAGCAAGATCTTAATAGTATGGTATGTCGTTAGTATTCTGCCTGCAAGCAGACGCGCAAATGTTTGTTAAGTTATATTGTTAGTAAATTTATTAAAATGTCAGATATAAGAATAATCATTAAATCCACAATCACATTATTAAAACAATCAATTTTTACAGTTCTTACAAAAGTCAATAAATTCTTTAATATTATAGAAACAGTTACAAATAAGCCAGTCACATAATTTATTTTTAAACTTATTAATTAGATGTTAATTTTTCGTTCAAAATTTCCATACATTACATCATTACTGAAGTAAGCAAAGATTCCATCTAACGTTCTCGTGACACAAAGTTATGGTAAATACAAGCGATACAATTGTCATTTGTCGTAAAAAAGTTTTTGGCAACTGGTCAGAGTAGTTTTGTCGCGATGCCGTTTCTGCTCACAAATGAGGTCACGTACAGACAAGGAAGTAGCTCCATTTGTTGTTTTACTTCGCATTAATAGTACGTCCAATGGTGAAAAAGTACAGTTTTCCATGACCACAGACAATTCGGAATAGATAACGCAAAACCCTCCGTATCTATGAAAACCCAAGCGTGCCAATTTGTGACGCTTGCTGTGACGTCACGTAAATTTTTCGAATTGATTGATGAAATAAAACAGCGAAAAGAAAAGAGCATTGCCACAAATTACGCAAGCGCCGCAGCGCCTCTGACAGATAGCCCGCTTAGAACAACACGCCATTTTTGACGCATGCACAAAGAGACGTGAATTTACAGGCGAAGTCAGTGAGTTTCAGTGAGTCGAAAAGTCGCACTGTCAAAGAGTGTTTTTGTTTTTGTGGAACTTGGTGCAATTTTTCACATGATGAATTTTGTTTTAGGCCGGTTCTGTCGAGTAGGCATAACCTACTTACTTCATTTTAAAAATTCAGAGCGAATATAGTAGGCGGTTCACGCAAGTTTAGGAAAAAGATGCGAGCGGTCCTTCTGTAAACTCCTTATTTTGTGGCATTGCACTACTATTTGACACACGAAGTATGTACACTGTCTTCATCCATTTCAGTTCAGTACGTCTAGCACGAGTTGCCATGACATGACACTGTCAAATCCCAATACATTTTTTTACGCGAACAATAATGTAAATTTAAAGTTGCAACTCGTGGTATACGTACGAGTCTATATGAGCAGGACACTCAGGTTGAAGACAATCGCCATATATGGTTTAATTTTCTTAACTCGCTAAGAAATCGGGTCACATAACCGGTCGATTAATAATATATTACGCATAGAAATGAAATGTCGGGCCAGATGTGAAGACGGAGTAAGGAAAAGAAGGTTATTTATTAATATTGTTAGCAGTGGGTAATGATATCTCATTGTATTTTATCAATCGATGTTATATAACCAACATTGACAGACACGGATGTCGTAGAAGCAATTATAGAGAAATTAGTCTTGTAGCCATATTGAGATTGAAATTACACGCGTACTTTCACTTTAGTAGGTACCTAAATTAAAGTCTGATTAATTGGAGAATCGCTTTACTACCGTGGGCGAAAGTTCTACCATCTTACTCACATCTTTTCCTCCTCGAGCAAATCTTTTCAACGACGTTCAAAGCGTTTCGTCCAAAATAGCACCTACAAGAGCCATGAATATTGTATAATTACGCTTTTAATTACGTTATAAATGTATTCAAATAGTTCGATGATGAACACAGTTATGAACAGATTGCCACAACTGAACCGTTAAACTTTGTCAATTGGTAGCTCTTATACCGATGAGTTAAAGCATATTTTCTAGCTACTTTGCTTCGCTAGATGTGTGGGGCAACTGTAAGTCTAGTTTTAATTATACACAGCGTGCGAGACAGAATATATATGTCATGAATGTATCATCCGGGAGTAGTTTAATAGCCAAGCAGTTTGGCACACAGGGCAACAGAAGTACTCATTGCGCTTAACTTTGATGTTTTTGATGGTGAACTGTAAATTAAAAAGTTAAAGTAGGTCTAACAGTTATTAATTAGTATATATTTTTTTAAACTTTTGAGGGTGCAAATTCATTTATGGAGTGACACATTTTATTTGAAACGGATTACCCAAAGTAAGGTTTTGCTAGTTCCAAAAATAATTAACATCATAAACTCAACAAACATGTAAGTAAAGTAAAGTAAAGTAAAAAATATCTTTATTCATATAGACTTATAGAAAGTACTTATGACAAGTCAGATAGTTACAAAAAAAATTTATAGCAAAAATATACTAAAATAAACTTACATAAAATAATACTATGATAGTAAATATCATAATTAAACATTATGTGACTGTACCACCGGTTCGGATGTTGTTTCCGATCGAGAAGACTCTGGCAAGAAACTCGATGGTTACTCTTTTCAATCTTGTTTTTTAACACAAAAATTGAATTGACAGAGTAAAGTCTTAACAAAAAAGTGTGCAGAGGAGCAGATTGTACCTAAGATGACCACCAATTCTTATTATTTAAGAAATCCTCAACACTATAATAACCTCGCTTCATTAACTTAGCTTGAATTTGTGACTGGTGAAGAGGCAGTTCAACAAGAGTTTGCGGAATCTTATTAAAATATTTAACACATTGACCAACAAATGATTTTCCTACCTTATGTTATATCTGTTCATCAAAATAAATTAGGGCTATTGCATCCTATAACCACTGCGAGACGCAATGTAACACAAATGTTATTGCATCAAGGGGATGAGAAAATAAGACCTAGGAGAAAAAAACTCATTAATGAGTCGCTTCTCAAAGGTGCTTGAAAGAAGCCTTAAACTAAGACTAAGAAAACCTTAGTTAGATTCAGAATTATCTTCGAATTCTATTTCACTGGAAACTGGGAGCGATGAGTTTCACCGCTTTCCCCATTTCAGCGAAATACTAGAAATCCGAGAAAGACAAGACAATATCGGGTTGCTTTCGGATAGTGATTGCGAAGCGTTTTTAGGACCCAAGAAGACAGTGGTGTAGAAATAAATTTATAAGCATCTACGCTAGGTTGAGGCGCTATGGCTATTTTGTGTGGGGACCGAGAGTGACACAATGACATGATGTTCGTTAGTTGAAAGTATGATTTATTCTTACTCTTGTGACTAAGTAAATGCTGTTTAGTGATCTAACTTAGCCTAATATAGAGAGGCGCGTCACTATACTACACTACACTATACTTAAACCAAGTTTAAAGCCCTACTCTTTGGTTATCAAAGACCACGTTACTAAAATATTCGGTTTAAAAACCTTCTGTGCTCTTATAAATACGCTGTCAAATTATTAGGAAGAATAGTAGGTACTTATTATGCTTATATTTCGTTACCTTTGAACGAAAACGCAATCAAAGTAGGTATACAAGTTGTCTCATAGATAAAAAAACAAAATAATTTCCGCTTCAAACGGAATATATCAAATAAATTCCAATGATTAAAAAGAAACTGCACGAATTCGTACGAAAGATATTATCGAACTTTTCGCATGATTGATGTAACTAAAAAGTATTTTATTGCTTTTGCATAGGCCGTTTTTCAACGGAAAAAGTTGGTATAATTTATTGGATGCGTATGCCAAATCGGACTGAGTCATGTTTAAAAATAGCTTTAGACGATTTTTGTGGAGCGGTGTGACAGGCGACACATGATAATAGAATTACGTGACATCGTTGGCACGGTGGCGGAATGTTCACGAAAGGTCCCGAGTTCGTCGCCCATCTCAATAGAAATGCTTTTGATTAGGTATTACATTTTTGTTATTAAGCTAATTCTTCCAATGTATCAATGCAGCGTTAAATCATATAATTTAACGCTTAGTTTACCTTATTTTGTCCAGCAGTGGGAGATCATAATAAATTTTCTTTACTTTACAAAACCCATATACTTTTGTTTGTAGGGAGGTTATAATTAAAGTGACACCAAAGCTAAGGGATTTTGTGAATGAAAAAAACATAAACTGCTGTGTCAAGGTGGTAAAATTGTGAAGTTATGTATCTACGTATTGAATTACCAAAAGTTCATAAGACCTACGATTTAAATACCTACGCCTAAAATACCGATGTTCAAAATACCGACGCTTAAAATACCGACATTCAAAATTCCGATATTCAAAATCTCGAAATTTCAAAATACCGACAGTTTGAAATCCCGACAATTCAAAATATAATCCTGACAGATATGGATTCTTTTCGAGCAGCAGCGATGCAGCATGTACGAGTATGGCTTGTGTCATGGCTCTAGCGCTGCGGGGTTCCGGCGGTTCCACGTGTGCTAATCGTCACAGATGGCTTTCGCTCACCACTGCAGCTTCGGCTTCGCTGGCCAGCCTCAGCGACGGTGCTCCTCATCCCACGGTCCGCCTCGCCCCTACGCGCCTACGCGGCTCTGAATTACACTCTAGGGGTAGGACAGACAAGACTACGTGAAGTCGGGGTCAAACGAGTCGATTATCAACAACATTCGATTTTGATTATTAAGTTATCTTCTTTAGTAATTAATATGAATAATTTTATAAATAATATTAGAGAACACACCACTTCTCATGGTCTCTAAGTGAGAATAAATGTTCCTGTGTTTTTATAAAAGATCGTTACCTGAATTGACTTGCTCGACCAAGAATCGAAACCGGGAAAATACGTAAGCCAAGGCGAAAAACCGTGCTACAATGCACTACGCTAATCGTGCCGTCGATACTTACTCATACGAACTTACTCATAGGTACTTCTGACTTTTCACGAAACGGGTACATAGTAAAAAGAATTTCCCTGTACAGTTGGTTCATAATTTATCCATGAGAGACTATCAAACACATACATATCTACTCACAAACTTTCGCATTTATATTATTAGTAAGATCGTTATTTCTGGTTTTCAAACTTCGGTATTCTAAACATCGGGATTTTAAACTTTTAGTTAAATAAATATTAGGGTGTTGTCAAATAAGCATTCGGGATTTTGATATTCGGTCTTCCATTCGTCGGTATTATGAACGTCGGTCTTTTGTACTTCGGTATCATGATACACACACCTACGTAATCAGTTCCCTATTTTTTGCATACAATTTTATGTCATAATTTAACATGGCATACTTTGACTTATCCTTATAAAAGTTATGCACAATATTAATTTGGCATAACTTTTTAGGCACAATTTTTTTAAGTATAGTAGGTATGCTCAAAAAACTTGTGCCTAAAAAGTAACAAGCATATTAACTGCTATGCATACTATTCTAAAGCCTAAATATGCCTACGCATAATGATATTTAGGCATAGGTTTTTTAGGCATAAGAATTATACGCCGAATAAATATCATGTCACTATCATGAACCAAATGCACTCAGGGAAAAGGTAAATTTTGTAAATTTTGTGTTTGCATTCAATAAAATACGTTTCCTATATAAATAAATAATAATAAATAAATATCCCTGGACATTATTCCACACAGCGCCATCTAGCCCCAAAGTAAGCTAACTAAAGCTTGTGTTATGGGATACTAGACAACGGATAAACATACTTAATTTTTTTTTTTTTGTAAATACATACTTATTATACATAGGAGACACCCAGACCAGTACAAACAGACATGTTCATGCACACAAATGTTTGTACTGTGCGGGGATCGAACCCGCGACCTCTGGTGTAGTAGCCAACTTCTTAACCATTACACCAAGTCGGTCGTCAAAATAAACATGTTGGTGGTTTAGGAGTGGCCCAAGGGCCACCCCCTGCCGCACCCTAACCTACTATCACACCATGGTGCCCCAATACCTAAACCTACTTTTGGTTTTTCAGGTTCAAATCAAATCAGGAATAAATACGTATGATTCACTAAAGTATGTATCAATTATGCCTTTTGATCTTTATGCCTAAAAACTATTAGAGAAATAAACAATATACCTTATAACTTTAATACAAATCAAAATTAGGGCAAAAAACATTTGTCTAAACTATACTTATGCTTACTGAAATAGTATGCCAAAAAACTATTATGTCAAAATATAATTATGACAAAAAAATTATGCCTAACGCGTTAATAATTCGTCGAAAAAAAGGGATCCCACGTATTCATTTCTTTTTAACATCATGTAAAAAGTCAGGACTAAACTAACTTTATCATTCTGAAACATTCTTCAAACAAATTTAGCAGCCCTGACATGTATATATGTAGCAGAAAAACCTACAGCTATACATGTATGTATGTATAGCTGTCGTTTTTTCTGCTCACAAGTTACTCGTACGCGACTGCTTCAGCGCATAACTTTGAGTTACCTTTCAGGATTTTAGAGTTACTCGCCTAATGTGAAGACTTTCTAATACCTAACATTATTTTAGCCCACTTGATGCCGCGATAGTGTTTAAATGTGATTAGAGAGCTGTTTATTTATTATAGGGTATTTAACTGAAGCAGGCAGAGTGATCGCCTCTATTTGCGCGTCCGTAGTCGATGTCCGGCTCTACGCGAGTAGCAAGCCGATGTGATGCAAGCTTGCGTCTATTTTATGTCATTAGACTAATTACCTATGTATTGACTATACTAAATATTAGACTAAGACTATATGATACTACACATAACTTTACACTAACCGTAAAAAAGTATTTTCGAAGAACATTTTCAATTGGTAATCAGCCGTCGCTTATAAAATTGCAGCCTCTAAGGTACTCGTTCATGTGAATCGTCATGTGTTCATTTGTATGTGTTCTCTGTCTAAATGTCATTAACATTTTAAAATTGCCTGTTTCATTTTTATTTACAAATTTTACACTGCAATGGGTTCTATGCAATATACAATTTAACGGTAAATTGTATTGCAGAAAACTATAAAATGATTACCACCGCTCAAACCCATCGAGCTATCGACAACTAGGCCTGTGGAATTCTTTTATAGTTTGAGCTACACGTTAATGTTTTTTTTCAAGGTTTAAGGCACAGTTGAAGGCTTGTCACAAAAAGTCGCACATTTTAACCAAAAAAATGATCCTACACAATTATTTGGTTTAGTTAGCTCTAGTGTTGTATAAGGAGTCATCTCTACCAATGAGTGTATCGCGGCGATTCTATCCTCTTGCAACGTATATGTTATACTCTTAGGCTCAGTTTTCCCCAAAGCGGAGAAGAGAGGAGATGTGTTTTGATAACCAATCAGATTTATTTATTTCCAAATCTGTCTGTGAAATGTGGAAATAACGAAATTTGATTGGTTATTACTACATATCTCCTCTCCTCTCCGCGTTGGTGGAAACCGGGCCTTATAAAACGGGTCTCCACATGACGATGTTATCGCAGCGATACGATGATGGCGGGCCTATCGCTACACGCGACGTCATCGAAGCGCACTTGTAACGGAGCTATTCTTACCCAACTGAACTTTTTTCAAAGAAATATTTGTACAGAGGCGTTCACATAAACCTTTACAAAACCATTGCAAAATGGGTCCAACATACCATTTAAAGGTTGATGTGAACGCCTCTGTACGAGTCGTCGCGTCAGCCGGCGATACTATAGCGAGTCGTCGCGGTCACTCGGATATTTCGTAGCAATACGCTGACGAAAAAATCGTCGTCTCGTGGAGACTAGAAGACAAATTCACGTGGACTCGTCGCGGAACACTCGCAGGTAATTAGGCTCTTAGGCTCTTTCCTCAGTGATGTCCGATTTTCACCGCTCAGATAATCGCGCACGGAACGCGCCCGAGCCAAATGTCGCACGTTTGCCAACGAATCTGCGCTGACCTCCATTGTCTCCGGAGCGGGACAATTCTTTAGTACAATCGTGTACAAAAGTTTTACCGTCGAGTTTTCACGATAATATTAAATTTTGCTTTAAATTCTTATTTATTAACTAATTCAAATCAAATTCAAGTCGATACAACTCAAAAAATAATTATTATAAAAGATAGCCAATAATGTAATTATATAAAGTAAATTAATATTGATGCAGATATCCAAAACGGTATCAAGTGTTTTTTGTAATAGTAGCCAATTTAATTAACAAAAAGCATATTAGATCTAGTTAAAGCATTTCGTTCCGTAAACAAATAAAACACTTCTATATCAGATAGTAAGGAAGACAATTCTAAATAGCCGAGCTTATCGTACCTTTTTCGGAAGTAATTAAGAGAACAGAAAATGTTTTAATCTGTTTCGTAATTATCTTTTTCATTGTTCATTCAGCTCCACAATGGATGGATCAAAGTTTTTCTAATGTCGTAGCATTGATTAGAGGTTTCCTTAATCTTTTACTCGCGTACAGAGTTAAATTATTATCACTATTGAAGTTTTTGTTTTAGTGTCTATCTATATTAATAAAAAATAACAAGTCTGCCTACCTTTTTCATTTTCATGAGGTGTTTTTAAAGGAACCAGCTAGGTAAAAAAAAAACCTTTATGTCGGTCTATTTCTATAGATATTACGTAACGTAAATAAAACGCTCACGAGCAATTAATGTTATTTTTGAAAAAGCATAAGTTTACTATGTATTTCTGAATAGTTAATATTTCTTGAGCAAATAAATACGAAAATGATTTAATATAATAACACAGGTTCCACAAAGTTCATTAATCACGAAGTTAAAGATCTGTCTTCGTTATTGCGAGAAACAAAGGCCTATTCATCGCGCGAGTCAAGGGCGAATGGAATTTTTAAAAAACGCAGTGAAAATAGAATGGTCGTGTCGTGTGGCGTTCGTCATACATTCTGATTTGTTTTCCGACTGGCGTTGCGTTGATCTAATGTACACGAGTAGGTAAACGATTACAATTTTAGAACTTCCTAATTCGATTGTTAGTGTTGGCCTGTATAAAATCTATCGACGAACCTCGTTATGCAAGGGATAGGGCCTGATTTGGTATAGAAAGCGGTGGATTCAAGTTTCAATCCGCACTATGAGTTTGAATAAACCTTCATGTGTCATTTTTTAATGTGGTTCAAGTATGAATTCAGATATTAAAACTAGTCTCTAACAATAATAGTACAAGCAAGATAAAGATAAGATAAATATACTTTATTGTACAACTAAAATAAAATAATACAAGTGTGCTTAAGCACTGCAAACAGAGATTTAAGGTGGTTTCCTGAAGATGGCCCAGTAATATTATGATCATTTGTATTCAAGTAAGAAAATATATCCGTTGCAACAAATGCCATTAAAAACTGCTTTCTTTCTATAGACAAAAAGTGAAACAGCCTTTTCCATTCTATTATAGAGTAGAAATTGAACGACGATAAACAATAACTAAGTGTATTGTTCATTATTTGATGATAAAACATCTTAAGTAAAATTAACTAAGAAAAAACTAATTTTGAGTTTAAATTGAAGGTACTTTTTTTAGGTTTATAGTCCTCCTCGTGGGATTGCGTCCACCAAATATCAACGAAATTATTATGAAACCAGGTCGTGGAAACGTGGAGACCAAATGGTTTTCAGTGCGACAACTTCAACAGCTTCCGTTTGCCGATACAATTCTACTCCTCCATAGCTTCTCCGGATGACTCCACCACCACCTTTGCGATCTACGGAAAAAGCAAAGTGGGAATTGCTAAGCTGATCACGGCTAAACCAGAATTGAAAAATATCTCGGACGTGTGGGGTGCGATGCGGCTGCCGGAAAGCAGGCATCGCCTGCTCCAGGTCTGCGTAGTATGCTCCAGCTCATGCATTAACGGAGCCCCCATCGAAAACACCATCGATGATGATGTTGATGATGATATTTTAGATTTAGAAGATAGTTAGAATTGTTTTAATACATAAGTTTATTTTATTATTGTCCACCTTCATTTCTAAATATTGATCCCAGAGATAAAGTGAATACAACCTTTTTTGTAGAAAATTTCATGTAAATTACTTAAGAAAAAAATTTTTTTGCTTCCCCCAATAATGACAGAGGTTAACTATCGATAGAACAGCTATCGATAGTTCAACATCACCTGTTATACGTGCAATACAGCCTGTAACACATACATTCGTGCATCCTTCCAGTTGTTGGCCTTTAATGGACCTGAGGCTTTGAACCAAAACGAGGGCTTTGGGGGTGTTCCCCGTTGGAGGAACACTTTCGTGGTGTACCAACATATTGCAAATATGCCGAACAGAAAGGTAACACATAACTACTTGTATATTTTCTAGCGAATTTTGTAAGTAAATGAAAATTCACTTTGTTACCGTAATTATTTAACCCTTGTCACTTAAAATCCGGTTAATTTAACCAGAACCGCGGCGTATTGCGTATTATCTTACTCAAAAAAATACTTCTCCGTAAGATATAATGAGTATGATATCAGAGTTTTCTATGAAAGCAAGGTGTACTTTGGACAGTGTGTGCAGGAACTACTTAACTGGATACCACCCTTTACTTTCTACTTGATACCACCACATTCCAGCAATCCGCACTCAAAAAGTATGCTTCGTCCTTTCTGGTCCGCACCGCTAGGGAGTGGACCGCTCTCCCTGCGCCTGGTGTATCCGTATACATATAGCCCTGGTATCTTCAGGCGAGGGTGAATATGCATTTTCTGGTTAATTGTGAACCATTAATGACCTTGTCATCGTGTACTACCAAGCGAGAACGAGCTCAAAGCAAACCAATTTATTTATTTCAAATTAAAAACATTATTTCTATTTAGGCCAAAAAACAGCAGGCACGCAAAACATTTTTACGTAAGAAATGTTATCAGTGACTGTACTCAATTCAAAGAGCAATACACGTGAAAATTGCCATCTTATTAACGTGAACAATAAAACTGGGACGTTTAAAGCTACGAGCGAATAAACAACTCGTAAAAACTGTGAACGCTTCTTTAATAGCCACATGCGGTTTTTAGTTAACCTCTTTTAACGTTTTTTTGTCAGAAGACAAATTTTTAATTATAATAGTTTGCTTTTTTAGGGTCAAAATAACTAGGTACATAAATGAAACTCTTCCCTGTTCACTGAAAAAAACTTGGTATCTAATAAAAACATTTATTTTTGGAATTGGTCCAAATTCTGAAATACCACGAAATAAAATAAAAAATCGTTTGAAATATTTAGACGACTGGTAAATTTAAAAATTAGTAAATATACTTAGAAAAGCACTTGTTTCAGATAAGATTTGAAATGCCAATAAATATCGTAGGCGATCAGTCAGAACGAGCTATTATTTGTTAGACACCGGCTAAACAACTGACTCTTCCACGGTTTTTTTTAAGAACACATAAACAGCTCGTTAAAAAACCTTCATGCACACGTTGCTTTTTTTGTGGGCAACCATTTGCAATAGGTGCGCCATTATGTGTCACACTGAATTAGCTTCGTGGGCAGATTTAGGTACAACAAGGTTAGTTTTACACCCTACTCTACTACACTTAAAATAGTTGTGAGTCATCCATGAAACAAAAAATAACTTTAGATGACAGCTTTTCAATATCATATTATGTGTACCTTAATCTACTTATGTAAGTGGTTTTTGTTTAGAAAAATTAAAAATTGGTCTCCAATAGCTTAATTCCGTTACGAACTATTTGTTCAGTATATCTTTATGTAGAGTTAGAGAAGCAAGTGTTACCATAGACTGTTTTAACATGACTGCACAAAACAAACTTGTTTGCCTTATTGGCATGTTACGGACTTACCGTCACTGTTTTCGTGTATTTTACGAACTACTAACACGCCATCAAACACGAGATATCTATACTTATTTTAGGTAAAGATCAAGATCGACTGCCCTCAACTAAACAAGATCGACTGCTCTCAACTTCTCAGCAAATTTTAGTTTTACAGTTCCTTTTCGGTATCCGCGTAGGTTAATTTGTAATGTACTTTGTCTGCCACATCGAAGGACGCAATTTGGCGCTAACTCACCAATTCCACGTCTTTGCAAACTATATAACGAATTCAGTGAACACTTGGATGTTCACTTTGACTCCATCCAAACATTTTGAGTTACAAGTTTTGGGACAGTATGGTACTGTCCCAAAATTTATAACTCAAAATGTGTTGCCGTCTATTGTTTTTTGTATGTGCGCTCCTGTATTGTACTTTTATGCTGCTGTTTCTGTGTATTGCTTTGCTAATTTCGATGCTGCGATGTCTATGATATCCGTGAATTATTAAATTTTATTTAGTTAATAGAATACACGTGTGTAATTTATGGAGCAGGCAGTGTTTGTCTGTAAATCCGTCGTGCAATAATTTTAAGTACCATACTCATGTAACGCTAGATTGAGAACCATTGTTACAATGGTCGATAAACCTAATAATAATAAAAAAATACGGTGTATTTTTAATACATACTTACTCACCTATGTACGCATAGACCCCAAACAAAAGTCCTCTAAATTATTTTTTATCCAGGGCGAACACAAACTTATAACACTTGATCCTACAGACAAAACCTTGCGCTTAGGACATGCTGGTAAAAAAAAGTGAAATAAGTGTCAAGGGCATTTCTCCGTATCTTTCATATCATCCAGCCAATGACATTCAATATGCAAGGACCTAGCATACGGCTAGACAACAAAAAGTGTACTTGAATTCATTCTAAGCACACTTTTCCTAAGCTATAATGTATTTTAATTCAAGGTTGTCCTTAAGAGATCGCTTTGACCTCCTAAATTGTACGTTATTGTGTTTCTTTCGTTATTTACCTGTTGTATTTGTTTGTGCAATGAAGTTTATATTTATCACACACGTTTTAAAATACACTGTCAAGGGTATTTGTCCGTATTTTTCATATCAGCCAGCACACAGTTGGCGCAGTGCGGTATGAATAAAAGTTCCATCTTGCTCCCCATCAACGCCGCACATTTGTAATACGTAACTAGATTTCGGCCCGTAAAACTATTTTATGGCACACGGTGAAAATTTGTGATGAGTTAGCGGCTTTATTACATTTTCGCAACGAATTTCGGTGTTTTTCAATTTTGCTTTACAGCTTTTGGGGTTTGTAAGGGTTATTTTTTACAAGCTTACATAAATACGTTTTGATTAGGCGATCAGTGATCGATCCGAAGTGTTTTTGTTTTATTGTTCACCACTGAAATTCGGTGGTGTATGTATCGGGCCTGGAAACTAATTTTTTTTTTAATGCTTTACGCACTATCTCACCGCCCGGGGGAGCAGTGGGGGAGTGTGGAACTCCCCGCCGGTGAAGCTGGCGGTATACCCACTAAAAGAACCTCGGTGTATCTCCACTTTGCTTCAGCGGGACGACGTGGGATTCCCTTAGAACTTCGGCCACATCGTCCCAAGCGGTCAGCCCAGCCACTGCCGGGCCTCCTCACGCCACGGGGGGTATCCTGATACACGACAGATACCCCCGAACAGGAACACCGTGCAAGGTGGGTGAGACCCCCCGGGCTGGTGTCCTAGGAAACTGGGAGAAGATGGGCGAACCGTCTTCTCCGGGCTCCAAGCCGTCTGCGTCGGAGATGGGCCGCCAGAGGATTGTCCTCCCTTGCTCTTTCCGTGGTCTCCTTCTGCGCCATAACCTCTTCGCAGAAGGAGACCATCGCCTCCCATTTCTTCTCACTCTCCAGCATAGAGCGAGCTACACTCGGAAGTGAGAGATCACTTACAGCTGCCACCAATGTGCGGCGCTGCGACGCCTAGGCCGGACACACTTCAAGTGTGTGCTGGGCGTCGTCTACATCGGCGCCACAGTGGTGGCACGTGGGAGTCGGCTCCCTCCTGACTATTTAGTGCAGGTATTGGCCAAAACAGCCGTGCCCTGAAAGCACCTGCACCAGCCGGAAAGTTAATTGTCCGAACCCCCTCTGACACCATCTCCGGAGGACTGGCCGTATGGCGTCGATGGTACGAGCTCCATACCTCGGCTCAGCCAGATCTTCTTGCCATTGGTTTATCAAATTATCTTGGGCCAGGTGCCGCACCCTCGCGACCTCTTCAAAGGTTGGGCACTCTCCTCTAGCCCTTGCTGCTGCCCGATGTTGGTAGACAGCAGTATTTGCAATATATATATATTCACTGATATTCGGTGGTATAAATCAGTCAAACTATCTGGCCTGAAACCTGACCACAATCCTTGCAAGCAAACTTTGTTCTAAATCTTACCTACTCTGGATGACGTGTTATTGTCAAATTAACAAGTCCACCTACACATTTTAGCAACCGACCGATAATTGTTGTTATTTTTGAATACTTACAAAATTATAAAATAGGCCTTAATAATTGATTTCCAAAGCGACTGGTTGCAGCCGGTCTACATCTCTTACTCATCTTGCCACCTTTACCAGGGGCCTGACTCCTGAACAAAATGTCATTGGACAAGCATTGCAGAAACTAAAAATTCATAAACCTTGAATGTTGAAAGAATTTTTGGTGACGTTAATGTGATACCAATCCGGCGAAATTAGGTTCAAGAGTTAGGTGCCAGGTCACCCGTCCACTGAAGGTGGTGGGCGTCTCACGCTGCGTTTGTTTTGAAAATGTTTCCAGTGTAGAACTTTTCTTTACTTTTTTAAAAATATGTGAATCATAACAGAAAAAGAAAAATGTGAATGCCATCATCTTTACATAATGTGAAAGAAAGTCGTTTTTCGCCATCTGTATGCTTTAGATCTTTCGTTAATCACGGGGAAGGCACGTTGCCATGGCGGGAGTGTCGGTTGCCAATCAAATAAGTCCATTTTAAAACTGTGTAATTTTTACGTTTCAACCTACGCAAATCGATAAAGAACAAAAGTTCTATGGGTAGACGGAAATTACATATTTATAATTCTTCGTTAGAGTAAAGGAATTCCTGTTGACCTACGCACTGGGATCGTTTTGACGTAACTGTTGGGTAACAGTTTGGTCACAAAGCGTCCCACGCAGCGTCATGCCTACGTCACGGGACATTCATACTCTCTGTAATACTGTAATATTACAAATTTATCCTGGTTATGTATTTGTAGCATATTTGAATCATCGTGCTGCTTATCTGCTTAGGCACATAACTGATTTATGAATGTGATGTGACCTTGGCTATAAACTGATCTAATATTTATACAGAGTTTGGTTTGTTCTTTAAAATTCTATGCATAGCATAATTTATGGTAGAAACATTAAGAAGTTCAGGTATCATGATAATGGTAGGTCAGGTAGTGGGGGTATTACAGTGCAAAGTTAAAAAATATTTTCTAAATTCCTTTCAAAAAACTCAATGCCATCTCGGTGTCAGTATGAATTGCAATAATTATTCCGAGGCAACTCCTTTACTTAAATGTTGGCCATATCTAAGAGGTTTGCATTGACTGCCTTCTTTCAGCTACGCCCTGTGAGGTCCGTGCCACAAAGTGGAGCTCTTTGGCAACTTATTTCTATAAGGCGAGCTGACCTTCAAGCACGGTAATGCAAAAATCAAAATCATCTGGGTCTTCAACGATTTAGAAATATCAAATGAGTGATTAGTTAGACCGTGAGCAATAAAGATGATAGTTTTTTTGTTTTTTTTCCAATTTTGTAAGCGATCCTTAAATTAGGTAAAAGAACATTTAAAACACGTACTGTTACTTCACTCGTACTGTTCATAGTTCTAAACCACCTTCTAATATGCCATACGATTTTTCATTATAAATAATGACCTGGTTTAAATGTTCTGAATCTCTGAAATATTTACTCGGCCTTAATTTGGATCACATGGTCATGTAAAAAAAAGTAAGTTAAAAATAATTTATTCACTTAAGCTTTTACAAAGAAGCACTTATGAAATGTCCAGATTCAGAAACATTATATACAAATAAAAATAAATGTATATTTTATAATACAATAATAGAACATATCGTAATTATACATAATGTGAATCTACCACCGGTTCCGACGTTGCTTCTTATCGAGATGTCATGTATAAAGAAGTTCAGAAAATATATTTTTTTATTCAACCTTAAGCAAAATAGAGAGTCCTCGCAGCATCAGTATTCTCGTGTTTCTGTTACTGCGTCCATAAATCAGGCACTTGTCAAACTGTGTCTAACTGCCGATATAAATTATTGTTACCGCTACTGTTTCGCTTTACAATCGAAAAAACATTACCCTCTGTTGGGTCTCTACTACAGTCGGGTTAACAACAGGTAGAAAATACAATGATCACCGTGTGTAACATTTTTAGAACGGTGCTGAATATAACTTCCTTCTGAAAACGAGAATCAATTTAATGCATAAAAAAAACAAATTGCATTTAAAAAAACAAGTTATTCTGATTTTTGGGTATTTAACAACTACCTACACAATCTGTATGCCAATTTTTATAATTTAATAATAATTGATGTTAGTCGTAAACTTCGGACCGATGCTGTAACAACGGCTAATATTGACGCTCACTCTCTGGTTGGCCTAGCGGAGACCTCTGTTACAAAAATATTAAATTGAATAAATATCAGTTAAGTACGAAGTTTGTTTTATAACAAAGTTTTACCACAAAGGCTTTGGTATTATATTTATAGAACCAAATTCGGTAACGTTAAATGCAATTGCGATGCATATGCGATAATATATCCACAATGATTCAGAGAGTTACGAAACTGTCTGTTGTAAAAATAATTTGGCAACAGAGTGAATGTACTATTTGCAGAGTAATTATTCGCGAACTTTATTGATTACTAAATGCAACTCGATTTTTAGTGACAGTTTATTTATAAGTTATATTATTTTTGTTTAATATTTTTTTAAATGTCACTCTTTAGGGGCCTTTAATTAATATAACGCTGCTGTCTCACATATATTTTTGCAATAACTTTTCTCCTGATTGATATTAATTAAAATTTTCTTTAAGGATTCATCAAATAAAGTGTTTTCGTTTGTCTACAGTAACGATAAACCAAGTCACCTTTGCATTAATAAAGAAATTTGCCATTTTCCTAATAAAGTGATTTTTGACATTTGAACCACTAACATTAAAGTTCGAAAAAAAGACTGAAATAACAGTTTTCTTTAAAATTTTATTGGGTAACTTAAACAATTAATAATCCGTGTTTCTACCGCGAACACTAACAACACAAGAACATCGGTTTGGCATACTTAAAATGAGTTCATCCAAATCACGCTGTGGAATGGCCGCCCATGTTCGTTGCAACAACAAAAAAAGGTCTTCTTGCGACTGGATACCCTCCATATTCGGCAGAGCTCTTCTCTGTAGCATATCCCATGCATGCTCAATCGGGTTCAAGTCTGGCGACTGAGCAGGTCAGGGCAGGACATTGATGTTAGCTGCGGCGAGAGTCTGTCTTACAACTCTTGCGGTGTGCGGTCGTGCATTATCATGCATTAACTGAAATAAGGGACCGATTTGCACTTGTAGAGGAACGATGACGTCTGATACAATCGTCTCAGCATAAATTTGAGCGTTGAAGTTGCCTCTGATCCAAATCAACTCAGTTCTTCCGCCGATCCAAATACCCGCCCATACCATGATGGTTCCACCACTATAAGGATGGACTTCCTGGCAGGATTTTAATCGCTGTTGGCGTCCAGGGGTTCTCCAGTGTCGTATACGTCTTGTATCCGGTCTCATACCAAAACGAGACTCATCAGAAAAGCACACGAAACGCCATTGTTCTTCTGCCCAATTTCTGTGTTCAAGAGCCCATTGATATCGAATCCTACGATTGTGCATTGCTATAGGTGGTCCGTGGTACCCTTAGCGGTCTTCGGGAATGAAGGTTCACTTCATGTAAGCGGTTTCTGACTGTTTGGTCGCTAATTAAGTTCCCTGAAGAGTGATGAAGCCTCACGGCTAACATCATGGCGGTTATTGTTGGAGCTCTTCGAGTTGTGATTTGAATGTATCGGTCTTGTCTCCGTGTGGTGCAGCGATACCGTCCTCCATGGCGCTCAGCCACGGTACCAGTGCTTCGGTAACGTGTCCAAAGTCGACTGATAACACTCTGACTTGTATTCAGAGCTAAAGCCACAGTACGTTGCCGGGAACCAGCTTCTATCATTCCCACGGCTCTGAGCATTTCTTCCCTGCTTAAATGACGTCGCCGCTCCATAATAACGTTGGTTTTAATCAGTAGTAGGGAAACAGTAGCACTAATAATGTCTTCAATGCGTTGTATGTTTTTATAGGGAAAATATTGACAGCTGATTTTCATCTTTTACTCGAATTTGATTGACAGTTCCTGTTTCAAATTATGAAATGCACCAAAAAGGATTCATATAAATTTATAAAATCATAAATTTATTACAAAGCCACATCTCAATCTCAAGAAATCCGCATAAAAATGCTTGATCCCTAGACACTTTTGATGTGTGTATATTATTAAATTTCAGCATAAATGTGAGTACGTGTGCGTTATAAAATAATATTTATAATAATAGAAATGTGGGATTATATTGCTGAAGTTAACACAAATAGAACATGAATGTCACTTTCAGAAACCATACCATAGAAATAAATATCGCAAAGATCAACGGCCGATTTATAATCTAATGATATTCAGCAGCACGCATCGCACCATCTTACGCTGGATTACACAAAAATAAATCACTAAAATTGTATAACAAGTGAATTCTTTGTACCTACAGCGAAAAGCTCGAAGGTACAAAAAATACAACAATAGAGTGGCGGGTTTTTAAGGGAGATCCCTGTTGGGCCGTTCTCCCCCACTGCGTTTCTTTCGTCGCCTAATGACGCCATGGTCCGGGTGGTCTGGAAAAAGTTGGAAATATTAAAATGAGCAAGCACTTGTTTCGTCCGTAAAACGGCTATTGCTCAAGGCTTCGCGCCTCCATTTCATCTTTTTAGGATTCCATATTTAAATGTGAAAAGCGGTTCGCCTCGGGCATTCTGAATGGAAACGTAATTTATTGATTTTTTCCCTTTGTACAATGTGCGCTTGATTGTACTTAAAGAGATTTGTGAATTGAGAGATGTCAAAAGTGAAATCGTTGTTAGAAATTCTATTACGTTATGTTTTCAAAATATTAAACACAAAGTAGGTATGCCACACAATGAAATTCAATCACCTTTGTGCAGTGTATTTAAATGTTTCGTTAAAAGCTTTTTATGGATAATCATTTTGCAGTCTTTGTTTGAATATTTGAACAGAAACGTTGATTAATACACATTTCATTTGGCTTAATATTATGTTATGTATATTTCAATGTTAAAGTTTTGATCTGTATGACTCTTTACAATCTGAATGTAAAATTGTAGACACCTACGCACAAAAAAAAATATTTTCAATGTCACCGACGTACCTATCCTAGTTAATATATATAGATAATAATTTAACCTAGATAATAATTTTGACAGATTAATGAAATAGTGATAAGATCGCTTGACCCGAATCCAGAGGTCGTTGGTTCGATTCCCAGGTCGTGCAAAGTGGGTTGTGAATTGTTCTAAACATAGCTACATTATTAACATATTGTTCTCAGGCCTTTGCTCATCTAGAAGTTAGATAGCATATTTTTACGATTTTGATAATGACTTAAAATTTGGATTAGCGAGTTACCACAAGTTCCTACAAAACTAGACTATCAAAAGAGCTAACAGTCGCGAAGAAAAGTGTAAGTAGTGTAGTACTTATCGCACTTTACGACGCACGTTTATGTCGCACTTCTTTTAAACTGTACCTAAGCGAGAAAACGGTTTCTAAATAAAAGGGAATGCCCCGGGGAAAACACTGGGACACTTGAGGACGCAGTGAGTCGGTGAGTAATGTCCTCGAGATCCGGGTGTCAACCTCGATGGAACTGTTCCAGCAATGATTTATGCTCTGTTCCAGCCAGATGTATCGATTTTACCTTCAGCAATTTGATAGCAAAATTTCAGACCACTTACTTTCACGGCAATGGAACGTTTAATCGGGTAAGGTAATAATCAAAAACTTTTAGCATAATTTATACTGATATTTAATTTGTGATTTTTCGTTTTCGACTGTTCTGTTAGAAGTTCTTAAATTGTTAAGCAAATAGACTCTCAAATTCAAATTGAATAGAAAAATATTGAAAGGATTTAAAACTCATTTTACCGGTTGATATGGTTTTTTATTTATGGTTTTTGAATGTGTACAAACAGCTTGTTTCTAATAAATCTTGTAAGGAAAACAACGCCAAATATTTGAGCTAAAACTTCGCTTTTAGTTTCAAATCTGTTTATTTACATTCACCTAATACTGACTAAGAATAAAACGTACTATCTACAGCGAGCAACGAGAGCAACTTCTCAAACTTCTTAGGCTTTATAGAATAGGGATTATAATTGTTCAAAGACTTTCTTTCGTGACTGTATCTACTTTATTAATTAAAGAGCACACTTGAGAATTTGACTTGTTGCTGAAAATTGACTTTCCAAAGTAAGTTTTAGAGTAGAAATTAAATTAACAAGACCCTTGTATTACTAAGAATACAGAAACGTATTTAGGTAATATTATTAAATCACCCAATTTCTTTAACCCATTTAAAGTTAATAAAACACTTTTTGATGGCTAATGTCTTCGATGATTAAAATAAATAAATAAATAATAAATAAATATCCCTGGACATTATTTCACACAGCGCCATCTAGCCCCAAAGTAAGCTAATTAAAGCTTGTGTTATGGGATACTAGACAACGGATAAACATACTTAAATACATTTTCTTTTGTAAATACATACTTATTATACATAGGAGACACCCAGACCAGTACAAACAGACATGTTCATGCACACAAATGTTTGTACTGTGCGGGGATCGAACCCGCGACCTCTGGTGTAGTAGCCAACTTCTTAACCATTACACCAAGTCGGTCGGTCGGTACACAATTAAAAGTGGGTGAAAAAAGGCTTTCATCCTTGCAATCTAGTTAACCCTAAAATTAAAGAGAATAGCTTCCCTCTACGCTAACTAAATTTAAGGAAATAATTAAATTTTTACTACACGATTGGCGCAGTGCGCTGTAGCACGGTTTCTCGCTCCGATTTCCGTAGTGTCCCGGGTTCGATTCCCGGTCGGGTCAATTCAGGAAACGATCTTGTCTGAATTGACTCTGGTCTGGGTGTGCTGGGAGACGCCCCTGGCTAATTTCCTTGTGTGGGACCTCGTAACACAGGGATAATAATCCCTACTTCGAGACCATTACAAGAGGTGTGTCGTCTGGGGCAAAAAAAAAAAAATTACCTTAATCCAGATTTATGTAAAAAATACTAAAGCAAACACAATACCCTCAAAATTTATAGAGCAATCTTTTTCTTGCAGCATATTCAAATTTTCTATAACAGAATGACAGTTGACGGGTAAAAGATAAATATGCAGTGGGTGAGGCCGGCCATAAGGACCTCTACTAAATCTTGCATACCTACCCTCATCACGGGGCATACGGGCCTGGATATAAGATTTTATGCTGATTAACCATTATCGTGATGAAAGTACCCTTTTTTAACCCTCGCTCGGACAGAGTCATGGTGGAGATTAAATTATGAAACCAGACAAGACGGCTTGCTCTTGCTAACGTTTTTTCAAGTAGGTTTCAGGTAAAATAACTAGTTATTGTAAATAATGTTTCGCGGAAAGTACGACGGTTAACCTTTTGAAGCAGAATGTTATTTTAATGCTTCATCAAAATTCTTTCTTTTTTTTATTAACTTAACAGATTTGAGTAAAGTGGTATATTCAGAAAGTTAAAAACCATTTGAAAATATTATTTGTTGAATAATTTAGTCTGCCCATTCTGCATTTAAAACTACAAAAAAATTGTCTATGACGACACAATTTTACTATAAAGTGTTCTATTGTACCCGAAATAATTTTAGACACATACCTTATCAGCGGAGTTTTTTGAGAGCTGTTGTTCAGATCATAAAATGGCGGAAAACACTAAAGACAGTAAAATTAAAAGCTTTTTGTTATGTTAACACTTGTGAGACAGTTACGCTGTCAGTCTCGCGATTAGTGTAAAATATCAGCTGTTTAATATCATTAATATTTTGGGCGAAGATAAATATCCACCACGGCAAATGTTTAGTAGGTACCTCTATTTATAGGTTCCTCGTTTCCTCCTGTCGTATGTATAAATAACTGAACTAGTACATACTTGTTAGAAATGCTTTCGCGTAGACGAGTTAGCGTCATGTGGACGTACGCTCGCAGATAAAATGTTTAGCACAAGGGCTTTTTATATATTTTGAAGCTTATAAGTTATCTGCTTACATCTCATAAAACGAAACACATCAAGCGTGATGAATGTTTATTGTAAACAACTTATTGTTTACCTAATTATTATATTATAATCGTCCAAGGTTGCTTAGACACAAAGAAGCACAAATAATTAGAGCAGCTGCCTAGATTGTGGAAGGCACGGTTCAAGTCCTGTTCGATACTTTGGACCAAGGTTAATTTTGTCTAGTTCATTCTCCTTGAACTACATTTATTTAAAGGACCTACAGTCTGCTTTAAAGTATGGATTGTTAGTATGTTTCGGAAAGTAGGCCAGTTCACAAATTTCGTATACGTGCTATATGCATTCTGGCCTAAAAAGCCCCCCTAAGCGCAAGGTTGGCGCCACAGACAAACAATCTCACAATCCAGTCTAGCCCCACGTGCATTAGGCCGTCCCATCGCGTTGCGTAACGAACATTTATCACGCGGCGGATGAGCGAGCGTCTCCGAGCAACAACATAAATCATTAGCATTCGTACTCACCCCTCACCTCCCCCGCTCTGATTCATAGGGATAGGGTGACACAGTTTTAGAAACGAAATAAAAAGTTTTGTTTACATGAATCTTGTGTCTGAAGATTTGACAACAATCGGCGGCATTTGATAGTTAGAGTAAAAATTTGTTGTGAATAATACAATAATTAATTGTGACCTTTGTGTTAGTGACTGTACTTTACCAAAGCCCGTGTAAACTATCTTCCTCGAAGTATTTTTTTAGATGTGTCCACTAATCTACAAATATAGTTTAACAGTAAAAACATCTTGAGAATTGTAAAATTAAAAAAAAGATAGATTTCTTTTAAATAGTTTTATTTCCTTAGGGCGTGCTATAGCTAACAAGAAGCTTTTTTTGTTTATTATTTTTTGAAATATCGACCTCTGCACTCAAACACTTTGCCTTATTACATATAAAACGTTATTACCGATTTTATAACAAAACCAAATGAGAGTACGTATCGCGCAAACATTTTCATAGGCGCCGTAAAAAGCGTGAGTGTACCGCAGCTTTACTACGGGACTTTAGCCATTCAATATCATAAAACAGTAAACGGGTAATATTTATGGGGTTATAAAAATGCGATTGTTCTGGCTACCATTGCGATTGTGCCCTGCGTGACGTGTGCGATTTATGAAATGTGGATTACGTCATGAGGTAAATATTAAGCAGGTGCACGCGTGTCTGTCCTCGTGACGTCAAACTTTGCGTGAACATAACGTGCAGGCATGAAAAACTCACAAGACGGACGTGAAAATATGAATAGACTTAGATAAAAAATCTTGACGGAATGATAACTCAATTACTTGATTATAATTTTAAATTGAAAAATCGTGTTTATTTACTATTTTTAACGGTTTTTGCAATTCTTGTACATAATTTCTGTTTTTTTTCCTTCGTAAATAGTTACAAAATGACAGATTCGAAAATGTGATTGCTCAGGTGTTGAATGGTAGTACCATTTAGTGATGTACAAACCTCGAGGCGTCGATTTCTACTTTTGCAGCTTCGAGGCGGATAGGCCGGACTCAGTAAGCTCGGTAGGCACGTATACCCGAGCCCAGCCGGGGCGAGAGCTCCTTGAGCCACGCCTCGAGGTTCCAAAAGAGTTCCAGCCTTCAAAAGAGGTCGAGCCTTCAAAAGAGCTAGTCTTCAAAGAGCTCGAGTCTTCTTAAACCTTTTCACTGTGATATTTTTCATGATGATTAAAATGTCTTTTTCTGTAAATTTAACTTTTTTTTAAAAAATACGCTTCTGGTCACGTAATTTTTATATCCCACAATAACATATTTTATTGCCCGCTTTGAAAAGGAAGACTCCAAACGGAAACTAACTTGAGCGAGACTCGCTACGTAAAAACATCTCGAGCGCTAAAAAAGACTCGAGCCCTGAAAAAGCTTCGAGATCGATAGAGCTCTCAAGAAGGCTCGAGTTCTGGAAGAGACTCTCGAGTCGCCGAACTTTATACAAACGAGGCGAGCCCTATAAACGACACCCAGCCCTAGACAAAAGGACTCTGAAGCCTCGAGCCTTGTAGGTACATCACTAAAACCATTGCGAATTGCGATTCTGCCCTGTGTGTGGCGCTGAATGACGTGTGGGTGTATAACGTCAAAAGGTAAATATTAAGAAAGTCCACGCATGTTACGGCGACAGAATTTCTAAGTGACGTCAGACGTTGCCTGAGGATTTAAGCATGGAACCATGGAAAACTGAAATATAAGACATTGAGTGATGAAAATATTGATAGAAGACCTTGACTAAATAAAATTGAAAGATAAACATTGTACTTTCACTGTGTCTGGATGTTATAATTATGTTGATGCATGTATTATGAGGTAAAAGTAAAAAGTAAAAGTAAGTAAAAAATATCTTTATTCATATAGACTTGTAAAAAGTACTTATGACAAGTCATATACACAAAAAAAAATTGTAGCAAAAATATACTGAATAAAAATAACCTTACATAAAATAATACTATGGTAGTTAATATCATAATTAAATATAATGTGACTCTACCACCGGTTCGGAGGTTGTTTCCGATCGAGAAGACACCGGCAAGAAACTCGATGGTTACTCTTTTCAATCTTGTTTTTATACACAAAAATTGAGTTGACAGAGTAAAGTCATAACAAAAAAGTGAGCACAGGAGCAGATTACACCTAAGATGACCACAAATTCTTATCATTTAAGAAATCCTGAACACTATAATAACCTCGCTTTAATTTGTGACTTAAACTTGTGAAGAGGCAGTTCAACAAGAGTTTGCGAAATCTTATTAAAATATTTTACACATTGACCAACAAATGATTTCCCTACCTTATGCAGTCTTAGACTGGGAGTTACGAGCTTATTTTTATTTTTGGTATTGAGTTTATGAACATCACTGTTTTTCTTGAAGAGATGCAAGTTTTTACGGACTTAAACTCGTACTACATTATCATAAATAAATTGAGAGTACACAGTTAAAATATCTATCTCTTTGAATACTTCACGAAGCGAGTCGCGTGGTCTAAGGTTGTAAATGGAGCGGATGGCTCTTTTTTGAAGAACAAAGATGGTGTTGAGATCCGCTGCCGAGCCCCACAACTGTAGACCATACTAAATAACACTGTGAAAATAACTGAAGTACACTAATCTTGCTGATGCGATATCAGTCAGGAGCCTTATTTTTCTAACAGGATAAGCTGCTGAACTAAGTCTTCCTGCCAGAGCAGAAATATGCGGACCCCACTGTAACTTGGAATCGAGAGTAATTCCTAGAAATACAGTGGAATTCGCAATCTCTTATGGCTCGTTATTCATGTTTATAATGGTATCGACCTGTCTTACATTGGGCATAGAAAATTTGATACATTTGGTCTTCTTAGCATTAAGCAGTAAATTGTAACTCGTGAACCAATGCAGTACCATAGAAAGAGTATTATTTACGTAGTCAAGTGCTTTGTTACTTCTATCTACGTTAAAAATCAGAGAAGTGTCATCAGCAAAAAATACAATCCCACATAGGTCTTTGACAAAATAAGGCAGGTCATTTATATAGATCAAAAACAGCAGAGGACCTAATATTGATCCCTGGGGCACGCCCATACGTATGGTGGCACCGGAAGAATTCGTACCATTGATACTCACTTTTTGTATTCTATCAGTGAGGTAAGATTTTATAAGGCTAAGTGAAATATTTGAAACACCGTAATGTCTCAGCTCAATCAGTAGGATTTCATAATCTACGCAGTCAAATGCTTTTGATAAATCACAAAAAACTCCTATTGCATCTTGCTTGCCTTCCCACGCATCAAATTTGTGTTTGATGAGCGCAACACCTGCATCGGTTGTATTCCTATTTTTAGTGAATCCAAATTGATTACTATGTAATAATTTATTCAAAGCAAAGTGAGAATGTAATAGATTCAATATTATCTTTTAAAAAAATTTACTTATAGCTGGTAGAATAGTAATAGGTATATAATTGGATGGGTCTCTTTTCTCACCTGACTTATAAAGGGGTATGACTTTACTAAATTTCATTAAATTAGGGAACTGACCCTTGTCTACACAGTTATTAAAAAGTAACGCTAAACTTGGGGAGATGGTATCTATGACTGATTTAAGTATATCAACAGAAATACCCCATAAATCCTCCGTTTTTTATGTTAAGTTCTTTAAACGATTTGAGGATTGTATGAGGAGATATATTATCAAAGCAAAAACTAGTGGCGCACTCATTCACACTTGATGTGAGGAGATAACTAGCTAGCAGTGAACTAGAATTTGGTTTACTGGTAGTAATAAAAGGTATCTCAGAGAAAAATGATTCAAATGTATTAGCTATATCAACGTCAGACTTAATAATATTATCTTTAATTTTAAGTTTGCTTTTTGCCTTTTGGGGTAGATCGTAAACGTCGCATTTTTTGAGGTTTTCGTGATTTCGTGAATAGTACTATGCACACAATAATAGACCAGAAATTTTACTTTTTATTTCAATTCAATGAAATAATCACGAAAATCTTACAAAAATGCAACGTTTTCGATCCACCCCCAGCAAACGCTCTCAATGGATAAATATTTAAGTATTTTTATCAGTCACACCTAAAGTACAGGCTTTGCTTAGTTTGGGATCAGATAATCTTCGTGTGAAATGCACCTTATTTGCGTTTAGCTAGATGACAATTCCGAATGTCGTTAACCAGACTGCCTTGGTTTCTTCTCTGCGAGATATTCCTGCTTGGCTGCTCTCATTACTAATTAAGCCATACAAAATCTCTAGTCGAACATTGCCGATAGTACATAGACGAACGCTGGCATAGAACCATAATGCCACCCGACAAGCTTATTTGTAAGTGGTTTGAGAAGAAATAAATAATGTTCCTTCTGCAAAATTTCCTGGATCTGAAAAACAAGACCAAGCTGCAGGCTTTTCTGTAAACCATGGTTTTTGCTTCTTTGAATATTTATTATATTGCGGTTATGTGTACACATACTTAGGCATGGCACGTGACTGTACGTGCTGGTCAAAGTTATCTTTAAATGCAATTTTGTAGGAAAGATTTGTTTGTATTGAATAGGTTCCAAAACTACTGGACCGATTCTCAAAATTCTTTTACCCATACAAAGCTAAATTTTTAGGGAGTGACATAGGCTATTTTTTTTATTTAGGCTATATTTTGAAGAGAATGACAGCTTATACAGGCCAAGTCTTTAATAAAGCCTTAAAGTTAAGTTATGACTTTCCGTAAAAAATAAGTGAAAAAGTAAGTCAGTACAGTTTGAAGTAAATCGTCGTTAAGTTTCAACTGAATATCACCATTCTTTGTAAGGTATAAAGTGGACCTGGGAAAACAAATCAACGTCCATTACTTCCCAAATACAGCCTTATCGAGAGTTGTTCCATCGAGATCTTCTGACAGCCTATGATTGGTGAGAATGAAATCCATTAGGTGCCCACACAAAGGTTTAGCGGCAAAGCGCGGAATATCGACGTGAATGATTTACAAATGGGGCTAACACAGCATTAGCCTGACCGCAACACGTACGCGGATTTACTGGAGAGATCAGCTTTATAGACCCGGGGAGAGCTTTAGAATAATTGTGTTGGTACAATTATTGAGTTTCGATGGTAAAGCAGTCGTTAAACGGGGGAAATCAACCGAATAGGACACAACGCCTCGAGGGCGATGTTGACAGTGTTAGCCCCGCATAACTATGCTGATGTGTACACGCTTTCCTATTTTGTTTGTATAACATTTAAGATAACAAAAGAAAAAAACAGGTAAAACACGAAAGAAATGGGCAAGAACCCCAGAATACTGGCTTTTTTTCGTTAATCATTCTGGTTGATTAATCACATCTTTACTCATCAGTGGCGTTTGTTACGGGCAATTTATGCAGTGCTATTGAAACATATCTTTCTGTAGCTGATGAGACCTATCCGGGAACAGAATAGTGCTTGGCCATGCTAGCAGTAAAGCCAACAAATTTGAAACTGTCTAACAGTAGTTTTTGGCCACTATCCGCTATTCAGGCCATCCATCTCCGGGCCTATTCCGCAAAAGATTTATTAGTTGGTGCACAGGGGCAGCTGACGTTCATACTCCGCCATTTTTTGCCAAACTGTCAATAAACCGAGTGAGGCTGTGGTACAGTCGGCCAAGAAAGTGGTCTACCAGCTTTAACAAAAGTTTCTGCGAGTTCTAATAGTCGCTAAGGTTGAGCAATTGGCACCGTCATAATGTTTTTGCAAGGGGTAATCGACCTTGTTGTTTCCTGATGTTCAGATAAACTTCTACCGTTAGGTGGTGAACCACATTTTTGGCTGACTGTACGTCACGACCGATTCGGGTGCTAGTCACGTCCCGTGGTTTGGTTAGGGTGCACCCTTTGTTCGTTGATAGTATAGCGAATTTATTATGGATTTTTATTTGTTTAAAAATTGTATTTAGGTGAAGACGTGACTCGTTCTTCAGTGTATCGCTCTCGTCGAACACTGATTACCTTCGATTGCTAAGAAATGTTTGTAGATATGTCAATATCTCGCGTACGGCTTTGCAACTAGCCTGCATAAACAGTTACATGTCTTAATATAGATAAAAATAAAAACTAGGACAACTTGTGCCTTACCCGTAACTATACAGAGATACTATAGCACTATTTTACCTTGAAGGAAACACTAAGCTACTTACAACTTCAATCATACCTTAAAACACGATTTTTAAAATGATAACATAAACACAACATAATACTCGTATCTTGACTATATCCTAAACGGCGTAGTCTGAGGCAATTGGCTGTTGCCGCCACGGTGAACGGAACATCGGTTCTGGCCTGGGGTCCTACTCGCGCACAAATTGTCCGTAGTTTCGGTCATACTAACGTGTCAAAAAAATCTACAACTATATGATATTCTTGAAAAAATATTTCTATTTATTTATTATTTCGTGCACAAAGAAACTAATTACATGGAAAACAAATAAGACTATTAAAAGTACAGGTTAGCTTATCTCTAGAAATAGATTTCTCCCAGCAGACCATAGCGACTGGTAAACTCATTTAATATTGTTACGGATAGGCAAACTGTCTGTGTGATGGATATCATATTTAAAAGTTCAAAACTACACGGTCCTGGTTGAAAATTATCTTCGTTTTCATACTTATTAAGATCATGTTAGTTTTCCCGGAACTACGGACATTGTGTTAGTGGGTAGATTGGACTCAGGACCACACGATCCACGATCCGTGTAGTGTTCCAAAAGAAGTGGAAATAATATTTAAGAAATTAATTGCACACTGAGTATTGATTGCAATGACACTGAATATTGCATAAACATCACTCAATCGAGCGGGGCGACCTCACAAACCGTCCCAGACTCGAAGAGCTCATCGACCACATAGAGCGCCTTCCGCTGATTATGACAAAATAAACAGCCGCGACATCAAAGCGAGATCGTTTGTTTCATCTCGCTCATTTCCTTCAAGTTCCAAGTTCACCCTCGAACACAGACATTAATCTGAGTAGATAACACAACGCTACACTTATGTGAAAGCCAAGCGTGCTGATTTTTCACGCTTCCAATGACGTCACGTTCCGATGACAGTAATCCTCGATGTAATCAAATTGATACAAGGAGTAGTGATGAGTGTACCTGAACCTGCGTGATTTTCCTACGAATCCAGAAACATGCCACAAACAGCTATATACATGTGAGGGCAACTCAACTTAGGATATCGTTTCTTCATTCGGGCCTATGATATTCGTTGCCACGTACAAGTGGTTCATTTGAACGTAACGAACCAATATTGACAATTCCTCAACTTTTACGACTATTAAATTTCACAGAAACTTTTGTCAACACTGGTAGACTACTTTCTGTGTCGACTTAACAAGCGTGGGCTACATGAACCAGATTTGATAGATATTCACAACTTTTCGACACAAAGTAGTTGCTCGTGTCGTCTATTTTAATGTATATCTGTGATCGAAGCTCATCTGGAAGAAAAAACAAGAATAAAACACAAAGCGGCGACCGATAAACTTAACGGAGACACATTACTGATTCTGCCGTGCGAATGCTGATAGAGCTCGCTGAATACAAGTACAGAGGGGCTAGCCTAGCACGAACCCTTTGAAAGCTACGTAATCGTACCATCTGCGTAAAACTTACAAATTGTGTTGACATGTCAAATAAACTTAAATTATTACATTCATAATTTGGTCAGTCATACATAACATAACCTTAGATTAAAGTGTAAGATACTGCACGTCTTTAAAATTGTCAACTGAGAACGGGGATATTGCACAACTACATTATCGTTGTGCGATGTGAAGGACAGAGACAAACCTATCTGTTTTGACCTTAGCGTAAGCGAGACAAGCGCGCGTCAGAGTGAAGTCCTGTCAATCGTATATTGCGGCTGAGTGAAAATAGGCGACGGGGGCCTGATTCAAGCAGTCCACGCGCTAGAGGCGAGTCACCTATTTTTCTATTTTGATTTAATGTAGGGTCATAACGTAAACTATGCAATTACATAGCCAGGGTTCGTGCTGAAGAGGTAATAAATCGTTACGTTATAGTGATCTGTGGTCTTGATTACTACGCCACGTGCTGTGAGAAACTTTAAAGAGATAACGCTTATGTTGGAGTGTCAGGTGACATGATCTGTCTAATTCATTTCTGTTTCTGTTTTTCATTTGACAGGTGATCAAAAGGTTAATGTAACAAACATTTTGGTTTGTTTTGTGTCTAGATGTTACCGACTTCCTATTATGATTATACTCTCCAAAGATAAAAGACAGTTTTTCAAGTACATATAGGCTAGCTACATTAGTTTCAGATTTTTTGATATATTTAAGTGTAAGTATTGCTTTCGGATGTTGACAACATCAATGAAATGACGTTGGCCCGCGTGTACTCGTAAATGCGTCTGCTATGGTATTTTTACCTTACATTGGAATAGTAGTTGCCTGAACTAAAACGCGAAGATCTGCACTCAAGATACTCCGTAAGACAGAACAAAATTAGTGCTTCCACCGTGTCGCCTTCAACTTGTCTCTTCTAACACATACATAATGCCGATTAAAATTATATAATAAATTACCCAAGCGAATAACAAGTCAAATTAATAATAACAAATTCGAGAGTCTCCTAAAAGAATTGTTATTTAAAAAATGTTATTACAATGTTAAAGAATATTTAGAAGACAAAATATAATATCGGACTCAAATGATTGGATTGCTATTATTAATGTGATTTATGTTTTATAATGTCTAATAATCCACGTAATTGTTTTGTTCGTTGCGTATTTTTTTCTTTTGTATTGAAATGTAATATGATAATTTATTGAAACTTAAATTTAACAGTCACGATGATAATTATAATGTAATTTTAATGTTTGCTGTAGATAATTTAAATTTATTTATGAAATATATGAAAATGAATTTTAGAAATCTATAGAAATGATTTAAATGTTGCATGCTCATAATTTATAATTTTAAGTTTAAAATAGCCCCTCTGTCAATTTATTTGCGGCGCCCTACAGGGTCCAAAATTGATACCATAATATTTAAGCCCACTACCTCAATGTACATTATGGTTTGCAATAAAGAATTATAATTGAAATTGAACAGCGAAAAAATTGACCAAATTGAACTTTTCTAGTAAGGTAAACCTATCAATACGTAAATTGTCTGTCTCGCTCGTTTATTAGTTGATAGTGATCCTGTTTTCTACGCCACGAGTTGTGAGTTTGCTCCGACAAAGTTTCAAATTGTAGCAAACAATTTTGTTTGTTTTGCGTCTGGATTTTACTATCATAATAAATTGGACAATATTTCACTGACACATTTACAAGCACAGCTTAGCGCTTGCTCCTAAGCAAGCGCTAATGCACATGCACATGTCCTAACATGCACAGATAATGTCACGGTGTGTACACATAATCATATCTGGGTCATCATATTAGACTCTAACTACACAAATACTCGTCTCATTACTGTTTGTTCGGTATGTGAAATATTACTTTACTATAGTTCAATTTCCAGGTCAGGTAAACTGTGTTTTTCGGAACATTGCAAGGGTTTGTGATCACTACCACCAACCCGCATTTGGCAAAACCAATACCCATCCATTATAGCGATGACTTGATTTCAATGATGAAGGCCTTTGCCCAGCAGTGGGACAGTATAATTAACTAATTACTTACTTACTTTTATTGAAGATTAAATAAAGAGATAAGATTTTATGTAGGATGCTGTTGAGCGAATATTTTGTAATTTATGTTTTTTCTTTATTTTATTATTTTTTACTATTTTATCTTGGGTGTTTTTGCCAGATAAAACCAAATTTCACAATGCCTAGTCAGTTAAACTATTTTTGGTTTGCAATTCGTTGAGTACAGCTTGGTAAGCAGTCAGTACCATGCCTTTGATTTTGCCAAAGAGGCAGTATAGTTTGCAATGAATGTTTGTCCCTTCTGTACAATTTGTAGCCAATGGTACGAAAATGGGGGATGGAGAGCGAGAGCCTGCATCGGCTTTCAAACCTACCAAAACAATAGCACGCAAAAAGAAAACGAACGGGCCCGTTAAAACCCTCGTGACGTCACCTGAACGAATTAAGACCTCCCTCCTTTTCTCTCGCAACGTGGGTCTGGACCTCTCGCTCCCCCGTGGGAGGCAATTGACCCATTTTCGTCGGTCCTGCAATAATTTTGCGAAGGGCCCGCGTAGCCTATAGATTGTGCCGCCTTGCACATTCTTACGGTCTCTCGGCCGAGTTATACTTTCAATTTGGACTGTTTGTAATCGTTATTGGCAATAACAGGTCGTTTCGGAGATCGGGTGCGGAGTTGCGGGAAACTTGGTGTTATGGCGCCGATACTGCGAGCGGCAAACATGTAATCTGGATATAAATAGGCAATATTACGTACGGAATAATCGCTGTTGTTTGTCTAATCTGAGATTAGTTACTGCTTATAGGCAATCAGAGTTGGTCTGGTTTATTAGACGTAATAATAATAAAAAAGCGCGGTTGATATTGTGTTGTTTACTGTTTGTCTAAGGATATAAGTATGTGTTATTAATGTTTACTAAAGATAATCGCGTAGGAAAGGTAACCTGACAAGCATCAGTGAGTAAAAAAACTAAAATTACTCGTTTCAATGCTCGTTTCATATGTTTATTGATAAAACTGCTAAGTATGGAAGATCATTAAAATTAGGTGATTCACGGACCGTTTTTTATTTCCTTGTCTAGACAAACATTCACAACTATGTTAATGTATCCGTGCCTTTGATTTCCTCGGTGACATAACATAGCATAACATACCATCACGACTTTATCCCAAACGGGGTAGTCAGAGGCAAGTGACTGTGGCGTCATGGTGAACGAAACTCTCAGAAGCCCACTTTTCACCAATGGTATTAGAACCCAACGTAGGTGGTGAGCCTACCGCCGTTATCCGGGTTGATTTGGTTTTTTATCGATGTTTTCCATCACCGGAGAGGAATTCGGATATTTAACAATGAACTCGGGACCACACGATCCACGATCTGAGTTCAGGTGCTGAACCACTAGGCCACGACGCTCTTGGTGACAAATATTCAGTATTCAACCGAGAAGGGTACGAGACAGAGTCAACAAACTTCTTATAATATCCAAAGCCAAACTTACGGGTTCCACGCGTGACAAGCCTCAGCTCAGTGTTGCGACAATAGTATGGACTATCGTGACCTTGTGACTATTTAGTCACAATATCGATAGGCCTATCGATAGTATCAGCAGTGGTCAATAGTTTGCAATACTACAATAGATGAAACGAAAAACTATCGATACCGTCAATAGTTCTAATTTATTAATTTGAGTGAGCCTTTGCTTGCTTCGTGTTCAGAGAACGAACTTACTTATCCAAATTGTGTGTGCTGGGACTGCTGGTAAAAGCCCCTGGCTTTAATTTTTGTCTAGTACCTCGCAACACAAGGATATTTATTGTCACTTCGAGACCATGACAAACGGTGTGTTGTCTGGTGCATATTTATGTATTTTATTTTGTATAATACTATCGATAGTGTTGATAGTTTTAAATAAATTGTAGCGACATTTTATCGATATTGTGTCAATTTTTCAAGGTTAACTATCTATAGTAAAATAATTATCGATAGTTCTACAGCGCTACCTCCTCGCATTGTTTGGAACAAAACCGATTTAGTCCTAAATGTGTGATTAAGTGGTCCTGGACAACGGTACATTAGTCGAAAACGTTCTTACATTACGGTGCTCTAAATTATTCCACTCCTACTAAACTGGAACGAACTTTGAAGGATATTACGACGATACGTACGACTATAATTTAATATCTAAACTAAGCAACCACTCGTGAATGCTTCTGCATTCATACGTGTTAGAGACTATTCTATACGTACGAAGTTATTAGTGTAAATTTCACAAAAACTTTATTATGTCGGCAAGATTTTTTTTATAACTTAGCTACTTTTGCATTTACAAATAGGTCTAAAATATTTTTTATTGAACCTGCCACGTAGGTATTCCTCAAAAACTTGCTCGGTTGCTCTCGGAGATGAATTTCACTGTAAATCCAATGTGTTAGCAACATAATAAAGGTTGGAGAAACACGCTTGTAATTCGTTCGTGAAAGCTTTTTTGCTTTTATATATTTTTTTAGTTTCTTTTCTTTTCTAAGCCAACACGCAGCGAGCGAACAAGAAAAAAAGAAGAGAAGCCATCACGTCCCATCGTTTTTGCGTTCCGTTCTAGTGTCGGTGGGAGATGAACCTGTAAAAAGTTATGGCTGACTGTAAAATGTACTGAACATAACGGGACGCTTGTTAGGCTGGCTCGGCCAATAACGGATTTTGCGCCAGTTACCAACTTTGAGGATTTATGACGGTCCATAAGACCAATTTAGACCTTGAAATTTAGGAGTACTACTCTCGTCGCTGAATCTATCCATTTTTTACTAAGTAAACTGCTTGCACCGTCAATTGTTACGACTTGATGTTTATTTTTTTTTTAATTAAGTTATTCCACTGCTGAGCAAAGGTCTTCAAAATCCTCCATGGGCCATGATATTAATTGTTTCATAAAATTCCGTCTTAGTTTCTGTCTCAGTTTTCCAGCTACTATTCTTAGGAACAAATTATTCTAAAGTTCTAAATACGCTGGAAATGTAAAGCGGTGAAATATTTGCTGGCTGTCAACCATTGGAATAGTAGCTTCAACACAAAGCAAAACATTAAAATTTTGTTATTTAGAATTTGTGTTTCGATTCCAATTAGTTTTAATTTCCCAACGACCCGTCGCCTTCAATAGAACAAATTAATCGTTCCAACGTTTGGTCTGTCAATTGCAAAGAGGCACCTTGTGGAGTTGCCCCTTTCCCCAGTGAGGAAATGGAACTTAGAGCTTTGATAAACTTTTAATATATTCTTCGGCAAGTTTCCAAGTTGTCTCGCAGGGCGCAGGTTATGACGGATTCTGATTTAGGGTTGAGCGAATGTGGTTTTTTAAAATTAAACTAATTTCACTAAAATTTTCTCTTTGTTTGTCTTATTTTTATTTCTTGTTCTCCGAGCAAATCATTCAAATGACGTGAAGACGTCGCTCTAAAATATTTTATTATTTCGGTGAATGTACAAAATACTTAAGCTAAATAAGTAACTGTTCATGTTTTTAGTACTTATCTGAAATTTATATTTATAAATAAATTAACGAACACTTAAAAATATATGAAGAGACACATCTATAATAATATTATAAAGAGGAAAGATTTGGTTATTTGTATTAAATAAACTCCGAAACTACTGGACTGATATTGAAATTTCTTATACCAATATAAAGCTACTTATCAGGAATTGACATAGGCTATATTTTTTTTTAATTTAGGCTATATTTTGACGGGAGAAATAGTTTACGCGCCGCTGACGGCCACCTAGTAGACATATACCTAAGTAGGAACCCACGACTCGCCGAATTCAGAATAACTACTAACCGAGCCAACAGAAAAGTAATTAGTTTAAGTTTTAGAAAAACATTGTGGCCTCAGCCATTTCTTAGAATGATTAATACTGAGTCTTAGCTCATTGGAAGCCCTAACCATCACAAGTCGTTTTCTTGGAGCAGCGCTTTTTCCAGTTTTGCTACCACTTTGGAAGGATTTAATTATGGAGTACGGCTGCAGGTAACCTGGGGCCACGCCTTCACATCGAACTTCATTATTGGAAGGGTCTACATGCGGAAGACAGCTCTTTTGAAAAGTTCTACTAAAGAGAACCATGTTATTGCCACTTGCGTTGTGGCTGCTGACAAGTTTGCCATGACTGTGACCAATAGGTAATTGTATTTTAAGATGCATTGATATTTTTGTAAGTGATGATGTGTACTCACCTGTACTTTGGCTATCCTCAGTGCCGGATGAAGACTAATTGATGCCCTAATCAAACTGGTTCTGGTGCCCTTATGACGTGATGTCTCAAGATGTGTTTTAACCAAGAAACTGGCTCATTCCATCCCCTCTCTATCAAATTCTGTTTGTGTCAACAGAGACAAACTAGTATTACAGAAAGAGTATTTGATATGATAGAATGATCATTCGCTCGTTTGATCTACTCACCTTTAAGCAATTGCTTTCCCTTAGCCTCTGATTCTGGTGCCCCCTAAGACGTGATGCCCTAAGCATCTGATTCTGGTGCCCCCTAAGGCGTGATGCCCTAAGCATCTGATTCTGGTGCCCCCTAAGACGTGATGCCCTAAGCATCTGATTCTGGTGCCCCCTAAGACGTGATGCCCTAAGCATCTGATTCTGGTGCCCCCTAAGACGTAATGCCCTAAGCATCTGATTCTGGTGCCCCCTTAGACGTGATGCCCTAAGCAACTGCTTGCCCTTACGACACGATTGGCGCAGTTTGCTGTAGCACGGTTTCTCGCCCCGATTTCCGTAGTGTCCCGGGTTCGATTCCCGGTCGGGTCAATTCAGGAAACGATCTTTTCTGAATTGACTCAGGTCTGGGTGTGCTGGGAGACGCCCCTGGCTTATTTCCTTGTGTGGTACCTCGTAACACAGGGATATTAATCCCTACTTCGAGACCATTACAAGAGGTGTGTTGTCTGGCGCATTTTTATTTATTTATTACAGATTACCAGAAAAAAAAACTCTAAAACTCTAAACTCTAAGCATCTGATTTTGGTGCCTCCTAAGACGTGATACCCTAAGCAATTGTTTGCCCAAAGCATCTGATTCTGGTGCCCCCTAAGACGTGATGCCCTAAACAATTGCTTGCCCTAAGCATCTGATTCTGGTGCCCCCTAAGACGTGATGCCCTAAGCAATTGCTTAATTTGCTTTAGGGCTAGTCCGGCACAGTCTATCCTTAATCCTTTGGCTAAAAACTGTAATTTGTCTACAAACTAATAAATAAATGTGTAAAAAATTGTATTATATTTGGTTTCAGGTACTGATGATATACTTCAATATTATTCACAAACTGACAAAATAGGTGAGAGTAAAATGGATAGTACCAACTTTTTCTAGGAACTACTCGTAATTCGCGTTCATGTGAACCGTAGAATATATAACTTTAATATGAGATATAATATTCAACTACTTACCTAAGTATTCCATCGACAAAATAATGATGACATACGTGCACTTGGTCGCTGCTAAAAGCAATCCATTTTTTACGGATTTTACTACCTTGGATATACTGATTTTTTACAATTCTTTATTTTTCAAGTGCTTTTTGAAAAATAACGGTAAGTTTATGTGTGAAAGCGGAACAAACAGAATTACTTTCTATTTATACTTTCATTATTACTTAACGTATGATAAAAAATAATTTCAGTGAAATAAGAAATGTTGAATAAAATATACTGTGTCAAGTAGGAGCTAAACAAAGAAAAACGAATCAAAAGTAGGTGAATTGCTCCACCATTGTCGTTAATTTGCTAACAAATCAATGCTTTTTTTACAATTAAATACTTTTGAATCGCGAACTTAATTCTTATTTCTTTTTGAAACGAGAAAAGTTTGCAAAATGGCGAGAAGTTCGAAATAAATAAAAATACCTGTTCATTGTTGACGGAATTAATTCGATTTGTTGGAAGCTGCTTAAAAGAAGAAGACGAAAATATAAGAAGCGAAAGTTATTGGAGTTTTAAATAAAAGTAAAAGTAATAATAGAGTATGATGTAATGGAGTTTTAAACGTAAGTAATTAGCCTACAAACTGTAGCAATGCTACGCAAAGGTCTTGCTACGAGCGTCAATACTACGAACTGATCGCACCCACAATGTGTACTTACAGCTTTACGCTAGCAAGACGAAGTTTTATTTATTATTAACTATTCCGCCCGCGGCTTCGTTATATATTATGGCCAAATAAAATAAAATTCATATCAATTGTAGCCTATGTGTTATTCCGATGTATAAGCTGTATTACTGTAAAGTTTAATCCAAATCCGTTCAGTAGTTTCTGCGTGAAAGATTAGCAAACATACATACATACATACATCTTTACAAACTTTCGCATTCATAATATTAGTAAGAAGTAAGATAGTAGTGAATAACAGTACACACTTAATTCACATCAAGCCTTACATAACAGTACTTTAAGCTCCTCACATAAGTCACATTTCGCAATGGTTTTGTTGAGGTTGATGTGAACGCGTCGATATAACAAAAAGAAAATAACTAAAATAATAATAAAAACAACAAAAGCGAAGATGAGTCCAATGACTTTCTTTCTCTCTTTATGAGCTTTCTTATCAATTCTATCAAATTATGCAAATCCAAATAACAGGTCAGTTATAATGTTTGATAAAAAAAAACTCAGGATAGTCAGAATATCGAAAATATACCGGAAGAAAATATTAATTTAAGACCGTAACATTTTTAAATCTCAACATTTTGCGGATAAAACCATTCAAGAAAATAATTAACCTTTATTCGCCCGTCACAAGCAATGAGTCGTGGCAAAGTGTTGCTTGGACTTGAAATCAATATCGATAGATCTATCACAGCTTTTAATTATCACATTGTCGAATTCCAGTACGACTATGTCAAATGCAAAATGACAGCTGTACGTCTACCACGAGTTGCCACTTTGAGTTTACATTATCGTTCGCGTAAAAAAATTGTATTGGATGACACATGACATGACATGACAATATTAAATCCCAATACATTTTTTACTCTAACGATAATGTAAATTGGCAACGCGTGGTAGACGTACTGTACTTGTTTTACTAACGTTTCAGGAATGGGACTAGGAAAGTAATAAGGTTTCCCCTTCCCGCCTTGCTACAGACAGATAAGGGAGTCCAGATTTACGTATATTATGTTTCTTTATACTATCGTATCCATGAAGAAGAAATATCACCTCAAATATGTGTGTTGACTAAAAAATAAGAGTGTATAATGTTGAATTGTTGAGTATACTTCGACTACATTTCAAGCTAAAAAAGCAGTTTTTCTATTTGAATTGCCTCCATTAACAAAGCTGTGGGAAATAATTAATTGCAAGCATCTTCAACTAGACGATACGGTTATCTATCGAATCGATAGTGGCCACGCCACAACACTGTCGAGGAGGCAGACATACTTTTTAATTTTTCGACGTCGTACCAACAGTTCCATTTTTGCATTCATGTTTCGTATTAGATTTTTCTCCGACCAATTTATTTTAATTAAAGCAATACTTTGCTTTGATTTTTTTCTATGCTGTGTAGGTTTATAGGTTTATGAATTACGAGTAACAATTTTGACGACACGATTGGCGTAGTGAGCTGTAGTACGGTTTCTCGCCCTGGCTTGCGTAGTGTCTCGTATTCGGTTCGCTTTCGGGTCAATCGAAGAAACTTTATTTTGTTGTTTGGGTGGTTTGAATCTGGGTGTGCAGGTAGTAGCAAATTGAATTTGTTGGTTGAAAACCCTTGTCTGGTACCTCGTTACATAATGATATTAATCCTTACTTCGTGACAACACAATGTACAATTGATGTGTTGTTTGGTGCATATTTAACTAAAATCGTGTTATAAATAATGTCAGTAGTAACAGAAAATTCTATAGTTTAGTTTGCCTAAGCATTTTTGATGGCCTGTGACATGTAAATCTATCTAAGGCTTATATTTGTAAAAAAGACTTTACAACAATGATCATAGATTTCTTTATGTAATTATTCCAACCTAAAGTGTTGATATTGTAAGTAATCTTGGATTTTATTTATCTATGACATAATATTAGCCTTTTTCTAGACCACATAAACAATGCATTAAAGAGGCCATAGCTACTAACGGTATACTCGTACTATTGAAACTTACTTTTCGCTTCACAATTGCAACTTAGCTCATCTAGGTCTCCAGACAGTCTGACAACCTGATATCCATCATGACATTACGGCCGGCATAATGCGTGCCCGCCGCGACAACAATGCTTTGATTGCTGCGAAATGAGGGCAATCCCTATGTACATCTCTGTCACTCATACGACTAATCTCGGGAACTATTACCCCTCTCTTTCACACAACCTGCAATCACTCCTCTAACTGCTGGCCCAATGATATTTGTGTTCGATTATAATTAAACGCATGTCCTCTTTCTTTGAAATGTCAAGCCGTCTTTAATTAAAGAGCGACGTTTAATAATAGAACGGCCCCTTTTTGTCTGAAAACTCGTCAAACAAATGAAATGAAAATTTTAGATGAGCGCTTTGTTCGTTTCGTGTATCTTTTGCTATGTTCATCATTGTTCATTTGCGATTCTGCTATTTCAACACAAATGGGAGTATTAACATTTGTACATGAGAAAGATGGAAGTTAGAGAACTTTTCTCTTTTATAACAGCATTCTGGTGCGTAAAGCAATCTTAGGTCTATGGCATTCATTAAATTGAGTGCTGCACAAAATTGAAGTGAAATATATTGCAAATTATCCACGAAAGAGTTTCACATGGTGATAGTCCGTAGCATTCGACAAAATTATGCGAGAAAACCTCCAAATTTTAGCAAATATTTCGACGGTGTAGGGAGGAGCACGGTACAGATTAATTGGT